>CM075669.1:39415000-40665000 GCA_037962975.1 Clitoria ternatea | reverse complement strand
CGATATCCAATTGAGCCTAAGGTATGGTCGTTGTCATCCTTGTACGACCTAATTCATTTTACTTGATACTAGAATAGACTTTACTCGAATAAATACCTAATATTTATTCTCCTTAACATGGCCATGTATTTCTTTAGTCACACTCCATCAAATGGCCTAGAGATATCACTCCCATCATAAGAAAGAGATATATCCGATCTACATCACTTATATCCCTTTGCATGATTTATTCACTGCCTAATCACCACCTTTGTTGTAACCTAATTACAAATGACATTTGATTGTATTAAAACAACAAACTCCTTATGTAGGAATTCGTAGTGACTTCACATCAAAGGACTACATATACCATTATCACATTAAGAATCATTTATGAAACTCATGTAACGATCCATGCAACGTTCTCATGTTAGGTTCATCCAATATACTATTACTTAATATGTACCCATCTGAATACTTGATATCATTCATATCCATGATCTATGAGATCAAATCATCACTATACTCATACATTAGTCTTTAATGTATTTATATGTCCCCATGTAAATATTTGACTAAGGACACTTTAGGAATAGTTTTCTTATGACCTAGTATTCCAAGGATAAATAAGTTTTAAAATAATTTTAAAACTAAAAAGACCTATTTAATTAATAAACAAAATGATATAATAAAAACATAATAGCTTATAGTGCACACACTAACAACCAAAGCAGCAGCGGCACTAGCGGCAACAGAATTGGAGGAAGCCATGGCTACGGGAAAGAGCATGAAACTGAGAGAAGAAGAAAGAGAACAATGACATGTGAAACACTGGCCGGAGTAGGAGATCGATGTTGGACACCAGAGTAATAAAATAATATCGCACAAATAAAATATAGATGAGAAAAGAGAAACTGAATACACAATAATTTTACATGGAAAACCCTCAAAAGATAAGGAAAAATCACGGGAAAAATTAGAGTAATATTTTCACTAAGTGGAAGAAATATTACAACTTCTCTCTAATTACAAGAAGAGAACAATGACACTCTCTCTTGAAAATAAGATAACACACTTACTAACAGAACCTCACAGGAGAACTCTATTATATATCTGTATTTTTTTTTCACTGCATAATACATATGTTGTTTTAAGATAGGAGACTGAAACAAAACCAAGAACCTGATATTTATAAAAGCAAAGTTGAGGAAGGGAACAAATTTTTCTTACTTAACAGCTACCAACATTAAAAGCACTGCTCCCTATACAAGGAAAAAATAGGACTTATGCTTAACTTTTCAAACCAAAGCCTAAATGGTTTTATATTATTTACAGTCTTCCTCTTAAAGCCATTTTGGGTTAGCCTTTCAAATATTTCTCTTCTTGTATGTTCCTGCTACTTACATTTCCGATAGGCCATAAGAGGACCTATACCATATGAAGTTATCAATATTGATTAGTTTCATCATAACATCTACTAGATTATCTTTTGTATGAATCTTTTGTAGATTCACACTCTTTTCCTCTAATACTTCTCAAACAAAGTCATACTTGACTTTTATGTGCTTTGTCCTGGAAAGAATGGTTGGATTCCTCGCAATGTGCAAGGCACTCTAACTGTCACAATACATTGTAATCTTCGGTTGCTTATGCCTGAGTTCTTCCAATAACCTTTGAATTCAAATTGCCTCCTTATATGCCTGAGTAGCTGTGATGTGTTCTCTTTTTATAGTACATAAAGATACAACAAGTTATAATTTGGATTATCAGCTTAGCGCTTATTCTACAAGGGTGAACACATAACCTATAGTAGATTTTCTTCTATCAAGATCAGTTGTAAAACATAAATCAACATATAATCTAACAAGAATTTCTGATCCTCCAAAACATGATGTAGCAATTAAGGTTCATTTAATGTATCTTAGAACTCTCTTCACAGCATTCCAATGCTCTCTAGCAGGATATGTCATGGACCGACTGACCATACCAATCGCCTAAGCAATATTCGGTCTTATATCATTGAATACATAAAACTTCTCAATATTAATGCATATGGTACTCTAGACATGCATACTCTCTATTTCACTGCTAGGACTCTATTTGAGGATAGTTTATAATTGATGAAACGTGGGGATAGAAATTGGCTTATAGTCTTGTATGTCGTTGCAAAACTCTTAGCAAATAATTCTTTTAAGAAAGCCAAACTTTCCTATCTTTTTCTTGTCTCAGTGAATTCGTATCCCTAAAATCTTGTTTACTTTTCCCAAGTCCTTCATATCGAACTCCCTAGCCAACTATACCTTTTATTCATGGACTCGATCTTTGTCGGGTCCTACCACCAACATGTCATTCACAAAGAAAAAAAGATAAAATCATTCTCACCAAACCTTCTATAGTATGTAAAATGGTCTGAACTCAGTCTATTGTATCTAGACTAATAAATGAAGGAACCAAATATCTTCTACTAACACCTTGGAACCTATTTTAGATCATACAAATTGAGCTTTCTTTTCTTATTCTTTATAGCCTTCTGGTTAGAGCATATATATTTCCTTTTCAAGATCTCCATAAAGAAAAGTAGTCTTTACATCCAGTTCATCCTAGCGAGCTTTTCTTCTTCCTCCTTCTTTTTTTTGTTTTGTTTTGTTGTTTTTTATTTTTTTTATTTTTTTATTTTTTATTTTTATGCAAAGTATTTCTTCACTGCATCGGTAATTACAGGCATTGGCAGGTCGTCTCTATCCATGTTGGTGAGTATGAGGGCTCCTCCAGAGAAAGCCTTCTTTATAACATATGGTCCTTCGTGATTAGGTGTCCATTTCCCTCGGACGTCCTTTTGAATTGGCAAAATCTTCTTGAGGACCAAATCACCTTCTTGGAACTGCCGGGGGCGCACTTTCTTTTCGTATGCCTGCTTCATACGTCTTTGGTATAACTGTCCCTGGCAGAGAGTGGTTAACCTCTTCTCGTCAATCAGATTTAATTGATCATATTTGGTCTGGACCCATTCAGCTTCTTCCAGTTTGGCTTCCATGATCACCCTAAGGGATGGAATTTCCACTTCAAATGGCAATACAGCTTCCATTCCATAGACCAAAGAAAATGGTGTTGCCCCAGTTGAAGTTCGCACTGAAGTTCGGTATCCGTGCAGCGCGAAAGGGAGCATTTCATGCCAGTCTTTGTAGGTTTCTACCATCTTTTGCACTATCTTCTTGATATTTTTGTTGGCTGCCTCAACTGCTCCATTCATTTTCGGACGGTATGGAGAGGAGTTGTGGTGGGAGATTTTAAAGTTCTCGCAAAGCTCCTTCATCATTTTGTTGTTTAAATTTGTACCATTGTCCGTGATGATTTGGTTTGGTAGGCCGTACCGGCATATCGGCTCACGCTTGATGAATTTGACCACAACGTTTTTTGTCACATTGGTGTACGAAGCTGCCTCTACCCACTTGGTGAAATAATCGATGGCAACTAGGATGAAACGATGACCATTTGAGGCTTTTGGTTCAATAGGCCCAATTACATCCATACCCCACATTGAAAAGGGCCATGGTGCTGACAAGACATTTAGGGATGAAGGCGGTGCATGAATGTGATCAGCACAAATCTGACATTTATGACACTTCCGTACGTAAGCAAAACAGTCTGCTTCCATAGTCATCCAATAATATCCGGCTCTCAGGATTTTTCTTGACATAGCATGTCCATTCGTATGAGTTCCGAAAGATCCTTCGTGGATATCTTTCATGATCTGATTTGCCTCGACGGTATCAACACACCGGAGGAGAACAGAATCATAATTCCTCTTGTACAGCACGTTACCACTCAACAGATATCCCATAGCTAGCCTTCTCAAAGTTCGTTTGTCATTATCCGTGATGCCTTCAGGGTATTCTTGGCATTGGAGGTATCTTTTGATGTCATGATACCAAGGCTTGCCATCTGGCTCTTCTTCTATGACCTGGCAATGGGCAGGTTCTTGTCGTTTCTTTACCTCAATGAGTGGCACTTCGTAATCACTGCTGACTTCGAACATAGCGGCTAGGGTGGCTAAAGCATCTGCCATTTGGTTGTCTTCCCGTGGAACATGATGGAAGGTAACTTCATCGAATCTTTTGATCATCTCCTTGATGTGAGCATGGTAGGGAACTAGTTTACTGTCCCTAGTTTCCCACTCATCCTTTAGTTGATGGATAACCAAAGCAGAATCTCCATAAACTTCCAGAACCTTTATTCCCATATTTAGAACCGCTTGTATTCCTAGAGAACATGCTTTATATTCCGCAACATTGTTGGTGCAGTCAAAACACAACCGGGCGCAAATAGGAATGAATTCTTTACCAGGCGAGATCAGAATAACCCCAACTCTATGTCCCAGCGCGTTGGACGCCCCATCAAATCTCATGATCCACCTGGCTTCCAGATCATCTTCTTTGGAAAGAGCCAAGATATCCTCATCTGGGAAATCATGCCGCATTGGTTGGTAAGCTTCAATAGGTTGGTGTGCTAAGTAATCTGCTAGCGCACTCCCTTTTATTGCCTTTTGGGTGACATATGTTATGTCATATTCCGTCAGTAACACTTGCCAACGGGCAATCCTTCCAGTCAAAGCAGGTTTTTCAAAGATATACTTGATGGGATCCATCTTAGACACCAGCCAAGTAGTATGATTAAGCATGTATTGCCGTAAGCGACGGGCAGCCCAGGCCAATGCACAACATGTTCTTTCAAGAGATGAATACCTCATCTCACATTCGGTAAATCTCTTGCTCAAGTAGTAGATGGCACATTCCTTCCTCCCAGTCTCATCATGTTGACCTAATACACATCCCATGGATTCATTCAGCACGGTTAGGTATAGAATTAGTGGTCTCCCATGAACAGATGGCACCAAGACTGGTGGCTCCAGTAAATACTGCTTTATCTTTTCAAATGCAATCTGGCAATCTTCATTACACTGCCCAGGCTGGTTCTTGCGAAGCAATTTGAAAATCGGCTCACAGGTTGCTGTCATTTGGGAAATGAATCGGGCGATGTAATTTAATCTTCCCAAGAATCCTCGGACTTCTTTTTCAGTACGAGGAGGAGGCATTTCCAGAATTGCCTTGACTTTGTCAGGATCAACTTCTATCCCTCTCTCATTCACAATGAATCCTAACAATTTGCCGGATCTTGCGCCAAAAGTACACTTGGCGGGATTCAATCTAAGCTTGAATTTCCTCAACCTTTCGAAAAGTTTTCTCAGGTCAGCAATGTGCTCCTCCTTAGACCTGGACTTGGCAATTATGTCATCCACATAGACTTCTATTTCCTTGTGCATCATGTCATGGAAGAGGGTCACCATTGCCCTTTGATAGGTGGCTCCTGCATTCTTCAATCCGAAGGACATTACTTTGTAGCAAAAGGTGCCCCACAGAGTGATGAATGTGGTCTTTTCCATATCTTCTGGTGCCATCTTGATCTGGTTATATCCTGAAAATCCATCCATAAATGAAAAGATGGAATGCTGAGCTGTGTTATCAACCAATACGTCAATCTGAGGTAAAGGAAAATCATCTTAGGACTCGCCCGATTCAAGTCTCGGTAGTCCACACACATTCTTACCCTCCCATCTTTCTTTGGAACGGGAACTATGTTGGCTACCCATTGCGGATACTTAGCTACGACTAAGAAACCAGCATCGAATTGTTTTTTGACTTCTTCTTTGATCTTAAGAAGCATTTCTGGTTTCATTCGTTGCAACTTTTGCTTGATCGGTGGACATTCCGGTTTTAAAGGCAACTTATGTTCCACAATGTTATTATCCAGACCCGGCATATCTTGATACGACCATGCAAAAATGTCTCAAAATTCCTGGAGTAATTTAATCAATTCACTCTGCCGTTGTTCGCTCAAGAGGGTGCCTATCTTGACTTCTTTATTTTCCCCTTCATCTCCCAGGTTAATGGTCTCAATCTTTTCCTGATGAGGTTGAATTTCTTCATCTTCCTGTTCTATTAATCTCGTCAATTCGGGTGAAGGTTCAAAGTCTTCCTCACTCTCCTCATAGGCGTAATCATTTGGATTATCAGAGTCATGAAATAGAACCGAGTTCTCATTACTCTTAGAGGAATCGCTTTTAGATCTGCATTTGGGTTATATTATAATGAAAATAAAGAAAGACAAGCAAATGAAAGGTTTAAGAGAAAGGAATTTAAACAAAGGTAAGAAATTGGATTGCATTCGTTTAATTCAACAAACAAGCAAGTTTTTGCCTTTATTACAAAATAGATCCCAAAGCCTTAGGCATAGCCAAAGGATCGACAAGTTTTGAAAACAACAATTACTTTGACTGAGGATTGATAGTTATGGGGAACTCCATGACTTCCCAGTTGTCCAGTTCTTGACCGGGTAAGCAAGCATGCACTAATTCCACATCATAGCAGGGTCCATCTCTAACCATAGCCACTTGACCCGGATATATAATCCCGGCGCTCCTGAAGCTTTGATAGAGGTCACAGATAGGGATTCTAGCAGTGTCGTACTCTTGACCAGTAAGGTGAGCAATCCTTCTCTCCCTTCTTTCTTCTCCTACCCTTTTTCTATCAGCTGCTGTAGGCTTGTATCCCAGACCGTATCTGTCCTTGTTTTCTGGAAGGCATATAGATTGGGTTCTTCCTTCTAATTTTCGACCTAACCCTTTTCCCAGCTTATATCCTTCTCTCAACATTGTCTTTGCAACCATCATAGGTACGTTAGGGAAGGACGTCTTTGTAATGCTTGTTGCATTGGCCACTTCTAAAGCTTGAAATGAGGTTTCGAGGGCTTCCTCAGTCGCTTCAATGTATGGGGTGTTGGCAGGTTTGCTGACCAACAAGTCCTCTTCTCCAGAGACAATCACCAACTTGTTGTCGATGATGAATTTCAATTTCTGGTGCAGAGTGGAGGGAACTACCCCAGTCGAATGGATCCATGGCCGTCCCAGCAAACAACTGTAAGCGGGCGTAATATCCATGACTTGAAAAAGGATTTGAAAGGTACATGGCCTAACTTGTATAGGCAGTTCAATCTCCCATAACCTCCCGGCGAGTTCCGTCAAAAGCCTGGACTACCATGGAACTGGGTCTCATATGGGTCCCGTCAAAAGGCAACTTTGCCAACATAGATTTTGGCATTACATTCAAGGACGACCCATTGTCAACCAGCACCTTCGCCATGATATGATCTTGGCATTTTACGGAGATATGAAGGGCTTTATTGTGCCCTCTTCCTTCTACCGGTGTCTCATCATCCGTAAAAGTTAGGTAGTTGTTGGCCACAATGTGTCCTACTATGCCTTCAAATTTATCTACTGGAAAATCATGTTTCACATGTGCCTCACTCAAAACCTTCATCAGAGTGTTCCGGTGTGGTTCGGAGCTCATTAGCAAGGACAACAGAGAAATTTTTGCCGGGGTATGGTTCAGTTGGTCCAACACCTGGTAGTCACTATAGCGAATGAATCTTAGAAATTCTTGGGCCTCCTCTTCAGTTACAGCCTTCTTTGCTTCACCAGAGGATTCTCCCTTCCCAGGTCTAACATCCCCTGTAACCTTGTCAAGTTTAGATTCTGGGGGAGCATATACTCTTCCACTTCGGGTGACACCCCCAATTCCAGCAATATTCGTGACAGGGGATGATGGCGTAGGCTCAACTGCCTCAGAACTAGTAACAATCATATCAGTGCCATACTTCTATGGCACAGCTCGCGAATCCTTGTAAGGGAACGGGGTTGGAGCGTTTACCGTGATGACAGTTTTAACAGGAGTTGAAGCCACAGGTGCATTTTTGTTGTAAAATATGACTAGAGGCTTTGGGGCTCAAACTCGACCTTGTTCTTGTATCATATTTATTCCGTCTTCACGATGCCGACAAACTTCTATGACATGACTGTCCATAAGTCCTTGAAGGGTTTTTTGGAAGTCCTTTCGATTTACGGACTGGAAGTCATTGCACTCTACATCCCACGATCCTTCTATTAATCCTATCTTAAGCATATGGGAGTGAATTGTTTTCAATGGCATTTGGATGTCTTCAACTTTGGAAATACATTCCTCATCTTTTTCCACAGCGTTAACACCTGGCCTCCCATGGTTAGGCAGAGGATTGGTGGTCACATTCGAGCTTCCCTCTTTGAAGCTTATCCAATCTGCTCTGATTAAATCCCTTACCTTAAATTTAAGCGCCAGGCAGTTCTCAGTGGAATGTCCTGGTGCACCGGCGTGGTAATCACACCGAGCATTTGGATCATACCCTCTGGGATAAGGTGGTTGAAGCGGTTTTAGAGGGCAAGGTGCCACCAATGTGTTTTTAATAAGGTGGGTGAGAAGCTCGGTGTAGGTCATGGGAATTAGATTAAATTGCACCTGAGTGCGGTCATTATTCTGTCTCCTCAGGTTTGGATTCGGTGGGTTCATTTATGGTTGTTGATACGGTGCTTGTGATGGTACAGGTGGTCGCATAACTGGTGGTCGGAAATGTGGTGGGTTCGAATTTGGAATTGCAACCACATATGGGTGTGGCGCATTATGGTAAGTTGACGGAAAGGTGACGGGAGTAGGTGGTCTGAGCTGGTTCCTTCTTTGGTTGTGAGAGACCAGGTTAGTCTCTCCCTCTCTTCTTTTACCTTCTCCAAGTAAAGGTTTTCTTGCTGCTCCAACCCCGGGTGGGCTACGAGTAATCTTCCCAGTTCTCAAGCCATTCTCTATTCTTTCTCCGATAGTGACGATGTCGGAGAAATGGGAGGAAATGCTTCCAATCATCTTGTCGTAGAAAGGTGACTGGAGTGTATCAATAAATGTAGAAATCACCTCCTTTTCTGATAGAGGTGGATCGACTTGCGCTGCTACTTCTCGCCACCGTTGGGCATATTCTTTAAACGTCTCGTTATCTTTCTTGGTCATGTTTTGTAACTGTACTCTATCTGGTGCCATATCCAAGTTATACTTGTACTGTTGTATGAAAGCATCTGCCAGATCTTCCCAACAGCGTATACGAGATCGTTCAAGGTGGTTGTACCAGGTCAGAGGTGCTCCTGCCAAACTATCCTGGAAACAATGAATGAGCAGAGGGTCATTGGAAGCATGAGAGGCCATCTTCCGGCAGTACATGGTAAATGGTTCTTTGGACAGGTTAGCCCCTGATATTTGTCAAACTCTGGCATTTTGAATTTGGGGGGAATGACAACATCAGGAATTAGACAGAGTTGTGCAACACTACCCATTCCAAACCGATTCGTTCTTTCCATTTCTTTTAACCGCCTTTCCAGGAACTCTAACCTTCCCTCCTGGGTAGCAGCAGCAGCACTTGGACCTGCAGCGACATGATGACTAGTACCCCTAACTGGTTGGTCGACATGTGCTGGGTTTGCATTAGGCATTGAGATGTGGGGTCTGGCTGTTGCTTGAGTAGCTTGTGGTTGCGTGGCTTGTGTATGGATTGGAATCGTTTGGGGATCCCAGACGGGTGGGACGTTTTGTTGAGCCGTATGAAGGATGGTTTCCTGATAATCAGGCTCTTCTTGATGTGGTGGGAAATAGCCAGGTGGCAACCCATATGGGGGAAAGGGTATGGCATTACCTTCCTCATCTATATAGATGGTTTGCTGGGTGTCAGCAGGGTTTGATTTCCTAACGTGAATAGTTAGAGGAGGCAGAACAGGGTTTGAACTTGGCTCTCCAGCAGGACCCTGAGTGTGTTGGGGAGCGGATGGTCGTTGTCTGGCGTTTTCAACACCTGCTGAAGAATCCCCTTCTGTGACTCTCCTTTCAAGAAGCTTGGCCATTTCAGCCATTTGCTCTTTCAATTGATTGACTTCAGCTCTCAAGTTTTCATTTTCTTGTTCTATTTCAGCCATGAGTCTTGTATTAAGCCTAGTCACGTAAGGATGTCTACCCGTTATGTCTGAGAAGTCAACAAGAAATTGTTAAAAGCAGTAAAAAGCAGTTAAAAGAAAAATAAAAAATGGTATGTGAAGCGATCGCGGAACTCGGCCAGTATCCTTCGACTCTTTCAATACTTCGTGGAAATTAACATGAGATAGTTATGGAAATAAGAGAAACCCTCTTTCTGAATTCTAATAATACATTACCGCTGCTAGTCTATTCTTTATGCAGAAAAAATAAATCAGCCATTCCTAGCTCGGGCAATCATGGCCCTCATTTTACAAATCCTTTCTCTACAGTAATCAAGGAAAGTCATAATTTCTCTTAGGGTGTTAAAAGGATTAACCATTCCCTCAGCTTGCTTGAGTAGGAGTGGGAGGTCTTCCAAAGCTCTATTAGCCAAATATGCCAAGTGGGCGAAGCGATTCATCCATGAATGAATATCTTTATTTTGCTGTGTTAGTTCATCTTTCAGAACACGGATAGCTTCACTACATTCTCGTTCAGCATTCATCGCGCGCCATCGCTCGCCATTTATCTCATGCTGGCAAGCTTCTACCACCTCATCAAGCTGATGCTCTAATCGGCTAACTTGCAATTGCAGAAGCTCTTTTTGCACCAAGACATTTTGCTTGCGTTCTTTAGCTTTTGCCAACATGTCCCTTAGAAGCTGCTTATCAGTCAACATGGTATCTCTTTGCTTGTTCTTCGCTTTCAGTTGAGTGTTAGCCGTTCGGAGGCATTGGCTTCGTTTCCTCAGGTAGTCCCTTTCGATTTTTCTCTTTTTTCCAATCTTCTTGATGGTTTGCTTGCTCTCTAAATTCTCCCTTTTCTGAAGGGCACATTCTTGTTGAAATATCAACAAGTCTTTTTCTAACTCCTTGTTTTTGGCGGTTAGCTCTTTTATTTTGGCTCTCATTGCTTCCTCTTCAAGGGTAGGAGAGGTAACATGTGTGCTTTTCGGGAGATAGGAGGGATTCTTGAAAGGTAGCTTGACAATGGAAACTCTGTTTAAGACCCATTGGTAGTATTCTTCCTTCATGGCGTGGCTTCGAGTTCCCAGTTCTTTCCCTTGTCTGTTGACTTTCTTCCATGCCTTTGCTACATCTCGAATGACAGATGTACAATCTCCCTCTGAGAAATAAACGATGAAAGGAGTAAGGGATTCTCCATCGGGTGACCCAAGTAAGGGATAGGCTAGCTGACGTTTGGCTATGACAGGGTTGTAATTAATACATCCCTGAGTGCCCATGAGAGGAACATTCGGGTAGTTTCCACAATGGTGAATTACGGTGTCAACCTTCAGCCATTGCGGATACCACCTTACTTTATCAGCTGTGAGCCCCACCAGGTGATTGGCCATTCACGCCCATTCTTTGCTACTAACTGACATAATTTTAGATCTGAGACAGGACATTCAACTTTGCTGACTTGATGGAAGACATGCGATGTAAGCCACACATATAGAGCAGGTAAACAGCAAATGATTCTCTTTCCGCCTTGTGTATAGCAGAAGTCCATGGTACAGTACGTATTTGCCAAGATAGCAGTGACAGGATTTTCAGACTTGAACTTACGGGCAAGGAAAACGCCAATAGCATCGTAGTCCACGTAATTATCAATATTAGGGAATAAGATAACACCATAAATGGTGAGAGCCAAGGTATCCATAAAAGTTTCCCAATCTCCTTTCTCAGCTAGCAAGTGCATGTGCTTCTCAAAGTATTCTCGGTCAAATCCCAGGATCTGATTTCTATTCAGTTATGCACTCCTTAACACTTCTGGGTGAATCTTTAGGACATTAGCAATGGTAACAATATTCGCTTGACGTCCAAGATGACGGTAAGGCATTTGTCCTTCTAATGGCATCCCCAGAATTTGTTCAAACTCCTCAACCGACGGAGCTAATTGGAAGTCCCGGAAGGTGAAACAATAGAGAGGTGGGTCATAGAACTGAATCAAAGCAGTAATTGCCTCGACTTGTACCTCCACTTCTAGCAACTTTAGGACCTTCCCATATTTCCTTGAGAAAACCATTTTCCGATTTATGTCTAGTTTCTTCCCTAATGCTTGTAAACTGGTTGTATCGACTTTCCTAGCCTTAACATGCAGTAATCTTTTCAACTCGGGTACATTTTTACCACAACTATCTGATCTCATGTTAATTTCCATATTTCACTCAAAGATACTGGCTAAGCTCTTGATAGCTTCCTGTAAGGACATAAAGAAAAGAAAAATCAGTCACTGACATGCTTTGCAAATTGATACTCCCCTAGTAACTTTCTTGAAAACATTTTTAGATTTAGGGAAGTTACGATTTGTCAAAACTTGCAATAAATCAAGGATCATGTGAGCTATGAATTTTCTGATCATTGTTAATAAAAATGATTTTCTATTTTTTTGTATATTTTGTAAATTTTTTCCTTTTTTTATTTTCTTTTTGTTTTTGTTTTTTTGTTTTTATTTTTGTTTTTTTTTGTTTTTTTTATTCAGAAAATTCATAACTCAAGATCCTAAGACTTAAACAAATATAAAAGGAAAGGACCACTTGCCCATTAGAGGATCACTGGTTAAAAGTAGGTCATTTTTTTGAAAAAGTAATCCACTGAACAGGCAAGTGGTCCCTTAATTTGGATCAGAAGAGAAAACGAGAATGAGAAAAGGTGTAAGTAAAGTTTGCCCCTTTGTGCCTTAAGTCAGGTTTTTCTGAAGGTCTCCTAATGGTTCTAAGGTTTGTTTATCAGTGATGTCTCACATTAGGTGGCTTATTCTAAAATTTCTAAAGGTCACTAGAGCCAAGATCCTACTCATGATGTTGACCACAAATAGTAGGAAGTCCACTAAGTGTGGGCACCATAAATAAGTCGAACTCTAGCTGAGATTCTCACGGTAACCAGACAGGAAGTACATCCCAAATGGCTCCGCTATCAATCTCCCTTAATCTTAAGTTTTATTTGGGCCCGGGTATAGGGTCCCACTCAAAAGTGTGTGCAAATTGTGAGTGTAGTGTGTGAAAGAGGCATTCAATACCTGTACCTTACTCATCCTGCACATAGAACAAACACAGAGCAACAAAATAAAGTCGACTACCCTAGGGTTCAATGATCACACAGATATTTACAGAACATAAAAGATAGGATACAAATAAAACAGAGACCAAATAAAATAAAGGAAGAAGTCAAATAATTAATATGCTAATTAAAACATGCGCTATCAAATTGACTGGCTTGACTCTCTAAGTCCCCAGTGGAGTCGCCATCTGTCGCGACCGGGATCGCGGCGGCACGGCCGACCCTCAAAATGTTTCGAAAAGATAAGATAAAAACAGGGAGTCGCCACCAATATTTTTTAGGATAAAATACTGGAAAAACCTTTCATTAAAGCACTGGTTATAAAAAATGAAATTCCAAATTCGGGAGTCTGATTACAGGTGAGGAAGGTATTAGCACCTCACAACTGTCCGTTATAAAAAACGGTTACCTCAATTTGATAGCGCGCATTATAATTAGCCTAATAATTATTTTAACTTCTTCGTGAAAAGAAAAATGTACGGGACGACAGATTAAACAAAAATAAACAAAAATCAACACAGAATATTTGTAAGAGATTAACAGGACGTCTCATCCAAATTAATCTCGCTCCACCATTTTTTTAAAAAATAAAAATGAGATTAACAGGACGTCTCGCCCAAATTAATCTCGCTCCGCCTTTTTTTAAAAAAAATGAAAATGAGATTAACAGGACGTCTCGTCCAAATTAATCTTGCTCCGTCTTTTTTTTTAAGAAATATAATAAAAATTACAATAATAATAATAACGACAATAATAATAATTACAACCTTTATGCTAGTCCAAATAGAAAGTGTGAAACATTCATTTCTATTAATATTTATTAATTAACAGAAATTAATTAATAACATAGTCATCAAACAGTAATTAATTTAACAGAAAATAAAATAAATACAAGTATTAAAAATGAGAGTGAGACCGGTATGGTGAGAAAAGAGTTGGATGGTGGTAAGAGAGAGGGACGGTTGAAGGAGGGGGACGGTGTTGATGAGGAATTTAGTGGGCTGGACAGTATGGTGTGTGAGGAAGGGACGGTGTTAAGGGGATTTAAGGGTTGTATGGTTGGGAGAGGTGAAGAGGGGACGGTGTGGGAGTTTGTTGGTGAGGTCGGATGGACGTTTGAAGGGAAGGACGGTTGAGTGTTTGAAGGAGGAAGGGAAGGTGTGGAGATTTAGAGGGCTGTATGGTTGGGAGAGGTGAAAAGGGGATGGTATGGGAGTTTAAATGGATAAGGATGGTTGGGAAGGGATGGAGATGTGTGTGTGTGGTTTGGTTTTAAAGGAGAAAAGGAAAGGAAGAGTGAGCGTGGAGTGAAGGACGGTGTAGAGGGGGGTTGTGAGGGAGACGGTGTGAGGTAAGGGAGAGAGGGACGGTGTAGAGGGAGACGAAGTGAGGTGAGGGAGAGAGGGACGGTGTAGAGGGAGACGGAGTGAGGTGAGGGAGAGAGGGCGGTGTTGAGGGAGACGGAGTGAGGTGAGGGAGAGAGGGCGGTGTTTGGAGGGTCTATGAGGGAGAAGATGTGAGGATTATGGGGACTGTGAGGAGAGAGGACAGTGTTTGGATGAAGGGGGGCTGTATGGGAGAGGAGAAGGACGGTTGAAAGATGGGTGAGTGGAAAAAATTTGTTTCAGACTCTCTCAAGTGAATGCTTCCAGGATCCCTTCTTCTTCCTTCGTTTGTAGTATTTATAGAACATTTAAAGAGCATGTTGATTGCCTGAACAGACCCGAGACAGCCTGGCTGCCAATTGGTGAGGATTTTTTATTATTTCCTCATTGTCTTGTAGCCAACCGCCCCACGAGATTGTCAAACAACTTGGATAGTGTGTTGGAAATAGCCTGGATCTTTGACAATTAAGGAGAATAGAGGCTGGTGGCAATTCTTTATCATTTTCCTCCTTGTCTTGTTGTGGGCCACCTCCCGTAATTCAAGGATCCACTTGGATAGTGGAAATCCAAGTCAGCACGGTGAAAATCCAAGAGAAAGTGATGGAAATCCGAGTGAGAATGGCAGAATTCTGAGTGAAAATGACTCGGATCAGCCTCTCAGTCAGTATTCATCCATATTGGGAGTCAATTCCGAGTGGAATGAAGCATTTCCCATAGGAAGCCGAGTGAAAATACTCCTTCCCGAGTGAGAATTCTTCTGGGAGGAGCCCTCCTATGGAAGGCCGAGTAGAGGTTTTGCTCGGTATGAGGCTGGTGTGAAACATTCAATCGGAACCGAGTAATAAGTGACTTGGAACCGACTGAAATGGTTGAATAATGACTCAGAATTGGGTGGAGATGACTCGGAATTGAGTGAGAAGTCATTCGGAAATGGGTAAAAGATGACTCGGGAACGGGTGAAAAGTGTCACTCGGAATTGGCTTGATGAGGGATGACATGGAATTAGTAAAAAGTGAGTCAGAAATGATTGAAGACTGACCAAGAACTGACTGAAAAGTGTCAGTCAAAAACTGATCGAAGATTGACTCAGAACTGATTAAAAATGACTCAGAATTAGGTGAGAATGATGACTCGGAACTTGGTAAAAATTGACTCGGAGATGAGTAAAGGATGACTCGGAATTCGAGTGAGAATTGTGAGTCAGATTTGGGTGAAAATTGGTGATTCGGGTTTGGTGAAAATGAGCTCGGTGATGTTGGGGGGCTGGGGTAAGGTTTAAATATGGCTCAGAAGTTGGTAGAAATGGGGGCTCGGTTATGGGTAAGAGAATGGCTCGATAATGGTAAAAGAATGGCTCGAAGCCGACTGAAAATGGAAGGGAATGACTCGGTGCAGACTGGAAAAGCATCACTCGGTGCTGACTGAAGAGTCTTCACATAGTGCTGACTGAAGAACATCACTCGGTAGACTCCTTCTTCCCTCAGGAATCCGACTGGCTTTCGAGTCATTCAGTAGACTCTTTCTTCCCTCGGAAATCCGATTGGCTTTTCACTCGGAATTTGGCACTCAGCTCCGACTGGCTTCTCACTCGGAATTTCTTTCACTCGTCAACCATTCCTTCCTTTCTAATTAGAAATGGCTTTCATTCTGAGTCGGCCTTATTTTTACTCGGTTTCAATCACCAATCATCAATCATCAATTGGAGGCTTTCATTTTCTCAGAATCGTTCCATATGTGCATCAATCCACTCGGATATCTGGGAGTCGTCCTCATCTTCCAATTAGAATGGAATTCGGCCATTTGAATTCGGAATTGGTCTTATTCCTCACTCAGAATTTAGAACTTGGACAACCACTCGGAAACCGCCTTATTATCACTCGAAACTTGGAAAGTTTGACATATCCACTCGGAAACCGCCTTCTTATTACTCAAAATTTGGAAACTTTGACATATCCACTCGGATCCTGCCTATTTTCCACTCAGAAATTGGAATTTGAACATTTTCACTCGGAATCTTCCTGCTTTTCAGTCAGAACTTGGAAATTGGACGTATGTCACTCGGAAACTGCCTTCTTTCCACTCAGAAATCGGAATTTGGCTCGGAATGATTGCAGTGGGACAGCTTCCACTCGGATTTACTCCATTCTGAGTAATTCCACTCGGATTTCATCATTCGAAGGAAAGGAATACGCATCAGGTTTCAATCTCGCCCGGGTGTGACATGTCTCGCTTGAGCGAACCATCATCTGCTTGGGCAAAAACAGGCCAGGGACCATGTCTCACTCGAAAATGATCATTTCTGAGTCCCTTCACTCGGAAATGATCATTTCCGAGTCATCATCATCATTTTTTTATTTATTATTATTATTTTTTTTATTTTTTTTGTATTTTTTTTCTCTTTTTTTTTTCTTTTCTTTCTTTTTTCTTTTTACTTGTATTTTTTTTTGTGTTCTTTTTACTCGTGGATATCAATCGGACTAAAATAGGTGTTCACAACTATTTCAAAGACAAACCCTAGCACAAACTCAACAACTTTGACCGAGTATGAATTGAATGAATTTACCACTCGGTCATTTACTTCCTTTGAAATTGCTCACTCAGAATATACTCATTCGGAGTTGGAGTCTTTCTCCGTCCAGAAGTAGTCTCCTTGTAAAGACTTACTCGGTCTATCTCAATCAGTGTCATCTCTCTCGGAATTATCACATTCAGTGACACCTCACTCGAAAAGTCACACTACTCGGAGATACTCCACTCGGTCTTTATTCAATAATTTCTCAGCCTGAGAAGTACTTATTCAAATCCAAGCTTCTCTTTATTCGGAAGTACTTCCCTCTGAATAACCCATTTAGAAACGTTTTCCCTCGGAGACGTTTCACTCGGATTTTTCCTTACTCAAAAGTGTCTCATTCAGACACAATTTCCTTAACTTAGAAATATTTCTCTCAATAATGTTTCTCTCGGAAACATCTTAACTTTACTTGGAAGTAGTGTTCTTGGTCTTATTTCACTCAGAAACATACCATTTCACTCAAAAAATCTTGTCTCAAACAGTATTCACTCGAAATTTCATTTGAAAATCTTCCTTTATTCCTTAATAAATTATTTCATCCTTGAAATTTAAATATAAAATCATACATTAATGAAACAATTCGAGATATTGCTCCCTCATAACGTCTTCACGTTCCCAAGTATGCATAATACATTGATCCTGCTGCCATGCAACCTTGACCAATTGAACATTCTTTCTTCTTAATCATTTTATCGATCGGTCCACTATACCAGTGGGCTCGGCTATAGTGGTCAGGTTTTCTCGGATTTCAACATCATCATCCGGTATTTCATGAGTAGGATCCTGCAAATACTTCCTCAATTGAGAAATGTGAAATACACTATGCAAATTCGACAAATAAGGAGGCAACGCAATCTGATAAGCTACAGGTCCCATTCTCTTCAACATTTCATACGGACCAATATACCTCAGGCTCAGTTTCTTGCTTTTTAAAGCTCTCCCAATGCCTTTGCTAGGAGAAACTTTCAGAAAGACCTTGTCGTCGATCTGAAATTCAATCGGCTTCGTCCATTTGTTATAATAACTCTTCTGTCGGTCCTGGGATGTTTTCAATTTATCTTTGATTATTTGAATTTGCTCGGAGGTTTGCTGCATAATCTCTAGTCCTAACATTAAACTCTCACCCGATTCTGACCAGCAAAGAGGGGTTCGGCATTTCCTGCCATATAAAGCCTCATATGGAGCCATACCGATGCTACTGTGATAGCTATTATTATAGGTGAATTCGACCAGTGGAAGATATTGCTCCCAACCACCACCATGCTCTAGCACACAGGACCTCAACAAGTCTTCTAAACTCTGGATAGTCCACTCGGATTACCCATCTGTTTGAGGATGATAGGCCGAACTCAATCGGAATTTTAAACCTAACTCCTGATGCAGACTCCCCCAAAATCGGGAAGTAAACCTTGGATCTCTATCTAACACGATAGAAGATGGAACACCATGCAGTCGGACTATCTCACTAATATATAACTGTGCTAGTCTCGGTAAAGGATAACTCATGTTGATCGGCAGGAAGTGTGTAGACTTTGTCAATCGGTCTACAATAACCCTGATAGCATCGTGTCCACTCCGAGTCCTGGGTAATCCCATTACGAAATCCATGGCAATAGCATCCCATTTCCACACAGGAATCTCCAAAGGTTGCAAACCACCGGACGATTTTTGGTGTTCAACCTTTGCTTTCTGACAAATTATGCAGTGAGCCACAAAGTCAACCACATCCCTCTTCATTCCGGGCCACCAGAAATGCAATTTCAAATCATGGTACATCTTAGTAGTACCCGGATGAATACTCGACATGCTTCTATGTGCTTCATCGAGTACCGATCGTTGTAAATCACACGAATCAGGTACATAAATCCGACCTTTCACTCGGTAAATACCATCAGGACCCTCGGTTAAAAATAGGTCCTTGCCTTTAGCCTGAGTTTCTTTTATCTCGGCTAAATAAGAATCCGACATCTGCTGTACATAAACGATTTTCAAAAATTCATTAGCTATTTTTAATGTACCGAGAGTTATTTTTTCGGGTGATGAAGCATCCACTTGCAGGTTCATGTCTCGGAATTGCTCAAGCAACTCTATCTCTTTAACCATCATTATTGCCATGTGAATAGACTTCCGACTCAAGGCATCGGCCACAACATTTGCCTTTCCCGGGTGGTATTTCAAATCAAAATCATAGTCTTTCAAAAATTCAATCGACCTTCTCTGCCTCATATTCAACTCCTTTTGGTCAAACAAATATTTTAGGCTTTTATGGTCACTATACACTTCGAACTTAGAGCCATAAAGATAATGCCTCCAAATTTTCAGTGCAAAGACCACTGCTGCCAACTCTAGATCATGAGTAGGGTAATTTTGTTCGTGTGGTCGTAATTGACGCGAAGCATATGCAATCACTCGGCCATTCTGCATCAGTACACATCCCAGGCCGAGTCTGGATGCATCACAATAGACCACAAAACTTTCCTGCAGGTTCGGCAATGCCAATACAGGAGTAGAAGTCAGTCGGGTCTTCAATTCTTGGAAACTCTGTTCGCACTTGGAAGACCACACAAAAGGAGCATTCTTTTGGGTTAGCTTGGTCAGTGGCAAGGTGATTTTGGAGAATCCCTTAATGAATCTCCGATAGTAACCGGCTAACCCCATAAAACGTCTGACCTCAGTGACCGACTCAGGTCTCTCCCAAGTCATCACAGCTTCGATCTTTAAAGGATCTACCGAGACATCTTCTCTGGAAATGACATGACCCAGGAATTGAATCTTTTCCATCCAAAATTCACACTTAGACAATTTGGCAAATAGTTGCTTCTCCTTTAACACTTGAAGTACCGATCGGAGATGCTCTTCATGCTCCTCATAAGACTTAGAATAAATCAATATATCATCAATAAATACCACCACAAACCGATCCAAGTAAGAATGAAGAATGTTGTTCATATAATTCATGAACACAGCTGGAGCATTAGTAACTCTGAACAGCATTACCACGTATTCATAATGACCATACCGAGTCCTGAATGCCGTTTTAGGAATATCGGTAGCTTTCACTCGGATCTGGTGGTATCCCGATCGTAAGTCAATTTTGGAAAAGACCGATGCACCACGTAACTGATCAATTAAGTCGTCAATTCTGGGCAATGGGTATTTATTCTTGATGGTCAGCTTATTCAATTGGCGGTAACCAACACAAAACCGCATGCTACCATCCTTTTTCTTGACGAGTAACACCGGAGCACCCCACGGTGATACACTCGGTCGGATAAATTGTTTTTCAAGCAAATCATCAACCTGCTTCTTTAATTCAGCTAGTTCAATCAGAGACATTCTATAAGGGGCTCTAGAGACTGGCTCAGCTCCAGGAATTAGTTCAATAGAGAATTCAATCTCTCTATCAGGAGGAACACCAGGTACGTCCTCTGGGAACAACTCGGGAAAATCATAAACAACAGGAATATCTCAGATCTTAGACTCACTCTTTCCATCAATCATACAAAATAGTATAAATAGCTGAGATATACCTTGGATTTCATAGTCATCGTCTTTCTGATTGGGAAAAACCACTTGCCGATTCCGACAGTCCACTAGGACTCTATTGGCTGATAGCCAATCCATACCGAGAACAATGTCAAGACCTCTCAAAGGTAGACATATTAAATCAGCAGTAAAATTCCTATCACCTAGAGTGAAGGATACGTTTTTGCACATCATGGAAGTCTACAATTTAGCACCGGTCGGATTAGATACATTTAATGGCCGATTCATAGTAACAACAGGTAATCTCATACGCATGACACAATCATTAGAAATAAATGAGTGAGTTGCACCCGAGTCAAACACCATATCAAGAATAGTATTTCCGAGTAAGCACTTACTTTGAACCAGGTCATTGGCTTAAGCAGCTTCCTCAACAGTGGTAGCATACACTCGGCCTGCAGCCGGTGAACTAGAACTCCCAGCCCGATCATTCCTCGGCATCCCAGAATTGTTGCTGCGTCTACCATTGCCTCTACCTCCTCTGTTACCGTTTCCACGGCCTCGTCCTCGGAAGCCTCCACGGTTTACACTGGCATTCGATTCAGTAGGTTGGAGAAGAGGACAGTTAAGACGAACATGTCCTTTCTCATTGCAATGATAGCAAATAACTTCTTCATCTTTATCACAATTCTGAGCATAATGATTGCCACCACACCTGAAGCATTTAATGTCCCTTGGATGACTCACCGATCGGCCACCAGGATTCACTCGGCCTCAGGATCTAGAGGATGATTCTCCTCTAACAGACTTCCTTTGTTTCTTAAAACTGGTTGGTGGTAGCTTCAAAGAACTGTCCGACCTACTACTCGATCTGGTTGAAGCTTTATCATCTTCCTCATATATTTGGCATTTATTGACAAGGATCGGAAAGCTTCTAATCTCCTGGTGTCGGAAAGCCTTCTTAATTTTTGGGTTCAAACCGCTCTCAAATTTGATGCATTTTGAGCCTTCAGTGCCCGATATCTGGAAAGGAGGATAAAACAAGCACAGCTCCTCGAACTTTGCTGCGTATTCTTCAACACTCATATTACCTTGTCAGAGCTCCATGAATTCCAATTCTTTTTGGCTCCTAACAGTATTCGGGAAGTATTTTTCAAGGAAATATTCCTTGAAATTCTCCTAGTTTAGCTTGGTCCCTTCAGCTACCAATCGGGCTTTAGTTATTCTCCACTAGTTTTCAGCTTCTTTCCGAAGCATGAAAACAGCATACTCGACCTTCTGTGCCTCAGTGCACTGCAGACTGCCAAAGATCCGTTCAAGATTCTGGATCCAGGCATAAGCTTGGTCAGGCTGAAATCCTCCATGGAATTCAGTCGGTTTTCGTTTCAAGAAACAATCAATACTCTGATTGTCACTCAGTTGAGGTTGGTTCTGCCTTTCTAAAATGTCAACAACTCGCTGAAAGGTAGCAGCCATTGCGTCCATACCATGAGGGTCCATTTTCTTATCCTGAAATAATCATCATACTTTAGTACCTCTCAGGGATATGAAAGAAATTATTTATAGTTGATTTCTTCAACTATAATACATAACAACAGTGATATGTTTTCACTCAATTCATAGCATTTAGTAACTTAACCTTGGCCTTGGACTTTTCAAGTCTGCTCTGATACCAAAATATAACGTTCTTAATTTTTAAATAAAATTTCAATAATCAAATAAAATTTTCACAAATAATTCCAATATTAAAAACAGAATTTGAATTAAATAATATTATTGTCACTTTTACAATAGCCGACCGACCCATTTAATATACAAAGAAAATATAACAAGTCGGTATACACAGGAGCCGGTTAAGGCTTCTACAAAATAACTATGTACACTATGTATTGTACATGCTAATACATAATGCTCCAGTCGGATGAGTGACTTCACACGCCATCATTGTGCCCTATATCCACTGTGAAAATAATAAGAAGTAGGGGGTGAGCATAAACATATCAAATAATAGTTATTGAATTGGATTAAAGGTCCAATTCATAACTATATAAATAAACATAACCGAATCAAACAACTCAGTATAAGCAGCATGTTATTCTCAATAACATATATATATATATATATATATATATATATCAATGCACACATATGCTCAATCGGATAAATCCATTATTAAGTCTTTTAATTGTGTTGCAACACTGGCTCCCCGAGCCATAACTCAGCTCCCAGCTGATCCGGCCGTTTTACTGGTACCAAACCGTTTGCACCCTCATGTGACACCATCACTCTCAGTGACAATGGTCAGTGCCACGGGCTAAAACACCGAGCCCCGCTCAAGAGGTTGCCTTGAGTCCCACCCAAGGTCTTTTGTGGAAACCACATCATATTTCACATTCATTTATCACATAAGCATCTCATCCATATATATATATATATATATATATATATATATATATCATGAAAAATTCATGAATCATCTTCACTCACGTATATTCTATAGCATCTCATGAAAAATTCATGGAAACCATTCTCATCATCGATCACACATATATACAATTATCACATCAATATCAATAATATGAATAGAAGATATGAAAACGTAAAATATGTTATTCAATCGAGGTCTCAATAACAATTTATTCACATAACATATATACATCATGACAAAATCACCCCACATTCATTCATAAACTATTCATTTGAAATGTAATGCTCCCCCTACCTGGAAATAAAGAGTTCTAGTAGTGTTTCAAGCTCTAATGAATCTTAGCTTCACGAATTCCGATTGGAATTGTAGCACTGAATCAGTCTAAGCTTTCTCTCTTATGAAATTCAGGCTTTCACGTAAAAAGGAAAGAAAGGAAGATTAATTTCTCCTTCGTTGATGGTTTTCAGTAAGGGTTGGAAGAGAAAGATTATAGATGATGTTTTCACTTTCAAAAGTTTTCTAAACTTATTCAACAGTAGAAATTGGTATTTATATTGTTCATGCAAGAGAGAGACGTGAACGATAGGAGATTGTCTGTTGTACGTTTCTTCAAATGACAAGTAAGGAATAAGCATTTAATGAAAAGGGACAGCATATCAGAGAGGGTCCCATACTTAGAAGAATATCAGGAAAAGACTCTGCTGGAAGGTAGAAGAACAGAGTGACGTGGAAAGCTTCAATAATTAAAATAATTATTAATTCTGACTCGGTTTTGGTATTCTAGGCATATCTTTCCAAGAAAGCCTCTATCCACTCAGAATTCCTTCATTCGGAGGAAATTCACTCGGTGAGACTCCATCCATGAAACACCCAGTTTTCCTTCCTCGGAAATAACCCACACGGAATGTCTCATTCAGACAACTCACTCAGTTATATTTCTGTCCGAGTCAAACCTTCGCTTGCGTCACTCGGAAGTCTTCCATCTAAGAATCACTCGAAGTTTGAAGACAATCCTCTCTCGGAAATCTTTCCACTCGAAAGGGTCACTCGGGATTGAAGACTATTTCAAAGACAAACCCGAGCACAAACTCAACAACTTTGACCGAGTATGAATTGAATGAATTTACCACTTGGTCATTTACTTCCTTTGAAATTGCTCACTCAGAATATACTCATTCAGAGTTGGAGTCTTTCTCCGTCCAGAAGTAATCTCCTTGTAAAGACTTACTCGGTCTATCTCAATCGGTGTCATCTCTCTCGGAATTATCACATTCAGTGACACCTCACTTGAAAAGTCACACTACTTGGAGATACTCCACTCGGTCTTTATTCAATAATTTCTCAGCCTGAGAAGTACTTATTCAAATCTAAGCTTCTCTTTATTCGGAAGTACTTCCCTCGGAATAACCCATTTAGAAACGTTTTCCCTCGGAGACGTTTCACTCGGATTTTTCCTTACTCAAAAGTGTCTCATTCGGACACAATTTCCTTAACTTAAAAATATTTCTCTCAATAAAGTTTCTTTCGGAAACATCTTAACTTTACTTGGAAGTAGTGTTCTCGGTCTTATTTCACTCGGAATCATACCATTTCACTCGGAAAATCTTGTCTCAAATAGTATTCACTCGAAATTTCATTCGGAAATCTTCCTTTATTCCTTAATAAATTATTTTTCTAAGAATCGTAAAAATTGGGATGTTACACTACAAGCTCCCATGTCTTGTTTCTATGTAAGACTTTTATTTCTTCCTGCTCTGTTGTCATCCAAAGAAAAGCATCTGAACTGTTTATAACCTCTTAAAAGGTTTATGGTTCTCCTTCTTTTGTTAGAAGACAATATGCATCGTGGCTTCCCATCACATAGTTTGAATGCAAAATAGTTTCCTTATCTAATGTATTGGTTATTGAACTTCTACGTCATCAACCTTATTTGGTTTTTGTTCTACGTGTTCTTGTTCCATTATAGAAAAATCATCTTCTCTAGACTTCTCATCTATCTGGATAGTAGTAGCTTTTTTAGTATTGCTTTCATTGTTCTACTCATCTCGTAGTTTATTTTCTATGAAAATTACATCCCTGCTAACAATAACCTTATATGGATAGTGGGATTCAATAGGCGATACCCCTTAACACCATCAGTATAGCCCAAGAATATACATTTTTTGGATTTTAGATCCAGCTTTGTTCTTTCCTGGGTATTATACATCACATAAACATGACAACTAAACACATTTAGGGAAGAATAATCTATTGATTTTCCTTTCCATATCTCCATTGGTGTATTAAGACCAATAGTTAATGGTGATCGATTTATCATGTAACGGGTAATTTTGACTTCTTCAGTCTAAAAAGACTTGGCTAATCTTTTAGTTTTTCAATATAACCTTGTCTTCTCCAGGAAAGTTCTATTCATCCACTCTACTACACCATTATGTTGAGATGTCTGTGGCATTATAAATTACCTCTTAATACCCTCTTTCTTACAAAATGCTATAAACTCACCATTAGTATATTCTCCTTCATTGTCCATCCTCAAGAACTTTATTTTCTTCCTAGTTTTAAGCTCCACTTATGCTTTAAACTCCTTAAATACTGGAAACACATCAAATAAGCAATACAAAATATTTTACTCCTTTTAAGGATATTTCTGGTGACTCCTAAACATCACAGTGAATCAAATCTAATATATGTTTGCTTTTGGCAATAGACTAACCAAACTTCAATCTATATGTTGTTTGCATGTCATAGTGCTCACAGAAAGGTAAATTTACTAACTTCAGCCCATGAAGGAGATTACATTGTGTAAGAATCTTCATACCATATTTTGACATATGCCCTAACTCGGATGTCATATTATCATCGTTTCTTCTTGGCTAATTGACACAACCAATGTATCTATTGCTTGAAACATATCTCCCAAAAGGATATATAGATTAGCAGCAATCTTCTCTTCTTTTATCACCATTAGAGCACCTTTCACCACCTTTAAGATCACACCTTCAATATAGGTTTTACAGCTGAGGTCATCTAATTACCCAATAGATAATAGATATTTCTTCAATTCTTTCACATTGCCTACCTCTTGAATTTATGAAAATACCATTATATATTTTTAATTTGATAGTACCAACTCCAACAATTTCCAAAGTGTAATCACTTCCCATGCATATAGATCCTTCTAAGATAGGTTTATAGGTGCAAAACCAATCTCATCTTGGAGTCATATGCCATGTTGCTCTCAAATTCCCATACATCAATGAGTTATCTCTTGCCATTAAAACTAATTGATGCTTCGCTATGTAAAATTTCTCCATTATCAGAGGTACTAGTAACACACCCTTGAGATGTACTTGCTTCAGAAGACTTCTCCAGATTTTTCTTATTAAACCAACAATCTTTCTTCAAGTTCCTTTCATATCATAATTGTAATATTTAAAGTTCTTCTACATCTGACATTTTGATCTACCATGATTTTGGCTCCTACTAGGGCCACAATTTATTGATCTTCTTCTCGTCATCATCAAGGTTTTTGCATACTTTGAACTTAACTATCTTCTTTATTTTTGCACCTAGATTCTTCTTCAAGAATGAACCTACAAGATTATTATTTGTTTTGTTGATGATGACCTAGTCATACAACTATGGTAAGCTCTAAAGCAGAATTTTGGCATGCTCATTTTATAGTATTGTAAAATCTGACGCTATAAGCTGAGCAAAAAACTTACTGAAAATTTCTCAATCTCAAACAACCATTTTTTTTACTAAATCAGTTTACACAATTTTATCATGATTAGTACAATATAAGTGAGCAGTAGTGTATATTGTTACCACACTATAGAATAAATTCAGTATATGTTAACAATCATTGCAAAAGTATATAACCACATGTATAAATAGTGATTATGAATAATGCCACAACATGAATAGTAACCAATAACTAGTATCTCTAAATACCACTATTGGGTACTAGAGTAACAAAATAATATCACATAGTTAAAATAGAGATGAGAAAAGAGGAATTTAACACAATAATTTTACGTAGGCAATCCTTAATGGATAAGAGAAAAACCACGGGCAATAATAGAAAAATATTTTTACTAAGTGAAAGAAATATTACATTTTCTCTCTAATTACAAGAAGGGAACAATGACATCATCTCTTAGAAATAAGAGAGTACACTCACTAAGAGAATCTCACAAGAGAATACTATTTTATTTCTCTGTATTTTTTTACTACATAACACAAATGTTTTAAGATAGGATACTAAAACAAGACCAAGTATCATATTTATAGAAGTAAAGTTGAGGAAAGGAGCAAAATTTTCTTACTTGCCAACTACCAACATTAAATGCACCACTCTCTATACATGGAAAAAATGGAACCTATGCTTGACTTTTCAAACCAAAACCTAAATGGCTTTATATTACCAATCAGACGTGTTTGACTATTGCACATTGTTCACGTTCACTGGTAGTGGGAAAAAACTGATTGAAAAGCCTTAGGCTGTTGATACCATATTAAAAGTGAATGAGAGGTGTTCGTGATAATAGGGAAACATTAAAGAAAGCAAGTCTATGAGTTTTAGACACCATACAACCTAAAACCTTAAGAGAGATACTTACACTTATAAACTATTCTCCTTACTCACGTGTACTCAGGACTGACTCATAGTTACATTCTTCAACAATACATTTAGTATGAAAATTGGTCAAGTATAAAGTGCTAGTGAAGTATCCACTGGAGAGAAGTATCCTATGCAGATTGGGTGTGGGTCATGACTTGTTTCTATTTATAAAGTTATATGCTGTGTTGATTCCTGTGTGTGAACTGGTGTGCCTTTGTGTTCCATATTTCAAACTATCCAACTCCATGCAAATGGCAAAGCCATTGGCTTGTGGTGGGTACTAGTAAGTTTTATATGAGGCACAAACTAGATGAGGAATTGTTAGTCCTCAAATTTTCAATAAAAGCTTAAATAAAAATTTCATAAAAATCATAAAAATTAGTTTAATTTGTTAGAAAATTAGGATTTAAATTCAATAAATGAGTGTTGTTGGAAATAATCTGCCCTTGATCAATTTTCTCTAGTTTTGCAGTGAAAAAGTTAAGAAATCAAGAGAAAATTACACTGGAGAATCTGACGCGTAGCCTCACCCCACGCGTAGCATCAACTTCTATTTTTGAGTCTGACGCTACGCATCACAGCCACGCGTAGCGTCAGTGCTGCGTGAACAACCACTCCACTTTGGCCAACCACTCCACTTGGACTCAATAATGGGCACCCCACTCAGCCCAAGGGCCACCCCAATCAGCAGAAAACTTGTTAGCCCGACGGCGACCTAGCGGTTCTTTCCCACCGCCGGACTTTTTGTCAATTGGCAAGCGCACCAATTCGTTTGTAGTTTTCAAAATTTAGATATCGTTCCACTGGGATTGAAAGTCCAATAACAACAGTAATCTTCTACTTACTATGGTAAATATGAAGGAAATTACAAACAAAAGAATGATTTATATACAGTTTATACAATATTCACAAGATAGCATGGTTGAGTGATTCATGAGATAAAAAGAAAATAAAATCTATCTAAAAAGTTGAGTTGCAATCTAGAATAGGTAAGATACTTGAGATAAACACAGATAAACAAATTATGTTGGAATTTGGATCCCTAATCTAGAATAACAATGAGGAACTCAAGACATGCATATTTAATCATCAAGTTTCATGTCATTGCAGCTTAAAATCATTATAACCGATCCCTCGTGATATAAATTCTAAGAATTCACCGTAAAGTCCGATCCCTCGTGAGCTTTCTTAGTAAAAACTTGCATTAAGACCTGGCCTTATGGCAACAATGGTTAACAACCCCTATAGAATTGAGATACCAAGGGTATTCCAACTTTTTACTTTCGTCAAAACAAGTTTCAATACGGCATAAATAATCATTCTCCCGTTTGACATTTACACTAATAAAACCAGTTTCGATACACATGAAAATCATTCTCCCGTTTGACGTTCATATTAATAAAAGGTTGAAATACTAACATGGACTTGAATCATAAACATGCAGAGGCCGAATTCACAACATTATACTCAATAGATTAGTTCACCAATTCCAACATAAACAAATTAGTTACACATGGTAAAAGTAAAGACAATACTTACAGATTTTGACATTACGAAGAAGACGATGGAAACTTCACGATACAACGATCACAATACACCGAAACACACTCAAGTATCTAGAAAACTATTCTAGAACTACAACTCACAAAAGAAGTACTCAAGGTCGAGCACAAGAGAGAAGAGAAGAGAAGTGTATGGAAATGGGATGCTATGAATGGTGTTGGATGGTCCTATTTATAGGGCTGAGCAAGGGTGCTGACGCTACGCGTCCCTGTGACGCTACGCGTCAGATCCCTGACTCAGCCTCCATTAAACACTTGATAATGGCCACTTTCAATAATTAATCTTGATCATGCCTGGCCACTTGGACATGTTTCCACGAGTTTTTGGCCATTTATGCTGATTGGGGTGGCCCTTGGGCTGAGTGGGGTGCCCATTATTGAGTCCAAGTGGAGTGGTTGGCCAAAGTGGAGTGGTTGTTCACGCAGCACTGACGCTACGCGTGGCTGTGATGCGTAGCGTCAGACTCAAAAATAGAAGTTGATGCTACGCGTGGGGTGAGGCTACGCGTCAGATTCTCCAGCGTAATTTTCTCTTGATTTCTTAACTTTTTCACTGCAAAACTAGAGAAAATTGATCAAGGGCAGATTATTTCCAACAACACTCATTTATTGAATTTAAATCCTAATTTTCTAACAAATTAAACTAATTTTTATGATTTTTATGAAATTTTTATTTAAGCTTTTATTGAAAATTTGAGGACTAACAGGAATGAGGTTTCTTAGGGAGGAGGCACATTCTTGATTCATTGAAATTGATTTAAGATAAATTGTTGTATTCTATATTTTCCTGGTGTAATTTTAGGACTCTGCAACATGTGGCTGGGGGTTTATGTTTTTGTAATAGTAATACTTTTAAGTTAATAATTCAACATGCATGTTTGTTTTAGGTCTAAGGTTCCGTTTTACTATTATATCTTTTAACCACTTGTGCTTTTACGTTAATGTATTTGATTGGCTTTTTTTAAAAAGAAAGATAATGGAGTATCCAAAAATTTCTAAATCAATAATTATTTTGTGTTAATACTTTCTAGTTTTACTAGTTAATTACGATTCCCAAGGTTTGTTTTATTATGTCAAATTGTAGCGGAATGCATTTGATTGCCTTTGGGTACTTGGTATTCTTTTGAAGTTGAGCAAAAGGGATGTGATGTGTCTTAATTAATAAATTGTTTTGTGTTTGATTCTTCTATGAATCAAATTCACTCAATCGATCTATCTTTCTATTTTAACATCTGCAGAACACGAATTTTATATCACATGGGATCTGAATTGAATTTTATATGAAAGTTAATTATTTGTTAAAGCTAAATTTGAAGACACTTTCCTATATTCCATTGAGATAGCACACTATTAATGATGTTAGGAAGGTCAATCGTTAAATCCAAATTTGAAGGCATTAATTTCCCAATATTTCATATATGTTTTCTGCTGTTTCCACACATTCTTATTACCCTAAAACCATTTTTCATGTCAGTGCCATTTGAGAATCTGGTGGTAGTTTTGATTCTTTGACCATGTAGTCATGTACACATTAAGTAGGTAATTCGGGTTTTAAATATGTTGTAATTTGTTGTTTGTTGCAATGAAAGCACAAGAAAACTTGGACCTATTAAGAGTGACATTATTTAAATATGAGCTTTCTTGTGACCCAGTTACAATTTTTATATTTTAAAAGGGTTATTAATATGGTTCCAAGTTCTGGTGCAATTTTATATTTTAAAAAGATTATTAGTATGGCTTCATATGGAATTGCATGAATACATTTACAGAGGTGATTTTCACATGAAACATGAAAAGGTTTTAACGTAGAACTTTTTGATCTTTACATTTAAACTTCGTCCAATACTAGATCGATAATTTCTTGTAGTGTTGCAATAGCTAATTTAAGTTTATGTCCCAAGAAATTTGAGGGGTGTAACCCAATCCAGCCATAATACAACTCTTCCTTAATCATCTTTTCAGTTTTGGAAGGATCTCATATCCCATGACAAAATCAATCAGAGGCAAAAGAATAAACCATTAAAACCTGCAGTTTTTTATGGCACTTTAATCCCCATAATTCTATGTACCCTTTTCATCCTCTTTCACACCCTTTGTTTCCAAATCCATTAATTAATTATCCCATCACAACCCCGCCATCATCTCATATACTATCACAACACATTTCCTACCCTAACACCAACATTCTCAAACTCTAAAAAAACAATGGCAACAATAAACCAGTTTAGCAATCTAGCTAACACCTTGCGGCCACAGTTCAACTTCAATTGCACATCCTTTTTAAATCATAAAAAAAGATAAAATAAAATTGATAGACAAGTCAGAAAAGAAATACCACTTTAAATCTTGATACAAGGTCTAACATTGATTTCATATATAATTTTTAAGAGTGTGAACAATCAATATCCATAGGTCACTAATTAAAGAATATAAAATGAAATGCACAAATTAAGAATCAACTTAGATATTCCATTTTTCACTGTTTAGCATTGGTCATTTTATTTAAAGTTTAATAAAGTGATACTGTATATATTATCAGTGAAAGGAATAAAACAGAAGGGAAGAAAGGGGGTTGAAGAAGAAGCTTACAGTAACAAAAGCGTCGATTGGGATCAAGAGCTAAAAGAAACAAAAACATTCAGACATCATAGTAGCTACAATTAGGAAACAAGATTAGAAGTACGAGATGAATCTTGAGCAGCAGCAAGTAGGATTTACTAAACAAAACACAGAGGAACGTATCTAATCTAATGATAATAAAATGATATAATGAAGAATGCAAACAATTAATCATGATTATCAACTCAAATAAAAGTGTATGATTAGTTTAAATTAAAATAATAGTATCCATTTCTTTCTATTTTAACTAAATATGATATCTTATCTCCTAAAAGATTTGAAAAGTTATGTGATTATTAGGAGCATTTTCCTTCTTTATAGTTTTTTCTTTTAGTTGATTTTTTTCCTAATTTAGATGCTTCTTTCTTTGTTACACTTAGTTCTTCTCCGTTAAAATTATCTACACTCCCAACAATGGAGGAATAAAACAGCAACAAGCAGAAAAAAGTAAACTATAAAATGAATTCATTTCAATTTAAATTTTAATTACTCTATAACTACACAAGTGAACTTAATTTCAATTTCAAGTGAGAATATATATATTTTTTTCTTGAGACTTTCTGTCAAGATTTATTCTCCATGAAGTAAAAGTATATTTTTTTACATAACAAATTCCCTTTATATTGATGTTGCTTGTCCGAGTCCATTTTAAATTTTCAAATAAAATAATAATAATAAAGAATAATAAAAAATAAAAAATTATAAAAAATCAATTCAATATAGAATTTAATTTTTAAGAAAAAAAGTGTGAACATGCTTTTTTTATACGGGGTAAAAAAATAAATAATAAATAAAAATAATAAAAATAAAGAGAGCAAGGAAGAGAAAAAGAAAGAAAAAAAGAATATAGATGAGATTCGTCCAAAGTTCTAAGCTTAGAAGTTGTTAAAATCTAACCACATCGAATATTCTTAGGGGAGCTATGCTTGTTATGTTACTATATAAACAACACCTTATAACACTTAGAGGAGACTGGAATGGGAGCAATGAAGATAACATATTTCTTAGTATAAAATGTGGTTGTGATTTTGACCGATCTTCCACATTAGAAAAGATTTAGTTTCTTCTTCGGGAATCTTAGTTTAGAAGAAACAAAAGACACCACTAAATCCAAAGGCAGCTTTAAAATTTTCTCTTTGTCCGGAAAAGAAGGTAAGTTTTTTTGTTTATTCTTTCTTTCTTCTTATGTTTTAATTTATTAGTTTTTTTTTATTTTTAGGCTTTGATTTATTATTATTATTATTATTATTATTATTTTCTTCTCTTCTACTTCCTCCGTCATTTATTTTATAGACCTATCTTTTTCCTTGTTTCTATTCTCTTACTTGGCCTTTTTTATTTTATTTTAGTTTTATCTTTGTTTTCTATTTTTATTTCTCTCTAAAAAATATAATAAAATCAATAAAACCAAGGTTTTCTTTTTTATACAATCAATTTGAACGAGATGTCTTGTTGATTAACGTTTTCTTAAATCTTAACATTCTAAACTTATTTTACGTTTGTTAACATAATAAATCAAAGAACTACGTTACCCTTTGGGGAATACGTAGGAACAGGAACAATCATTCCTGTCACACCCAAATTTTTTTTTTAAAATTATATCTCTTTAACTAGTAAAATAAAATCATCACGCTTTTAATGACAATCCGATTAATTTGGACGAGACGTCCTGTTAATCACCAAATATAACTTTTTTTTTAAATCAACAATAAACCCATAAGGTATTTTAAGAGGCTAAAAATTACAAACTATTAGGATTGTTCAAAAAAACTTAAACAAGTTAGGGTAACCATTTAAAACGGATAGTGTGGGTGCTAATACCTTCTCCAATTGTAATTAGACTCTTGAACTTTAAAATCTCGAATTAAGATCGGTACCTTCACATTTGGTGGCGACTCTATGGTTTCCGGAGGGAACTCTGGAAACTTAATTTTCTTTTTTCGGTCAGCCTCCCACCGCGATCTAGGCCGCAACAATTGTTAACGTATATGTTTTTTTTTAAAGAAAAGAATGATTAAAATTTGTTAACAAGTAAAAATAAGTTTGTTTCATATATTATGACCAAATTGAGATAATGACATAATAACTTTTTAAATTTTTCAAAAGATAAGATATTATTTTTTTAGTTAGAATAGGAAGGGTACATGTTTTTTAATTTAAATTAATCATGACTATAAAATTTAAATTAATCATGTCCTTTAATTTATCTTATGGTCATGATTAATTAATTCTTCTCATTGCTTATGTTATATATATATATATATGAATAGATAAAATGTATATAGTAAAAACTAAATGATATGACTCGTAATTACTATCCCGTCAAATCAAAACACAAGATTAAGTTAAATTAAAAACAATAGCATACAACTCATCCTCTCACTGAAAATGAAATGACCCTCCTCTCTATGTAAGCACAACCTTTCACCGCTTCTTAATCACGCCACATATTGGTAAACTATTAGGTACTTTAGCTTTAATTTTTCATCGCAAAGTAATGCACATTAATTTAACTGTAAACAAAATGTATATAATTAGATGATTAATGTTTATTGTGATTTTTGGTATAAGGCTAATTACCAGGCGGTTTGTAAATATAAAAGAATTATAAACAATGACTAAACATTTATAATTTGATGATTTATGTTTTCTTTCTTTATTTTTGTTTTCATGTTTTAATGTTTCATGTGGACTCTATTAAATATAAAGGTTTTGAATTTAATATCTTTCCCTTAATCTTAAATGTGATATAATAAATTGGTTTTTTTAAATCTTCAATTAGAAATTTGATATAATCAATTTATCACGTTATATTTCCTCTCAATTTATAATGTAAAAAAACATACCTGGCAATTATCACTTTCATATTCTCATCATTTGATATTTTGTTTTCTTTCTCTTATGAGGGAAAAGGTGAAGAAGGTTTCATAGGAGAATGCGGTAAAATTTTCATAATTAAGATGATCTAAAAAATAGGGTCAAAATAAGGAGAAAATTTAATTTTGACATGTCTTTTTTTAAATTATGATAATTTAAATTTAAATTATATATAACGGATATGATATATTAAATTAGATTAGAGATATCAAAATCGATAAAAGATATCGAACTAATTTTAACAGGAGGGAGTGTATGGTATGTTTTTTAAATTAAATTAATCTTATTTATTTGATTTGATTGGATGATTATTATAAATTGTTTTTATTTTTTTCCATATCATTTAGTTCTTACTAGATATGTGTGCGAGACAAATCACAGAACCACAATGTCGCATGTTCATGATTTGAAATGGTAAGGGCAATGTCGTTTATAGTGTGGGCGCATCATCAAAACGTCAAAGGGCAAGTTCGGCGAGGACGTCGCACAGTGCCATAGTTCATGGTCCCGTGATGGTGTGCAACAATGCAAAGACAATCACAATGCAGTGTCTATCTTGTTTATTTTTCGAAACAAAAATAGGGTTGAGAACAAGAGCACGGGTTTCGAAAGTGATCAAGGCTTAATCTTTCAAGAGGGAAAAGATAATTTATGTTTAGGTAATAGCCATCAAATATATCAGTGGCTACGATAATTTATATAATTTAATATAAAAAATTAAAGACTCAAAGATGCATCACTTTGATATTTGTTTGTATTGTAAAGTATATAATTTTTTCCAAAAGTAAGCTGATTGATAAACCATTAAATGATTATTAAATTATATAAAATTTTATACATCTGATTAATTTGATGATAATTATCTATTAAACATTTAAATTAACTAAATTCAATATATAATTCAGATATTATGGTAAACTACAAAACAGAATCTTAAAGGTTTCGTCGTGGAGTAAATGGATATGTATATCCACACACACATAAACAAACCATCTATATCCACCCATATGAGAATCAAGAACAAAGAGTTAAGTTTTCTAAAAAAATAAAAAAGACTTCTCTACTCATTCCTTATTCTCAAGGTTTCAAACTAATTCTGAAAGGGCGATATATTAAGAAAAGAATTAAGGGACTACAAGGTGAAGTAGTCTTAAAATTGGCATCAGAAAACCTAACCCCCTCATCCCAGGACCTAAAAACAATGTAGACGTGTAAAATTTAACTGTGATCATTTTCATGGTTAGGAAAACAATCTCATTTATAAAGGATATATGGAATCCTATAAATTAAGTATCACAGGATATGACAATCTTAATCATCCCTAACTGTTACAAAGGTATGAGAGAGTTAATGCTTATAGAATTTAATAACCACGCCATTCATGATATATGATGTTCATGCTTCCCCTTTTACCCATATCCATGACACCTTCATCCAAAACTCTTTATAAAAATGCTTGGCCAATGTCAAACACTGTGCAATTCATTTTCTTCTTCCTTTTTGATGATGTTTGATGGATTTGATAAACGATAAGAATGTTAAATAGGATATTCCGATATTGGAATATGACTGTTCTGGAGACCTTGTCCTTGTTTGAGCGTGCATGGAGAGCCTTTGCATTGACCAGTCAACTTAAGCCCTCGGTGATCACGTTACCCTAATTTGCTGTTGCCCCATTTTGTCTACCGTTATTTTATTGCTTCATTTAAATAATATATATAAAGATCTTGGATGAAATTTTTTATTCTCATGATACTTGTTAATTATTTGTTTTTTTAATAAGAAGAGGCCAATTAACTCGATCTAAGAATCTCAACAGTATACACAAGTCCTAACATTTCCTCATCATATCATATTGAAAAATAAACAAAATTTAATTAATTTCTTCCAAAAGTTTTTTAAAAAGAAAATTATCTTTATAAAAAGTATTTCTATTATATATTTTTAAATGACATGAGGCAACTTAACAATATTTCTATTTAATTTGTAAAAAGAAAAAAAAGTGATAAAATGTTTGGAGTGGAAAGACTTGTGATGTAAGTGCGCACAAATACAGTATTTTTTCTGGTGAGCATTATATGTTGAAAAGGGTGGTTAAGATTTAGTTAAATAGATAGCTAGGTTGCAATGCAAGCTATGGCAAAGCCTCAAAATTAATTTAAAATATCCAAAGAATATTATAGTACTAGTAATTAGTATTTTGCAGTCTAGCATAGTGTTGGAAATCTTTAGATAACATGGTATTGCGTGTAGAGGCTGACAGAGTGAGAGGGTCGAAAACAAATTGAACAATTAAGCTCATCACTGTCTCTTTCTCTCTTCTTCTCTCACTTGAAACATGCACACGGTGCTCTAACCCCAATTTGGGAACACATTATAGCGTATCTCTAGAAAGCCGATTCTCTCTCTCTCAAAAACACTATTTAAATACAACCATATACCCCCTCTTCTTTCTCCCATGCATTGCTCCTCTTAATTTTCTTTCTCCATCCTCCATCTCTTGTTCCTTTCTCCTTGTCAAATTTTCTTCTGACACTTTCCATTACTAGCTATAAATTATAATAGCTGATCACTAAAGGGGCACACATATAAGGATATTTATTTCATCAAATATTGTTGATCTACATTTATAAGATGTCTAGCAGGAGGTCACGGTCAAGGCAAACAAGTAGTTCAAGGAATATCACTGATGATCAGATCAATGATCTTGTCTCCAAATTACAACAGCTCCTTCCAGAGATTCGTGATAGGCGATCTGACAAGGTTCTTTAATTTCTTTTATCTAGTATATCAGTCATCTTTATGCATATATCTTACTTACTTCAGAGGTTCTACTTCTGCTTATTTAATTTCTTTCTTTGATTGCACTTACCTAGCTCTTAGTTTTTCTTGAGTTAATAAATCAGGTGTTGTTTAAGCTATTTATTTGAGTTTATATCAATATATTTCTTACTTATACCAATATGAAAATTAAAACTGGGAAATTTTTTCAAGTTTATTTTTTTTATTTGTACCAAAAGTCATCTAAAGACATTGTTTATGAATAAAATATCATTATTAATATTTAAACAAATATAATATAGTTTTACCGTAATTTTTTGAAACAAATACAAGTCAAATTTAACTCTTCAATTGAATGTGTAATAGTAAAAATATAAATAAATCTGAATGTTTTCCGATTCTAATTTCATAACAAAAAAATGTATCAATACAAACTCAAAAATAAAAATATCATAAAAAATAGCTATAGATTAGTATACTAGGCCGCATCGGTGAGAGTGTGAAGTAGAAAAGTAAATATAGTTAATCTTGAAGCGTCTGTGTTCGCCAGTGTTAGTACTGTATTTTCTTTTTCTAGTTTTTCATTATGTTGTGATTAGTGATCTTGGCATTGTCATAAATGCAGCGCGTGAATGTGACCCAACAAAAAAACTAGGGAACATGCTCTAATTAATTAGAAAAATAAATAATAAACATTGAGATAATTACAAAAATGAATGTGTATTCTTGGAACTTCTGAATTATACTTCTTTCTTCAAATTAAGTTCACATTTTGTTATAATGTTTGAAACGTGTCTTCATACCTGCAATTCAAAGCGTTGTAAGATCTTCTATCTTAAATTGATGCAAAAATGTCTCCTTAATTAGTTAATTAGTCACTCCTTGATCAGCCCTATTATTTTCGTCATTTTAGACTTTTGACTTATCCTAAATGTTATATATATATATATATATATATATATATATATATATATATACACACCCTCCTGATCAATGATGGTGAAATATTTGAGTAGTTGGTTTTGAGTTTTTAGATTCTGGGTGGGTATGTATTGGTAGCTCTAATTATAATATATGGTATGAGTATTTTGAGAAAGTGAAATTTTGGATTAATGTATATATATAGGTATCAGCTTCAAAGGTGCTGCAAGAGACATGCAATTATATTAGAAGCTTACACAGGGAAGTGGACGACCTAAGCGAGCGTTTGTCTGAGCTATTGGCTACAACTGACACGGCACAAGCTGCAATAATTAGAAATTTGCTTATGCAATAGATCGCTTCATTAGTAGTTTAATTATCATAGTTAATTCATTAGACCTTCAGTACCTGTGAGCCCGTCTAGCTATAGTAGTCAACTATTTCTATAGTTCTTTCGTACTTCACTACTTCTTTTTCTACTGTCTTTTGTCCACTAAATATGCATCATTACTCCTTTTGCAAAGCCCAATTTCTCTAGATATTAAATAAAATCTTCAGAGTTCATGTGTTTTACTATATCACCATCTCTTTCTAATTACACATAGATATTAAGTAGATCGACATTTTATTTTAAATTATCTATTGTTTTTAACTTACTTAGTATTTTTCAAAAAAGTCATTTTTTAACACGCTCTATTTAGATTCAAGATGGATATGATTACGAGCAATATATGTATGTATGGTACTAGACACTTTTATAACGGTTAACATAACTCATTTTTAATGGTTAAACTGCTAAAATGATCAATATCTGAAAAACTTAGTTGGTACTGGGGGGGGGGGGGGGGGGGGGGAAGGAAAATGTGAATCAGGAAATCCTACAATGGAGCTTTTATACAAAGTGGGAAGAAGAAAAAACCTTACAGATTAACTCATACGAAGAACAATTAACTAACTAAACTAATTCTTAATAGGCTAACCAAATTAGTAACGCAAGCCCAATAGACCAAAAATAAATCACACTTGTATCAACCCCTGTAATGGTGGATAAATGTTCACCATTCACTCCTATAGAAAAAAAAAATCGTTTTTGCTAGAAGTAATTTTCCGTCGTCGCCAATAGGATCTGTGACAAAACTGGCAATGGTATGGCCATGTCGCCAAAATCTTTGTCTCCGACAAAAATTTTCTAATTGTCATAGCCTACGCTGGTTCCTTCACCATGCCTAGAAAACAAAATTGAATTCATTAATTTTGATTTGGTGGCAACATTATATATGTTGCCATTTGAATTTCAAATTTTGAAATTTTTAAAAAATTGATGTGCATACTTGTCACCAATATCTGTTGCCAAAGGAATTTAGGCAGCGACAAAATGTACAACCTTCGCCACTTAGTCTTAATTTAGTGACGGCCTTATGTCTATTGCTAAATTTTCTTTCAGATACTTTCGTGGTTAATCCTGTCGTGAACGCCTGCCATGCATTTATGAGCAAATTGTTGTTGCTCGCACACTCACTTGACACCCTCAGTCATAGACGCACTACAACTCACACTCATTACACACGACACTCATTACACACTCATACTCAGTACACAAACATTCACACACTACTACACTAAACTAAACTACATACACTCATTACACTCACATATTAAATCCATCCAACAAGCTTAACAAACATAAATCTAAACACACACTACACTTATATAACAAAAACATAAACACACATTGCTACTAGCTAATCTATAAATTTAAATCCCAAAAACTTGGTAAATATAGATAAATATTAATCCAATTTATTTTGTATGAGCATATAAATAAATATAAATCACTGAAAAAATTGAGGTTAAAAGCATGTGGACTAGAATAACATTAGCAACAACTATATGCACAAGAACAAATAACTTTGGTGTTGAAAGCATTCATACATCTTTGATGAGTAAATTGATACTGCTCAGATACACATACACATTCATTTACTCATAAATGCTCACACACGTACTACACTACAAATACATACTCACGACATTACACACACCCGCTACACTCACTCACTACACACACTAATTGCACCCACTATACTTATACACTACACATACTCACTGCACTCCACTCATTACACTACACTCAGTCAACAATCATAAACATAAACACACATAAACATATACTGCACTCACACAGCAAAAACATAAACATATATTGCTACCAGTAAGTCTATAAATTTAAATCCCAAAATCAATATAAATCACTAGAAAAAAAAGAAATAAGGGTGTACCTTGGACTCTCCAGAAAAGCAAAGGTAAAGAAATAAGGAGTGGGGAAAGGATGGCTGCACAATTCCTTCTCCCGGAAACAATGATAGAAAAATAAATAGGGAGTGTCAAAGAGACAAAAAAGGACAAAAATAGAATAGAAGGGACAAAGGTAGAAAAGGGAAGGATGGGACAAAGGTAGATGTTTACCGTATGAAAGATGAGAAGTATGGCCGCCATGTGATTATGGCATTGTTGGGAATATGGCTATCGAAGTGTGGTCACAACAAAGAGATAAGAGTCGCAAATAGTGGTTGGGAGTCACTAAGGAAGAGGGCTTCAATGGAAAAAGGAAAGGGCTTGGGTGGTGGTGGGTGGTTGCGTTTCGTCAAAGGCAAGGGCAATAAGGGTGGATGTAAGAGAGGGTGGGTGAGAGAGAAAGGGGGCAAGAAAGAGGTTAAGGCTCAAAAGGAAAGGGAGAGTAAGGGGAGAATGAGGTTGCACTCGATTTAGGGATTCAATATTTAGTGATAGACATTGTTTCATCACTAAATCTATGTTCAACCTTCCACGTGGATTAAAATATGGTGACACCTATCACTTTTTTGTCACCATATAAAAAGACGTAAAGATTTTTTTTTTGAATTTGGAGACAACATGTTTATTTTGTCGCTAACACATTAAATTCTTTTTGACATATAGTTAAGCACCTAGTGATGACCCTCCATTATCGGTTCTAAATGACATATAAAAGTGTTTCTCCTAACCATATTGGCGATAGGTTCCATGTCTCTGTCACCAAAGTTTACCTAAACTAGCAACAAATAAGAGTTCTGTCACAAGATTTCAACATTTTGGCACTAACTTTTCAAATGAAAAGCTTTCAGAAGATATAGTGGTGATAAAATGTTAATGTCATTGCCAATACTCTAAATGCTCTTTCACACATGGTTGAATGGATAGTGACAACAATTCATTGTCATTGCTAAATAAAATATGAAAAGTTTTCTCTTAAGACTTTAGCAACGGGGTTCCTTAGTTCACCATTGAAGTCTTTACAAATAGCCACGACATTAGTGTTTCATTGCCAACCTTTCTAAATTTTGGTGCCAATTTTTTAGGGGAAAACTCTGCATAAATGAAATACTTAACGACGAAATAGAGATTCATTGCTAAATAGTGTGAACATAGTGACAACTATGTGTTTCCTATCGCCAATGGATGTTTGAAGTGACTTTGTGAAGGCATTAGTGATGGATTTATACTATTGCCCTAGTTTCGTCATGAATCCTATCACTAAACTCGTCACTAAAATCCACGTCAGACTTGTTATTCAAGTGGCCTCAATACTCAAGAGGGGGGGTGAATTGAGTTTTTAAAACTTTGCTTGAAATGCCTTTGAACTTCATTCTTTTAACACAAGTTTAGAGATTATGAAAGTAAGATCAAGTAAAGTACACAAGATAATTCAAAACAAGAGGCAAATATGGATAAGGCAATTTATCAAACACTTGGTGTGCAATGTTCAATATTAACCAAATCAAGCAAGCTAAAATATGCAAACCACAATCAACCAACACAAATTGATCAAGAGCAATATATAAAAGTAAAAGAGTAAGGGAGAAGAGATTGCAAACCGATTTAACAAGTTCCACCAACCCGGTGTACGTCTCGCCTCTAAGCAACCCACTTAGAGGATTTCTACTATTATAGATTAGAGATACAACTTTGAGCAACTGCGGCTTCCTAGTGTCCCATACTCAAGAACCCAATCCTCACAAGTACAAGGGCAACCCACCCAATCTCTCAATCTCACAATATCCCAAAGGTTGAACCCCAACCTTTGTAACCACTCAACCTAGAGTGAATAACCACTCAATCCTAGAGTGAATTTTGGTGTTTGATGTTTGTGTTTACAAGCAAAAATACTCTCTCAAAAAGAGTGGATAAGCAAGTGATAGCTCACACAAATTTTAGCTCTCAACAAGAGAGGATATACAAATGAAATCTCAGAATATACAAGAGTAAAAACTCACTAAGCACCAAGAATGATTGTAGAATTGATTTCCTTTTGTTCCTTGTTGCTCTCTTGCTTCTACTCTTGTTGTGCTTGTGTTTCCCTTGCATTTATAGAGCCTTGGAGCAGCTTGAGAGACCTTCTAGCCGTTGCATGTAGTGCGCATCTGAGAAATGGTGAAAAAATAAGCTAGTTTCCCACTAAAATATGTTTTCCTACTATCGTAATTGATTACGCCACGAGCTGTAATCGATTACATTTTGAATTTTTCAGTCTAGTTCGTGCTTTAATCGATTAGCATTCACCACCTAATCGATTAGATTCAAGTCAGAACCCTGGTAATCGATTATATCTTGCCTAGTAATCGATTAGCTATAGCACCTAATGCATTTAATTCAATTCTTGTCTTGGTAATCGATTATGATACTTGGGTAATCGATTAGTGTCGTTCCAGTAGCTCTGTAATCGATTATGACACTTGGGTAATCGATTAGTGTCGTTCCAGTAGCTTTGTAATCGATTGCCTGAGGTCTTGTAATCGATTAGCTTATGTACTTGATACATTTAATTCAAAACAGAAGCTATCTAATTGATTAGCTTAGACTCCCTAATCGACTAGCTGCGTAGTTTTTCTGGGTCTGATTCTAAGTCTTTGTTTTTGCAAGAATTTCTTCAAGAGTCCTTTGTCATTATCAAAATCCTTGAACCTATAACCATATTCAAACACATTCTCCCCCTTTTTGATGATGACAACAATGTTCATCTCTTGAGGGTTGTTAGTTTAAATAATAATCTTATCTCTAAGTTTATCTCTTGAATGTTTATCTTCATAAACATATCTCTTATGAATTCTGCATGATCTCTTATCTCTTAATCAAATTTTCAGAGTCTGCATTATCTCTTATCAAATATCTCTTAAGCAAATAAATCTCCCCCTATCTTAAAGAATCTATTAACCACTTAGAGAAAATTAACCATTTTGTAATTTATTTTATGAACAATTTGATGAACAATTAATAATGGATGAACAACTTCTTCTCCCTCTTTAGAATCATCAATAACAATAAAGCAAATAGATGCATATAATGAAAGACAAAATTTTATTCAATTTAAACGGAAGGGAAAGTACATTAATAGAAAGATGGCAGAATTAAACAAACTTATACGGAATTGAGAAAAACATAAAACATATTAACCAAAACATGAAAAACGGATTTAGTTATCCGGATTGAAAAAACGAAGCTCGGAGATTTGGTGAGATAGCTCATCATAGCGCTATTGCATCATCTCAAAGTACTGCTGCTCAGTCATTGAAAACTCTTGAAGAGAGTTCTCAATACGGTCGAAGCGGCGGTCAAGGTGAGCGTAGAGAGATGCGAATGGATCAGAGGGGGCTTCTGGTGCAGGTTTCGTTGCAAGAGGAGGGGGGATTGGATCATCAGCAGGGGCTTCAAAAGGAATGTTGGCATGATAGCCTTCCATCCTTGAGTACCAAGCTCCATTCAGAAAAATGAGACCCATCTTGGTGAGGTGATGAGTGCCAATGCAAGCCTTTGGAGGCACCTTCTCCAACAGCTCTCCAGCCAAGTCTACTCCACAATGTTTGAAGATTCTAGTGAGTAGAATGGCATAGGGAAGCTTTTGCTGATCTTTGGCTTGGCGCATGTGGAGCTTGATCATTTGAACCCAATTTATCTCCTTTTAGTTCTGCATAGCCCACATCAAGAGGACATCATCCTCTTCTACCAGAGCATAGTTCCCACCACGGGGAACCAACATCTTGACCAAGAAGAAGTGTAAGAGGTGGTTGTTCATGGTCAAGTGGTCCACCAGCTTATGGTTACTTCTTGGGCGATCAGCCTTCCATAAGGATTGTCGGGCAGTGAGAGCATTGAAACCCCATTCGTCCTCAGGATCTCCTTCGTCGAACTCTGCATCATTGAGTGGCAGAAGAGAGATTTTCGCCAACTGGGCATTTGTGAGCTTAATGGTCACATTTTTAACTTTTGATTCTATCACCCCATTGACAAGCTTGAGGTTGCAGTAAAATACCCGGATGAGTTCCGGATAGTAAAGTTCTTCCTTAAGGGTGAGGAAGGGGAAGAGGTTGTAGTGGTGGAGACATTGGGTGAAGGTGAGGCTGTGGTTGTCAAAGGTTTCAGCAATGGTGAAATGGGGGGATATGATGTCTTTTTCAGAAAAATGGTTGATGAAGTGTTGAAGGTCTCTATGGTTTATGAAAAACCTAGAGAAATCAAGGGGATTGTTTGTTTGGGCCATTGAAGACCTTGCCCTCTTGATGGTTCTTGATGTAGACATGGTGGTGGAAGGAGAAAAGTGTAGAGGGAAGATGAAGAGAAGGAGAGAGTTCTTTGGGAACTTGAGAGAGTTTAAAGGAGAGGAGGTAGTGTGAGTTGAGAGAGTGAATAGGTAGGTTTTTATAGGGAAAAGGTAGGTTTAGGAAGGAGTGACGTGGAGTTAGTGGGGGTAGGAACACGAAGAGCCTCGGTAACCATCGTTTGACTGCTGTAGAACCGATGCTAATCGATTACGAGGCATGGGTAATCGATTAGCTCACTGTTTCTGAGGAAGATGAATCATTTTCGCACATGGGTAATCGATTTGGAGAGATGGGTAATCGATTAGTTTGAGAAACAGAATCGTCCTAATCGATTAAGGGAGGCTGGTAATCGATTAGAGGAAAGTTGAAACGTTTTGGACCTGAACCAGAGGCTTTACAATCGATTATGGACCAAGGGGTAATCGATTAGGCAGAAAATAGAAGCTTGGTAATCGATTAGATGTCAAGGAGTAATCGATTAGGTAAGAACCAGAAGCTTACTAATCAATTATTTCAATCTTTGTAATCGATTATTTTGCTAAAAAACGCCCAGATTTTGCAGATTTTGTTTCAGAAGGCTGGAAATCTATTAAGTTATTCCTTAGAGCATATCGAACTTAACGAAACATAATCAGAATCAAGGAATTATCAAAATCATCTATTTATTCAAACACAATTGGTTATATCAAGGATTCCTAATTCTCTCCTAATATGTATGAATTGATCTTTTGCTAGAGGTTTGGTGAATATATCCACTAATTGCTTGGAAGTTTCAACATGTTCGAGCACACAATCACCCTTTAATACATGATCTCTAATGAAATGATGTCGAATCTCAATATGTTTGGTTCTTGAATGCATTACAGGATTCTTTGAAATATTTATAGCACTTGTGTTATCACATTTGAGAGGCACATGGTCTAACATAACACCAAAATCTAGAAGTTGTTGTCTCATCCAAAGGATTTGAGCACAACAACTACCAGCTGCAACATATTCTGCCTCAGCTGTGGATAGTGCAACACTTACTTGTTTTTTGCTATGCCAAGAAACAAGAGAACTACCAAGTAAGTGACATGTTCAACTAGTGTTTTTCCTATCTAGTTTACATCCTGCAAAATCCGAATCCGAATATCCATCTAATGTGCATTCAACCCCTTTGGGGTACCATAAACCGACATTTGGAGTTCCAACAAGATATTTCATTATTCTTTTTACAGCAGTTAGGTGTGATTCTTTTGGACATGCTTGATATCTTGCACACATACAAACAACAAACATGATGTCTGGCCTACTTGCGGTTAAGTAAAGTAAGGATCCGATTATACCTCTATATTTTGTAAGTTCAACATCCTTACCCTTCTCCTCCTTGTCCAAATAGCATGAAGTGCCCATAGGTGTGGCAATGTTATTTGCCTTGTCCATGTTGAATTTCTTAAGAAATTCTTTGCATTACTTTGATTGACTAATGAATGTGCCTTCATTAGTTTGCTTGATTTGTAGTCCAAGGAAGAAAGTAAGTTCCCCCATCATGGACATCTCAAATTCTTCCTGCATTAACTTAGCAAACTCTTTGCACATTGACTCATTAGTAGCACCAAAGATTATATCATCAACATATACTTGCACCAATAGTATGTCATTCTTTTTGTTCTTTATGAATAATGTTGTGTCAACCTTTCTTCTTTCAAAGTTGTTTTCTAAAAGAAATTTGCTCAATCTTTCATACCAAGCTCTTGGAGCTTGTTTTAAGCCATACAAGGTTTTCTTTAGTTTGAAAACATGATTTGGAAATTGGTAGTTTTCAAAACCTGGAGGTTGATCAACATACACTTCCTCTTGAATATAACCATTCAAGAAAGCACTCTTGACATCCATTTGGTACAATTTGAAGTCCTTACAACATGCAAAGGCTAATAATAATCTAATGGCTTCTAGCCTAGCTACGGGAGCATACGTCTCTTCATAATCAATGCCTTCTTCTTGATTGTAACCCTTAGCTACTAGCCTAGTCTTGTTCCTTGTAATTATACCATTTTCATCTAATTTATTCCTAAACACCCATTTTGTTCCTATTATTTGGTGATCATTGGGTCTTGGCACTAATTCCTAAACTTCATTTCTTTCAAATTGATTCAATTCTTCTTGCATGGCCAACATCTAATGTTCATCAATAATAGCTTCATCAATGCATTTGGGTTCTATCTGTGATACAAAGGCTAAATGATTACATGTATTCCTAATGGCGTTTCGAGTACTTACACCTTTAGTCATTTCACCTATGACTTTATCTAAGGGATGGTCCTTCAAAGTGATCCATTATTGTGGTTCCTCATGTTGTGTTGCATCTTTGTCACTACTAAAAAAACACCTTTTAGCGACGGACGAAATTGGTCGCTAATCAATGGAATGGCCGTCGCTAAAACTATTAGCGACGGCATCTCAGACGGGACAGAGGACGTCGCTAAAACCCTCGTCGAAAACACATCAGCGACCACAATCATGCCGTTGCTAAAATCGTCTCTGCCCCAATAACTCCAGCCGTCGCTAAGTGTTGTCGTTAAGTAGCCGTCAACTCCTTAAAGAAGTGACTCAACTCCACCAACGGTTTCCAAATAGGCTTCGGTAAGGCATGAAACGCGTACGGGAGTAGTTGTTGCATAAACACATGGCAATCATGACTTTTCATGCCAAACACCCTGCTCTCCTTCACGTCGACACATCTACTCAAGTTAGAAGCGAATCCGTCAGGCAGGGTCAACCCATTCATCCAAATACACACAACAATCTGTTGTGGTCTAGTTAAAGCATATTTTGCATGGGGTTTAAACATTCTTCCAGGTCCCGCATCCCTCAACTCCAACTCCTTCCTGGAACACCAAATCGGAAGGTCTAGACGACTCTTCTCGTTGTCCTTTGTTCTCCCTTTGATGTCCATAACAGTGTCAAAAATATTCATGAAAACGTTACGTTCAGTGTGCATGACATCAATGTTGTGTCTTAACAACAAGTCTTTCCAATATGGCAAATCCCACAAGACACTCTGCTTCACCCAGTGGTGTTCCTTACCGTAACCCGCAAACTCCTTAACACTCTTGTCCCAGATGTAAGGATACTCTTCGACCCTCTGCCAAACGCGTGCACCAGATAACCTGCGGGGTGGAGGTTCATTAACAACCTTGTTCTTCTTAAAAGCGGTTTTGTTCCTCCTAAACGGGTGATCCAACGGTAGAAACTTTCTATGACAGTCAAAGAAACTTGTCTTGCCACTAACAGGGAGTGATTCCCCCCCGGTATGTTCCATGCATACAGGGCAAGAAAGCTTCCCAGACGTGGATGACACGCTGTCGTTGTCGGGTCAAATAAAAAGTTAAATTAATATAGTATAAGGTGAACAACCTTAGTCGTCTCTCGAGGACCTTAGTTCAATTAGTTACACTCAAGTTAGTTATAATAAAGGGGGGGTTTGTGTTGAGCTTGAAAGGAAAATTAAGTGATTATATGATAGTGCAAAAAAGTAAATTTATGAGTAGGAATAATCAAATTTAGAAACAACCAACCCAAGGAATTAATAAATCTTTAGTTAACTAATCATTGTTCACAAATATGATTAAATATAATTAATTTCTCAATCTTGAATCATTTGGAATCCCTAAATGATTATATTCTAGAAAATCTTCTAGAATTGAATTAATGAACTAATAAGAATAATCAATCGATATATTCTTATTAATTACTAAAATAACTTTAAGACCATAATTTGATTGAGTTAAGAAACTAAATAGAAATCTCTTATTTAGTAACTTAATCTTTGTTCTCAAATTGATTATTGATTAACCAACCAACATCAGTTTAGATTATAGATTGTTTAATTATATACCAATCGGTTATACACTTAAATAATCTACCATTATAAGTGCTTGAGAAACAAAGAAAAGTAATTATCTTTAATCAAAATATTAAGAGCAAGAACTCAAAGTTAACATAAAGAAAAATTAAATTCCTTGAGTTGATTTTAAAAGATTAAGCTTCCATGATAATTTTTAACAATGAAAGCTAATATTAAATTTACTAAAACTTTGATTATAAAAGTAAATAACAAATAATAAAATTAACTTACTTGATATTGAGGAAGGGAAATGAAAACCATAACTTGAAGGATGGAATATAGAACAAGGAGATAAAGCAAAAGAAAGAACTAAAACTTAAGAAGCTAAAACAAAGATATAGAATTATAATGGAAACTAAAGCATGTATTTCTTATGTATTTCTTGTGTATCTTCCTTACAACTTCAAGCATCTATTTATAGGCAAGATATGATGATACTATACATTCATTTTCTGATTATTAATGCATTTTTTCAACATTGGTGGGCTTGAAATTACAATAATTCAAAAGAAGATAATGGTAGGTGTTGAAATGCATTCTCCTCTTTATCTTCTCCACCTTGCGAGTCCAATATGACCTTCTAGATGGCCGAATTTTGAAAAACCTTCAACATGAAAGTTGTAGATCTCTGTCTTATTGAGAATTTGGCGTAAGAATGAGGTCATTTGGACACCTAGAGCTCCAGATATGTGTATTTTGGTGAACTATGTCAATGCTGGTGGGACATATGAGGGCTGATTGATTCAAGCTCCATTTCTTTATTTTTTCCTGATATAAAATAACCAAATTTGATCATAATGATGTAGCCCTCTGTCTTAGCTTTCCATGGGCTCCAAGATTAGCCCATTTGGATTACAAAAGCCCAAGTTATGGCCAAAATAAGGCAAGATACTCAAGATACATACAAAAAACGAAAATTGAAACATATATACATAATACTTCAATTTAACTAAACAACATAAAACTTAATTAAAATACTATTATTAAACATAGTAATTATATAATAAACCCCAAGTGTAAAACTATAATAAGTGTATTAAAATTGATTTATCAAATTCCCCCACACTTAAGCTTTTGCACTCCAGGGCAAAACCAAACCAAAAACTAAAATGAGAAACAACAGAAAAAAGTTTTTTTTTTTTCAAATTGATTTTTTTTTGAAGTCTAAAATAATAAGTAATGCACATCATCCCTTATATCAAGAGGTCATGATAAGTGTGAATAAGAAGCATTACATACTAGTTTCACAAATTGAGTGATCAAATCAAAGAGTGGATGAAAATGTGATAGATGTTCTCTTTATGCTCTCTATATCTCAATTGCTTGGGTTTGTGTATACTCTCAGAAATCACCCAAATAAATTAGCACTACCATAGGCTTGACAAATTTCTAATTTCCATATTTGAACACATATGCATGCAGAGATCAAAAGGACTTTATTAAGGTTGTAATGGGGCCAAGGTGATATAGGGTGGATAAAATGAAATAGTATGACTAAACTTAGGGTTGAAAAAGAGCAATGGAGTAAGTGATTTAGTGATTGTGGAAGTACATTTTGAAACTCAATACTTAGCAAAATGAAACATGATGGAGGATAAAACATGAGAATAAATCCTCCTGATTATTTTCATACATATATTCACCACTTCTTCTTTTTCTTCTTTTTCTTTTTTCTTTATTATTTTTTTTTTACTTTCTTTTTGAACAATGAAACAACAACATATATATCTTGGGTACATTTCCACAATCATCAAAAATCTTTATTCATAGTAATTCCAAAACTCCTAATCAATTCCTAAGCAAAGGTGATCATGTTTTTTTTTTTTTGGGGCTATTGGCAAATTATGTGGCTGAATCAAGAAATGGATATAGGCTCAACGTGGGTAACAATGGAAAGTATGTAAGGTAAGGCATATGGCTAGTGGCTAGTTAAAAAAAATGGCCTTAATCACATCAAAGCATGCACATGGAACATAATACATCAAAAAGAAACAAGTCAAGTTCTAGAGTACTAATAAATAAGGGTTAATCAAGAAAAAGGAAAGATGGCATTATATGATCCATCCAATTAAGCTCAAAATCTCACCGAGGGTGGTCAATCTATCACAATTCATATACAATTTGATCTTCACAAACAACTTATTAAATTAATATGCAAGGAAATTATTCATAACATGTCATGAAATATTGGACAAGGGTGATGCAATTACTAATTACTTAGACAAATTTAAAAAACAAATTTAGTGAAAAGCATGTAGAATTTAAAATAAAAAACTGGAAATGATGTTTTTTTTTTGTGAACAAGAAACAAAAAAGGAAAAATAAATCATAACCAAATATTGGTGTCAAGATCCGGTTCCTTATGCTTCTTGCTCTGTACTTTTTTTTTTAAGGGCGCTTAGTAACAAAGATACCTACAACAAATTGGTCAGTTTAATTGCATGTGAAATGATTAGTAAAACTGAACAATTTGATTGTGTCATACAACCAAGTTTCATAGGCCTTGTGTTAGAACCCATAAGAGAAATATCATCAACACAACCATGAGTAGCATCAAGAGCAATAACATACATCTTAATTCATTCGTATGCCTATAGAAAGACTCTGCTATATCATCCATTAAGAGAAAATAAAGAACCTGATGATTGACTAGTGGTGAGGTATGGCTCCGATCTGAAAGAAAAGGATGAAGGCAAAGTGTGGCGGCTAAAGAATGATGAAGATGATGTTTATGGTTGCAGAATGGTTGATGTCGAATAGAAATGATTCGGGTGAAGGTAAAGGCAAAGGTGCGGCACTAAAGTAAATATAGTGGCTATGTGTATGTGTGTGTTTTTATTTTTTTTATTTTTATTTTTATTTTTTTTATTTTTTTATGAAAAATGGTTTTAATAAGGAAGGTGAAACGATTGTGGTAATCCGAGTGAGATTTGTTATGAGGATGCGTCTCAAGAGTTTGGACTCTTTACTCAGCCCATCCCAACAAAAGTACTCATGAAAGAAAAGAAAAAAAAATTATTTATTTTTTTATTTTAAAAAAAAAATTAAACAAAAGTGATACTGACACTATATAGTGAAGGATACGTCTCAAGACTTTGGTTCTCAAAGATGCATCTTTATGACTTTAGATACAACTTTCCCAATTAATCTTTACTCTGTCTATCCCTCACAAAAAAATAATAAAATATATATATATATAACTTAGACCATATATATAACTCAGACCCCCCAACACTTATTCAAGACATTGTCCTCAGTGTCTTATATGATTTCCACAGTCTATTTTTTTTTCTTTTTCTTTTTTTTATGATTTTTTTTTTAAAATATAGATAAAGGTGAGAAAGAAGTTATAACCGAAGGGTGGTGTCTGGTTCTGGATTCTTTCGCTTGTGTGTGTGATCCTTATCTTGCTTCAAGAGGGGTTGAGGTTGGGGTAAAAAGCTCTGCAAAATATCAATTAATTCATCTGCATCTGATGAAGCATGAATGAATGATCGATCATCTTGAGTTATAAGGCCCTGTTCCACAGCTTTATCTAAAAACATTAACAAACTGTCATAAAAACCATTAATATTTAATAATCCTAATGGCTTTTTCTGAAAGTTCATGCTACACCATGATAAAATGCAAAATATTTCCTCAAAAGTACCAAAACCTCCAGGAAGTGCGATAAAGGCTTCAGCACCTATAACCATACGAGCCATTCGTTGATAGAGGCTTGTAACTTTTACCTCAGTTCCTACAACAATATCTGGTGTAATACCAACATGATGTAGGATGATACTAGAAACGTTGCTTCCTTCAACTAGTGCAGATAGTGCCATGGAGCCTCTCAAACCCTGTACTCCTCCTCTATACAAGACCTTTATTTCTTTCGCAGCCAATAGTTTTCCCAACTTAGTAGCTGCTATTAGATACTCCTTACAATTACCATTGTTGGATCTACCAAGCACACAAATGGATTTGATTTTTTTCATCTCTTTTTTTTTTGTGTTTTCCATATAGAGTTATGCGCCCTTATATAGATAAAAACTGAGATGAAATAATTGATGAAAGATAAAAAGTTTACATAATTATTATTATATAAAAATAAATGACGGTAATAAAGAAATTTGAAAAGACATGATTGAAGAAAATAAAAATAGGTAATTTTAAAAGTCAAAATGAATTCAGAAAAGTAAAACATTGAAAATAACAGTAAATATATACAGTAGTTGTGATTATGGCTCACATCTTCCTCTGGTTTTACGTCCAGTAACGGCTTAAACGCCTTCTATGAGTCGAGGTTTTTGCTACCCATCCAGTTTTCTTATAAACTGGCAAACAGGGTCGTTTAACGCCAGATTCCCAAGGCTATAGTTTTCTTTTTATTGAATGAATAGATCATATAATTTCAGAAGGACTCCTTGAACCGTTCCACATGGATGCGTCTCAAGAGTTTGGATTAAGTTATCCAAGTTCTCTTTACTCAGTCCATCCTTTATAAATTTAATTTTGTCCTCCCGATTTATAGATACCATTCCAAGGTTCCTACAACGTGTATCACAATTCCATCTTGCACACTTATGGCAAACTCCCATCCTTTTAGCTCTTCGTTTTTTAGAATAAGAACTACGTCCCATACCTGGCAAATGTTTTATATAGGACTTATGTAATTCACCAGAGAGACGTACCTTTGCTTCAATAAGCCAACGAACATCCTCTGGAATGCCAAAATATGTGAGTAGTTTTAACCTTTGAACTCGAGCTTTGTAAATTTTTACAATCACATCGCGTGGAAGTGTAGGGAATCTTTCCTTAAGTTTTGCAAGGGTTTGTTCCATTGTCAGATTACTTTGAAGTTGTGGCTGTTTAGAAAAGAGAGAATAGAAAACGAGGTTATAGAGAATAGTAGAGATGAAGAAGGTGAAAAGGTGATAGGTTGCCTTCTATCAAGCGCTTGTTTAACGTCACGAGCCTGACGATGACCTTTTAACTACTGCAAGAAAATGTTAATAATGCCAAAACAATAATAGTAATAATGATTAAGACAAGTGTTACCACCGAAAAGAATGATGATGTAATTAATTGATATCTATTTATTTATTTATTTATTTATTTATTTATTTTTTATTTTTTTTATTTTTTTATTTTTTATTTTTTTATTTTTATAAATATTGTTATTAGGAAAAATTAGTCAAAATATTTGGCATCACACAAATACACCTCCGTATCTATGTGCTCTTGGAACCCTTGAAAGAAAGGTTTAAGTCGGTGCCCATTTACCTTGAAAACCTTGTTTGTCGCTTTATCTGAAATTTCAATCACACCATAAGGAAAGATATTAGTTATTTCAAATGGGCCAGCCCATTTAGAGCGAAGCTTACCAGATATGAGCTTTAGACGTGAATTGTACAACAAAACTTTTTGTCCAATGAAAAAGTTTTTTCTCAAGATCTGTTTGTCATGAAAGGATTTGGCTTTTTCTTTATAGGTTTTAGAACTTTCATAAGCTTCCAAACGAATTTCTTCCAGTTCCTGTAGTTGGAGTTTCCTTTCTTTACCGGCCTCATTTAAGTCCAGGTTACATTGTTTTACTGCCCAATAAGCTTTGTGCTCAATTTCTACAGGTAAGTGACATGATTTTCCAAAAACAATCCTATAGGGGGACATTCCAATAGGTGTTTTATAAGCTGTTCTATAAGCCCAAAGAGCATCTTCTAACTTTTTGCTCCAATCTTTCCTATTTGGTTGTACTGTTTTTTGAAGGATCATTTTTAATTCTCGATTAGACACTTCAGCCTGCCCATTTGTTTGGGGGTGATAAGGTGTTGAAACCTTATGCATAACTCCATATTTTTTAAGAAGGGACTCCATTTTACGGTTGCAAAAATGTGATCCTTGATCACTAATGATGGCTTTAGGAACACCAAACCTGCAAAATATGTGTGATTTAACAAAATCTGCAACAACTTTAGAATCATCAGTTCGAGTAGCTTTAGCTTCAACCCATTTAGACACATAATCGACCGCAAGTAGTATATAAACAAAACCAAAAGATACAGGAAAAGGTCCCATGAAATCTATGCCCCAAACATCAAAAATTTCACAAAATAACATGGGTTGTTGAGGCATCTCATTTCTACGAGATATGTTTCCTATTCTTTGGCATCGTTCGCAAGATTTACAAAACGTATATGCATCACGAAAAATTGTTGGCCAATACAAACCAGATTCTAATACTTTCCTTGCTGTACGTTGAGGTCCAAAATGTCCTCCACATGCATATGTATGACAAAATGTAAGAATGGAATGAATTTCATTTTCAGGTACACACCTTCTAATGATTTGATCACTACAAAGTTTCCATAAGTAAGGATCATCCCAAACATAGTATTTAGAATCACTTTTTAGTTTTATTATTTGTTGTTTAGATGCACGTATGGGAGTAACAGAAGCAACTAAGTAGTTTACCAAATCAGCAAACCATGGAGTGGAATCATGTATTCCCATAAGTTGTTCATCAGGAAAATCATCTTTAATGGAAATTGGGTCAAGTTCTTTTTCAATTCTGCTTAAGTGATCAGCCACTAAATTTTCTGCTCCAATTTTATCCCTAATTTCAATGTTAAATTCTTGGAGCAACAACATCCACCTGATCAATCTTGGTTTTGCATCTGGTTTCTTTAAAAGGAACTTTAATGCTGCATGATCTGAAAATACAACTACTTTTGAACCGAGCAAATAAGATCTAAATTTGTCAAGTGCAAACACAATAGCAAGTAGTTCTTTTTCTGTGGTAGTATAGTTTATTTGTGCAGTATCCAAAGTTCGTGAGGCATAGTAAATAACATGTTGTACTTTACCTACTCTTTGAGCAAGAACAGCTCCTAATGCATAATTTGATGCATCACACATAAGTTCAAATGGAAGTGACCAATCTGGTGCCTGAATGATAGGAGTGGTAGTTAAAGCTTTCTTTAAGCAATCAAAAGCCTCTTTACATTTGTCATTAAAGTCAAATATTATATTTTTTTGTAGTAAGTTAGACAACGGAAGGGCTATCTTACTGAAGTTTTTTATAAACCTTCTATAAAAACCTGCATGACCAAGAAAAGAACGAATATCTCGCACACAAGAGGGATAAGGTAATTGAGAAATTACAGTAATTTTTGCAGGATCTACTTCTATGCCTTTTTTAGATATCACATGGCCTAAAACTATTCCTTCTTCTACCATGAAGTGACATTTCTCATAATTAAGAACAAGGTTAGTTTCAATGCATCTATGTAATACTTTATCTAGACTATTTAAGCAAGCATCAAATGATGAACCATATACTGTGAAATCATCCATAAATACTTCCATGCAATTTTCAAGAAAATCAGCAAAGATACTAATCATGCATCGTTGAAAGGTACCAGGGGCATTGCATAAGCCAAAAGGCATCCTCCTATAAGCAAAAGTGCCAAAAGGACATGTAAATGTTGTTTTTTCTTGATCTTCTGGTGCAATATAAATTTGGAAGTAACCTGAAAATCCATCTAGAAAGCAGTAATGTGACTTACCTGCCAGTCGTTCCAACATTTGATCAATGAAAGGTAAAGGAAAGTGATCTTTTCGAGTTTCTTTGTTAAGTTTCCTGTAATCAATGCATACTCGCCAACTATTTTGGATTCTGGTAGGAATTAGTTCATCATTTTCATTTTTAACCACTGTGATTCCAGACTTCTTGGGAACCACTTGTACAGGGCTGACCCAAGTGCTATCTGATATAGGGTAAATAATGCCAGCTTGTAATAATTTTGTTACCTCTTTTTTAACTACATCAAGGATCTGAGGATTAAGTCTTCTTTGTGGTTGCCTTACTGGTTTAACTTCTTCCTCTAATAGAATTCTATGCATACACATGGAAGGGCTAATACCTGGGATATCTGCCAAAGTCCAACCAATTGCTTTCTTATGCTTCTTAATAATCTGCAACAACCTTGTTTCTTGATCAACATTTAATTTGTTAGAAATAATCACTGGAAGATTCTTATCTTCCTCCAAATATGCATACTTTAAATGTTCAGGAAGAGGTTTTAACTCTAACATAGGAGGCTGCATTATTGAAGGAATCAACTTGGTTGAATTTGTCTCAGCAACTTGTACTTCAACATAATCAGATGTATTTGTAACTACTTTAATTAAATTATCACACTCTGATTCTTTTGAAACAACATCTAGAACTATATTTTCTGTTTTAAGGAAGTTTGGATCATTATTATCATTAAGTAAATATTTCTCAATTTCAGCACACACATTGCATTGATGAGAATCCATGCATGAATCACAAACAAATGTATCATAAAAATCAGACAGTACAGGAAAATTAACATCATCAGACAACTTAATAATATTATCCTCAACTAAATCAGTTATTAAGTCAATTTGAAAAATAGAATGATCCTCAGTAGGATGCTTCATAGCATCTAAAATGTTGAATCTAACCACACTATCTCCAAATTCCATAGAAAGTGTTCCTGCATGCACATCTATCTTTGTTCTAGCTGTTTTTAAGAATGGTCTACCTAAAATTATTGGAGCTTTATTGGTGGAATTCTCACTTTCCATATCTAGAACATAAAAATCTGCAGGAAAAATTAAATCATTAACTTTAACAAGGACATCTTCAATAATTCCTGCAGGATGTGCAGAGCTTCGATTTGCTAATTGTATAACCACACCTGTAGTTTGCAAAGGTCCAAGGGAAAGTGAAGTAAATACAGTCATAGGCATAACATTAATAGATGCACCTAAGTCTAGCATGGCATTTTCAAATTTGTTATTGCCTATTATGCATGGAATGGTAAATGTCCCAGGGTCTTTACATTTTTCTGGTATATGTGACAAAGGTTTTTCAATTAATGCAGACACATTTCTACTTATATTAATCCTTTCATTGCCTTTTAGTCTTCTTTTATTAGTGCATAGTTCTTTAAGGAATTTGGCATATCTTGGGATTTGCTTGATGGCTTCTAATAGAGGTATATTTACCTCTACTTTTCTAAATGTTTCCAAGATCTCCTCATCCATTTTCTTATTTTGTATAGATTTTTGTCTTTGTGGAAATGGAAGAGGGATATGTTGCTTATCAGGACCAGCTGCAGAAGTAGGATTTGTAAGAGATATATCATTACTATTATTACTTGAACTATCTAAAACTTCTTCTGCATGTTTTTCTGTGACAATAGTATTTTCAGTTTGTTGTTGTTTTTCTGGTCCATGGATAGCTTTACCAGATCTTAAAGTAATTGCACTTACATTTTTAGGATTGACAATTGTCTGAGCGGGCAACTTATCTGAACCTTGAGACTGCAAATGGTTTAAAGATGTAGCCAATTGACCAATCTGATTTTCAAGAGTCTGAATTGTAGCCTCAGTTCTTTTTTGGAAGTTCAGATTATCTACTGACATTTGCTTTATCAATTCCTCCAAATTTGATTTCTCAGTGGAAGGTGCAGCTATTTGTGTAGCTTGTTGTTGTACATGAGGAGGTTGATATGGTCTGCTTGGTCCAGTATTTGCCTGAAAAGGTGCATGAGGTTGTTGTGAGGAATTACCCCATCTTAAATTAGGGTGATTCCTCCAACCAGGATTATATCTGTTAGAAGAAAGATCATAATTATTTTGTTATTGTGGCGGTCTGTTATTGTATAAGTTAGCAGCACATACTTGAGGATTTTCATCTGGAATTTTAGCTTCCTGCAGTGAAGGACAACAATCGGTATAATAATCTGATGAAGTACAGATAGAACATACCTTAGCAGGGGTTACAGGTTGTTGTTTTTGAGACACAATAATATTTTTCATAAGTGTTGCTAGTTCAGCAAATTTACTTTCCCATTTTTTATCTCCATCATTAGTAGTTTCAATTTCATGGACTCCTCTAATTACTACAGAATTATTTCTAGTGGCATGTTGTTGAGCATTAGCAGCCATGTTCTCAATTAAAGTTTTTGCTGCATTTGTAGTTTTATTTTGCAAAGCACCACCACTAGCTGCATCAACCAAAGTTCTATCCATTGGATTAAGACCTTCATAGAAATATTGTATGAGAAGTTGATCCGTAATTTGGTGATGGGGACAACTAGCACACAATCTTTTAAATCTTTCCCAGTATTCATAAAGATTTTCCCGGTCATGTTGCCGGATGCCACATATTTCTTTTCTAATTGAGGAAGTTCTTGAAGCGGGGAAAAATTTTTCAAGAAACATTTTTTTTAAGTCATCCCAACTTGTAATAGAGCCAGGAGGAAGGTAAAATAACCAATCCTCAGCGATATCTGCTAGGGAGAAAGGAAAAGCTTTAAGTTTTACATGTTCTTCTGAAACCCCTTCAGGTTTCATGGTAGAGCAAAGGATATGAAATGCTTTTAAGTGTTTATGAGGATCTTCACCTGCACGACCATGAAACTTTGGTAACAAATGAACTAAACCAGTTTTAAGCACAAAAGGAACATCTTCCTCAGGATATAAGATGCATGATGTTTGATTAGTGACATCTGGTGTAGCTAGTTCTTTTAATGTCTTTTCAGCCATGTTATGCAAATATTCAGAAGTTGAAGGTTTAGTTTCACTATTTATGCTATTAGCTAGAATAATATTATTATTATTATTATTATTATTATTATTGTCTAATAGTTTTTTAGATGATCTAACTAATTGATGAAATGTTCTATCTATTTCAGGATCAAAAGAATATAGTGTCTCGGGATTAGATCTAGTCATGCACAATACATCTACATATATTGTAACAAAATACTGTAACTATGTAATAAAAGGAAAAAGTTATCATTTTAATTATGAAATGCTTAGAACATATATTTAAAAATTCAAAGATTTTTTTTTATATTTATATTTTTTTTCAATGGTTGAAAATGAGATTACTAGAAAATGAATACGAATATAATAAAGTGGATTTTTTTTTATTTTTTATATGCTCACATTCAACCAAACCTTAATATCTTCGATATACCTACAAAAAAAATGTAAAATAGATTAGATAATTGAATGTAAATAATTAGGACCAAAGGTCCCCAGCAACGGCGCCAAATTTGACACGCTGTCGTTGTCGGGTCAAATAAAAAGTTAAATTAATATAGTATAAGGTGAACAACCTTAGTCGTCTCTCGAGGACCTTAGTTCAATTAGTTACACTCAAGTTAGTTATAATAAAGGGGGGGTTTGTGTTGAGCTTGAAAGGAAAATTAAGTGATTATATGATAGTGCAAAAAAGTAAATTTATGAGTAGGAATAATCAAATTTAGAAACAACCAACCCAAGGAATTAATAAATCTTTAGTTAACTAATGATTGTTCACAAATATGATTAAATATAATTAATTTCTCAATCTTGAATCATTTGGAATCCCTAAATGATTATATTCTAGAAAATCTTCTAGAATTGAATTAATGAACTAATAAGAATAATCAATCGATATATTCTTATTAATTACTAAAATAACTTTAAGACCATAATTTGATTGAGTTAAGAAACTAAATAGAAATCTCTTATTTAGTAACTTAATCTTTGTTCTCAAATTGATTATTGATTAACCAACCAACATCAGTTTAGATTATAGATTGTTTAATTATATACCAATCGGTTATACACTTAAATAATCTACCATTATAAGTGCTTGAGAAACAAAGAAAAGTAATTATCTTTAATCAAAATATTAAGAGCAAGAACTCAAAGTTAACATAAAGAAAAATTAAATTCCTTGAGTTGATTTTAAAAGATTAAGCTTCCATGATAATTTTTAACAATGAAAGCTAATATTAAATTTACTAAAACTTTGATTATAAAAGTAAATAACAAATAATAAAATTAACTTACTTGATATTGAGGAAGGGAAATGAAAACCATAACTTGAAGGATGGAATATAGAACAAGGAGATAAAGCAAAAGAAAGAACTAAAACTTAAGAAGCTAAAACAAAGATATAGAATTATAATGGAAACTAAAGCATGTATTTCTTATGTATTTCTTGTGTATCTTCCTTACAACTTCAAGCATCTATTTATAGGCAAGATATGATGATACTATACATTCATTTTCTGATTATTAATGCATTTTTTCAACATTGGTGGGCTTGAAATTACAATAATTCAAAAGAAGATAATGGTAGGTGTTGAAATGCATTCTCCTCTTTATCTTCTCCACCTTGCGAGTCCAATATGACCTTCTAGATGGCCGAATTTTGAAAAACCTTCAACATGAAAGTTGTAGATCTCTGTCTTATTGAGAATTTGGCGCACGAATGAGGTCATTTGGACACCTAGAGCTCCAGATATGTGTATTTTGGTGAACTATGTCAATGCTGGTGGGACATATGAGGGCTGATTGATTCAAGCTCCATTTCTTTATTTTTTCCAGATGTAAAATAACCAAATTTGATCATCATGATGTAGCCCTCTGTCTTAGCTTTCCATGGGCTCCAAGATTAGCCCATTTGGATTACAAAAGCCCAAGTTATGGCCAAAATAAGGCAAGATACTCAAGATACATACAAAAAACGAAAATTGAAACATATATACATAATACTTCAATTTAACTAAACAACATAAAACTTAATTAAAATACTATTATTAAACATAGTAATTATATAATAAACCCCAAGTGTAAAACTATAATAAGTGTATTAAAATTGATTTATCAGTGGACCATCCAGAAAGCATACCGTAGGCCAGGAAGTCGTTAATAGTCCACATCAAAACAGCACGCATCATAAAGTTGTTCTTCAAAGACGCATCGTATGTCATTACCCCGACATCCCATAATTGTGATAACTCTTCAACCAACGGTTGCAAAAACACGTCTATGTTCGCCTTTGGATTTTTGGGTCCTGGAACCAGTATAGATAGAAACATGACCTCCCTCTTCATACATATATCAGGCGGCAGATTGTATGGGGTCAGGATGACTGGCCAACAAGAGTAAGCCCTTCCGTATTGACCGAAAGGGTTAAACGCATCAGTACATAAGCCAAGTCTTACATTGCGCGGCTCGCCAGAAAAGTCCGGATATAGCTCATCCAAACACTTCCATGCTTTCCTGTCGGAAGGATGGCAAAGAAACCCCTCTTGTGTTCGGTTCAGAGCATGCCAACGCATGTGTTTTGCCGTGGATAATGAGGCATACAGGCGTTGAAGATGCGGTGTTATAGGGAAGTACCACATTTTCTTCCTGGCCGTCTGGGTTACCTTCCCTCTCCTTTTAACGGTCTTGTAGCGTTCCTCATTACAATGCAGACATTTTGTGACACTCTTGTCTGCAAACTCATTTCTGAACAGCATACATCCACCAACACAACACTCTATCTTCACACAACCCAACCCCAAGTTTGCCACTTGTTTCTTAGCACGGTATAGGTTTGCTGGCATTCTGTGATTACTAGGCATGGTGGAACCCATCAGAGTGACCATCCTATCAAAACAACCTCTAGAAAGATTATAATCTGCCTTTAGGCTTAAAGCAGCTAGGGAGGCGGATAACTCAGTGTGACTGTTGCACCCGTCCTACAATAGAGTCTGAGCCGCCGCCAACAAATCATAAAATCTCTTCACCTCTGGATTAGGATCCTCCTCTACATTGTCAGAGTCCCCATGACCTGCTTGGTCATTATGTTCCAGCATACGCCCGGTGGAGGGTCCAACATGATCCATCACCATTTGTTCTATGTTGTTGTACGTATCCCTGATTCCTCCAACCTCGTAGTAAGACTGTTGCACGGTTACGTCTGATGGTCTACGCGGTAACTGCTCACCATGGTTGTACCAGCAGTGGTATGTTTCCATGAACCCTTTCTCAATTAGGTGGCACATGACATCATCCGCGTATTCAAAACTCATGCATTTACACCTTGAGCACGGACAACGGATCTTCTGAGTCACTTCAAATCCAGGCGTGTTTGCCGTAGCGAACGGAATGAACTCCAATAGCCCCATCATAAACTCCTCAGTCACTCGCCGATTACGATCTAGTCGGTTGTACATCCATCATCGATTTGCCGGTACCTCCATTTATAATATCTAACAAGCACGATTTCTGTTACGTTACACGTTTAAATTGTTATTTAACTATCGGTTGTGAATCACTCTATCTCTTTGATGTTGCAAATTGGTGGGGCCCTATCCCATTCGGGATGAATATGCAACCATCCGTAACCCATCCCATAATTGTATGTGGTCTATCTTGAGTTGAATGAATGTTCATTTGAAATTTCGGCAGCATTTCACATTGGTCCCCGAGTACACAGAGATACGTACGGTATGAAACACCACACGCAGACATGCACCCTGGGGACAATACGAAACACCATAACCGAAATTTCAAATGAACATTCATTCAACTTCTCAAGATAGACCACATACAACATTGATGGGTTACGCCCTACAGGTTACAAATTCATACCAAACTGTCCAACCGGGACAATTCAAGCTCCAACACAACACGGTACATCAACCGGTTGTTTTGAAACTTGAACGGGAATCTAATGGGTACACACACGACTAAACCCTACATTATTAAAGTTGAGTTTCATTTTTTAAGTTCCCTAAGAAAGGGAGTCTGCCAAAATTTTGGCAGAGTCTCCCCTGTAAACTAGACATTTCCCAAATTTATAAACGGCCTGTTACATACAGAAAACTTCCCAGTATAGATAAATAAACATATCATACGCATTGTATATGATATTCAGAGTTACGAACACCAAATCATGTTATCAATACATAAAATCAATTCCTAATGAGATGTACTCTCTACTAACAAACAACATTACACTTGCATCATAAATCATGTTATCAGCACACAAAACCAATGCCTAATGAGCTCTGCTCTCCACTAACAAACAACATTACACATGCATAAAAAATCATGTTATCAGCACACAAAACCATCGCCTAATGAGCTCTGCTCTCCACTAACACATTATAAACACATCAAAACTAGTTCCTAATGAGCTTTGCTCTCTACTAACAAACAACAATTGACATGCATACATATATCGACAAAGTTAGTGTTAGGGATTACCTAGGGAAAAAAGTGGGCGATAAATACGGAGCTGAAGAGAGACGATCAGAGACCTTGCGTGATGTGTGTTACTCTGCATGACAAACCAAGAAGTCGTTAGACAGTTATAAGTAGCAAGGAAACTAAACAAAGAGAGACACGCAAAGCAAATTATAGATTACACAGCAACGACTTCAGACCGGTGATCTACACACTTGGGATCCACGTCAGAATGAGTCCATGAGAGACACAACAGAGACTACATTTGCATTATTAAACATTCTAAACGTTGTTTGTAAAGACTCTTCTTAGATGAGTTAATTAGTTAAGAGGACCAAGTTGTTTTAGGTCAAATGCACCATTCAGTTTGTTAACGAGTTACTGAACTAGAGATGGGCTGCTGCCAGTGATGATGATGCTGTCTACATAAACTAGTAGGTAATATACCTAAGATACACAGTTATATACAAAGAGAGATGAGTCACAGATGGTGGCTTTATCCCCAAGGGAGATCTGAGTGAGCTGTAAGCGTTCTATACAGAAGTTGTCTGCATCTGTTTGTACCGATCATTATTGATTTTTTGCAATGGCCTATCTGGTTTGTTGTAGTTATATATACAAGTGATGTTACTTGATCCAATATGCCTTCTATATGCAGGCCACATTTGTAATTTAGCACTGAAAAACCACATTCAAACTAATGCACCAGCTAACAAAAATTGTCTTAAAAAAGCCTTAAAAAAGAAAATTCAATCCAATAGTCATATGGTAGTTCCTCCATATGGTATTTGTATTAATGATTTTCAAAACAAACGATTTAAGTGATCCCAAAGTCAATCTAATTCTAGTTTTCAGCTGACATTTATTTGCATTAATGATTTTCAAAACAAACAATCCAATAGTTAGAACAAGTGTTGGCACCTTGAATGGTGTATTGAGATGTAAGGCTTGTTGTAGCAGTGCTGGACTGAGTCGTTATAACTTTATAAGTGCACTATGCACTATGCACTATGCACTATGCACTATGAACCACATTAATGATTACTATTGCCATCTTAATTTAGGAAACGGTTAGTCTTATGTACATGCATATTGGTGCTTCTTTGCAGGAAGAATTGCTCCTAAAACAGAGACCTTATACTAATTCTGTGTTTGTAAATTGTAGTAATGTTCTATTACTTTATTTGTTGGGAATCTTGGTACTGTTGTGTGTGTCATACTGTCATGTTAATTTAAAAGATGTGGGATATATTATATATTATATATTTACCTGCATATTAATGTTTTTCTTTGCTGTAAGAAATTGTACTTCAAATAATATTAAACTGGTGGTCATTCTGTTTTGATCTGAATACTGGCTTTTGTATATGATTTTGAGTTTTAATTGTTACAAGTGAAATGATTCTCTGTTTCCAGGGACTATTGTCTCCTGCTTTGTTTTTTGTCATTTCTTGCGCTTAATAATGAGTTTATTTTTTAATGTTTTTTTATATGCATACCTCTTCTTTGATTATAAATTAGCAACTAGCTGCTCTGTAATTTATATGTACATAAAATAAGCATTTTGTGGATAATGTTGTCTTTTGTATTTATTTTATGGGTTGAATGAGGATGTGAAGTCATTATGTTTGTTTCCTCATGTGATTATTAGTTTTATATAAACTTTTGCCTTACACAATTTGCAGGAAAAGCACAAAGAAAAGAAGCATAAAAAAGAGAAAAAGGACAAAGAGAAAAAGGAAAAGAGAGAGAAAGAAGGAAAGGACGTAAAACATAAGGAAAAGAAGGACAAAAAAGAAAAACACAGAGAAAAAAAGAAAGACAAGGACAAGGACGAAGATAAGGATAAAAGTAAATTTGGTGCTACAGATGACAAAGGATTTTCAGGACATGGTCAAGATATCAATGCAGGTAAACTACATCAAAAAGAGATCAGTAAAGTTGGTGCTGCAGATGACAAAGGATTTTTGGGACAAGGTCAAGGTGCCAATGCAAGTAAACTGCATCAAAAAGAGATCAGTAAACTTGGCGCTGTAGGTGACAAAGGATTTTTAGAACAAGGACAAGGTCAAGGTGCCAATGCAAGTAAACTACATCAAAAGGAGATCAAACCAAATGACAAGAAAGGTGTTTTGTCTGACAATAAACTTACTAAACAATATGCCAATAACAATGGAGGGAAGGCCAGAGAGAACAATCATCTGCCCGAGGGGAATAAGGATTCTAAACTCGTCTTGGAGTTGGACAAGAGGATTAGGGACAATGATGGAGGATCTGGGACTCAATTGGCTCAAAAGTTTCCCACCTCAGAACATAGAAAGGATGAGGGGACTGTTAGGCTGGTTGCTAAAGGTAGTGGCACTTGGCCTGATGGTAAGGAAAGACTTCAGGACAGGGGTATTTATTCTAAGAAGATTGATGGGAGAGGAATCTGGGCTGAGGCCCGGCCGATTGGAAATGCTACAGTTCAGAGTCATGCTGGAAATTTTCATCCCAGGGTTGATGGAATGGCCAGACCTCTGGAAAAGAATTTTAACAAAACTTTGGAAGCAACAATTGAAGCAAAAGAAAGGATTGAGGAGAAAAGAGATGATAAACTGGGAGATAAAAGGAAGGATAAAGAGAAGAAAAAGAAAGGGCACGGTAAGGACAAAGACAGGGATAAGAAGAAGAAAAAGGAGGAGAAAGTAAAGGAGAACACTGAACATAAAAACAGAGAGCAGAATAAAATAAAAGAAAATAACAAAGCTGCTCCATTAGGTTCAAATTCTCTCACACAAGTTCCCGGACATATTAATGAGAATTCAATTGTTGGAGAAAATCCCAAGAAAAGAAAGGACATTGAATCAAATGGAGTTCTGCATGGTGAGTCCCATATATGTATGATCATGTTCTTATTAATGATTTTCAAAACAAAACCATTTAATATCTAAGAAAAGAACTTAAACTAAAGACATAAGTGAAAGATATATTATTGGTATTTTTTAAATATTAGGAGGTTTGTGGATTTTCACATCTAAACCCTAAACTTGTAAGCACAACGGGTAAGACAACCTTCATGTTAGAGGGATAGGAAAAGCAAAAGTTAATCAACAAATAAACAATGGTTTATTATAGTTATATTATAGTAACATCTACGGAGAAGCATGTTAATGAGATGAGGTGGACTGTCATTTTTTCAAACCTCAAGGGCGTGAGTGTTATTTCCCCTCAAATCAAATATGAAATTTCTTACTTCGGTTATAAGTTAGAGAATATTCTGATAGCATATTCTTGGCCAAGGGTGGAGTGTAATATTAAGATGAGAATGAGGCTGAGTGTCATTTTATTGGCCCTCAAGGAGTGAGTGTTGTTTATCCTGAATTCCACATTAGCTATCCAACTGGTCATGGACTATAGAATCCAGATCAGATTAACTATCTACTTTCTTTTGTTCTATGGTCACTTTTTTAACTTGAATTGAACTAAAATTTGAATTTTTACTTGTACAAAATTTTAATGGTATGTGGTTGTAGTTTCCGCATCATGATCTTACAGTAGAAGTAGTTTATCCTGGTCTTTTTGTTGATAAGACTGGAAATTACTGGGATTTCCCATTATCAATGGCCATTAGACATATATTTTTTCGTTGCACATATTTTTTTCCCCTAATTATTCTTCTTTACCAGCTTTAACTTTAGGTACTCATCATATATACCTAGATAAGATAATTATTAGGGAATTTTAGTTTTTTGTGTACCTACAAAATGAAGGGTCCAAATAATCAATACCCTTTAAAATAGTTTCAAAGCTTTTCAGTGTTCAGCTCCACTTTGTTCAGATTCTTACCTATATCCTTCTATTGGGGTTTGGTCTAACCATTGGAATCATCATAAGTTTTTATCTTAAACATTGCTCTTTTAGCCTACAATTCACTCAATTGTCACTCTCTGCCTTACCCAGAACAACACCCTTGCCACCACCAATTATTCAGGGTCAGAGAATTCCCAGCAAGGTAACTTGGTTTTTCCTCTTCACTTGCTTGTTTCATTTACCTTTATTGTTAATTATGGAAATGATTATTGCTTTTGGATAATTGAAATGAATCATATTATAGGGTATAGTCTTATATAAACTGTCTTGTTATATGATTAAGTTTGTAGCTATGTAAATAATAGAAAAAGTAAATAAAGGAAAAAACAATCAAGAGGGAAACGCGGAGAAGAAAATTGACCATACAATTGCTTTATATTGCTAGAATTGTTAGGGGAAAAGGATCGGCTACAATTTTTTTTCTTTTCGATTTCTGGTTCAGCTACAATGATAATTTTATTTTTAATAATGTATTATGTCTTGACTATTTTAAGAAATCAAATTTGCAAATTTGAATTACAAAGTTTAGAATCGGAATATAAATTATTCACTAAGACTATATGAGGGATAATCTTTATGAGGGATAATCTTTATCATGCAGTTGAAATAAAATAGATTTTTTCAAACCTGGTTGGAAAGTTGAAAACTCGCCGGAAAAGCTACAAGGGTGGTCGCCGGAGACTCCTCACCACTTGTCGCAACTCTGCCTGGCCGGAGATGGTCGCCTGAGGCAACGGCACACCGAGCTTCGACGGAGGAAGAAAGGGAGCTGAGAGAGGCAGGCAGAGAGAGGGGTTCGGAGAGAGGGGTTCGGAGGAGGAGAGGGGGGGTTCGGAGAGAGGGGTTCGGAGGAGGAGAGGGGGGGTTCGGAGGAGGAGAGGGGTTCGAAGGAGGAGGGGGGGTTTCGGAGAGAGGGGTTCGGAGGAGGAGAGAGGGGGTTCGGAGAGAGGGGTTCGGAGGAGGAGAGCGGTTCAGAGACGAACGGGGTTGCTGTCCGACGAAGGGAGGGAGGAGAGGGAGGTGAGGGAGAGGAAGGGGAAGTTAGGGCAAGTGGCAGCGAAAGGGGTTGCTGTCGAGTTAGATTAAATATTTAGCGACGGCTACCCCCCGTCGCTAACAACATCACTACAATTAAAAGGATTAGCGACGGTCCAAACACACCGTCACTAAACGCCTGAATATTAGCGACGGCTACACACCGCCGTCCCTAACCTCCTTAGACTTAGCGACGGTATAATAATGTCGTCACTAACCTCCGGAAATGTAGCGACCGTTTCACCTGACCGTCCCTAACTTAAAGAAAATTATGGAGGGAAGGCGAAAACCATAGCGACGGTGAAGTTATTCCGTCACTAAACCTCATGAACATTAACGACGGTGTCAGCGCGCCGTCACTACCTTCCATTAATTAAAAAGAAAATTATGGAGGGAAGGCGAAAACCATAGCGACGGTGGAGTTATTCCGTCACTAACCTCATGAACATTAGTGACGGTGTCAGCGCGCCGTCACTACCTTCCATTAATTAAAAAGAAAATTATGGAGGGAAGGCGAAAACCATAGCGACGGTGCAGTTATTCTGTCACTAACCTCATGAACATTAGCGACGATGTCAGCGCGCCGTCACTACCTTCCATTGATTAAAAAGAAAATTGAGGGAAGGCAAAAATCATAGCGACGGCAAAGAATGGCCATCACTAAGTTGGCCAAACAATTAGCCACGACGGACGCTCCCATCACTAGTACAAACCATAGCGACGCGGGTGCTCCGTCGCTATAGAAGAGGGAACGTTAGCGACGGTAGATACCGTCGCTACTATTTGGCGCCAACACAAAATCCTGGCGGGAAACTGAAACAAGGTAGAGCTAAAAAATAGCGACCGTACTAGCGACGGTTTTCACAATTGGTAGCGACCGCTAGAGGACTCGGTCGCTAAATAAGTCGCTAACATATTTTTGGGTCCCTTTTTGTATTAAGCGGTCGCTAAATCGGTGGCAAATTAGCGACGGTGTTCGGTGGTCGCTAATTTCAGGTAGCTGTTAAAGGTTTTTTTAGTTGTGTGTCTTTGTTCTCTTCTTCCTTGTCATTCAAGGTTAATTCTTGAAGAGTACCTACAATATCATCAACATCTTCCTTTCTCAGGGAGTTATGGCGATTTTCATCAAATTTGACATGAATGGACTCCTCAATGGTGTTTGTTTGTTTATTAAAGATTCGATAAGATTTACTAGATTGTGAATATCCTAGGAAGATTGCCTCATCAGCTTTAGCATCAAACTTTCGTAGATTATTTTTTCCATTATTGAGCACAAAGCATTTACATCCAAAAAAATGAAAGTATGAAATGTTGGGTTTTCTTCCCTTGTAAAGTTCATAGGGGGTTTTCTTTAGGATAAGCCTTATTAAACATCTATTCATAACATGACAAGCGGTATTTACCGCATCGGCCCAAAAATATTTCGCAATGTTATTTTCATTTAACATGGTTCTTGCAAGTTCTACTAAGGATCTATTTTTCCTTTCAACTACTCCATTTTGTTGTGGAGTTATAGGAGCTGAGAAATTGTGATTGATACCATGTTTTTCGCAAAATTTTTCAAAAGATTGGTTTTCAAATTCTCCCCCATGATCGGTTCTAATGGATGCAATATTAGAATTTTGCTTATTTTGGATAATCTTAGCAAGTTTCTTAAGTGCATGATATGCTTCATTCTTATGAGCAAGAAACAAGGTCCATGTATATCTAGAATAGTTATCTATAATTACTAGACCATAGTAATTACCGCCAAAGCTCTTGATTTTGGAAGGTCCAAATAGATCCATGTGCAAAAGTTGCAAAGGCCTTTGTATGGAAACAATATTTTTAGTTTGAAAGGATGCCTTTACTTGTTTTCCCTTTTGACATGCATCACAAAATTTGTTTTTAAATTTAAGCTTTGGTAAACCAATTACTAATTCCTTAGAAACAAGTTTATTCAAATGGTCTACATGTATATGAGCTATTCTTCTATGCCATAGCCAAGTTTCATCCTCTCTAGTCATGAAGCATTGTACATCATTTGAGGAAAAACTATCCATATCAATCATGTAAATATTATCAATTATTTGACCTACAAACTTGATTTCCTTATTAATCTTATGTTCAATTATGCAACAATTTGATTCAAACAAAACTCTATATCCTTTATCACATAATTGAATAATGCTAAGTAAATTGTGTTTGAGGCCTTCAACATACAATACATCACTAATAGAAGTAGAAGAATTTTTACCAATGTTTCCAATGCCTAGGATTCTTCCTTTGGTGTTGTCTCCATAGGTCACACTTCCTTTTCTTTTGGGAGTGAATGAGGTGAATTTACTTATGTCTCCCGTCATATGCTTTGAACACCCACTATCCAAATACCAATGGGTGTTGCTTGCCTTGAAGCATACCTACAAAACAAGATTAATTTAGAGAACTAGGTACCCATTGTATGTTGGGTCCTTTAATGTTAGCTTGTGGTAATGTTCCTTTGGGAACCCACACTTTTCTTATGACCTTTGGCCCTAATTTTCTAACATTGCAATTTGATGAGCTATGACCTTTGAAACCACAATGATTGCATTTCATAAAAGGTGAAGATAATTTCATAGGTGGCACAAAAAGTTTTTTATAGTGTTTTTCTTTCTTGGTAGAGTTGTATCCTAGACCGGTTTTATCAAACATGCATATTTGGTTTCCAAGTAGTATATTTAAGTTATCTCTACCATTAGTGAACTTTTCTAGTGTCCTATTTAAGTTTACAACCTTGGTTTCAAGAATATCACACTTCTTTACAAATTCACATGGTTTGGTCCTAGAGCATGCTTGAACATTTTCTAATTCATCTTTCAAACATTTATTCTCTTTACATACTTCCATAAGATCCCTCTCAAGAGTGCAATGGTCTTTCTAGATAATTTGTACTTACTAGAGAGCTTAACAAATTTATCATACAATTCTTCAAATGCTTCTAGTAATTTATTTTTATCTAAATCAAGAAGACTTACCTCATTATCTTCTTCTTGGTGATTGGCCATTAAACAAAGATTCGCTTCTTCGTTTTCAGACTCATCGGAACTACTTACATTGTTTTCATCCCAAGCGATGTAAGCTCTTCTTCTTCCTCTTTTCTCCTTATTCTTTTTCTTTAGATTTAGGCAATCTACTTTAAAGTGCCCTTCTTTTCCACATTCAAAACAATTTGGTGAAGAAGAGGATTCATTAGAGATTGGTTTCTTACCTTGGGGTTTGAAGTTCTTTTGGAATCTTTTGTCTTTCATGAACTTTCCAAACCTCTTCACAAATAAACCAAATTCTTCTTCTTCGTCAAGGTCACTGCATGATTCTTCTTCATGTATAGAGGTGGCCTTGAGAGCTAAGCCTTTCTTCTTGGAGAATTTTTCTTCTTCCTCCACTTGCTTCAAAACTCTTAGTTCTTGCTCTTGCTCTTGTAGTTTTTCGAAGAGTGTGGCAAGTGACATTTCATTGATACTTGGGGATTGTTTGATGGTGGTGACGAGTGGTTGCCATTCCCTACTAAGACTTTGTGCACAAGTTCTTTGTTAGTGTAAACTTTACCAAGAGTAATGAGATGATTAATTATAAGAGTAAATCTCTTTTGCATTTCTACTATGGTTTCCCCTGAATTTATTCGAAAACTTTCATATTGGCTAGTCAAGGTACTGATCTTGGAGTCTTTCACATCACTAGTACCTTCGTGAGTTACTTGTAAAGTATCTCACATTTCCTTAGCGGATTGACAAGTCATTATTCTAAAAAATTCATCTGGACCTAATGCCATAGTGATGAGATTTTTAGCCTTATATCCGTATTGCACTTTCTTCTGCTCATCACCTGTCCATTCTTCCATAGGTTTTTCAACATTTTTATCATTGACAGTATGCATGGGTGTATAAGGACCATTTTCAATGGCATTCCAAATTCTTAAATCAATAGATTGAATAAAGATTTTCATTCTTTCCTTCCAAAAGGCATAGCCTTCCCCATTGAAAGCGGAAGGTCTATTTATGGCACCACCCTCGGGAAAAAGGTTTTGAGAACTTGAGGCCATCTAATCTCTTGAAGCTGTTAAGCTTGATCTACCAAGAGTCAAGCTCTGATACCACTTGTTATTCAAGTGGCCTCAATACTCAAGAGGGGGGTGAATTGAGTTTTTAAAACTTTGTTTGAAATGCCTTTGAACTTGATTCTTTTAACACAAGTTTAGAGATTATGAAAGTAAGATCAAGTAAAGTACACAAGATAATTCAAAACAAGAGGAAAATATGGATAAGGCAATTTATCAAACACTTGGTGTGCAATGTTCAATATTAACCAAATCAAGCAAGCTAAAATATGCAAACCACAATCAACCAACACAAATCGATCAAGAGCAATATATAAAAGTAAAAGAGTAAGGGAGAAGAGATTGCAAACTGATTTAACGAGTTCCACCAACCCGGTGTACGTCTCGCCTCTAAGCAACCCACTTAGAGGATTTCTACTATTGTAGATTAGAGATACAACTTTGAGCAACTACGGCTTCCTAGTGTCCCACACTCAAGAACCCAATCCTCACAAGTACAAGGGCAACCCACCCAATCTCTCAATCTCACAATATCCTAAAGGTTGAACCCCAACCTTTGTAACCACTCAACCTAGAGTGAATAACCACTCAATCCTAGAGTGAACTTTGGTGTTTGATGTTTGTGTTTACAAGCAAAAATACTCTCTCAAAAAGAGTGGATGAGCAAGTGATAGCTCACATAAATTTTAGCTCTCGACAAGAGAGGATATACAAATGAAATCTCAGAATATACAAGAGTAAAAACTCACTAAGCACCAAGAATGATTGTAGAATTGATTTCCTTTTGTTCCTTGTTGTTCTCTTGCTTTTACTCTTGTTGTGCTTGTGTTTCCCTTGCATTTATAGAGCCTTGGAGCAGCTTGAGAGACCTTCTAGCCGTTGCATGTAGTGGGCATCTGAGAAATGGTGAAAAAATGAGCTGGTTTCCCACTAAAATATGTTTTCCCACTATCGTAATCGATTATGCCTCGAGCTTTAATCGATTACATTTCAAATTTTTCAGTCCAGTTCGTGCTGTAATCGATTAGCATTCACCACCTAATCGATTAGATTCAAGTCAGAACCCTGTTAATCAATTATATCTTGCCTAGTAATCGATTAGCTATGGCACCTGATGCATTTAATTCAATTCTTGTCTTGGTAATCGATTATGATACTTGGGTAATCGATTAGTGTCGTTCCAGTAGCTCTGTAATCGATTGCCTGAGGTCTTGTAATCGATTAGCTTATGTACCTGATACATTTAATTCAATTTTTGACTTGGTAATCGATTATGACACTTGGGTAATCGATTAGTGTCGTTCCAGTAGCTTTGTAATCGATTGCCTGAGGTCTTATAATCGATTAGCTTATGCATCTGATACATTTAATTCAAAACAGAAGCTATCTAATTGATTAGCTTAGACTCCCTAATCGATTAGTTGCGCAGTTTTTCTGGGTCTGATTCTAAGTCTTTGTTTTTGCAAGAATTTCTTCAAGAGTCCTTTGTCATTATCAAAATCCTTGAACCTTTAATCATATTCAAACACAGGACTCATCTCATCGATAATTTTTATTAGTCACTAAAACCATGGCAATGATAAAATGGCCGTAAAAAAACTTTAGTAGCCAATTCATTATTTTTTAGTAGTGATTCCCAACTTGGACACAAAGTTATGGAAGTGTTGGGGAAGGGCCTTGGTGTGGATGTCTGCCATTTGCTCCTTGGTGTGAATAAGAAGTAACTTCATCAGATTCAACTTTAGTTTCTCTATAATACTATGACAATCAATCTTCAAATGTTTGGTCCTTTATGGAATACAAACTTAGAGGAAATGTGGATGGCACTATGGTTGTCACAAAATAACATTGCTTACTTGGAACATGATAATCTCAGATCCTATAGGAGATAAGTAAGTCACTACAACTCTAAAGTGGCAGAACTCAGTCTTGTGCTCAGCCTCAAAAGAAGACTTGCTTATTGTAATTTGTTTCTCTTATTTCTAACTAATTAGTGAGTGGCCTAGAAAGAAATAATAGCCTAATATAGATCTTCTAGTAAGGGCACAATTCCCCTAGATAACATCACTATAACTTTGTAGTTGTAAAGGAGAAGAATATGAAAAAAATCCAAATCTTGGAGATTGTTTCAAGTATGTGACAATTCAAAGATTTTTTGTGTGATGCTTGATCCTACATACACCAAGGAATTAACTTAACTAGTTCATAGTAAAGGTGATATCAGGCCTTATGTGAGTCAAGTAAAGTAAGTTGTCTAGTGAAAGCGTAATTCCTCGAGTTAGCATCACTATAACTCTGTAGTTGTATAAGAAAAGAAGATGGAAAAAACAATCGAGATCCTGAAGATTGTTTCAAGTATCTAACAATTCAAAGAGTTTGTGTGATGCTTGATCCTAGGTGTACTATGGAATTAATTCAACTGATTCATTGTAAAGGTGATATCAGGCCTTGTGTGAGTCAAGTAAGTAACTTGTCTATTAACTTTCTATACCATGGAATGTCTTTATATGTACCAATCACCAATTTCAATGGTGAGAGAGATATCAGGGTCCATAGGAGTAGAAGTTTGCTTACACCCAAGGAGCCTTATACCTTGAAGAAGGTAAAGACAATACTTTCTTTGGCATAAAGATATTCCTCTCTTATACCTATCCACCTCATGGCCTAAAAATATTTCAAGAAACCAAGATCTTTAATGCCAAAATCAGAATTTAAACTCTTGCAATTCATTCCCATCTAATATAATATCAACATAAACTATCAATGTAGTAAATGATGTATCTTTGAACTTTAGAAATTAAAGAAGAATTTGCATATGCCTAGGAATAACCATAATTGCTTAGAAAGTGAAAACATAGTTTAATAAACCATCTTATGCTAGCTTTTTTAATCCATAGATAAATTTGACAAGTTTACAAACTTGGTTGAAGACGCGAGGTTTTCATAATGACATAAGCTCAAAGAATGAAACCAAGCAAGCAAAGAAAAAGACCAACCAAAGTAAGAAATCCAAGACACAAAAAGGAAAACCAACTCACAAGGCTTAGAATTTAATGTAAGGCTTACTCACATATAGCATGGGTTTAAGAATTAAATAAAAACATCAAAACATGTATTTTAAGAAGTTGTTTTCTAAAATTTGGCTTAAAGTAATTGATTACAAGTTTAGTTTAATCGATTACTCATTTAAACATTGGAATTATTTAAAATTTTGAATTCACGTAATCGATTATGTCTTTATGGTAATCAATTACACTAAAATATTGAAAAGATGCATCTCTTTGTGTTTTCCTACATGGAAAGTCATGTTTCTTTATTCAAACTTCTAAATCAATACATCCCTTTAAAAAGACATCTCTTCATGATTCATGACAAATCAATAGGCATTTTTTCATGGTATATTTTTTTCTCTAAATATAGCAAAAAAAATCATTCCATCCATCCAATAATCATCCATTATCAAGATTTAAAAAGCATTCTATAGAGGCCATACTATCATTCTGAGTTTAAGTCATTAAGAACTTCAAGTTGTTTACCCATACTAAAAGAAAGTTTACTGTTAGAGTCTATCTTCATCTTATTATCATTTTTGTAATTTAGGAGGCATCCTAAGAAGTGTTTAAATGAGAGTAAGGTATCTATTGTGTTTTAAAGACTCTACATAAGGGTAAGGCATCCCAGGGTGTTGAAAGTGCTCTATACAATGTAAAGCATTCAAGAAATAATGGAAATCTTAAGAGATTTCTTGAGAAGACAAGACATCGACAACAAGTGGTTGACCGAACCAGTATAAAACCAAGTTTACACTTTCTTATCCTTATCTTTGCATATCTTATATGTTCTGCTTTAAGGTTTTTGTTATTGCATACTATATTTAACAAAAAAAGAATAAGTCGTCATTTTAAAAAGTTTTAAAACTCAATTCACCTCTCCCCCCTTGAGCTCTTAGAGGCCGCTTGAAAAACAAGTGATATTAAAGCTAGCTTCTTGTATAAGGTTTGAAAACTTCAAGAAGAATCTATGGACTCTTCTTTCCCTGAAGAAAATTCTATAAACAAATTACCCATATTCAACAGAGTAGGATACCAATACTGGAAGACCCATATACAAATATTCATAGAAGCTATTGATCTAGACATTTGGGACATTATAAAAGATGGTCCTTTTATCCCAACAAAGATAGTTGAAAACAAACTAGTAAATAAGCCTATGAGTGAATAGAATGAAGAAGAAAAAAAGAAGGTTCAAAACAACCTTAAGGCTAAGAACATAATTAATTCTGCCTTAAGAATTAACAAATATTTTAGAATTTCAAACTGCAAAAGTGGAAAAGAAATATGGAACACTCTAGAAGTCACCCACGAAGGAACTAGTGAAGTGAAAAGATCTAGGATAAACACATTAACACAAGAATATGAGTTGTTCAGAATGAATAACAATGAAAATATCCAAGATATGCAAAAGAGATTTATATATATTCTTAATCATCTTGCATCTCCAGGAAAGACTTTTTCAAATGAAAATTTAATTAACAAGGTGCAAAGATGTTTGAGTAGACAATGACGATGCAAGGTAATAGCAATATATAAACAAGAGATTTAACCAACATGTATTTTGTCATTCTTTTCAGAAAATTTCAAGAGCGTGAACTAGAACTTACAAGGTTGAACCAACATGAAGAAAGTAACAAAAAGAAGAAAGGAATTGCTCTAAAAGTTGCTTCATCTATCCTTGAAGATAGCAATGAAGAAGTTAATGATGAACTAAAAGGTATGGATGAAATTAATGAATTTAGTTTATTTGTTAAAAGATTCAACTAATTTCTAAAGAAAAACGAAGGTCAAAGGAAACCAAACATCACATTCAAAAAGATGTTCAAGAAAAATGAGGATTCATTTTAAGGCCCTAAATGCTATGAATACGGAACAAAAAGATGAAGAAGAATGAAAAGAGATTTTTTCAAGATAAGAAGGAAAAAAGAGTCTACATTGCATGGGAAGAGAATGATATAAGCTCATCTGACGAATCAGAACATGAGGAAGCCAATCTTTGTCTCATGGTAAATACCGATGAGATACATGACTTAGACCCTTCCAATCCTAGTTATGATAGGTTATAGGAAGCTTTTGAAGAATTGAATGTTGAATATTTTGTAAAGTCAAAAAAAATTAATTCTCTTCTAGAAGAAAAAGTTTCAAAACTTAATAAAGAGTTAAACAAGTTAAGTAAATGATAGTACATGCACCACTCTTAAGGCTCAAGATTCATCACCATGCATATCTTGTAATATTTTGCAATAAGAAATTGAATTTTAAAAATAATTAAGCAAATTTTACCATGGGTAAGGATAACTTGAATATATTATTAGGAAAACAAGGATGTCATTTCAACAAAACAGGATTAGGTTATGTTCCTTTGAAACAACAGAAGCTTTACAAAAACTTCTTTATTTCTAATAACACTTCTACTAGCCTATTTATCAAATGTTATCATTGTGGAAGAAAAGAACATACTATATCTACAAGTAATATAAGGGAAAATGACATTCAAAATAGAAACAAAATATGGGTTCAAAAGGGTATTTTTCCTAAAACAATCATACATGGACCTAAGAAATTATGGGAACCTACAATTAAAACTTGATTTGATTTTGTAGGTTTACTTGATTAGAAAACAATCAAACTGGTTTCTTGATAGCGGTTGGTAGACATATGATAGGAGATAAATCAAAATTCTCCTATCTAAATCTTAAAGAAAAAGGATATGTGACCTAATCCTTGGTATCAGAAAAGATGGTAAGACTACTTCAACCTCCATTGATAATGTCTTATATGTTCATGGATTGAAACATAGGTTGTTAAGTATTACCTAACTTCGTGATACAGGAAATAAAGTAATCTTTGACTTAAATACTTGTATAATTGAAGGAAAAGAGGATAAAGTAATTAAATTTATTAGTCATAAAATTAATAATATATACATGATTAATTTAGATGATATGTCCTCAAATGATGCACAATGCCTTATTAGTAAAGAGGATGATTCATGGTTATAGTATAGGAGGATAACATACATTCACATGAATCACTTAAAGAAATTAGTTTCCAAAGATCTAGTAATAGGATTACCAAAACTCAAAAATTTGAAAAAGATAAATTGTGTAATGCTTGTCAAAAAAGAAAACAAGTAAAGGTTTCTTTCAAATCTAAAAATATTATATCATTTTCTAGACTTTTACAATTCTTATACATGGATCTTTTTGGTCCAACCAGAACTATGAGCTTTGGTGGTAACTATTATGCTTTGGTAATTGCAGATGATTTCTTTAAATATACATAGACTTTATTTCTTGCTCAAAAAAATTATACATTTCATGCATTTAGAAAATTAGCAAAAATCATTCAAAATGAGAAAAACTTAAACATAATATCTATTAGAAGTGACCATAAGGGTGAGTTTGAAAATGAGTCGTTTGGCATCTTCTATGAAAAGAATGGAATAGATCACAATTTCTCTACCCCAAGAACTCCATAACAAAATGGAGTAGTAGAAAGGAAAAATAAGTCCCTACAAGAAATGGCTAGAATAATGTTAAATGACTTGAACATTCCAAAACATTTCTTGGTAGATACGGTAAATATCGCACGTTATGTCATGAATAAGGCTTTAATAAGACCAATCTTAAAGAAAACCCTTTATGAATTATATAAAAGTAGAAAACCTAACATTTCTGATTTTCACATATTTGGTTGTACATGCTTCATATTGAATAATGGTAAAGATAACCTAGGAAAATTTGATGCTATATTAGACGAAGGAATTTTTCTTAGGTATTCATTACATAAAAAAGCTTTTAGAGTTTATAATAAAAGAACAATGACTATAGAAGAATCAGTTCATTTTGTCTTTGGTAAAACTAGCCTATTGAAACTAAGAGAAGAAATTATGGATTACCTTATAGATATGTTGGAAAAGTCTAATATCAATCAAGAGAAGATTTAATCCAAAGAAGATGATCTTGAAAAGAAAGATACAAGGCAAAGCATTCCTGATCTTCCAAATTGATGGTTCAAAGTCAAACTTAGAAGAGGGCTGAATAAGTCTTAGACTCTTTCTTTTTGTAGAAAGTTAAACCAAATAAAATGAGTAATCAAGCAAGTAACGAAGGAGAGGGATAAACATAGAGAGTTTATATTGGTTCACTTTCAACACAAAAGCTACGTCCAGTCCCTTCTAACTTGAAGGATTTCCACTATTGTAAAATCTCCTTTACAATAAGTATTCTTGACTCTAGCCACTTCTAACTTAACCCAAGTATTCTTTCAACAAGCCGCTCCTGGCTCAACCCAAGTATTCTTTCGAAAGCCTCTTCAGGTCATAATGTTTCCCATACAAACTAGTTCTGGAAACACACCAGACTTTTACAAATTATATGAATAAAAATAAATTTTCAAAACTTACTGTACAAGTGATAAACAATTTGAGTTTGAACACAAGAGATAAGGTTTAAAATTTAAACCTTGATCGTTCCTAAAAATAGGATGATTATTTAGACTCTATAGATAAGGTTTAAAAGTTAAACCTTAACTATTCTTATTTTAGGATAGTTGTTGGGGTTAAAAGATAAGATTTAAAAGTTAAACCTTGGCTGTTCTAAAATTTAGGATTTCAAATTATTTAAAATCATAACCGAATATTTTGAGCTATTAATGGTCAGTGAGATGTTCTGGCTAGGAAAGACTTGGTACTTAAGCGGTCAGACCAGACCCACCTCTCTTTCCTAAGAACTAACCTGATTACAGTAGTAAACTTTTGGGTTAAAACGCCACTTGGCACCTTATAAAGGGTAGCCTCCCCTTGACCCTGTCCGTTGAACGGTCAACAGAACCACCAAACTTCTTTGCGTAGTTTTCCTTTTATGACCCCGTATGTTTAATTATGTGTTTTAAAATTTATTTTATTTTAAATACAATTGATCACTCTATTAATTGATTAATTAACACATCCAACGATGAATAGTTATGGTCTTAGAATTTTTATTTAATTTTAAATACAACCTGCGTGTTGTGCCTTTTTCTATTCTTAAATTTCTTCTCTCAACCTTTCACTCATATGTAAAACGAGTTTCTTTTTTACATTGTAATCTTGAAGAAGCCAACAAGGTGGAGACCTAGAAGAAACCTAATGAGGTGACTCTTGATGGATATGACCTTGAAAGGAACAAAGGAGTGGTGACTCTAGGAGGATGGTGGTTTCAAAAAGTAGGACTTCATGAAGCCAAGGCACCATAGTTCCTTTAGGTTTATTTTATTTTCTAGGAAGACTATAACCATCTCATAATTTTGATTGCATGTTTTGGGGTTTTATTTTGCGTTAAAGTGTTTAATGAAAGTCGGTAATGAACAATAAGAAAATTGAAATCCCTCAAGCCCGACAATCATACCTTCCAATAAGTAATAACGTCTAACTTGATATAGATAAAGTGTAGGTCACGCCATAGCTGGGTGCGTTTGTTTATGTTTAGTAGGACATGATTGGATAATTGGAATATCCAAGTATAACTTATTAAGTTTTATTCAAATAGACATTTTTCAATTGGATTGGAAAAACCTAGAGGTATGGATAGTCTAAAACGCGTTCCAATAAGCAACACTCATCAATGCTAGTTTCAATAAAGTGTAGGTTCTGCCAAAGCAGGGTGCTTTTGTTGATAATAGTAAAGGATGATGGATAATTGAATTATCCAACCATTTGTTATTGGACTTATCTAGGTAACTTTAATCAGATTGAAGAACCTAGAAGCATTAAGTTTAAACGCCTTCTAATAAGTAACACTCGTCAAGACTAATGTCAATAAATAGTGGGTCTGTCAAAGCAGGGTGTTATTATTTATATTAGTAAGGCGCAATGGGATAATTTTAATATCCAAATTATTCTTATTGGGCCTTAAGTTAACTAAGTTTTTCAATTGAATTGAAAATAACTTAGAGGCGTAAGGATTGAGCTTAAATTCATAAGATGAATAAGGGTAAAGAGTTACACACTCAATCATCCAAGAGTTGCATAAGATGTAATTGGAAATGTGTTTCCTACCTAAATAACCAAGGGTTGGACGATCAGCCAAAGCTGACTCAACACTAGGCCAAATATGGATCTTGGCCCACTAGAAAAATCTTCCAATGAGATTTTTTCTGATTCAGTGAGGGTATTTGTTTTGAATCAAAATAGTGGCAAATAACATATATTTAATGACCAAAAGTTAAATATATTTTAAATAGAAGTGATAGATTTGCATGTCATTTGTTTTAGAATAACCATGACAAACCAAATATTGTTTTGTTGTAATCTGTCCTTTGGAAGGACACTCTATCTGGAAAAATGCCCAGATAGGTATCGAGACTTAAGAATTATCTTTAATAAAGAGGAAGTGGCAGTGTGTCATGTTTGGCTTGTTTCAATATCATCTATCATTGGTATTGAATACCTTACAGAGTCTGCATAGACTCTGAGCTGTAAAAGGCAATATGAATATATATAAAGATATACGATATGATCGTATACAAACTCTAAAAGGTGATCAAGAAAGGAAATTGTTTCCAGTTTTAGCCAAATAAGACATTGAAATAATTTGTCTAAAGAACTTGAAGGAGTTCAAAAGAAATGGAATTAAGACTTCCGCTACAAGTCATGTTATAGAAGTTAAGTTATTTTACTTCACTGACATTAGCATGAGATATTTGTAGCAGATCTCACATTTTGAAAAATCAAGGAAGTAGATCACTTGTTAAGGGTGGAGAAATCTATGTAAAATTAAGCAAAAGTTGCTACAATAAAGATAATATCTTTACTTATTGGGATAGTTAGTGAACTAGACATTGTGCATATTGTTTCTTGTTGGACAAGAAAAGTTTTTTATATATATATATATTGTGAACACCTCTTTTGGTCCGGTCCAAGTGGAATGAATCTTTTTATATTGAATTCCAGTTCAGAATGGTCAAATCTGAATAGAATAACTCAAAAATGATCAGATCCGAGCAAGATGACCCTGATGGAAGCATTTCTGAGTGGAATATAGACCTGTTGGAGGCAAATCCGAGTGAAATGACTCAGGTTGGAGCATTATCGAGTGGAGTATGTCCCTGTTGAAGAGAAATCCGAGTGAAATGACTCAGATTGGAGCAAATCCGAATGAAATAACTTAAGGAATAATCAAATCCGAGTGAAATGACTCAGATTGGAGCAAATCCGAATGAAATAACTTAAGGAATGATCAAATCCAAGTGAAACGACTCAGATTGGAGCATTGCCGAGTGGAGTATGTCCCTGTTGAAGAGAAATCTGAGTGAAATGACTCAAAAAGGATCAAATCCGAGTAGAATTACTCAGAATGAGTCAGTTCCGAGTGAAATGCTTCCCTGTTGAAGGTGAATCCGAGTGGAAGGCTCCCTGTCAAAGCCATTCCGAGTGATACTCTGTTGAAGGATGAATGCTGAGAAGGATTGCTCTTTGACTGCAATTAATCCGAATGAAGAAATGCTAAATCCGAGTGGGAGCTTTCTGGTTGCTACTGATCTGAGTGAAAACAAGTCTGAGTGAAGGAAAGACCGACTCAAAGTGTAATTGGAAGGACAGATTTTGATTGGAAGAAAGCTTTTCCGAGTGAAAATACCAAGTCTCCAAGTCTTGAGTGGGAAGCAAGCCCTTTCTGAGTGAAAATGCTAAGTTCCGATCGATCTGTGCCGAATGATCAATCTTCAATCGGTTTCCGAGTGACAACAACCGAATGGAAGGATTTCCGAGCCAATCTTCACTCATCCTTCAAATAAGGGCCGATTGAACCATTTGCCCAATACCGAGTCATCACTTTTCAAACCAATTCTGAGTCGTCCTTCTTCAAACAATCAATTCCGAGCCCATTTCCATCAATTTCCGAGCCAATCCTTCAAATACCGAATCCCCTCCTTTTTTCACCCAGATTCTGAGTCATCCTTTACCCATTCCCGAGTCAATTTTTACCAATTTCCGGGTCATCATTCTCGCCTAATTCTGAGTTAATCTTCCAGTCAGTTCTTGTTCAGTCTTCAATCATTTTTACCAATTCCGTGCCATCCCTCATCAAGTCAATTCTGAGTGACATTTTTCACCTATTTCCGAGTGACACTTCAGTCAGTCAGCCCTCTTCAAACCAATTTCCGAGCCACTTTCTACCTAATTCCGAGTAATCCTTCGATCATTTCCGAGTGCTCTTCAGGTCTTTTGCCCAAGTGATTCTTGTTACGCTCAAACGAGAATGGGAGTCCCTCTTCAGTCTGAGCCATTTTTCAGTCAGATCCGAGTCACTTTTCACTCGGTTCTGACTGAATATTCCAATCAGAATTTCTTTGATTGCCCACTTAATCCAATTGCACACAACATCCACATGATTTCACTCGGATTCAGGAGGAAAAGTGAAGACGGACCCTTTTTTAAACTCGGAATTGACTCCCAATGTGGATGAATGCCGACTGAGAGGCTGATCCGAGTCATTTTCACTCAGAATTCTACCATTCTCACTCGGATTTCCATCATTCTCTCTCGGATTTTCACCATCCTCTCTCGGATTTCCACCCGGCTCCCCCTGTTCGCCTGTGCTGACTTGGATTCCAGCACCCAAGTGGATCCAGGAATCCTGGGGTGGCAGACAGGGGGGGAAGTGGGGGGAATTAAAAATTCCCACCCAGCCGTTGTCCCCCACTTCACTCTGAATGGAAGTGTGAGTTGGTTTTCCACTCTGAGTGGAAGCCTGAGTTGGCCTTCCACTCAGACAAGCCTATAAATAGGCAAGGGTTGAAGCACCAAAGGGGATATACATTTTCATTAAGGGAAAACTCTGCTAAAACCTTCGTTCTCTCTCTCCTTCACACCAACTCCTCTCTTCTTCTCCTTCCATCGTCCCTCACCATACTGCCCATAATCCTCCACACTGTCCTCTTCTATTCCAATCCGTCCACACCCTCACTCAATCATCCTCATTCCTAATCCCAGCACCTTCCCATTCCCTCTAACCCCCTTTTCCCTCTCGGACCAGCGTTCCTGCTCCATCACTCGGTTTTGCTCAACTTTTACCCGGTATTCCTCTTATCACTCGGATTATACTATTTTTACTCGGTTTTCCCTATTTTTACTCGGATTTTTCATTTTTTCACTCCGTTTTCCCTATTTTACTCGGATTTTTCATTTTTTCACTCGGATTTTCTTTTTTCCCACTCGGATTTTCTTCCCTCACTCGGTTTTCGCCCTTTTTTTTCTCTTTTCTCCAAATCTATTATTTCTCTTTCTCTCTGGTAGCTTCTGCTTCCCTCTCCTTTTTGCTCCGTAGTCTTTAAAAAAATAATAATAAAGAGAAATGGATGTTTCCTTTTTTTTTTCTTCTCTTTCAAATCTAAATAAAAATAAAAAAAACTTTTAAAGAACTACGTGACCCTGATTTCTCAAAAGCTCGAGAATACGTAGGAGCGGGAAATAGTTCCTGTCGGGCCCATCTTTCTTTATTTAATTTTTAGAGTTTCCATTTTTGTCTTGCTATCAAAAGGAGGAGTGAGATTAATTTGGACGAGACGTCCTGTTAATCTCATATTTTTTAAATACCTTTTTTTTTTAAAAAAAAGAAGGAGCGGGGTTAATTTAGACAAGACGTCTTGTTAATCTCATATTTTGTAGTATTTCTTTAAAAGGAGGAGCGAGATTAATTTGGACGAGACGTCCTGTTAATCTCATATTTCTTAAATATCTCTTTAAAAAAAGGCGAAGCGAGATTAATTTAGATGAGACGTCCTGTTGATCTCATGTAAATATTTTGTGTTGATTTTTGTTTATTTTTTTTTGTTTATTTTGTCGTTGTGTACATTTTTCTTTTCATGAAGAAGTTAAAATAATTATTGGGCTAATTATAATGCGCGCTATCAAATTGAGGTAACCGTTTTTATAACGGACAGTCGTGAGGTGCTAATACCTTCCTCACCTGTAATCAGACTCCCGAATCATGGAATTTCATTTTTTATAACCAGTGCTTTAACAAAAGGTTTTTCCAGTATTTTATCCTAAAAAAATATTGGTGGCGACTCCCTGTTTATCTTAAAATCGTTTCGAGGGTTGGCCGTGCCGCCGCGATCCCGGTCGCGACAGATGGCGACTCTACTGGGGACTTAGAGAGTCAAGCCAGTCAATTTGATAGCGCATGTTTTAATTAGCATATTAATTATTTAACTTCTTTCTTTATTTCATTTTCTGTAAATGTTTGTGTATGATTTCTGTTCTGTTTATATTTTATCATTTATGTTCTGTAAATATCTATGTGATCTTTGAACCCTAGGGTAGTCGACTTTATTTTATTGCTCTGTGTTTGCTCTATGTGCAGGATGAGTAAGGTACAGGTATTGAATGCCTTTTTCACACACTACACCCATAATTTGCACACACTTTTGAGTGGGACCCTATACCCGGGCCCAAATAAAACTTAAGATTAGGGGAGGTTGATAGCGGAGCCATTTGGGATGTACTTCCTGTCTGGTTACCGTGAGTATCTCAGCTAGAGTTCGACTTATTCATGGTGCCCACACTTAGTATACTTCCTACTATTTGTGGTCAACATCATGAGTAGGATCTTGGCTCTAGTGACCTTTAGAAGTTTTAGAACAAGCCACCTAATGCGAGGTATCACTGATAGATGAACCTTAGAACCATTAGGAGACCTCCAGAAAAACCCACCTTAAGGCACAAAAGAGGCAAACTTTATTTATACCTTTTCTCATTCTCACTTCTCTTTTCTGATCCAAAATAGAGGACTACTTGCCCATTTAGTGGATTACTTTTTTTTCAAAAAAAATGACATACTTTTAACTAGTGATCTTTTAACGGGCAAGTAGTCCTTTCCTTTTATGCATAAGTCTTTGGGCCTTGAGTTACGGATGTTTTGAATAAAAAAAAAAGGTATAAAAAAAATAAAAAAAAATCAATTTTTTTTTGTATTGACAATGATCAGAAAATCCGTAGCTCACATGACCCTTGATTTGTCATAAGTTTTGTCAAATCGAAACTTCCCTAAATACAAAAATATTTTCAAAGTTACTAGGGGAGTATCGATTTGCAAAACACGTCAGTTCTAATGATTGATTTTCTCATTTCTTTATGTTCTTGCAGGAAGCTATCAAGAGCTTAGCCAGTACCTCTGAGTGAAAATATGGAAATTAACATGAGATCAGATAGTTGTGGTACAAATATAGCCGAGTTGAAAAAATTACTACATGTTAAGGCTAGGAAAGTCGATACAACCAGTTTGCAAGCATTGGACAAGAAATTGGATATGAATCAGAAGATGGGTTTTTCAAGGAAATATGGGAGGATCCTAAAGTTGCTAGAAGTGGAGGTACAAGTCGAGGCAATTACTGCTTTGATTCAGTTCTATGACCCACCTCTCCGTTGTTTCACCTTCCAAGACTTTCAATTGGCTCCGTCTGTTGAGGAGTTCGAACAGATCCTGGGGATGCCACTAGAGGGACAAATGCCTTACCACCACCTTGGACGTCATGCGAATATTGTTACCATCGCTGATATCCTAAGGATTAACCCGGAAGTGTTAAGAAGTAAGCAATTAAATAGAAATCAGGTCCTGGGGTTTGATCGAGAATATTTTGAGAAGCACATGCACTTGCTGGCTGAGAAAGGAGATTGGGAAGCCTTCATGGATACCTTGGCTCTAACCATTTATGGTGTTATCTTGTTCCCCAACATTGACAATTACATAGACTATGATGCTATTGGCATTTTCCTTGCCTGCAAGTTCAAATCTGAAAATCCTGTCACTGCGATCTTGGCAAATATATATTGCACCATGGACTTCTGCTATACACAAGGTGGAAAGAGAATCATTTGTTGTCTACCTGCTCTATATGTGTGGCTCACGTCACATGTCTTCCACCAAGTCGGCAAAGTTGAATGTCCTATTTCTGATCTGAAGTTATGCCAGTTAGTAACAAAGAATGGGCGTGAATGGGCCAATCACCTGATGGGGCTCACAACTGACAAAGTAAGGTGGTATCCGCAATGGTTGAATATTGACACCATTATTCATCATTGTGGAAGCTACCCGAACGTTCCTCTCATGGGCACTCAAGGATGCATTAACTACAACCATTGTCAAGCTGCCTTTCAGAAGTCCCTCTTATCTCCCAACAAGGACACCTGTTCCCCCACCTACCCTTGAAGAGGAGGCCATGAAAACCAAGATAAAGGAGTTAATTGTAAAAAATAAGAAGCTAGAAAAAGACTTGCTAAAGTCTCAACAAGAATGCGCCCTTCAGAAAAGGGAGAACTTAGAAAGCAAGCAAACCATCAAGGAGATTAGAAAAAAGTGGAAAATTGAAAGGGATTACTTGAGGAAGCAAAGTCAATGCCTCCGAACAGCTAATACTCAACTGAGGATGAAGAGCAAGCAAAGGGATACTATGTTGGCTGACAAGCAACTCTTGAGAGACATGTTGGAAAAAGCCAAAGAGAACGAGCAAATTGCCTTGGTGTAAAAAGAGCTCCTACAATTGCAAGTTAGCCAATTAGAGCATCAGCTTAATGAGGTGGTAGAAGCTTGCCAGCATGAGATAAACGGCGAGTGACATCACGCGATAGATACTGAGCAAGAATGTCGTAAGGCTATCTGTATTTTGAAAACTGAAATGACACAACAAGATAAAGTTATTCATTCATGGATGAACCGCTTCGCCCACTTGGCACATTTGGCTAATAGAGTTCTGGAAGACCTCCTGCTCCTGCTTAAGCAAGCTGAGGGGATGGTTAACCCTCTCAGTACCCCAAAAGAAATTATAACCTTCCTTGATTACTGCAGAGAAAGGATTTGTAAAATGAGGGCCATGATTGCCCAAGCTAGGAATGGCTGATTTACTTTTCCTGCATTGGCAGCAGTAATGTACTTTGAAATTCAGAAAGAAGGACTCTTTTGTCTCCACAACTATCTCATGTTAATTTCCATTTATCACATACTTATTACTCTTGAATATGACGTTCTGAGAAATGGTTGGAGGATACTGGCCGAGTTCCGCGATAGCTTCGTGCACCATACTATTGGTTTTTCTTTTACCACTTTTATTTAAATGTTTTCTTTTTAACAATTTTGTGTTTTGACTTACATTAGACATTACGGGTAAGCATCCTTATCAGACCCGATTCCAAGCGAGACTCATGGCCGAAGCAGAAATTAGGGATGAAGATTTCAGAAACGAGTTCAATCAGCTGAAGGAACAGGTAGCCGAGTTGACCAAGCTTTTGGAAAAGAGAATCACAGAAGGGGACTTCTCTGCAGGTATTGAGAACACCCAACAGCAGCCTGCTACCGTACCAACCCCCCTTGGTTCCGATCCAGCAAGAACCCAATTACCTAACACAATGACACCCCCTGTCACCATTCATGTTGGAAGACCTAACCCTGCCATTGAGACCCAGCTACCTTACGGCCAGTCTTATGCACAGCATACATTTGTCGGTCCTGACGGCAACCCAGTACCTTTTCCACTTTATGGCCTTCCACCAGGATACTATCCCCCGCTCGCTAACCAACAAGAAACCCACGACCAGCAAGCGGTGAATCCTCACGCTTCATACCCTACCCAGCCAAATATACCATCACTCCATCAAGCCCAAAATACGCAAGCTCATGACCCACAAACTTACCAAACCCAAAACACGCAGACCCATGACCCACAAACCTACCAGAGCCAAAACACCCAAGCCCCGATGGCCCAGCCAACTCACAACGCACAAGCCCAAAACACACGAGCCCAGACGACCCAACCAAATTATGCTGTACAAACTATGGCCCAACCCCAAGGCCCCTCACCAAGTACAAGCCTAATGAATCAGTCCCATATGTTGCCTCTATTCAACCAACCACTGGGCTATCCATACGGATATACAACCCCCTATATGACCAATCTCCAAGATACAACCCGCATGATGAACCCTGTAGCCGGTCATAGCACAGTTGTAGCTCCTCAGAAGGAAAAAATAGAAGTCTTAGAAGAGCGTTTGAGAATGATGGAAGGCGCTGGAGGTTTTGCACTAATAGATGCTTCAGAACTATGTCTAGTCACAGATGTTGTCCTCCCGCCCAAATTCAAGATGCCAGACTTTGACAAGTATCGGGGAATGACTTGTCCAAAGAATCATCTCATGATGTACTGTCGGAAGATGGCATCCTACTCTTCTAACGACCAATTGTTGATCCACTGCTTCCAAGATAGTCTAGCAGGGGCTGCTCTTACATGGTATGCTCACCTTGAGCGAAATCATATTCGTTGTTGGAAGGACCTGGCAGATGCCTTCCTTAGGCAATACAAGTATAACATGGATATGGCGCCCAATAGGGTTCAGTTACAGAATATGGTGAAGAAGGACAATGAAATGTTTAAAGAGTATGCCCAACGCTGGAGGGAGACAGCAGCGCAAGTGGACCCCCCACTGTCGGAGAAAGAGATAGTCGCGATGTTTATCGACACGCTCCTATAACCTTTCTACGACAAAATGATTGGTAGTGTTTCATCCAACTTCTCCGACATTGTGACTATTGGGGAAAGGGTGGAAAGCGGAATACGAACAGGAAAGATCACTCAGGGCTCATCTGGGGCAAGCATGACAAGAAGGTCGGCACCTGGGAAAAGGGATGAGAAACTAATTCCATCTCTTCTAATCAAAAGACGGCTTCGCCGAGACCATTCTTTCCTACTATGATTCAAGCTCCCAATCCTTATGTGGCCGCTACCACTCAGGGCCCGACAGCTTATACTCTCCACTTCCGTCCACCCATGGTAAGAGCACCAGTGCCGCAACCTGTGCCATACCATCACCCGCAGCAAGTGACTCGACCACCCAATCATAATCAAAACACAAGGAATTCCAACAATGAGCGCTCCCCTATACAGTTCGATCCAATTCCCATAACATATACCGAACTTTTTCCAATCCTCGTTCAAAAGGGTCTGGTAGCTCCATGCCCCATGAGGCCGTTGGAACCTCCTTACCCAAGGGGATATGACCCAAACGCTCATTGTGATTACCATGCTGGGGCACCAGGGCATTCCACAGAAAATTGCATGGCTTTGAAATATAAAGTAAGAGATTTGATCAAAGCCGATTGGATTAACTTTAAGGAAGGTAGCCCAAATATTGCCACAAATCCCCTGCCTAACCATGGAAATTCAGAGGTCAACGCCTTGGAAAATGATGAGGAGTACGTTAAGAATGTTGCTGACATAAGAATGCCATTAAGGAGAGTTCATTCCCTTTTGCTTGAAAGGGGACTAATTGAAGGGACCTGGAGTGTGGAACATGATTGCGAGCAGACTGCCGAACACCAAGGTTTCTGTAAGGTCCTTCTAAGCCTTATGGACAGCCATATTGTGCAGGTCTGTAAACGCCATGGAGACGAGGTCGACATGATCGAGGAACAAACAGGGGCACGGGTCCCTAAGCCCTTGACAATTTTTTACACCAGGAACCCTCAAGCAGCTCCTGTTTCTGTACAACCAACTATCACTATTCAAGCACCCACCCCATTTGCGTTCAAAGATTCTCGGGCTGTCCCTTGGAAGTACAACGCAGATGTGATCGTTGTAAGCTCGGCAACGAGTGACCCGTCTCCTTTGTTCGTCACAAATATTGTTGGGGAGGTATAACCCGAAGCGGAAGAATATACACCCCTCCAAAGCCAAAGAAGGATCAGGTTACTGGAAATGCCAAGGTGGACAAAGAAGGGGCCAATGGTGAAATCAAAAGGGCCATGACTGATGAAGAAGCCCATGAATTCTTAAAGTTTATTCGTCAGAGCGAATATCAAGTGCTTGATCAACTGACCCATACTCCTGTAAAAATCTCTTTGTTATCATTGTTGATGAACTCTGAGCCACATCGGAAGATGTTAATGAAGGTCCTGAATGAGGCCTATGTCAGTCATGACATTCCCGTTGATAAGTTTCAAGGAATAGTGGGGCACATTATTGCAGATAACTATCTGACCTTTAGTGAGGATGAAATACCAATAGAGGGGATTTGGCACAACAAGGCTCTCTATATCTCTGTAAAATGCCGAGATTACATCTTAGCAAAAGTACTTATTGACAATGGGTCGTCCCTCAACATCATGCCAAAGTCTACATTGGCCAAGTTACTATTTGATGGGACTTATATGAAGCCAAGTTCCACGATAGTACGAGTTTTTGATGGAACTCGGAGGGAGGTCATGGATGAGATTGAGCTGCCCATACAGGTTGGGCCATGCACGTTCCAGGTCCTTTTTCAAGTCATGGATATCTCGCCTGCCTACAGCTGTTTATTAGGCAGGCCGTGGATCCATTCTGTTGGAGTGGTGCCCTCTACCCTGCACCAAAAACTAAAATTCATAATTGACAACAAGCTGATAATTGTTTCTGGTGAGGAAGACCTTCTGGTCAGCAAACCTCTGTCAACCCCTTACATCGAGGCAGCAGTAGAGGCTCTTGAAACTTCTTTCCAAGCATTAGAGATAGCAAACGCTACCTATGTAGGGGAAGGAGTCACGATGGTAAAAGCTCATATGCCAAGTGCATCTTTAATGATGGCAAAGATTATGCTGCGTGGAGGGTATAAACCTGGAAGAGGGCTAGGACGTGCTTTGAATGGAGAAATAGAACCTATACGCCTGCTTGATAACAGAAATGGTTTTGGATTAGGATATCGGCCCACGGCTGCCGATAGAAAAAGGGTAGAGGAAGAGAAGAGGGAAAGAAGGACTGCTCGTCTTACCGGCAGAAAACCTCATACTGCAAGAGTCCCCATCTGTTATCTCTACCAAAGCTTTCGAAGCGCCGGACTGATGCCTCCAGACCAAGTGGCTGTCATTGAAGAAAGTCCTTGTGATAGTGTTGATTTTGTGATTGCTTGTCCACCAGGCCAAGAACTTCATAACTGGGAGGCCATTGAACTCCCCACGACTTTGAATGTTTCATCAAAGTAATTTGTTTATGCTTTAAGTACTTATTCGTCCCTCTGCTCTGCCTAAGGCTTTGGGACTCTTCCATGTAATAAGGGCAAAACAAAAAAAACTTGTTTTTATCATTTTCATCAATAAACACGTATCGAAATCCAAAAAAAAACTCTTCTTGTATCCCTTATCCTTGTTTTGAATCCTTCTTTTTACTCGCTTGTTCTTTTTTTTTTCATTTGCCATAACACACTAAATTGCAGATCCGAAAATGACTCTCTTGAGGGTAGTGAGGTCACAATCCTGTTTCACGACTTCGATCATCCAGTTGATTACGCCGATGAGAAAGGTGGGGAAGATTGTGAGCCATCGCCTGAGCTGACAAGGTTGTTAGAGCAAGAGGATGAAGGGATTCAACCCTACCTAGATATAGTTGAGGTCATCAATTTGGGAAATAAAGAGAATAAGAAGGAAGTCAAGATCGGCACTACCCTAAGCAGAGAACAAAGAGAAGATTTAATCAAGTTGTTAATAGAATTTTGTGATGTCTTTGCCTGGTCTTATCAAGATATGCCGGGGCTTGATGCTAGCATTGTCGAACATAGACTACCCTTAAAACCTGAGTGCCCTCCAATAAAGCAGAAACTACGCAGAATGAAGCCAGAAATGCTCTTAAAGATCAAAGAGGAGGTTAAGAAGCAGTTTGATGCTGGGTTCCTAGCTGTGGCAAAATACCCTCAGTGGGTAGCCAACATTGTTCCTGTCCCAAAAAAGGATGGAAAGGTACGGATGTGTGTGGATTACCGAGATTTGAATAGGGCTAGTCCCAAGGATGATTTTCCCCTACCACAGATTGATGTTTTGGTTGATAATACAGCTCAGCATTCCATTTTCTCATTCATGGATGGTTTCTCAGGGTATAATCAAATTAAAATGGCACCTGAAGACATGGAGAAGACCACGTTTATCACTCTATGGGGTACATTTTGTTATAAGGTGATGTCCTTTGGGTTGAAAAATGCTGGGGCAACTTATCAGAGGGCAATGGTGACTCTTTTCCATGATATGATGCATAAGGAGATAGAAGTCTACGTGGATGACATCATTGCCAAATCTAGAACAGATGAAGGGCACATTAGCGATCTAAGGAAGCTTTTTGAACGGTTAAGAAAGTTCAGGCTAAGATTGAACCCTGCCAAGTGCATGTTCGGTGCAAGGTCAGGCAAGCTGCTAGGGTTTATAGTAAGCAAAAGAGGGATAGAGGTTGATCCCGACAAAGTAAAGGCGATTCTCGAGATGCCTCCTCCTTGTACAGAAAAAGAGGTCCGAGGATTCTTGGGAAGGCTCAATTATATTTCCCGATTTATTTCTCAGTTGACAACAACTTATGAACCCATCTTCAAGTTACTCCGGAAGAATCAACCGGGGCGATGGGATGAGAACTGTCAAGCAGCTTTCGAAAAGATTAAGTGGTACCTACAAGAACCACCAATTTTGGTGCCCCCAACCCCAGGAAGGCCACTTATATTGTATCTGACTGTATTGAATGAATCCATGGGTTGTGTGTTGGGACAGCACGATGAAACTGGAAAGAAGGAACATGCTATCTACTACTTAAGCAAGAAGTTCACTGATTATGAAATGAGGTATTCCGCTTTAGAGCGGACTTGTTGTGCGTTAGCATGGGCCACTAAGCGCCTAAGGCAATACATGTTGAGTCACACCACTTGGCTAGTTTCTAAAATGGACCCCGTCAAGTACATTTTTGAAAAACCTGCTCTGACCGGAAGGATCGCTTGTTGGCAAGTGCTATTAACTGAGTACGACATAATATATGTCGCTCAAAAGGCCATAAGAGGAAGTGCCCTGGCTGATTACTTGGCACACCAACCCATCAATGATTATCAGCCGATGCAATTTAACTTCCCGGATGAAGATATCATGACACTATTCAATGAAGAAGGTGGTCAGAAAGAGAAATGGACCCTGAGATTTGACGGAGCTTCTAATGCATTGGGGCATGGAATTGGGGCTATCTTGATTTCACCCGATAAGGAATTTATCCCTATCTGCGCCAGATTATGTTTTGACTGTACCAATAATATTGCTGAATATGAAGCTTGCTCATTAGGAATCCAAGCAGCGTTGGATGCAAAAGTAAAATTATTGGAAGTTTATAGGGACTCTGCTTTGGTTATCCACCAATTGAAAGGCGAGTGGGAAACTAGGGACAGTAAGTTGATTCCTTATTATGATCATATCAAGGAAATGATCAAAGAGTTTGACGAGATCTCTTTTCATCACGTTCTTCGGGATGACAATCAAATGGCTGATGCTTTGGCTACCCTTTCCTCAATGTTCAAAGTAAGTAGTGACTATGATATGCCTCTCATCGAAGTAAAGAAGCATTGTGAGCCTGCATACTGTCAAATGATGGAAAAGGAGTCTGATGGGAAACCTTGGTACCATGATATTAAAAGATATATCCAGAGTCAAGAATACCCCGAGGGTGCTACAGAAAGTGATAAGAAGACCCTAAGATGACTCGCCATGGGTTTCTTCTTAAATAGGGATTTGCTTTACAAAAGAAACTATGACTTTGTCCTTCTTCGCTGTGTTGATGCTGATGAGCCAAACGAAATCATGAGGGATGTTCATGAAGGATCTTTTGGGACTCACGCTAATGGACATGCCATGTCTAGAAAAATCTTGAGGGCTGGTTATTACTGGATGACCATGGAAGCAGATTGCTTCACCTATGTTTGAAAATGTCATAAATGTCAGATATACGCTGACCATATTCATGCACCCCCGTTATCCCTAAATGTCTTGACGGCACCATGGCCCTTCTCAATGTGGGGCATGGATGTCATTGGACCCATCGAGCCAAAAGCCTCAAACGGTCATCGTTTCATCTTGGTCGCCATCGATTATTTCACCAAATGGGTAGAAGCGGCTTCATATACCAGTGTAACAAGGAATGTTGTGGTCAAATTCATCAAGCGAGAATTGATATGCCGATACGGCCTACCAAGTCAGATCATTACTGACAATGGTACGAATTTGAACAACAAAATGATGAAGGAACTCTGTGAAAGCTTTAAAATTCACCATTACAATTCCTCTCCTTATCGGCCTAAAATGAATGGGGCGGTTGAGGCGACCAATAAGAACATCAAGAAGATAGTGCAGAAGATGGTAGTCACTTACAGAGATTGGAGCGAGATTCTCCCTTTCGCTCTACATGGGTATCGCACCTCGGTCCAAACCTCGACAGGGGCAACCCCGTTCTCTCTTGTATATGGAATGGAAGCAGTCTTGCCTTTTGAAGTAGAGATCCCGTCCCTTCGAGTAGTGATGGAAGCAAAATTAGAAGAAGCTGAATGGGTTCAAGCTCGACATGACCAACTAAACTTGATTGATGGTAAAAGATTGACTGCCCTCTGTCATGGTCAATTGTATCAGAGGCGTATGAAACGAGCATTTGAGAAAAAAGTACGACCTCGACAGTTCCAAGAGGGAGACCTAGTACTCAAGAAAATTTTACCAATTCAAAAGGATAATCGGGGCAAATGGACTCCTAATTATGAAGGACCATATGTTGTGAAAAGGGCTTTTTCTGGAGGAGCCTTGATACTCACTAATATGGATGGCAAGGATTTGCCAATGCCTGTAAACACAGATGCAATGAAAAAGTACTATGCCTAGGGAGGGAATGTCAAAAAAAAAGTCAAAAAAAAACAAAAAAAAGGGAAAAAAATAAAATTAATGCTCGCTAAGCTGAAAACCTGAAAGGGCAGCTTAGGCAAAAGTTAGAGCGACCCGGTGAGTCGAAAACCCAAAAAGGGCGGCTCAGGCAAAAGTTAGGGTCAAATTTCTGGTAATGCAAATAAGACCTCTGACTCAAAGAAGTACGAGTCTAAGCTCGGGCACGTGAATCATTGTCGAACTTACCTTTCCAAAAGCAAAGTCGAAGGGTGAACATGAAGTCGTGTTGGGGGGTTAAGGCTCTCATTGGTCTTAGAGATTCACTAGAGGATCCATGAATCTTCCCGGTTTTCACCTGTCCTTGACCTGTTCTATGTGACCTCATTCATTTCATTTACCTTCTTTATTTTTCTTTCTCTGTACTTGTTTAACGTGCATGAATAAAATTCACCCTCTTCAATATGTGTTATGAATTTGGTTGATCTGATAAAAACATGTGTTTTAATAAAATAAAATGGAAGAATGGTAAACATTTAAAGTCGCAAGGGATAAGATGCTCCTGCTACTCGACCTCATCATGGGTGATCATCGCAGAGACTTGGTCAGGCACGCGCTCCGAAGCTATGGTTGTTTCATTCGTTCTACTTCGTCCATGAGTCATCTCAAGAGTCGCGGTTTCACAGGATCTACCCAGTTTTTTTGAATTTATCCTTGCACTACTTACCATTTTTCTGTAGGTTATCTCACAGACAGTCATGCCAGGCATTAACACCTCAATCAAGTCCTTCAAGTCCCTTCCTCGAATCACCTCAGAACTCCTTCCCTAAATCGCCAAAGTTGGCACCTTTCAATGTTTTCTTCTTCCATCGCCTAAGTAGGTGCCTTCAGAGTCTCATCCTCAACTGTTAAAGTCTGTATCTCTCAAACTCTCCTCCCCAGTGGAATCAATCGCCAAAGATGGCACTTCTCAAGATCTCTTCCCCAATGAATCCCGAACTTTCTAAATCAAGGGGCAGTACCCGAATCACCAAATTCTTCCCCAGTGAAACTACACTTCCCAAAAAGAAAAAACTCAACTAGGGCATCTCCCCGAATTTCTTTAATTTTAGCCAATCTCCAAGATTCCTTCCAACCTGTCAAACTGGGGCATATCCCCAGGATCACTTTCTTTCAAAGAGTAATTCTTTCAGTCATGTCAAAATAGGACGTCTCCCCCAACCTTTACATTTCCTGCCAATGGTGAGTTAATTCGGACGAGACGTCCTGTTAATTCCCCCAATCTCTGCGTTTCCTGTCAGCTGAGGGTTAACCCCACTTTTACTTTCCGTCTGCCTATTTAGGCACCCTTTACTTTTCGTCTGCCCATTTCGGCATCCTTTACTTTCTGTCCGCCTATTCAGGCACCATTTACTTTTCCTGTCCGCCTATTCAGGCACCCTTTACCTTCCGTCCGCCTATTCAGGCTCCCTTTACTTTCCTGTCCGCCTATTTAGGCATCCTTTACTTTCTGTCCGCCTATTCAGGCACCATTTACTTTTCGTCCGCCTATTCAGGCACCCTTTACTTTCCGTCCGCCTATTCAGGCACCTTTTACTTTCCGTCCGCCTATTCAGGCACTCTTTATTTTCCTGTCCGCCTATTCAGGCACCCTTTACCTTCCGTCCGCCTATTCAGGCTCCCTTTACTTTCCGTCCGCCTATTCAGGCACCCTTTACTTTCCTGTCCGCCTATTCAGGTACCCTTTACTTTCCGTCCGCCTATTCAGGCACCCTTTACTTTCCTGTCCGCCTATTCAGGCACCCCTTTACTTTCCATTCACCTATGCAGGCATCCTTTACCTTCTAGTCTACCGGGGGTCAATCCCGATCTTCTCACTGAAAGAATTTTTCCCGGTCAATTCAGAGTTCAAAAAAAAAAACAAAAAAAACAAAAAAAACAAAAAAAAAGAGAAGAAAAAGAGAGAGAAGAAAAGAAGAGAAACAGAAGTGGAGAATGCTCGTTTTTAAGAAAAAGAGGTCACACTGACTCGTGATTGCCCACACCATCAGTTGCCTTACCGATCAAGAGGTCCCACTTGGCCCCCTACATCGGTGTTCATATCTTTACTTCCTTTTCACTTCAAAAACACAGAAGCTTCGTGTTTCTTTTGTGAAAAAGAAGTAAAGAGGGGCATCTGTGAACACCTCTTTTGGTCCGGTCCAAGTGGAATGAATCTTTTTATACTGAATTCCAATTTAGAATGGTCAAATCTGAATAGAATAACTCAAAAATGATCAGATTCGAGCAAGATGACCCTGATGGAAGCATTTTTGAGTGGAATATAGACCTGTTGGAGGCAAATCCGAGTGAAATGACTCAGATTGGATCAAATCCGAGTGGAATATAGACCTGTTGGAGGAAAATCCGAGTGAAATGACTCAGGTTGGAGTATTTCCGAGTGGAGTATGTCCCTGTTGAAGAGAAATCCGAGTGAAATGACTCAGATTGGAGCAAATCCGAATGAAATAACTTAAGGAATGATCAAATCCGAGTGAAATGACTCAGATTGGAGCAAATCCGAATGAAATAACTTAAGGAATGATCAAATCCGAGTGAAATGACTCAGATTGGAGCATTGTCGAGTGGAGTATGTCCCTGTTGAAGAGAAATCCAAGTGAAATGACTCAAAAAGGATCAAATATGAGTAGAATTACTCAGAATGAGTCAGTTCCGAGTGAAATAATTCCCTGTTGAAGGTGAATCCGAGTGGAAGGCTCCCTGTCAAAGCCATTCCGAGTGATACTCTGTTGAAGGATGAATGCTGAGAAGGATTGCTCTTTGACTGCAATTAATCCGAATGAAGAAATGCTAAATCCGAGTGGAAGCTTTCTGGTTGCTACTGATCTGAGTGAAAACAAGTCTGAGTGAAGGAAAGACCGACTCAGAGTGTAATTGGAAGGACAGATTTTGATTGGAAGAAAGCTTTTCCGAGTGAAAATACCAAGTCTCCAAGTCTTGAGTGGGAAGCAAGCCCTTTCCGAGTGAAAATGCTAAGTTCCGATCGATCTGTGCCGAATGATCAATCTTCAATCGGTTTCCAAGTGACAACAACCGAATGGAAGGATTTCCGAGCCAATCTTCACTCATCCTTCAAATAAGGGCTGATTGAACCATTTGCCCAATACCGAGTCATCACTTTTCAAACCAATTCTGAGTCGTTCTTCTTCAAACAATCAATTCTGAGCCCATTTCCATCAATTTCCGAGCCAATCCTTCAAATACCGAATCCCCTCTTTTTTTCACCCAAATTCTGAGTCATCCTTTACCCATTCCCGAGTCAATTTTTACCAATTTCCGGGTCATCATTCTTACCTAATTCTGAGTTAATCTTCCAGTCAGTTCTTGTTCAGTCTTCAATCATTTTTACCAATTCCGTGTCATCCCTCATCAAGTCAATTCTGAGTGACATTTTTCACCTATTTCTGAGTGACACTTCAGTCAGTCAGCCCGCTTCAAACCAATTTCCGAGCCATACTTAAACCTTTCCCGAGCCCTTTTGGCCAATCAATTCTGAGCCCCCATTTCCACCAATTTCTGAGCCATAATTCAAACCATCACCGAGCCACTTTTCACCCGTTCCTGAGTCATCTTTCACCCATCTCCGAGTCATCCTTTAGCCAATTCCGAGTCACACTTCACACATTCCAGTCAGTATCGAGTGACCCCCTTTTTCACTCAATTCCGAGCCACTTTCTACCTAATTCCGAGTAATCCTTCGATCATTTCCGAGTGCTCTTCAGGTCTTTTGCCCAAGTGATTCTTGTTACGCTCAAACGAGAATGGGAGTCCCTCTTCAGTCTGAGCCATTTTTCAGTCAGATCCGAGTCACTTTTCACTCGGTTCTGACTGAATATTCCAATCAGAATTTCTTTGATTGCCCACTTAATCCAATTGCACACAACATCCACATGATTTCACTCGGATTCAGGAGGCAAAGTGAAGACCGACCCTTTTTTAAACTCGGAATTGACTCCCGATGTTGATGAATGCCGACTGAGAGGCTGATCCGAGTCATTTTCACTCGGAATTCTACCATTCTCACTCGGATTTCCATCATTCTCTCTCGGATTTTCACCATCCTCTCTCGGATTTCCACCCGGCTCCCCCTGTTCGCCCGTGCTGACTTGGATTCCACCACCCAAGTGGATCCAGGAATCCTGGGGTGGCAGACAGGGGGGGAAGTGGGGGGAATTAAAAATTCCTACCCAGCCGTTGTCCCCCACTTCACTCTGAATGGAAGTGTGAGTTAGTTTTCCACTCTGAGTGGAAGCCTGAGTTGGCCTTCCACTCAGACAAGCCTATAAATAGGTAAGGGTTGAAGCACCAAAAGGGATATACATTTTCATTAAGGGAAAACTCTGCTAAACCTCCGTTCCCTCTCTCCTTCACACCAACTCCTCTCTTCTTCTCCTTCCATCGTCCCTCACCATACTGCCCACAATCCTCCACACCGTCCTCTCCTATTCCAATCCATCCACTCCCTCACTCAATCATCCTCATTCCTAATCCCAGCACCTTCCCATTCCCTCTAACCCCCCTTTCCCTCTCGGACCAGCGTTCCTGCTCCATCACTCGGTTTTGCTCAACTTTCACCCGGTATTCCTCTTATCACTCGGATTATACTATTTTTACTCGGTTTTCCCTATTTTTACTCGAATTTTTCATTTTTTCACTCGGTTTTCCCTATTTTTACTTGGATTTTTCATTTTTTCACTCGGATTTTCTTTTTTCCCACTCGGATTTTCTTCCTTCACTCGGTTTTCGCCCATTTTTTTCTCTTTTCTCTGAATGTATTATTTCTCTTTCTCTCTGGTAGCTTCTGCTTCCCTCTCCCTTTTGCTCCGTAGTCTTTAAAAAAATAATAATAAAGAGAAATGGATGTTTCCTTTTTTTTTCTTCTCTTTCAAATCTAAATAAAAATAAAAAAAACTTTTAAAGAACTACGTGACCCTGATTTCTCGAAAGCTCGAGAATACGTAGGAGCGGGAAATAGTTCCTGTCGGGCCCATCTTTCTTTATTTAATTTTTAGAGTTTCCATTTTTGTCTTGCTATCAAAAGGAGGAGCGAGATTAATTTGGACGAGACGTCTTGTTAATCTCATATTTTTTAAATACCTTTTTTTTTAAAAAAAAAGAAGGAGCGAGGTTAATTTAGACGAGACGTCTTGTTAATCTCATATTTTGTAGTATTTCTTTAAAAGGAGGAGCGAGATTAGTTTGGACGAGACGTCCTGTTAATCTCATATTTCTTAAATATCTCTTTAAAAAAAGACGGAGCGAGATTAATTAGGATGAGACGTCTTGTTGATCTCATGTAAATATTTTGTGTTGATTTTTGTTTATTTTTTTTGTTTATTTTGTCGTTCCGTACATTTTTCTTTTCATGAAGAAGTTAAAATAATTATTGGGCTAATTATAATGCACGCTATCAAATTGAGGTAACCGTTTTTATAACGGACAGTCGTGAGGTGCTAATACCTTCCTCACCTGTAATCAGACTCCCGAATCATGGAATTTCATTTTTTATAACCAGTGCTTTAACAAAAGGTTTTTCCAGTATTTTATCCTAAAAAAATATTGGTGGCGACTCCCTGTTTATCTTAAAATCGTTTCGAGGGTCGGCCGTGCCGCCGCGATCCCGGTCGTGACATATATATATATATATATATATATATATAAAATAACTTTATATCTTTAAAAGGATATTGATGCATAATTGAGTAATGGATTCCACATCCTAAATCTCAAAACACCCATATATAACATAACTGTTAAAGTAGGTTAAAGTAAATGATTTGAACCTTACTTACATGGTAATGTCTCGTAAGGAAAATGAATGAGAAACACATTTCTAAATACTATTAATGTGGTTATTTAGACTCTTTTGATTTTAGAATCAATTGAGACATGTAAATTTTATTTGTTGGAAAGATAGTTGAGACCTCATTCATTGAAAAATGAGTAATCTATTATCTAATACATGACAATGTATGTGGGCCTATTGGAACAATAACTAGATATGTTTTTCAATACTTCAACATACTAATTGAAAAGTCAATGAGTATGGATTTATGTAACATAAGTTAGATGTCTTTGAAAAGTTCAAAGAATTCATAATGAAGTGAAAAACCAAATTGGCAAGACAATTAAAGCTCTTGATTAGATCAAGATAACAAATAATTTGAGCTATAAGTTTGATAACTATCTAATAGAGTGAGAGATTACCTCTTAACTCATTCCTAATGGAATGCCATAATAACATCTCTACGGGGAAAAGTCAATCCTTATTGGACATAGTTTGATTATTGATTATTATCAAACATCTCTAACTTCTTCAATGTTCCTTTATTGACAAAATTTCCACACTTAACCATGTTCCATCTTAGACTTTCTTAAAGAAACCATATATGATATGGACTAGGAGGAAACCTAGTATGTTTTTACTAATAATTTGAAACTATGATGCTTCTATAGAGCATCTAACTCTGACAAGGTCAGATCCAAATTGGATAAATGTCTTATATGAGATACCCAAAGAAAGCTAAGGGTTATCATTTTTACAATCCATCTGAGAACAAAAGACTTGTTGCTTAGAATGTTGTATTCTTGAATAAGAGTACATTTCTTAAAGAATCAGTGGGAGGGTAGTAGAACTTAAAGAAGTTCAAGTATCACAAAGCATTCAAAAGTCAAGGATGGACTTGGAGCAAAAATCATAAAAAGTTATGACATCATTAGCTCTAATAGCACAAGACTTACGTCAGATCAAATAGGATATTTCATAAAATCTGAAAGATATGGATATCTTATAAATTAGGAAAGAGGCATATTGCTAATTGACCAAGCTTCTTATGAAGAGGCCAATGCAAGTTTAGATTCTAAGACATGACATAAGATCATGGGATTTGAAATGGGATCCATGTATATTAACAAGGTATGAACTTTGGTTGACACACCTTAAAGGTAAAACCTATAGGATGCAAGTGGGTTTTCAAAAGGAAAACTTAGCATGGATGGTAATAAGAGTACCTTTAAAAGCAAGATTGACAAAATTCAATTAGCTTAAAAACCATTTAGATCCTACTTGTTGTAGCAATATACCACCATTATGAGATATGGTAGATAGATGTCAAGATGGAAATCATCTTGAGGATATGTATATGGCACGACCTAAAGGAATTTTATGCTTGAAACATCTAGGAAGGTATGTGAACTACAAATGTTCCATTTATGGGCTAAACCAAGCTTTTAGAAGCTAGAATCTTCATTAGAGAATGAAGATAAATCTGGTGACTATAAAAGGTTAGTAACTGCATAATTATAGTTTTAGTATTACATGTAGAAGACATGCTTCTTCTAGAACTAATATTCTCATTTTATAGTCAAGAATATCCTTAAACACTTAACAAGGACTAAGGATTTGATCTTGATAAATGAAAGATGAGCTCGTTGTAAAGGTTACATTGATCCCAACCTTCTGAGTAATTTGAATGACTTAAGATTACAATCAAAATATATATGTGTTGTCAAGATGGTTGCGATGTATGCTTGAAAGGTTTAAAGCAAGAAACAGTCATTGGTTCTACTAACAAATCTAAGTATTTTTCTATGTTGAATTTAAAAAAGAAGTCGACTTACATTTAATCATTCCAAATGTTTTGTACCCTATAAGTTTCCACTATGATGACAATGGAACCATAAAACAATATAAGAAAGTGGATTAATTCAAGCATAGACTTAAATAGTTCCATCTTTGGAAGATGTGAAAATATGCAATGTGCATACCAACAAAATTGTTGGGAACCCACTAGTAAAACCGCTTACGTAGCAAAAGCATGAGGGCACAGTAGATGTCATTAGGCATTAACCTTATCAAGTCTACTCTGGTAAAGTCTACTTTAGTAAAGTAACCTTATCAAACACATGCTAGAAAGAATAAATATTGGATATTTATTTGGATAAAGCCTACTCTGGTATCAAGTAAAATAAGTTGGACTATACAAGGATGACGCGACCATGCCTTAGGCCCAATTAGGATATCATGACAAAAGGAACAAACATATAAAATAATTATCACTTATAGGTTATGTTGATAATAAATAATATTTGGACATAATGATGCATTGCTAGATGCCGCTCTTATTTTATATTAATAATAAAATAGTTTATTATTTATATAACCGAGTATTTTACCTATAAGGTCACACACATAGAGTAAGCCCATCAGAAAATAGCTTTTTTTTAGTTAGACTAAAATAAAGCTATTGGGCCTAACTCATTTAGAATGAGTAAAGAGTCTACTCTTTAGAGAGAGCAAATTAGGTCAAACCTAAGCCTATAAATAGAGCATAAGATGCTCATAGGCGGTTCACCATAAAGAGACATAAATATGTAAAAGTTGCAAGAGCTATACCTCATCAAACTAGCATTTGGAAGGTGTAGCATTTCTAGTGGGAGTACTTGTGTGGACTCCTAAAGGGCAAGGCTAATCCTGCTTTGAAGTTTCTACAAGAGGTAACCCTAAAACATATAATTTTTTTCATCTTATGCTTTGAAACACAATGTTTTACGAATCCTATGGGAATCCTTATTTTTCCACTACGTATCTGAGTGGGATTCCCTAACAGACACATTTTAATTGATTTCATTCATGGAGAACTTTTGATTTGCACTTTTTAATTACTTTGTTTTTTATTTCTTTGCATAAAACCTTTATTCTTTTTTATTTAGATAGATAGGATCATTATTCTGAGTACTTGAGAACATGTTCCCTATGGAGATGATATTTTTTATATTACATGATAAACTCGTATGGTTACGGGGTGTCATTTGATTAAGGAGTCATGAATGTTGGATACAGGTGGAATGAGGTCTAAATCAGGTAGAGGGTCAGATTATGTATCAATTTATATATGAAGTCTTTCATCAGGTGTTTGATGAGGGGTATAAACATATTCATTAAGTATACATCACTAGAAATAGAAAGCTCTCTGGTGTTGGCATCCAACAAAAACCTTTAAATCTGAGTTTGAAACAAAAAAAAATTACTTTACTATCCTTGGATCTAACTTTCTTATATTGTGCTTCAATATGGAAGCATAACATAATCAACCAAACACCTTTAAGTCCTACAAGTTTGGCATAAATATCCATATAAGCAGTAGAAGGGAGAGAAGTTATTTAGCATTTTGGATGTCATTCTATTGATCAAGAAGGCTGCAGGAATTACTATATATCCCCACAAATATCTTGGTGCACAAGAATGAAAAAGAAGGCCTATGACAACACTCAACAAATTCTAGTACCCCCTTCACTCTTCCATTTTGCTAAGAAATATTAATACAACTTCTATGATGCAATATTCCCTTTGAGGCAAATAACCAAGACATTTAGAACTCCCCTCCATTATTAGTTCTGAGAATTTTAACCTACTTATTGAACTAGGTAGTATCAACTCAATGAACCTATGTAATACCTTAGTTGCTTTCAATTTTACCTTTAATAATGAAAGCCAAATAAATCTATAGTGATCATCTAAAATAGTTAGAAAGTACTTTTATTTATTTACAATTACTATGGCAAAGGGTCCTTATATATCTACATGAATAAAGTTAAATGGCTTAACAATCCTATTAAAACTCAAAGGAAAGTGAAGGCTCTTTTGTTTAAAAGTATGGCAGGTATCATAAACAAGATGTTTGTTAACACTGATGAATGGATCTTTTGACAAGGATTAAACTCTAGTTGGTGACAAATGCCCCAAACTATAGTGCCATAAAGCATATATAGGAATTACAAACCTGAATTTCCTAAAGAATTAATAAAATTACACTAGTACTCAATTTAATAACACTAGAATAGTTCATTCCTTCCTTCAACCCAACCAATCATCTTTTAAGTCACTGGATCCTTGACAGGGCCCGCAAGCACATGGGTTATGTCGCGTAATATAAAAGATTATCGTTCTCTACAGGGACTGTGTTCAAAGTACCAGCATATCGAAATTTAATTATTCACACAATCGATTTTTATGGTTTTTGTAAAATAAAGCACTAAATTAAGTTGCTCAGAATACGAATAAATAAACAAAATTTTCTAGACACTTAAAAATCAGAGTTGAGAATATCTTGGGATTTCGGGGGATCAAGACTCTATTTCATGTTAATGAATTTTAAGTTTTCATAAATAAGAATCAAATTAAGTTTTCCAAGGTAGATTTTCCTTAAGCTAATTAATATGTTCCTCTAGGAATCCTATTAATGTACCTAACCTATGGAAAGCGCTGCTTAATCCTTAGAAAAGGCCCATTATCATTTTATGAAAATCCCTTTTTAAAATTCCCCAAAAGATTTTGATTACTTTTATGGTTTTACCGAGGTCACAAAAAGTATTTCAAAAACTTAGGCTTAGTTCAAAAACTTTCCAGTAACAATAAATCTCTCGATTCTATTAATTACTTAAACTTACTAATATACCCGCAAGTATACAGTTTTATCACTTAGGTTCTTGTTAGGAATTACTAAGAGCATTGAGCATTTTTTGAACTAAATAGAAAACAGAAATTTATTTAATTTAAAGTCAAAATAACATTACCATAAAATATTATCACACCCCCTTTATCCCAAGATAATTAATTTAGTTACTCATGAAATAATTTAAATTCATATATATAATGGAAAAATAAAATATACAAGACATGGTAAAAATAAAGACTTACGGGTTTCTCCAAAAGCTCAGAATAATTTACCACTGTATTTCCTTGTTGCAATATTCCTCCACCAATTACAAATTTAAATACTCACTTTTACAATTCACAACTCTTAAAATAAAATAAAGAAAAAGAAAATAAAAAGAGAAAGAAAACGAAAAAGAAAGAAAAAGGAACGAAGAAGAAAAATGAAGTAGAAAGAAAGAAGGAAAAGTGGAACGGAAAAAAAAAGAACGAAAGAGAGAAAAGAAAGAAAAGAAATTTAAAGTAAAAAATGAGTTGAAGTGATGCTGTCCGTCTCTGTCTTCTCCTCCTTCAGACCGCCCCCTATTTATAAAAATGGGGAGTGTTATCAATCGGTGGCAAGTGGGCCTTTTTTATTAATTTTTTTTGTTAGCCGTCCTATAATCACAACTTGGAGACAGCCTGGATGGTGACAGCTATAGGGAACGGTGGAGAGACAGCCTGGATGTTGTCAGCCGCCCCCCATAAGTCAAGGATCCACTTGGATAGTGGAAATCCAAGTCAGCAAGGGCAATCGGTGGAAATATGGGTCGGTTTTCTCCTTCTGACTCGGATTTAATGGGTCGGTCGGTGTCTGCCAATAGTGGGAAACAATCCGAGTGGAAAAGGTCCCTTTTGTACACAAGACCGAGTAAAATCTTTGCTCGGTGTTGAGTTGAGGGGACGGTGTTTGGCCTGTGAGGAGAGTCAGTGTTGTGGCTTGCTGGGTGGAGAACTGGACGGTGTTGTTGCTGTGAGGAAGGGATGAGTGAACAGTGACTGAATGGAGACTGAAGACTGACAGAAAAAGTAACTGATGAGTGACTAAAAAAACGCCTCCGATTGAAAAGTGATTCACACGGTACTGATTAAAAAGTGGCTCAGAACTGACTGAAGAGGTACTCAGAACCAACTGAAAAATGGCTCACTCAGCACAGGTTCAGACCTTCTTCTTTCACATGTAGCCCACTCAGGATTAGGAAGTCTTCTTTCACTGTTTCACTCGGATATGTCTCTGGAATTGAACCACTCGGAGAAACCTTTGCTCGGATTTACTTGATAGTCATTCAGTCGAGAATGACCCTTCCTTAACTCATTCAAATGATACACTCGGACACCTTCACTCGGAAGTCCGAGTTGATTTTCACTAGGAATTACCTTCAGTCATCAATCAACTCAGTCGGATATACCTTTCACTTAGAAATTTGAACTTGAAAGACTCTGGAATCTGGCTGATAGAAGTTCTTCCTATGTCCGAGCCTTGCTTTGCTTGGAAATGCAGCTTTCTGCCCCAACTCACTCGGTAGTCTTCCTTGGAGACATCATACTCGGGTTTAGTGTGAAACTGTGAGTCTGCCCAAGTGTGATTCATTCCCGGTCGGATCTTTAATTGCTTGAAGAGACATTTTTCTGAAACAAACTACTCGGAAAGGACCTGTTCCGCTTGAGAATGCCAGTTTCTCCGAATGACACCACTCGGAGACTTCCTTATTCTTCAACAGTTTATTTATTAAGTGGCTTCTTCTGCTCGGACAACGGTCCACTCGGAGACAGTTTTGCCCAGAAAAACACTTGTTCTCCAATCAGACCTGCTTCAGTCAGCAACCCTTCACTCGGACAATAGCTCTGAACAGTATTTATTGAAGGTCAGTCCCTTTTTTCACTTGGAATAGTTGCATTCCGATAGCTTTCACTCGGATTCACCTCTGACAAGGACATATTTCTTTTCAGCATTGAACTTCCAACAGGGTCAGGCATTTATCACTCGGAATGGCTTTGACAGGAAACCTTCCACTCGGATTCACCTCCAACAGTGAAGTATTCCACTCGGCAAGGCTCCATTCTGAGTCTTTCCACTCGGATTTGATCATTTTTGAGTCATTCTACTCAGATTTCATCATTCTGAGTCGGAATTCAGCATAAAAAGAGAGTTCTTTCCACTTTGGGCTTATTCTTCTTGTTTCTTTATCATTTTATGGTCTTTTTCTCTTGTTTTTGACCCTTTATTACCTTAATTCCTGCAAAATAACATACCCAAGTAGAATATAGTGGAAAGAAAGTAAAAATCACAATAAATAAAGGAAATACAATGCATAATGATTAAAATCCTAAGCAAACTAGATCTATTTTATTGTGTTATAAAGCACTTATCAAAATACCCCAAACTAAAACATTGCTTGTCCTCAAGCAATCACCATATTCACAAGATAAGACACAGAAAACACTAAGCTTAATAAACTAAGGAATCCAAAACAGAGAAAAAGATTTATTCAAATGCCAATCTTATTTTTCTTATGTGAATCAATTTTCAATGTCAAGACTTTAGATACTCTTCTCACAATCTTCACTCAAGTGTTTCAAGGTTTGTGTATCTCTCAAATCATCATAGTTAAAAAATATTACCATAAGCTTGTTAATAAACCAGAAACTCCACAGTTTAGATAGAAAATATGTCAAAGTCTAAAGGTCTTTCAAAGGTTGTAACGTGGCCTTGGGTTGTATTGTCAAGGTAGGAATTTCAAGAAAAATGGAATACAAAAGGGCTTTAACAGTCATGAATGATTCAAATTACCATCATAAATTTAACAGAGCAAATTTTTGAACTTTTATGGACTTTTTTGAATTCATTCAATATCTTCCTTTTGATTTTCTTTTTCTTTTTTTCTTGCTTTTCTTTGCATTCAATACATATTTTTCTTAAGTCTTTTTTTCTTTCTTTGCTCCACTAAATTTCCAACTTTTTACCATTAAGAGAAGATCAGTCAATGAAAGGTTTCAAAGAAAAATTTTCACTTCAAGGCTCAATAGGGGCAACTAGGGGTCAATTTGTGCAAAAATTCTGAGGCTTAAGAATAAGACCTAATTGTGCCTTTATCATCCTAAGACATATAATCAAAAACCATTTTGAATTGGTTGAAAAACAAGTTCTAGAATATTAATGACTATGAGATTCACTTATTCAAGAAGATATGGGTTTTGAAAATTTGTTTGATAAATAACCCATTTTGGCTCAAGTCTAACCATGGAAAGCCTTTTCAAAGAAAATTTTAATCACATAAGGTTCATTTAAGCATTTATTTGGCATTTAAACAATCAAATTTTGAAAATTTTACTCAAAATTTTGGGGTCCTTAGATACTTTAGCCTTGTGTTCAAAGTAAATTTATCATATAATCATGGTAAATTACAAGATTACAAACAAAACAAGGAAAACACACATGCAAAATAACAAACACACAACGTAAACAAAACAGTTAAGTTTTCTTATCTACCACCCCAAACCAGAATTTGACATTGTCCTCAATGTTAAAATGGATGATAAAAGGATAAGAAAACTTACCTGGAGTAACCCCAAACCAGGATCTGACATAGTTGTTTTTGTTTTTGTTTTTTTATTTTTTATTTTTTTATTTTTTATTTTTAATTTATTAAAGACATGGGGTTACCTCCCCACAAGTGCTAAGTTTTAAGTCTTCAGCCAGACTTTTCTGAACCAGCTTCAACTATACAATTCATACCTGAACATAGGTTTTAGTGGTCTGAATTCTACCTAAGGGATTAGTTCTCTTTTAGCCAAAAAATCATAGAAGTGTGTTTTTGAAATGCCTGAAAATTCATAAGATAAAACAGATTCAAGTGGATCAAGAGGGGGGTTTTGGATTGCCTTTTTTTCTACCACTTGGTCAATAAAATTTATTTCAAGCACAGCAAAGTTAACAGGTATGTAAAATTTTCCTACCTTGATAGGAATAACCTCTAAAATACCTGGATCCTGAAGCTTGGGCAGTACTTTCTTTTGGATCAGTGTACTGCTTTCCTCAATTATCGGATGAGATAGAGACTCATCAAATTTCTTCTCTTCCTTAGCTTCTTCTTTAGTTATGCCAATCGGATCATCATAATGAGTACCACTCCTAAGAGTGATGTCCATGGTGTGGTTAGATGGTCCTACCTCAGGTTTTACAGGAAATGTTTCTGGTGTTCTCATAGAAAAAGAGGTTTGTTGGACAATTTGATTCTCCAAAACTTTGTTATGGGTGGCCAGAGAGTCCACCTTTGAAGCTAAGGTTTTTATGGCATTTGAGAATTCTTCATTTTGTTTTTCTTGGGTGCTCACAAAATTTTCCATCAGTATTTCAAGTTTGGATTTTTGTGGAGGATAGTTTTGGAATACTGGTAAGCTTCTAAAATCACTGCTATGGTTATAGTTCCCAATAACATCCAACTGATGAAATTCTTGTTCATGGTGGTTTAAGGATATTGCAAAATAGCAATTTGTAGCAGCATGTCCTGAATCACCACAAATACAACAATAAAAGTCAGTAGCACCTGTTAAGAATTCCATAACAGACAAATATCAAGTGTGATCTTTGAAAATAAAAATAAAAATAAATAACTAGAAATAAAACAAACGGAAAAAATATTAACAAGTATGATCTAATTGAATTTCAATATTACTGATATTTGAGGGACAACAGTCCCTGGCAACGGCGCCAAAAACTTGAAAGGGCCCGCAAGCGCACGGGTTATGTCGCATAATATAAAAGATTATCATTCTCCATAGGGACTGTGTTCAAAGTACCAGCATATTGAAATTTAATTATCCACACAATTGATTTTTAAGTTTTTTGTAAAATAAAGCACTAAATTAAGTTGCTCAGAATACGAATAAATAAACAAAATTTTCTAGACACTTAAAAATCAGAGTTGAGAATATCTTGGGATTTCGGGGGATCAAGACTCTATTTCATGTTAATGAATTTTAAGTTTTCATAAATAAGAATCAAATTAAGTTTTCCAAGGCGGATTTTCCTAAAGCTAATTAATATGTTCCTCTCGGAATCCTATTAATGTACCTAACCTATGGAAAGCGCTGCTTAATCCTTAGAAAAGGCCCATTATCGTTTTGTGAAAAACCCTTTTTAAAATTCCCCAAAAGATTTTGATTACTTTCACGGTTTTACCAAGGTCACAAAAAGTATTTCAAAAACTTTCCAGTAATAATAAATCTCTCGATTCTATTAATTACTTAAACTTACTAATATACCCGCAAGTATACAGTTTTATCACTTAGGTTCTTGTTAGGAATTACTAAGAGCATTGAGCATTTTTTGAACTAAATGGAAAACAAAAATTTATTTAATTTAAAGTCAAAATAACATTACCATAAAATATTATCACACCCCCTTTATCCCAAGATAATTAATTTAGTTACTCATGAAATAATTTAAATTCATATATATAATGGAAAAATAAAACATACAAGACATGGTAAAAATAAAGACTTACGAGTTTCTCCAAAAGCTCAGAATAATTTACCACTGTATTTCCTTGTTGCAATATTCCTCCACCAATTACAAATTTAAATACTCACTTTTACAATTCACAACTCTTAAAATAAAATAAAGAAAAAGAAAATAAAAAGAGAAAGAAAACGAAAAAGAAAGAAAAAGGAACGAAGAAGAAAAATAAAGAAGAAAGAAAGAAGGAAAAGAGGAACGGAAAAAAAAAAGAGAACAAAAGAGAGAAAAGAAAGAAAAGAAATTTAAAGTAAAAAATGAGTTAAAGTGATGCTGTCCGTCTCTGTCTTCTCCTCCTTCAGACCGCCCTCTATTTATAGAAATAGGGAGCGTTATCAATCGGTGGCAAGTGGGCCTTTTTTATTAATTTTTTGTGTCAGCCGCCCCACAATCACAACTTGGAGACAGCCTGGATGGTGACAGCTATAGGGAACGGTGGAGAGACAGCCTGGATGTTGTCAGCCGCCCCTCATAAGTCAAGGATCCACTTGGATAGTGGAAATCCAAGTCAGCAAGGGCAATCGGTGGAAATATGGGTTGGTTTTCTCCTTCTGACTCGGATTTAGTGGGTCGGTTGGTGTCTGCCAATAGTGGGAAACAATCCGAGTGGAAAAGGTGCCTTTTGTACACAAGACCGAGTGAAATCTTTGCTCGGTGTTGAGTTGAGGGGACGGTGTTTGGCCTGTGAGGAGAGTCGGTGTTGTGGCTTACTGGGTGGAGAACTAGACGGTGTTGTTGCTGTGAGGAAGGGACGAGTGAAGAGTGACTGAATGGAGACAGAAGACTGACTGAAAAGTAACTGACGAGTGACTAAAAAAACGCCTCCGATTGAAAAGTGATTCACTCGGTACTGATTAAAAAGTGGCTCGGAACTGACTGAAGAGGGACTCAGAACCGACTGAAAAGTGGCTCACTCAGTACAGGTTCAGACCTTCTTCTTTCACATATAGCCCACTCAAGATTGGGAAGTTTTCTTTCACTGTTTCACTCAGATATGTCTCTGGAATTGAACCACTCGGAGAAACCTTTGCTCGGATTTGCTTGATAGTCATTCAGTCGAGAATGACCTTTCCTTAACTCATTCAAATGATACACTCGGACACCTTCACTCAGAAGTTCGAGTTGATTTTCACTAGGAATTGCCTTCAATCATCAATCAACTCAGTCAGATATACCTTTCACTCAGAAATTTGAACTTGAAAGACTTTGGAATCTGGCTGATAGAAGTTCTTCCTATGTCCGAGCCTTGCTTTGCTTGGAAATGCAGCTTTCTGCCCCAACTCACTCGGTAGTCTTCCTTGGAGACATCACACTCGGGCTTAGTGTGAAACTGTGAGTCTGCCCGAGTGTGATTCATTCCCGGTCGGACCTTTAATTGCTTGAAGAGACATTTTTCCGAAACAAACTACTCAAAAAGGACCTGTTCTGCTTGAGAATGCCAGCTTCTCCGAATGAAACCACTCGGAGACTTCCTTACTCTTCAACAGTTTATTTATTAAGTGGCTTCTTCTGCTCGGACAATGGTCCACTCGGAGACAGTTTTGCCCAGAAAAACACTTGTTCTCCAATCAGACCTGCTTCAGTCAGCATCCCTTCACTCGGACAATAGCTCTGAACGGTATTTATTGAAGGTCAGTCCCTTTTTTCACTCGGAATGGTTGCATTCGGACAGCTTCCACTCGGATTCACATCTGACAGGGACATATTTCTTTTCAGCATTGAACTTCCAACAGTGTCAGGCATTTATCACTCGAAATGGCTTTGACAGGGAACCTTCCACTCGGATTCACCTCCAACAGTGAAGTATTCCACTCGGTAAGGCTCCATTTTGAGTCATTCCATTCGGATTTGATCATTTTTGAGTCATTCTACTCGGATTTCATCATTCTAAGTCGGAATTCAGCATAAAAGAGAGAGTTCTTTCTATTTTGGGCTTGTTCTTCTTGTTTCTTTATCATTTTATGGTTGTTTTTCTCTTGTTTTTTACCCTTTATTACCTTAATTCCTGCAAAATAACATACCCAAGTAGAATATAGTGGAAAGAAAGCAAAAATCACAATAAATAAAGGAAATACAGTGCATAAAGATTAAAATTCTAAGCAAACTAGATCTATTTTATTGTGTTATAAAGCACTTATCAGTCCTAGATAGAACAGCAATCCATGAAAGGTTAACTTGTAGCTAAGATCAATAATCAACCTGTGAACAAAAATTAAATTGAAGTTGAATTATGGCTTGTATAATACATCTTTCGCCATTAAATCTTATAAAATCTTAAAGGATCCATGTTAATCCTTAATTTACAACTATTTTTATAATAACAACTATGAGAAAATTCATAAAAATTGGTTTAAATAGGAATAAAATGTAGTTTTTAGAGCAAATAAATGGAAGTTATTAATTTTAACTTGGCATGACCCATTTTTTCTAGTTTTATAGTGAAACATTGAGGATGAAAATGGAAAAATCATTCAAGTTAGAGGACTATCACGTAGCATCAACCCCATATTCAACATCAGGATTTTGGTCCTTACGCGTAGCGTCAGACCCACGCACAGCGTCAGGTGCTACGTGTATCCCACTTACAGGTGGAATTGCACTCTGAAATGGGCCAATTAATTATGCAAAATGGCCAATCCACTACATACCAAGGCTATGCACTCAGTGGAAGACAAATGGCACTAGGTCTGTATATTATTGGGACAAAAATACAAGATCATGGCTGGAAATCATGAATATTAATAGAGGATAAGTCAGAGGCCTAACGCACAGCGCCACGCCCACGTGTAGCGTCGGGACCTCGACTCAGCCCTATAAATAGATTCATTTACCAAGGGTTCAGAATAATCTAAGCTTCCCTTAAGCATCCAATTTAGAGTGTCTTTTGTGTTAAGTTGCGAAAATAGTTTCCATATACTTGAGAGTGTTGTTTTTAGTGTTGTTTCCTTTTGTGTTGTGAAGTGTGATCAAGTTTTCGTCATGTCTCCATCTGTAAGTTGTGTTTTTACTTTTACCATGTGTAACTAATTTGTTTATGTTGGAATTGGTGAACCAATCTAAGAATATGATGTTGTGATTATAAATTATGTCTGTCTATGATTCAAGTTTCATGTTAGTATTTCAACCTTTTATTAGTATGAACTTCAAACAGGAGAATGATTTTCATACATGTTAAACTACTTTAATGGAAGTAAAAGTTGAAATACCATTAATATATCAATTACTAGGGATAGAGTTGGTAATTATTGTTGTGTTAAGGTCAACACTTAAAGCAAGTTTCTACTGAGAAAACATCTGAGGGATCAGAATTTACGGTAACTATTTAGAATTTATTCACTGAGGGACCGGGTTTAATGATTTTAAGCTGCAATGACATGAATTTAATGATTAAATATACATGTTTATAATTGCTATGTTATATTCTAGTGCGGGGATCCTAATTCCAACATAGTTTATTAATTTGTGTTTAAATCTCAAGTATTGGAATCATTCTAAAGTGCCATTTTATAGTTATTTTCTAGATAGTTTTATAATTCATCTTACACTATCTTTTGTACAATGTATAAATCAATCTCTAGATCTATGAATATTATACAATTTGTATATGAATCATTCTTTTGTTAGTAATTTTGATAATTTTACCATAGTAAATAAGAATTACTGCCACACACTAAAAGCATTCAATCCTTGAGGGAATGATATCTATTTTGAAAACTGCAATGATAAATTGGTATGCTTGCCAACAGACTAACAATCTATCTAATAATGTCATAATTCTTTTTCTATTAGGAAAATTCTTAACCAGAGGTGTTATGCTCCTCATGTTTTCAAAACTTAATTTGTGCGCACAAATATGGTTAGTTGCTCTAGAATCCAATATCCAAGTGTTATGTGAAGTATGAGTGAGGCAAGGCAAGACAAAAATTGTACCTGTAATGTTATTACCAATGCTAATGGTTCTTGAAGTGACTTTCTTAGAACTTGCACTAGCATGATGTTTAGCCTATTGTATCATGTTCATTATACTTCTCATCTATTCACAAGAGAAAGGTGGGGTATCAACCTTCTCCTCCTTGAGTGATATCCTATCATCTAGCTCAACATTAGAATTCTCATTAAATGCACAATTGGCATTGGATTGGTTCTTGAACTTAAAAGTATAAGGAAATACATATTTCCTATAGCATGTTTTAATTGTGTGACTTGTTTTGCCATAATAAGTACAAACCTTATTCCTATAATTAACTCCAACTACCATAAAGATTCTAAGAATTAAAAACAAATCCTTTTCCTCTACCATATGGTTTCCTTGCATCACTCACATTAATTAAAATTTCTACTTCATCATTATCATAACCTTATTACCTTTTATGTTGAAGCACCATGAAGGACGCTTTATCCATCTCCCTAGTAATGGATCCATGAGCAGAGTCTGAGATCTAACCATAGTAAAATTCTCATTCAATCCCATCAAAGAATCATATTAAATTGTCCTATATCTTATACAACCTAGCATTATTGATGAACCAATTTTAATATACTTATTATAGTTTTACACTCAGAGTTTATTATATATTTAATATGTGTAACGATAGTCTTTTAATTGAGTTTTGTGATATTTAGTTTAATTGAAGTATTATAAAACATTTTCCAATTTTCATATTTTTAATGTATCTTGAGTATGTTTCCTTCTTTAGGTCATAACTTAAGCTTTAGTGATCCAATTGAGCTAATCTTGGAGTCCATTGAAAGCTAGAAAAAGGTCCATATTATAATGATAAAATTTGACAGTCTTGTATCTGAAAATAACAAAGAAATGAAGCTTGAACAAATCAATTTGTATTTGTCTAACCAGCATTGACAAAGTTCACTAATTTACACATATATTGAGCTATAGATGTCTAAATGAATGACATCTATGCCATGTTTTCAATAAGACAAATATTTATAACTTTGATGTTAAAGGTTTGGTGCAATTATGTCATCTAGAGGGTCAGATTCGGCGTACAAAATGGAAAACATGAAAACAATGGTGAATTTCAACACCTACCATTGTTTTCCTTTGAATTTATGTAATCACAAGCCCACCGATGTTGAAAAATTGTATTAATGATCAATATATGAATGTATAGTGCTATGATACTTTGCCTATAAATTGATGCTTAAAGTTGTAAGGAGAACACAAGAGATATATAATATAATACATGTCCAAGTTTCCAACATATTTCTATGTCTTTGCTTTAGCTTCTTAAAGTTTTATTCTTCCTTCACTTTTCTTCTTTCCTTGATCTATATTCTTTTTCTTTCTTAATATGAGGTAAAGTTAACTTCATCCTTTATTATTTACTTGTATAATCAAAGTCATGGGTAATTTAGTTTTAATTTCTTTGTTTAAGATCATCATTTTCATGAAAGATTCATCCTTTTCAAATTAACTCAAGGAATTTAATGTTTTTTCTTTATATTAGCTTTCAGCTCTTGCTCTTAATGTTTTGATTAAAGACAATTAATTTTCTTTATTTCTCAAATTCTTATAATAATAGATTATTTAAGTGTACAACCAATAGTATGCAATTAAATAATCTATAATCTAAAATGATTTTGGTTGGCCAATCAATAATCCATTTGAGAGATAAAGATTAAGTTACTAAATAAGATATTTTTATTTTAATTTTTGAACTCAACCAAATGATAATTTTAAAGTCATTTTAATCTTAATAAGAATATATTGATTGATTGTTCTTATTAGTTCATTAATTGAAATTTAGAAGATTTTCTAAAACATAATATATGAATCATTTAGGGATTCCAAGTGATTCAAGGTTGAGAAATTAATTAGACTTAATCATATTTGTGGTTAATGATTAGGTAACTAAAGATTGCTTTTAAATCTGATTTATCATCAATCCAAAGTTTACTTTTCCCTTATCATATAGTTATTTTTGTTTTCCATTTCAAATCCAACTACAAACCCCCTTGTTATAAAAAAAATTGAGTGTAACTAATTCGACTAAGATCCTTTAAAAATGACTGAGGTTGCTTATCTTATACTATATTAATTTAACTTTTTATTTGACCAATAATAACAACATGTCAATTATCAATTGCATTATAACTACATTGGGTGCTTCACTTGCACTAAGGCAATGGTCTATAATTCTCTAATTCCTCCAAAAAGCTTTTAGATTTTTATAATACCTAGTCATAAACATAGATCCTTGTTTAAAACTTGAGATTTATTATTACAATTTGGAAATTCTTATCAAATCTCCCTGTGCAAAACACTCCTTAAGCTCAATCTAAACATCTACAACATTTTTAATGTATATAATGCTTTGACCTATCGCAATACTCAATAAGCTAATAATCCAACCATGAACTAGGTTATTGTAGTGTTCCTAAGCTTCGAAGCTTGGATCAAATAAATTCGACATCGGAAGTGTCATCCATAAACTTGTACTTGTTCTTTAAGATGAATGCTCTTCTCGTGGATCATGCCCAAGCATCATAATTCCTTTCTCCAAGAATTGAATTCAGCAAGGGGATGAGGTATTTTTATTTGAGTGCACATAGTATGGAGTGATTTGATTTAACACTAGATCTACCACAACTCTAACACCACTGAAAGGTCTACCTCCACCGTGATTGTGATTATTGTTTCTCACCATTGCTGATTAATCTCAAAGCCCTTGTTCAGGGCTTTGATACCATTAAATAAAATTCATTGAACATGTTGAAGTGAACAAAAACTCAAAGGGGGAGAGAATTTGATTAAGATGAAAATGCATTTTGTGTTGAATGAATTGAGGAAAACTTACACTAAAGCTTTTATACAAAGCGGGAAAAAAACTAATGCTAACAACAATTAGAACTAACTGAATTAATTCTTAGTTAGTTAACCCAATTAGTAACTTAAGCCTAATAGGCCCAAAATAAATCATTGTTGTATCACTACTAGAACAATTTCAATTACTAATGGAAATACTTTATCGTAACAAGTTTTTTTCCATTGTTAAAAGAGACTTTTTAGTAGTATGGTGTTCTTAATTTGGATGACCAATAATGGATCATATTATGTGGACACTTTTGTATCCTTAGCAAGACAGTTTAGCATTTCTTATAAGATAATTCATTGATTTAGGCTAGTTTTATTAGTTTAGACTTATTTGGGCATTAAATAGTAATTCTAGTTAATTGTTGTGTTTTAAAGCTTTTAACCTTGGTTCACTAATTTGGTCATAACTTTTGATGTAGATGAAGTTTTTAGTGATGCTTGTGGCTTTGTAAAGTTGACTCAAAAAGCTTTAAATGGCTACCTCATATGCTTAATTTGGAGTTCTAAGCTGAAAGTTACGAGCATTTGAAGTTGGCCACCTGATGTAGTTGCAGGAATCATGAGAAATCAAATTTCCATTAGTAGTTTTCAATCAGGACTTAGGCTTAATTATGTTTTGTAGCTCATTAAACTTTTAGATATTATTAGTTATGTTAAGAATTAAGTTTAGCATTCTTGCCTCTATATAAATACTTGGCATTGTAGAAATTTTGCACATTTTTTTTTCACGTCTTTTAATTACATAGTTAATTGCAGAATTCATGTTCCTTTTTCACGTATTTTAATCTACGATTTTGATCCCACAAATCAATAAGGTAAATTTTTTTACTTCAATCCAATTCGATCTTTAATTGCTTACCTTCTTAATTTCATCACCATTTTTAATTCAAACTCAAATTGCTTCGATAGAATTCTGAATAATTTGTGCTTGTCAAACTCATCACTCATGCGATCTTAAAAGTATGTCTGCTTAGTTTGGAATTTTGGGATCGGACTAAGGAGAACCTTATCAAATCGATCAGAGACACATAGTCAACAGTCATTCAAGGAATTTGGATTAAAGACACTTATTCTTTGATCTAAATTTACGAATTAGATTGAGATTAAATTTATTTTCTAAAATTGTTTTGTAAAGAAGAAATTATGGCTCAGTCATTATTGCTTATGTAAATAGTAATTAAACGAATTAAATCCAATTAATTAAAAATAACCCATAATTTCTACTCCACATAACCATTTCAGAAAACAAATTTAATCTCAATCCAATTTGTGAATTCAGATTAAAGAACAAGTGTCTTTAATCGAAATTCTTTGAATGACTGTTGTACAAGCATCTTCGATCGCTTCAATAAGGTTCTCCTTATTTCGATCCTAGAAGTCTAAACTAAGCAAACGTACTTTTGAGATCTCAGAAGTGTTGAATTTGACAAGCGTAAATTATTCAGAAGGGTATTAAAATGATCCGAGTCCAAATTAAAAATGGTGACGAGATTGAGAAGGTAAATAATTAAAGATCAAATTGGATTGAAACAAAGAAATGTACCCCATTGCTTTACAGGATCAAAACCATGGATCAATCAAGGGAATTACTCCATCATCATATTTGAAGACATAAACACAATTTTGCCTTCAATCATCATCGAAAACATAAACAAAATATAAAAGAAAATAGGAAAATGAATTCTGCAATTAACTATGAAATTAAAATATGTAAAAGAGAGTATGTGAAATTCCTTAAATGCCAACTATTTAGATGGAGGAAAAGAGGCTAAACTTAATTCTCAACCTAACTATAAATTCAGAAATTTTAATGGGCTACAAAACACAATTAAACCTAAATCCTAATTGAAAACTACAAATGGATGCTTGAATTTTCATAATTCTTATAATAGCATCAAGTGACCAACTTCAAATACTCATAACTTTTAGCTTAGAAGTCCAACTTAAGCATATAATGTGTCAACTTAAAGCTCTATGTCAGCTTTCCAACACCACAAGAATCAGCAAAAATCACCACCTACATCAAAAGTTATGAGCAAGTTAATAAATAGATGTTGAAAGCTCTAAAATACAACAATTAACTAGAACAACTAATTAAGGTCTAAATAAGTCCAAACCAATAAAACTAGCCTAAACTAATGAACTAATTTTAAATAAGTGTCAAAATATTATGTTGAGGATACTAAAGTGTTATGATCAATCAACTAATTAATTAACTATTTACTATATATATTCCTATAATTTTCACCATAATTGTCTGGTGTGTTTAAAAGGATACTAGTTGAAATGCTAAATAATTAATTAATGAAGTTATTAATATATCATGTGCTAGCTATTGGATGACAACTGGAATAGACCTTAGATTCATTTACCTTAAAGGCATACATCAAGTACTTGCTCCGACTTCTTTCGCTAAGAGTATGATTGCTTTAATTAACAATAGTGCAAAATATAGATATAAGTATGGTTAAAAGGTAACAAAGTTTATAAAATGTTCGGTGATATTTTTGAAATTTTTAGAAAAACAATATAAATATGGTTACATGGTAACCATGATTAAAATAACATATAACCACGGTTATAAGGGAATCCATGTTTATATAGTTTAGGGTTTAGGGTTTATTTATTTTGGTAAAAATTTAAACATGGTTACTCCTATAATCATGTTCATATCTGTACAGAGACAAACACAATTGTAAGGCAACCATGGTTATAGGTTTTACATGGCAAATATTTAAACATGGTTACCATATAACTGTGTATATATCTGTCAGATACAAACATGGTTATAAGGTAACCGTGGTTATATTATTTACGTAGTAAATATTTAAACATAGTTACCATTGTAACCATGTTTATATGACTTATATAAGCATGGTGACAAAAGTAACCGTGCTTATAAATTTTAATTAAGCCTTTTTATTTCCTTTTTTCGTAACGTCATGCCTTATTCAAACTCTCTTTCTTTATAAGCTTTTCTCTTTTCTTTCTCTCTAAGGTTTCTCCTTTACGTTTTCCTATTGTCATTAAGATATTGTGTCTCTCTCGTACGTGGTTCTATTCTTGTATTCGTCTCTGTGACGTTCTCTTAACATGGTTCTATGTATGTTTTACAGGTTTGCTTTTATTGTTCCCATTGTATGCCATTGAGGGTTCTGTATCTATGTTCTAGCACAATCGTGCCACCATGCGACCCCTCTCTTCTTTTCTTATTCAAGTATGTAAATCTTTTCCCCATTCCCAATGTGTCATATAATGGATGTCTTAGACCTCGCTTGTTTTCTGTTTGTTTCGATTATAAGCATGTTTGTTGGTTAGGCTTATTTCTTGTTTCTGTGATTCATGCTTGTTAATTAGAAACCTATTTTTGTTTATGTTAGTCTAGGGTATTGCTACTGGTTAATTAGGAACCTATTTCTATTTCTGTTTATAAGCATGCTAATGATTATTCTCTGTATGGCTAAGTCTGCTAGGCCTATTTCTTGTTTCTATTATTCATGCTTGTTAATTAGGCATGCCAATGTCTCTATTATTTCTTTATATTGCTAAGTCTATTTATGTTAGTCTAGGTTATTGTTAATGATTAATTAGGAACCTATTTCTGTTAATTAGGAACTTATTTATTTTTCTATTTATAGGCATGCCAATGGTCGACTACTTACACCAAAATCCAAACCACGAAAAACCAAAGGTCATAATTTAAAATGAAAATGACAACGAAATGAATCAGAAATCAAGGGCCCTCAACGTATACATAAAGATGTATAAAAAATAGCGGAAAGAAATATGTATATAGGGCTTTTATCCCTTCCCATATGTGAAGATATAAGAAGATATCTAAAGGCAAACAAGACCCATGGAAGAAGCTACGTAAGCTAATTAGGGTATACAATTGACCCATGAATTATAGGGTTGGAATCCCTAGCTAAAGAGACATAATAATCATGCCAAAATTTAGTGAAAATGTATGCATTAGGTTATGTTTTTTAGCCGGAAAGCAAAGAGGTGTAATCATTAATCAAAAGGGATGCAATTGGACAAACAAACATTGTGAAACAAAAAAAAATTTAAGCACTTGGCAGTGTGATCCATGGCCAGCTCGTGGTTCCACCATGGTCGTGATTCTCTTCACCAAAACCTAACATTGGCACTATTTTTCCATGCTTTTAGAATCCCTAACACATGCACTTATTGGATCCTTTTTGGAACACAAAGATCAACCAATTCAAGACATAAAACATGGAAAACAATCACAACCTCTTAAAGGTTTTTATACCCTAATTCATTCATTATTTTAATCATTAGAATCAAGCCTAATTCATACATCATCAATGGATTCATAAACATAACATTCAAGCCTTAGCAATTTCATAAGTTTTCCATCAACATAAGTACTGTTGCCAACATATTAGCTATCAAGATCACATAGTCTAATTGTTATCATTGTTATATACAAAAGAATTGGCCAATGCATATACATATATACCCAAAAGAATGAAGGTTCATTTACAAAAGAAATTAAGCCACTATCATCATCAATATCAACAACATCAAAATCATTTACACTGTCATCCAAGACATTCTGTTACCACTATTTTACCTGTCACACAAAACATCATTGTCTAAAAGAACGTCATCTCAGCCAAGTAATCCTGCATCATAATGTTAAAAAAAGACAACACAGGAGAGTGAGTATTACATTCGAAATGATAAACTTAAACACTTGTTGTTATGTTTACTTGTATATAAATCACTTATGCTTTGCAACACAAGTACCATTATCATCAAATCATGATTTTTATCACCATGGGTAAGCGTAATGGTCACAATAAAAATTAATATTTAGCATATGAATAATCAAAATTCATTGCCTTTCATCACAATAGACTATCACAAGCATTTTCACAAATCTTATTATATTGTTTATCATACTTATTCACTTTGTCAGGTTTTAGGTTTTTAATCCCCAAATCCACCCATCACCCTTCAAAAGTCTCAATTTCATTCTGGCATATCACTAGGCTATATGCAAATGCACTTAAGCTAATGCATATACACAAGAAATCATAATCATCAATTACGAATCCGACTATGGGAAAATAAATCATCAATGTGGGTTTATACTACATTATCATTTTAACAACAATGTATACATATATATATATATATATCAATCATCCAATATTTTTATTGGTACTAAACCGCATCGTCCAAAGTGCAACATTGGTTATTTCACTATGACAACGGTAAGCAACATACAAGATGCTATATAAATGGTGTTACAGGCCAAGCATGATTCCTCACCATGGTAGTTGTGATTCAACAGAACCACCAGGGAAATTTGCTCCTCAAAGAGTCACCCCCACTGGGTCAACCAAGTGCAATCTCCTGTGATGAAGCATGGGCAGCTTCATGATTCAACCATGGAATTACTAGGGTAACAGATATGCTCGTGCATGGAACTATCCTGCCACTAGGCCAACCCGTGGAACCCCTAACATTCTAAACTGGGTAGTTGGATAGATATGTCATGGATCCAACGTAAATGTAGATCATATGTACTCTCATACTAATGCATCCTACCATGCCGTTCATCAATCATCCATCATCATCGTTATCATCATCATCATCATCATTACATTCTCTTAGTGGATTTTAATTCACATAAATCTTACCATTGTTCCAATATTTATTTGTGGCATTTACATTCTCTTTTATCAACACAATTTCAACATACATTACAAGCTTACCATTTACACCAAATACAATGGAATCACTAACACTTATCAATTTTTCATCAACATTCAAGGGTATGCCACAAAACAACATTCATTCAATCTCATCATCAACCATCAACTTTTATTTCTAATGGTGAAACATACATTTTTCATAACAAAGCATAGGCATATAATGATCCAAATTTCATAATAGTTATCAATCACCACAAGTTACACACCATATATATTCTAAATGCATCTAACATATCTTTGCCAAACAAAATACAACAACCATGTCATTCATTACAACAAGTCATAACAATCATGGCAAGGAAAATATGATTTATCTCATCATACAACAATCATCAAGTCAATTAATTCATGCATTTAGAATATAAAACTCTTTTCCTACCTTAAGAAAAGTAATTTGGGCGATTTTATGGTTCCGCCTCTGTAACACCCCTGGTTAACTAGGACAATCCCTTCCACTAGATTATCCTGGTCAACTGAGAGGTTACGAGTTTAGAAAAATGTGGAAGGTTTTTTTTTTGTATAAATAAACTTGGTGGAACAGATACATCATATATACAACATAATCATATATAATACATGGTCGTAACAATAACTGTACATACTGAAAGTAAAGGGGCACGCAGGCTCCCAGAAATGAAAATAAAATAATCTATCCTATTCTTTTTGTCCTCGGTCCAAGAGGAGTCTAGCTGCTCCACATTCTGAAGTCTGTCCTCATCCCCATGATGTCTGGAAAAATTAGCGTAAGAGTGAGTCTTCAGCTCCACAACATTCAGGAAGGTGTCTCACCAACACTTGCCCACATATAACACAAACAATCCAAGATCGAGTCCCACCCACTCTCTTTAGGGTTCCTAAAATACACTCTAAGTTATCTCACCACTTTTGATCTTAGCTAATCATCCCCATTTTCCTATTCATCTCTTAGGGTTACTAAGTTCTACAAAGTCATACTTAAGTAATAAACAGTCACAATCATAGTACAATTATGCAATGCATGAGTTCATTTCATTACTTCCATTCTCTTTATTAGTCATCATGATGCATGTAGGCCCATCTCCTCCTCAATAATCTTATATACCAATAATCATGTGCACAGCCAGCCACCCTTATCTCCCCTGCCCAACTAGAGCGAGTCCTCGTTCTGGTTTTCACAAATGGGTATGGACTCACAGTCCCAACATCAAAATGGCCAATCATACATATTACACATCACCACAGAATGGGAACTCCACGGTCATAAAAAATCCTGCCTTTTGTCGAAGTATACCAGAGTTTGCTACAGGCTGTCCGATGACGGGCACGAATCTGATGCCACTTGGAATTCCTGCCTCTAGTTATACTCCCTAGACTACCCTCAGGTATCGAGGCGTGGCAGATTCTTCAGTGTACCCATCACTGTATGCTCTAGGGGATTGTTCCAACATCCTTCCTTAACTTCCATATATGATGCATACAATACTCAAATTCTTTTACTAGTCATCGGTAGGGTCCCTTCAATGACTCCATTTCATTCTAACGTCGGGTTTATTTCAATCAATTCTTTCTTTATTTTTCTTAAAATTCCTCAGTCCATAATGGTCTTACCCGACACTTAGAAATGAAACAAGATCTCACATTTTTAGAAAACCACAGGGTATATTGGCGCTACAACGCCCTTCATCACATCGGATCCAATCTAATCTTATCACAACATTTTCAAAATTTATTCATCTCAGGATCCCTATCAAGATATTTCTTCATTCATTATTTTCTTATTTATTTCATCATATTCACTTAATGCATCATACAAGTACAACATTATAGTCCATACACATGTCATTAGACCACACTTATCATACATCTCATCATAATGTTCATCACATAATTAACATACATCCAATCATTTACACGATTTCATAGCAGTCGCCACATACAATATTCATCATACAAGTATTATACAATAATATATCATGTATACCAGTATATTCATGAGTATCTCTTTATAAGTGTTTTTGTTCTGGTTTCTTACTCGTATCTTATTAGACTATTTATCTCGATTATCAATCCTAACCAATCAATCTTATTACTAATGAGGCCGTATTACTAGTATCTTTTCTTTATCCATAAATTGTCACTAGGTACTAAGTGACCTTATAATTACCAAGTACATTATCTAGGCGATTTTAGCTTATTAGAGATGTACTTTATCTATTTTAGCCTTTAAATATTATGGTATAGTCATACTCATTCCTCTAAAGTGTTCATTCGATTTATTTAAAATGTCCAAATGCCTTCTATTGTCTCATACTTACGGCTACCAGGTTTAATTTATCCTTAATTTATTCATATATTACTTAAGCAGATGCTTAGGTCCCACCAAGTAATGTTGACATAGCGTTCCTTTCTTTCCTAAACTTTTAATTTTAATAACATTTATTTATTTTTTACTTGTTAAGCTTCTTTAGTGTGTATCTTTACTATCATATTATCAATTTCTATTCTTCACTAATTTCTAATATTCCAACACGTATGTGTGTACTCACAATTACCTTGGTTTTGTTTGTCTAACATATTTTTCATACTTAGATTTCCTACAATATGTTCTTTTCTTGTTTACTACTTTTTAACTCTTGAGACAAACTATTCGGATTAATCCTATTAACGAGTTATGAGTCCTTTATTTAATTCCCCTATAACTTTCATGCTATTGACTACCCTTAATGTGAATTTGATTCTTTTTGTTAATTATGGTTCATTTTCTTCAAAACCTTAATTTTTTCATTACTCAAGGGTCTAATTACTATTTTAATTCGTATACTTAAATTGCAACATTATTTCTTCTTGAAAGATGCTAGAAGTTGTCCTAGTCCTTTTTATTACTTAACTCAAGGTTAAGCTCTAAAATCCCTTTTACACTCTTTATTGTTATTAGTTACTAATGTTCTAATTCTAAAATTATTTCTATTTTATTTAGGTATTATATCCTAAATTCTCAAATTTATTTCTCTATTTTACCTATTTCAATTAAATTCAAAACTTCCTTTATCTTATTTCTTTTCTCTCTCTATATATAGCATACTTAGTCCATTAAATACTTAACTCAAAATTCATTCCCTAGAAAAATTAATGTTTCAAATTTGTTCTACCTTATTAATTTCCTAAGGTCCTTTACATTTTTTCCTTAATTGGTCACTAAAGTGGTTGCTAAAAATTTAGTTACTAACAACTTCTTATTACTCCTAACATTAATTATACTAAAACTTCACTTATTTTATTTTCTTTACTTAACTCATAAAATGTCATTTGTGCCTAAGTTATATAAATCTTTAATAGAGTTTTTAAGTAAAATTTTCTATCTAAAAGGAATTTCTGATTTGTTTATTTAACTACTATTATACGGTTACACATATTTTTCTTTTAAATTATTATCTTACTAAATTTTTATACCTCTTATTATAATTTAGTAAAATAAAATACTTTAATCACCCAAACGGTAAATTTTCTTGAAAGTACGCAATATTCCTAAAATCACTTCGGCAACGTTTAATGATAAATTAAATTTCTAGCGGAGGGGCTTACCGGAAAATTTAAATTACAAATTACATAAGTACTTCACAAATTAAAAATAATTAATACAACCATATCGAATAAAACCGAGCCCGTCGAAACGCTAAATCTCTAGATTTTTGCTTTCTTGTCCAATCGCGATGAAATCCCTCTGAGTACGTGAACATTAACTTATGCCAATTAAATTTTGTAAAATATCCATTGATTTAAAAATATAGAAATTTTAGCCTTTAGTTACGAAAATCTTTGAGGTTTAAAACTAACGTTAGATCGTGACAAAACTTAAAACGGAGGTCACCAAATACGCAAGCAATATTATAGAATAACTAAAAATACAATCCACTAAGGAAAAGACCCCCTTACCCTACAAAATGCTCGCTGCCCGGAGAAAGGAAAATGATGCGTTCGTTAAAAATGTGTCGGGTACTCCGAAACATCCGTCGATCATCGTCGATCGTCCTTACGTTGCTAAAAACGTGACATGCAAAAAGAATTTAGACACCTAGAGGGTTGTGGACAGCAAAGGAAGATAACTAATAGCCATGAAATTATTAAAACCAAAAGATCATTTACCAAAAATTCATCATTTACTCCATATTTTCCACTGTTCGCCACTGATCGTCCCCGATCCTTAGGAAAAGCGACATGCACACCAAGAAGGAACAAAGAGTCACGGTTTTAAGCTTCCAAAATACAGAGAAAAATGTCATAAAATCAAGAACACAAATTGTTTTGGGACACCAAAGAAAGAGGAGACAAGATCAAGAACCAAAATGCAAAAATCCTTACCTTGGTGGCTTTAGATGGTCACGACTTCAAGAGGTCAAGGCAAGAGGGTCTCTAACTGGATTTCAAGAGCTTTATACTTGAATAAAACTGAGTAAGAAATGGCTATTTGGTGGGAGAGGATCACGGGTTTGGAGGAGACAAAAGAAAGGGAAGTGATCTTGTGGTGGTGGATCGTGGTTGTCCTTGGTGTGGCCGTGATTATGGGTGGTTTAGGGAGGCTTTTTGGTGGCTGTTTTGGGCTTAGGAAGGAGAAGAGATGGAGAGGAGAAAAAGGGATATTGTTGCCATGAAAGGGGAGAAGGAGATAGGATGAGATGGCTGAATTGAATGATGGAGGAAGTGATGTTGGTTAGGTTTGCATGAAGTGTGATTAGTGGAAACCGGGGGTGGATAGGCTAAGTGGAGAGGAGTGGGCAGAGGTTGACACCTCTCTAGTGATGCATGGGATAGGAGTTTTAGAGCTAGACAAATGTCCTATGAGTGGGAGGAGGTGATTGGCCAAAGTTGCATGGAGAAGCTGAGCTGTCCAGTTTTGGGGCATCACATTGTGTGGACCTTTTGGGGCCTTTCTGAGCTGAATTTGAAACTGTCCCAAACATAAAAGTTGTAGAAATTTGTGGTCTCGATAAATCCATATAAAGTACAAAATAATTCATCAAGAATTGAGTTAGATATGGCCTAAATACTAAAAGGGTACAGGGCTATGATGGGATTTTTGTCCCTGCCATAGATTAATTTTATGGGCCAAATGGGTTGCGATTTGGGCTTTGAGTCCTTCATAAAAGTTGTGAAGAATTGAGTTAGGAAACATTTGGTGAAGGTCTCATTCAATGTAGTGATCATATGAGAGAGTTATGTGGAAAATACTGCACCGAGTGTAAACTATTATTCAAAAAACGTGAATTGGTGTAGTGTTTTATATTCTGGGATTTATGGAGTGGGAATTTGATTTCAAGTCCTTCATGAATTTTTTAGATATTTCTTTCCTCTTTAATTTGATATATCATCTGTGATGATCCAAGTTTGGTAGCCCAAGATATACTAGATTTACGACAGGGTGCTCTTAAAGTTTCCCGGATCAGCTAGGGTCTTAGAAATAAATTCACCATTAATTCTCCTTTGGGAATTTGATTTCGTGCCCTTCATCAAAATTATAGAGGTCTGTCATAAGGATCCACATCAAAACGAATGGAGTAATTCAAGCATCGGACGAAGGAGATATACGAATTTTATTGAAGGCTGCCATCATTGAAACGAAACAGCCAAGGGGTCACAAAGGTTTATTAAACTGTACCAATCTAGAAGGATTTAGCTTTTGATATCTTCACAGAAAATGTAGATAATTTTGTTACAGAGAGTTTGACACCAAGTTTATGCAAATTTAAGATTGTATGAGAAAGTTATGAATTTTTTTCTAAACTATGCGCAGAGAAAAACGTCCAAATGTTGGAATTTTGAGATGAATATACTTAATCTTCAATTTTGGGGTTGACAGAGTAAGAATCAGAGTTCGGGGCTAGAAACAAAGATTGAATATCTTTTCATAACGAAGAGATTGAGACTAAAATCATTTGATTCTAAGATCGTATAAAAAATCTGGGTCCAAAACACCAAAGGTATTCGGGTAGAGTTTTAAAGTGATTTCAAAGGAAATCAACTTATTGAAAAACAAGGATGATAGAGTCTGAATCAAGCTTTGGTCCCTTCAGGAAAAATTTCTAAAATGTTGAAATGAGTCACCAAAGACTGACCATGCCATCATCGGATATCCCGAGGTATATGAACGGTCAAACGTATGAGACATTAAGGTTTCTGATTGGGCCAGTTAGGCTAAGTTAGACACCCTTAATCTTTTAGGAAATGATCATAACAGGACTAGTTTCCTTACTGGATCACTAGTCCCGGGTCGAATGGTCAGAGTCTGACCTCAGGCTGGGTCGCACAGTTCAAATTTGAGTAACCGAGCGATATTTTATTATTAAATATAATTATTAAATAAATGAACAATTTATATATATATATATAATTTCAAAACAAATTATTATAATTATTTATCTATTAAATATTATTGACAGAAAGTAATTATCGAATAAATATAATTATAAATTAATTTGTACCCGAAATAATCGTCGTTTCTAATTGAACAACGTTGTTGAATGTTATTTATTATGTTCTTATTTATGCTTTTCGCACTCATTACATTCTCTTGGTATTTTTATCTTTCAGATTAAACTCGGCTTCTCTCTATTTTCTCATTCTAAACTATTCGAAGAACAAGCCGAAGCCTCGAGCTTCTTACCAAAAGCTCAACAGAGTGTCCTCAGGAGTCCTGAGGGTCTGATTTCCTATTCTAAAAAAACTAGGGCTGTTACAGCCTCGCTTTCCAAATTTCCCCTATATTCAATACATATATAAATGTAATTAATTGTCTATCAAAGCATAATTTTCAATCTCAAATACACAAATAAATATATCCATGATTCTCATCATGTTCTAAATAATTTATAGGCCTTAGTTTTACATTTATTAGGTTTTAGGAATTTCTTTCCCTTAATCAATATTTTCTACCATTTAAATGGCTACACCTAATGTCTAACCATACCATGTCAAACATCATCCTCACCTCCCATTATCCATAATGGTTCCAAATGTTCCACAACACCTCATTACAACTATTTATGTCACTCATACCAAGAAAAACATGTCCACCACATTTAATTACTTGTAACACCAACACTTTTTCATGATTCCATAATTTCTCATCACCAATAATTTGTATCAATCATTCCAAAACTCATTTCCATACTCATAAATCACTCTAAAGGCAATAAATCATAATTTCCCAAATTTTGCCAAAACCTCCAATTTTCCAAAACCTAGTGTTTTCTCCAAAATCATAAACAACCAATTTCATTAATTTTCACTTATCAATTCAAGCATATCATGGACCAACAAAACCAATTTTCAAATGGTCATCTAACCTAGGGTTCAAATACCTATATTCATTTTTCAACTCAACAACATTATTTCCATGCTTTAATACACCTAAAATAATGAATGGAAACCATAAATAGTCATGGGTCTCACCTTGGTTCTAAGCTTGAAGAAGAGATGAAGAAATGAGAAATGAGATGGTAAGGGGAGCAAAGATTTGTCCTAATATACAATTGGAGCCACTCAAATCAAGTTTTAGTAATTAATTTTAAGAGAGAAGTGGACATGGAAGTAGTGCACGGTTTGGCACAAAGGAGAGAAGAGAAAGAGTGGAAAATTGATGGTTGGAGGAGATGAAGAGTGTAATGAAAATGGGAGAGAGAAAAGGAAAATTTGTAATTGGATTAGGTTTAGATAATGACAAGCATCTTAACAAAGGTAATGCAAAAACACAAACATGAATAATACACATGATCAAGGAATGAATATGTTTGATGATTTGATGAACAACAAAGGAAAAATATGGTTGACAAAAAGATGACATGATCAAAGAACAAGGATGAAATACAAAGCAATTAATGAGCAATTAAAAGTGATTATGTTTGATGCTATTTGATGAACACTAAGGATTTATTTACAGAGGGTTAAAACAAGTGAAGAATGTTTATCCAAGTGCCAAAGGATTAAAGAAATCAAGCCATAAGTGATCACATCTCAAAATGAGTGAAACAAAGCATAAAAAAGCATCCAACAGCATGATAAATCAATTCATGATGAAGTTGAATTGACTTATGCCTAAATATTGCTCCATGAATTGATTTTTTGAAGCCTGAATTGATTCATGGTGAAGCTGGATCGATTCACACGTGATTTTTGCCCAGGAAACTATCTTAAAAGATTGAATCGATTCATTAAGGCTTTGAATCATTCATACATCTGTTACTCATTTAAAACCATGAAATCAAGCCCTAAATCTATTCATATGTTTCTTAAATCTATTCATATGCTATTAAATGTCAAAATACACTAAATGAATCTATTCATGGTAAAATAAATCTATTCATTTAGTTAAAAGTTAAACTTTTGAATTTGAAATTTGAATCAGAGAAACAACATTGCATAAAACACGGAAGCATTACAAGATTCAAGCCAGAAAATAAGGATCACTAAGCAGACATCCATTACTAGAAACATGGATCATGGAAGACAAGCATTATATAAATCATGGATCGGTGGGAATTTTTAATTAAAAGTTTTGCCTTTTGAAATGCTATAAGTAGAGAGCAGATTGAAGCATTAAAATAACGCAATTCAAACAGAAAGAATTCCTCAGTCTTCTTCCTCTCATCGTTACTCTCTCTTTTATATTACATTTGCTTAATCTCTTCTGAGAGTTATTAAGAGAGTCAATACCTTAGTGTTCTTAAATTTGTGAATCCTCTCTGTGAGAGTTATTATTTTGTGAGAGCTTAAATTTGTATATCTACTCTATTGAGAGTTATTCTTGTAAACACTAACTCCAAAATTCTAAGAGTTTTAAGGTTGGGTTTCAACCTTGGTTATTGAGAGATTGTGAGATTGGGTGGGTTACCCTTTGCTTGTGAGGATTGAGTTTTTGAGTGTGAGACACTAGGAAGCTGCAATTGCTCAAAGCTTGTAATCTCAAATTCTTAATAGTGGAATCCTTCAAGTGGGTTATTTGAAGGCGAGACGTACACCGGGGTGATGGAACTCGTTATATTGGTTTATAATTCTCTCTTCCTTGTACTCTTTTTATTTGTGCACATAAATTGTTTGATTAATTGACTAAGCTAAAAACATTAATTGGAAATATTATGTTTTAGTTAAAATTAATATATGCACACTAACTGTTTGATGAATTGCTTAAATCAATAACTTGCCTTGATTATCATACTTAAAGTTGAATATTGTCTTTGCACCTCAAGTGTTTTGAAGTATGATATGTGCTTTATAATTATTACCCCTTTTACATTGCATCATTTATGTACTAAGAACTATTCTCAAAGGGATTCCGCACAAAAGTTTGAAATACTCAATTCACGCCCCCTCTTGAGTATTGAGGCCTTGGCAAACAATTGGTATCAGAGCTTGACTCTTGCCAAAAGGCTTAACAGCTGCAAGAGATCAAGATGGCCTCTACCTCATATGACATATTTATGGAAAGCGGTACAATACATAGACCTCCAATCTTCAATGGTAAAGGATATGCTATTTGGAAAGAAAGGATGAAAATATTTATCCAATCCTATGATCTTAAGGTATGGAATACTATTCAAATTGGTCCTTTTATTCCCAAATATGTTGTTAATAATATAGAGTGTGTGAAGCCTATGAACCTATGGACTAAAGAGGAAGAAAGAAAGGTACAATTTAATCTTAAACCAAAAATTCTTATCATTTTAGTATTAGATCCTAATGAATTGTCTAGAGTTATTACTTGTAACAATGTTAAAGAAATGTGGGAAAGTCTTGAAATAATTCATGATTCTAAAGATGTATACATTTGTACACTTTCTATTCAATATGAAAGCTTCAAAATAAGTTCGTCAGAAAATATTATAAATATGCAAAAACAGTTAACTATTATTGTAAATCAGTTACTCACCTTGGGCAAAACTTTCAATAACAAAGAATTAATTCAAAAGGTGTTAAAAAGTTTGAATAGGGAATTACAACAAATGGTGACCGTATTGATGCAAACGGTGGATCTCCACACCTTGACTCTTGACACTCTATTTAGTAAACTTCAAGAGCATGAACAAGTGATCAAAAACTTGAAAGAAGTCAATGAAAACGAGTCTGAAGAAGAAGTTGCCAACCTCTGCCTTATGACAAAGCATTCTAAAGATGATGAGAAGTTCTCTAAATGAATCTAGTGATGATGAAAGTGAAACTGATAATGATGAATTGTTAGAAGTTTTTGATGAATTGCATGAAAAATTTATTTTAATATCAAAGAAGTATGCATGTTCAAAATGAGCCTTTTTAAAACTTGAAAATGAGTTGCATAGAATTAGCATAGAAAAAGAGAAACATAGAATTCAAAATGAAGAGTTAATCACCTCAAATACAAATCTTAGAACTTGTAATGGAGATAAGAAATGTATGTTACTTGATAAATTTATGCTCCTTGAGAAAGAGAATAAAGACCTAAAAGAAACACTTAGGAAGCTTACAAATGGTTTTGACGCACCTCTTGGAAATCAAAAGTGTACCATTGATAGAATAGGAATAAGATATGGAGAATCTAAATACAAGAATTCCTTTGCACCCTTTAAGGAAAAACCTACACCTCTCTTCTATACAAACTATGGAAAAAGAAATCATACTCTCTCAAATTGTTTTAAAAGAAGGTACATTAAACAAAATAGGAACCATTACAATTCTAAAGTGCCTTATTCTTTGGATGCAACATGTTTTTATTGTGGAACATATGGTCATATAACATCTAATTGCTTTATAAAGAAAACCTCTAAAAGACATACAAGAAAGGTATGGATTCCAAAAATAATTTTGAAATCCTAAACTAATGAGGAAGGACCCTACATTCAAATGGTACCTTAAAACTTGAAATTTTATAGGTATACTTTAAAGCGGCAATTTCTCATTGACGAATGTTCAAACCATATCACCAAAAAATGTATCAAGATTCTAAATCTTCACTCCAAAGAACAAAGGATGAGAAAGATAAGGATGTAGGAATTATAAAATACCAAGGTATGATCGAATCCTTACTCTAGTAGATCAAGTATCATGTTTGCTATGTGATTGTATGCTTAAATATATTGAAACATCTATGAACTTGGCTGACAGTTCAGGTTCTAATACATTAGTAAGGAATTTAGAATTTTAGAAATCCCCAATATTTTTTAAAAGCCAAATTCCATACGTCTTCATAATAAACTTATGTTGGTATAAAGAGCTTGATGGTATATGTTTATGAGTTTGAAAGATTGTTGAACAAATGATTTCTATAAACCTTGAGAAATGATCTTGCATATATGTCTTAAAGGTTCATAAATCTTATGTTTTATGTCATGATTCAATATCTTAAAATTTCAAATCGATTCATGCCACTGGAAGTGCCATTTTTCCAAATCAGAACATGTTGAATCGATTCACATGTTGCATTGAATCGATTCATGTCACTGGGCACTTATTTTTCACAAATCAAAATCATTTGAATTGATTCACTAAATCTCTGAATCGATTCACACTACTGAATGCCCATTTTTTTAACAATAGTAGTTATTCTTAATCCTTAATGCTTGTTCTTAATGATGTATGAATTCTTGATAATATATGAATTCTTGATGATGTATTGGTTATTGAACAAAAGGTATTTTTTTAATTAGTGGTACCTAATGACAAATGACTTCTTTTAACAAAGTGGTATCAATTGTATTAGTAAGGGGGAGAGATTATTATTTATGCTTATTTTTGTTGCCACTATGATATGATAATTTATACATGAATTGCTTTTACAAGTGGTATCTATGCTCTGATAAGTGGTATGTTAGATAATTATCCTAACAAGGAGTATATTTTCATAAGAAATGGCACAAACATCATATCAAGTATATGTTATGACAAGTTGATTATAACAAATTTTACACACTTACAGCTGCTTTATGATAGGACTATATTATGCTTCTATGACTTGTTTATATGTTCTACAAGCTATCTATCTTAGGCAAAATGTTTTTATGCAATCATATGTTATTTTTGATGATGCCTAAGAGAAAGTATGTATGATCTATGTATGTTATAACTAGTGATTGCCTAGACTTTTAACTTCATAACGAGCAACATCATAGGCATGAATTAAGGGGAGAAAATAGCACTTGAAGAGAATATGTTAAGTGACAATGCATGATATGTGACAATACATGGTACGCTAAGAGACAATGCATGATATGTTAAGTGATAATGCATGACATGATCTTTTTTCTCTATTAATACACCATGTTTGAGCAATTAGTATCTATCTTGATTGACATTATAGTTCCTATATGTGTTGTGTGTTTGATGATGCAAAAAGGGGGAAGATATGTGTTAATAAGAAATTTGATAATATGATTTCACCATTGGTATCAGTTGGTATAGTAATTAGTACTTGTACTCTTTATTAAATAGGCATCCATACTTTACATCTGTGATATTTATTTATTTAATGATTGGCATCAGACTTGAATAATTGATATCGACTAGTTAACAACTCCATCAATAATTAGTATCATAGTAGTTAATAATCTGTATCAGATTTGAACAATTGGTATATATTACAATTGGTATCAACTAGTTAATAACTCCATTGATATATTTATATAACGGTTGGTATCTATGATGAACCTAAAATATTGACTGAACCTATAATCATATAACAAGTGTTATCAATTGGCATCTATTACACTAATCAGGGGGAGAATGCATATAAAATTTGATTGTCATTGATTTCCCTTTATGAGGTTATGATTTTCATTGATATTGGTTTATGGCACTTATCTCTACTATGGATTCTACTCTCCTATGCTTATTTTTCCTTATTTTTGATGATGCCAAAGGGGGAGAGAATTATATGCTTACTTGATGAGAGAATTATGTGCTTATTTGATGAATGAATTATGTGCTTCATTATTTACTCTAGATATTAACATGTGGTATGCAACAAAATAGTACAACATCAATCAAATCCACAATTGGTATCTACTACATGATTAAGGGGGAGAATAACTCTAATGATCAAAAAAGCTAGATAAATCTGGAATAATAGTAATTGGTATCTAAATGCATTAGTAAGAGGGAGTTTTTTGTTTGTCAAAACCGTGAGCTATAACTGTTATAAAACTAACACCCCAAGAGATAAACATTTGTTATCATTATTAAAAAGGGGGAGAATGTGTTTATATGTTGAAACAGGTTTTGATAATAAAAAATATAGACTCAAACATGAAGAATGCATTAGCAATGCATGTGTAACATTAGCTGTCATCATCAAAAAGAGGGAGAACGTAATTGGATAAGGTTTTGATAATGACAAGCATGTTAACAAACGTAATACACAAGCACAAACATGAAGAATACACATGATCAAGGAATAAATGTGTTTGATGATTTGATGAATAACAAAGGGAAAATGTGGTTGACAAAAAAATGACATGATCATAGAACAAGGATGTAATGCAAAGCAATTAATGAGCAATTAGGAGTGATTATGTTTGATGCTATTTGATGAACACTAAGGATTTATTTATACAGGGTTAAAACAAGTGAAGAATGTTTATCCAAGTGCCAAAGGATCAAAGAAATCAAGCCATAAGTGATCACATCTCAAAATCAGTGAAACAAAGCATGAAAAAACATCCAACAGCATGATGAATTGATTCATGATGAAGTTGAATTGATTCATGCATAAATATTGCTCCAGGAAATGATTTTGGGAAGCCTGAACCGATTCATGGTGAATCTAAATCGATTCACATGATTTTTGCCCAGGAAACTATTTTAAAAGCTTAAATCGATTCATTAAGACTTTGAATCGATTCATACGTTTGTTACATGTGACACCCTTGATTAACTAAGAAAAATTCCCATACTGGAACATCCTACTTAATTAAGGAGTCACTAAAAATAGGAGTATTTTTTTAAATGGTGATCGTCAGCACACGATTTTAAAATAAATATATTACATAGATCGATTCTTTTAATCATGAGAGTATTAAAAAGAGTACGGAGCTCACAAGCTCCCAACAACTACTACAAAATGAAAGCATAATAGAAATATCGAGTCTATAATGATCTCGACGCAAACAGAAAATATACATACAAATGACGCTTCTGAACTGGCATCCTCTACTGCAGGTACTCCAAGTCCTGCCCACACTCGCCTTGTCCTTCAGCTGATGATCACAGAAAAAGAGAAATAACATACATAACAACAAAAAGGGTAAGTACAAAGCTCTCAACCCATAATATATATATACAAGGGTGGCTTAATATTTTAAATTACAAAAAAACTTACATACAACATACCTTAGAACAGAAATACAAAACTTCACATACACAATTGTCAATAACAAGCAGAGGGTTAGTCATATAATGATGGCATGCTATGCATATGTTAGATTCAATTACTGTAAGTTATAACTCATTACCAATATGCAATGAGGCCAAACTTCCATTCCTCAATCTCATATATCAACAATCATGTGCATAACCTGCCACCCTTATCACCCCTGCCCAACTAGAGCGACCGGAGATCTCCTTGTTCTGGTTTTCACAAATGGGTAGGGATTCACAGTCCCGATCATCAAATGGTCAATCACATATCACACATCACCACAGAACGGGCACTTCACGGTCATAAACCTATACCAGAGTTTGCTACGGGTTGTCCAGCGACGGGCGCGAATCCGATGCCATTTGGAATTCCCGCCTCCGGTGATACTCCCTAGACTGCCCTCGGGTATCGAGGCATGGCAGATTCTTCAGTGTACCCATCACTCTATAGGGAATCTTTCCAACATCCCTCCTTAACTCCGAATGCAAAATGCCTTGTACTTTTCTCAATTACTTAGGGTACCTAGAGTCTAGACGGAACCTAACTCTCATATGGTGTATTTGTCCTTAAAAACTCGTAAATGTCTAACCATAAATCTTTCCATATCATAGGGGCTAAGTCTTAAGATTCAATACCACTAAAAATTTACTTCATGAGAGTTTCCAAGTTATTTACTAGTAATTCCTTTAAAAAATTCTTTACTGTAAAAATATATAATTTATTTGTATGATAGATATCTAAGGAAAAGAGGTAACATAAAATTTCAACTATGTTTCTTATTATTTAAGAAAATTCAACGTTGCCTTAAGTATAAGGTATAAAAGTTTATCTCGATTTTTCGATTACTAAAGTCGTTTTGTCGTATTTACTTTTAATAAACTAAAGAACTTGATTTTATCTTTCTAAAATAATAGATAAAATATTTATAAGGTATATTTCCTAATTCTATATTGAAAATAAAAGAATCCTCTTTTCTAAAGTAAATACACAAAGTAATAAATTTTCATTTCGTTGACAAAACATTATTTTCGTCGTATTTTGTCTATAAAATTCCGATTCGAGTGATTCCAAAGCCAAAAGTGTTTAACTTTGAAAATTGTAACATCCTGTTTTTAATAATAGTCCCATTTTGTAAATTATGAGGTATAGAAGGTCTATAAGTGTTAATCAATGAATAAAACACTCTATGGATGGTATATAATACTCCAAAAATTTTATTTTTGGGTATATTTATAGGATTTACATAGACCTTTAATGATAAGATTCATTTTCTGAGTGAAACATGCCTTAGAAAGGACTGTCCGAGTGAAAAAGGCACCCTGTTCTGAGTGAAAGAGAAAAATTCCGAGTAAAGGTAGAGATTCCGAGTGAAGGATGAAATTCCGAGTGAAGAATGAAAATTCTGAGTGAAAAAGGAAAATTCCGAGTGACAAAGAAGAATTCCGAGTGAAGGTTGTGTTTTTCCGAGTGGAACATGGCTGAGAGGGTTTATTCCGAGTGAAACACCTTCAAATGACTCATTTCCGAGTCAAATACCCCAGAAAGACTCAATTCCGAGTCAAGTATTTTCCAATGACTCAATTCTGAGTCATACATTGTTAGGCGTTTCCATCTCTGAATAAAAGTTTCCCAAGTGCTTCATTTTCGAGAGGAGAGCAAAGGAAAATTCATTTCCGAATGGAGCTTATGCATATGGCTTCTTTTCTGGTGAAAGCCTTAAAGGGTTCCGAGTGAAGAACAATTCAAGGAAGGTTAGTCTGTGATGCCAAGAGATGAATAATCAAGTGAGTCTCATGTATATAAGCCAAATTCCTAGTGAGACTCGTATGTATGGGCCTTTTTCCGAGTGGTAATGGACCTGATGGACTCTGAGTGAAACATAGTTGAAGAAGTTGGTTTGATCTTGACTAAGTAATGATTAACCGAGTGAAACCCAAGTGGGAAATACTTCTATATTCCTAAGTGTTGATATCCGAGTGAAAAATATTATACATATTCCGAGTGAATCATGTAACCCGTATTCTGAGTGACTAAGTAATGGCTGTGTCCGAGTGAGATTTGACTGTGATGCTTGTCTCTGATGAATGAATGGTTAAGTTATTCCTCAGATGAGAAAGGGTATGAATACCGAGTGAAGATCGAATGGGCGTTGGTCGTTCTTCAAATTAATTGCTGAGTGAAAGACTACAGGAGAGAAGAATTCAGTTTCTAATTCACCGAGTGAGAACTGATTAAGAAATGAGTCGGTAAGGAAAGAAATTGCCGAGTGATGGCCGATCTGATGTTGAGTCAGTTCTTGAAGGGAAATGCTGAGTGAATGATGATCAGTAAGGATTATTTTACTGAGTGGAAATCAGGGTGTTGGGAATCGGTTTTCATTGATTTTACCGAGTGCACAATCGAGTAGAATAAGTCGGTTTGTAGTAATCTGCCGAGTGACAAGCCAAAGAGTGTGGATCGGTCTGGAAGATTTAATTGAGTGAAAGACTGCTTGTGATGACTTGGATTTAGGATAAATAGCCGAGTGATAGATTATGTGGGCGTGAGTCGGCTCTGACTGACTGAGTTGAATGAAAATGGATCGGTTTACACTCTTATGCCAAGAGGGAAGCCGAGTGTGAGATGACTCGGACTTGAGTGATGATGCCAAGTAGACAGATTGAGAGTTGACTCGGTCTTGCTGAGTGAAAAACTGAGTGAAGAATGGCTCGTGCCGAGTGAAAACTGAGTGAGAAGGACTCGGATTTCCTTCTTTTCACATTACTAACAATTTCCAGTCAGCATGGGTAGGATTCCAGTCGGCTTAGAGGCTAACCGAGTGGATTCCAGTCGGTATTCAGTGCAGGAGTAACCTTTTAAGTCCTTTCTTATCTCCTATGCATATTTTAATGCATCTAAACCCATTATTCACCCCTAGTATAAAGGACGGCCAGAAGTGGACCATTATAAGCCCACTTTCTTATTTAATTCCCATTATCAATGCACTAACAGCACTAAACATCCACTCAAGGGAAAGTTGTTCCCCACTTGTCCTTACATTATTAACATTGCTTCTGCTCAGACCTACCTTCAGAGAACAAGGCCAGTATACCTTCTTCCTCTCTTTTACTCTTCTTCCTCAATACACCTTCGAACAGGAGCAAGGATAGCAAGGAGACCATTTTTCAGTCAGCAAACCAAGTAAGAGGGGACAGGGTTGTGAATAACTATGAAATAGGTAGAATTGTATGCTGTTCTAGGATTCCAGCTTTAATTTCGTATATTGTTGCTCAGTTTTGAAATTGAAAACGTGTGAATTTGATTCTGACTTCTTCGTAAAAGTTGTAGATCTTTTTGTTATCTGAATTTTAAGACCTGGATCAATTAAGTTGGATATGTATAGCAAACGTTATAGCCAAAATACTACAGCATGTCCGAGTGGGATATTTGTCCTATGTTCTGTGTATATATTGATATTCTGGGGCTTATACATGCATAATCAGCCTTTGATGTCTTCGTGAAAGTTATAGCTATTTGTGTTATGGATCTTTAGAAAGTGGTTTCAAGTCAAAATGATTTTTGTAGCTCGAGTTATGCCTAAAATACTGAAGTATGTCCAAGCTGTAAATCTGTTAACTTGAGATACGTATTGTATTTTTAAAACTGGGAACTTTGTGGTGAGAATTAGTGATTGGTGTCTTCATAAAAGTTGTAGATCGTCTTGTTATGTGAAGTTTGAGACCTGAACCGACTGAATTGGATATGTATAGCATGAGATATGATCAAAATACTACAGCATGTCCAATTGAAATACTTATCTTGTGTTTTGTGTATATATGAATATTCTGGGAATTATACATACATTTTTAGACTTTGATGTCTTCATGAAAGTTGTAGATATTTATGTTAGGGATCTATAGAAAGTGGTTTTGAGTTAAAAAGATGCCTGTAGCTCTAGATATGCTCAAAATACAGAAGTAATTTCATGATGAAAATCTGTTAACTATGAAATCCGAACCTTATTTTTAAAACTGGGAATTTTTTGGTGAGAATTAGTGGTTGGTGCCTTCATGAAAGTTGTAGATATTTGTGTTAAGAATAATTTAGAACTTGTTTCATGCCAAAATTGTTTTTGTAGCTCCAGAAACTTTGAAAATACTAACCTATGTACGTTTTAAAAATCCTCTTTGAGGCAGTTTTGTATTCTGTGAATAAGTGATGTTTCTGTTTAGAATTTGAATTTATGGTATTCATAGAAGTTGTAGATAATTACGTTATTGAGCTATAGAAAGTGGAATCACATGAAAAGGATTTGATTTGCTCATGTTATGACTGTTTTACTAACGTATGTTGCTGTTGGAAATGCTGAAATTTGCCTATAATGGTTATTATGGATAAAAATGATATTTTCTCTAAGGGTAACAATTTATTATTAAACTCTTGAGTGATTATGAATTATTATTGATGTTGTTGAGTGTCTAATGAGTATCATACAGTTGTATATTTTGGTGGTAGATAATTATGAATGATTAAATTTATATATATACATGAATGCCTTGTGCTTATTGTTACATGTGGTTAAAACAGTAAATCCATGATTCTAAAAATTATTATATGTGATGTGTCCTTTGAGGACTTGTGGTTTTCCAAGTGGTTTTGGAAATATTAATATCATGGTATGTTAAATGATAAAGAGAATTAAAGGCATTCATGCATCATAAGCATTTGGACGCACCATGGAATTTTAAGGGTTCCATGATTGCCTACCCTGGTGGGGGGTTACTCTATGATGAGTTAAAGCCCTATTTTTGTGGTGTGTTGGTCATGGGACTGTAGGGATCCATGACTGTATAAATTCCTATCGATGTGTTTGGTCATGGGGCTGTAGGGATCCATGACTGTATAAATTCCTACCGATGTGTTTGGTCATGGGGCTGTAGTGATCCATGACTGTATAAATTCCTACCGATGTGTTGGTCATGGGGTTGTAGGGATCCATGACTGTATAAATTCCTACCGATGTGTTGGTCATGGGGCTGTAGGGATCCATGACTGTATAAATTCCTACCGTGGTGTTGGTCATGGGGCTGTAGGGATCCATGACTGTATTAATTCCTACTGGTGTCTCTATGAGACCTTTTACTGCAGTATTCCCACCAAACCAAATGGATCCAGCATGACATCATTGGACTAAATTAAAGACTTATTAAATATAAATGAACTTGTTTGGCATATTCATCATATCATTATGGTTTGTTGATTGTGTTTGTGCAATTTTATTTATTTTATATTTATTCTATATTCTGTCTCACTCTTACATTAATTTTTACAGTGAATGCCACGCAGAATGAAGAGTGATGCCATGATTGATGCCTATATGAATTATTACTTGGACTTCGATTTTATGGGTTGTAATAAGTATAACGTATCATGTACCATTATTTTCTAAATCGTTTCCGCTACTTAAATGTTTTCTTGAATTTAATTATTCACGACTAGTATGTATGATAATATTCCACAATTATCAACTATTACGTGAACTCTGAATTTAATTTATGAATTTTAAAATGATCTGTTAAAAAAACGTGGAAAATTTATTCGGAAAATTATACGGGACGTCACATTGGTGGTATCAGAGCATTTTCAAAAAATTCAGGACCAATTGCTATGACATGTATTGATTCTTGATATAATATGTGAATTGTTTGATTATTTGTTTGATAATATGTTACGTATGTGCTATATGACTTGTGCCTGACTGATAAACTACAAAGTGATTTGTTTGATTACTAGCTTGATGATATGATAAATGTGTGTTATATGACTTATTGCTTATCTAATAAATTATAGAATACTTATAGTTACGTTATAATATTATATATATATATACGATATATTTTCCCTTAGAATTAGTATAAATCAAACCATGAATATAGGATGGCAAGGAACGATAACGACGCTATGGCAGCTACTATCAACTGTTTGACTGAAGCAATAGAAAGGCAAAATCAACTAAGAATTTTCGAAGAAAACCACCAAGACAGATTGCCATGAGAAGAGATTAATAGACAACTGAAACCTCAATCAATTACCTTCAAAAGGAGAGGATCGTTTTATCCAAATCGTTTCAAGGGAGGATCATCATCTTCTTCTGAAAAACGTAACAATCATGTGAATATAAAGTGTCATAACTGCGGAGGTAATCACCATGTACGTGATTGCAATAGACGCTTAGAAAATATTACTTGCCATCGATGCAATCAGAAGGGTCACATCAGCCCAAACTGTCCACAAAAATGTCGAATAAACAACAACAATAACATCAGGAATAATCAAAGAGGTTTTGGTTATCAAGAAGTTCGTAGAGAAAACGCTCACGCTGTTCAACCTATAAGACAGTATAGGGAGTCAACAGACGAGAGATCACATATAGGAAGAGTCTTTGACATCAGCGGGTCAGAGACGGACCAAGCAGGCAACCTTATGCAAAGTAAGTGTGAGATCAATGATACCATATTATCTGTGATGTCTGATTCTAATGCTACACATTCTTCTATTTTTGAGAAGTAACTTAGACGTCTTCAATTACCTATGGGGCCTATAATATATGACCTGATTGTTTCCATTTCCACCGGTACATAACTTAGGATTACTAAGGTGTGTAACGATTGCTCTGAGCTCATTAGAAGGTAGGAACTTCCTTGTCAATCTTGTTTGTTTACTTTTGAAGTATCTGGAATGAATTAGTTATCGGTGAATCAAGTTTTAGTAGACTATCATAACAAAACCATGATATTTTCATTAGAAGAAAATCCTATTTTGGATAATTATTTTATGAGTCTCCTTCCATACCAACCAACCATGCTTTCTTATTCATCAATATGAAGATAGTTCAATGATTGGAAACTCTGTATTCTCTCTTTATTTTTGTGGACATACTAATGCTAGGGATAGCGTGGAGCTTAAGGTGAAATTCTTATACTCTTTTGTTGTTTTAGGTTTTGGTTTCTATGGTGATAGGAGAGTGCATTATGAATGTGTTAAGAATATAAACCATTTTCATGTGAAACCCAAAAGTGGAATATGTCTTAAGTATCTTTGGATAGGTGTGAAATGGTTTACGAAGATTTTAAGATTTGAGATGGAAGATAATGGCTGTTAAGGGTGACTGTTTGATTTTAGTAAAACCCTAACTCTAGGTTTTGGGGGAAATGAGTAGTGATATTATGGAAAGTGATTTTTGTGGAAAACCATGATAATGTGTGTGTAGGTGTTATAAATAATGGAGATTAGTGGTTATTAGAAATAATCATTAGGTTTTGATGAAAAGTATAATGAGTTAAAGATTTTGTTTTTGTTAAGCTGATGATTCTGATGACTTTTAATACTCTAGGATGATTATATATGAGGAATTGACTGTTTGAATCATTGATGACGATTATTGAGAATTAGGAGGGAAGTGTATATGAGTATTTGAGTGATTGGAGGAATTAATTTAGGTTGTTGATGTTTATGATGATGTTGAAAATGGTTGTAAGCCATTGATAGTGGATTAGGGAAATAGATACTTAAATTGATGAATGGATATGTCATTTTGAAATAGTTGAATTGGTAATGATCTTAGACGGATCCGATAGGTTTAAAATGAGTTCGAATAGATTTTTGATGATGGTTGAATGATTCATGTGATGATTTGGAGGTCTTAAGACTAAGGGACATAGTATTGTTGTTGTTAGGTGTGATTAGCCCTTTAAGATTTAAAGAGTCTTGGTCTTGGGAGAGGAATTCCCGAAGCCTAACATGAGCGTGTAAATTGGATTAGACAAGTTTAGGACTTGATAATGAGTTTTGGGGGATGATGTCTTATGATGGTATAATAATAGCATGAATATGTATAGTTGTGATAAGATTATGTTCCTGATGATAGTGCGGAATGATTTCAGCTTTGAAATTTCGAGGACGAAATTTTTATTAGGGTGGGAGAAATGTAACATCCTGTTTTTAATAATAGTCCCATTTTGTAAATTATGAGGTATAGAAGGTCTATAAGTGTTAATCAATGAATAAAACACTCTATGGATGGTATATAATACTCCAAAAATTTTATTTTTGGGTATAATTATAGGATTTACATAGACCTTTAATGATAAGATTCATTTTCCGAGTGAAACATGCCTTAGAAAGGACTGTCCGAGTGAAAAAGGCACCCTGTTCCGAGTGAAAGAGAAAAATTCTGAGTAAAGGTAGAGATTCCGAGTGAAGGATGAAATTCTGAGTGACAAATTGAAATTCCGAGTGAAGAATGAAAATTCTGAGTGAAAAAGGAAAATTCTGAGTGACAAAGAAGAATTCCGAGTGAAGGTTGTGTTTTTCCAAGTGGAACATGGCTGAGAGGGTTTATTCCGAGTGAAACACCTTCAAATGACTCATTTCCGAGTCAAATACCCCAGAAAGACTCAATTCCGAGTCAAGTATTTTCCAATGACTCAATTCTGAGTCATACATTGTTAGGCGTTTCCATCTCTGAATAAAAGTTTCCCAAGTGCTTCATTTCCGAGAGGAGAGCAAAGGAAAATTCGTTTCCGAATGGAGCTTATGCATATGGCTTCTTTTCTGGTGAAAGCCTTAAAGGGTTCCGAGTGAAGAACAATTCAAGGAAGGTTAGTCTGTGATGCCAAGAGATGAATAATCGAGTGAGTCTCATGTATATAAGCCAAATTCCGAGTGAGACTCGTATGTATGGGCCTTTTTCCGAGTGGTAATGGACCTGATGGACTCTGACTGAAACATAGTTGAAGAAGTTGGTTTGATCTTGACTAAGTAATGATTAACCGAGTGAAACCCGAGTGGGAAATACTTCTATATTCCTAAGTGTTGATATCCGAGTGAAAAATATTATACATATTCCGAGTGAATCATGTAACCCGTATTCTGATAGACTAAGTAATGGCTGTGTTCGAGTGAGATTTGACTGTGATGCTTGTCTCTGATGAATGAATGGTTAAGTTATTCCTCAGATGAGAAAGGGTATGAATACCGAGTGAAGATCGAATGGGCGTTGGTCGGTCTTGGAATTAATTGCTGAGTGAAAGACTACAGGAGAGAAGAATTCAGTTTCTAATTCACCGAGTGAGAACTAATTAAGAAATGAGTCGGTAAGGAAAGAAATTACCGAGTGATGGCCGATCTGATGTTGAGTCAGTTCTTGAAGGGAAATGCTGAGTGAATGATGATCAGTAAGGATTATTTTACTGAGTAGAAATCAGGGTGTTGGGAATCGGTTTTAATTGATTTTACCGAGTGCACAATCGAGTAGAATGAGTCGGTTTGTAGTAATCTGCCGAGTGACAAGCCAAAGAGTGTGGATCGGTCTGGAAGATTTAATTGAGTGAAAGACTGCTTGTGATGACTCGGATTTAGGATAAATAGCCGAGTGATAGATTATGTGGGCGTGAGTCGGCTCTGACTGACTGAGTTGAATGAAAATGGATCGGTTTAAACTCTTATGCCAAGAGGGAAGCCTAGTGTGAGATGACTCGGACTTGAGTGATGATGCCAAGTAGACAGATTGAGAGTTGACTCGGTCTTGCTAAGTGAAAAACTGAGTGGAGAATGGCTCGTGCCGAGTGAAAACTGAGTGAGAAGGACTCGGATTTCCTTCTTTTCACATTACTAACAATTTCCAGTCAGCATGGGTAGGATTCCAGTCGGCTTAGAGGCTAACCGAGTGGATTCCAGTCGGTATTCAGTGCAGGAGTAACTTTTTGACTCCTTTCTTGTCTCTTATGCATATTTTAATGCATCTAAACCCATTATTCACCCCTAGTATGTAGGACGGCCAGAAGTGGACCATTATAAGCCCACTTTCTTATTTAATTCCCATTATCAACGCACTAACAGCACTAAACATCCACTCAAGGGAAAGTTGTTCCCCACTTGTCCTTACATTATTAACATTGCTTCTGCTCAGACCTACCTTCAGAGAACAAGGCCAGTATACCTTCTTCCTCTCTTTTACTCTTCTTCCTCAATACACCTTCGAACAGGAGCAAGGACAGCAAGGAGACCATTTTTCAGTCAGCAAACCAAGTAAGAGGGGACAGGGTTGTGAATAACTATGAAATGGGTAGAATTGTATGCTGTTCTAGGATTCCAGCTTTAATTTCGTATATTGTTGCTCAGTTTTGAAATTGAAAACGTGTGAATTTGATTCTGACTTCTTCATGAAAGTTGTAGATCTTTTTGTTATCAGAATTTTGAGACCTAAATCAATTAAGTTGGATATGTATAGCAAAAGTTATAGCCAAAATACTACAGCATGTCCGAGTGGGATATTTGTCCTATGTTCTGTGTATATATTGATAGTCTGGAGCATATACATGCATAATCAGCCTTTGATGTCTTCATAAAAGTTATATCTATTTGTGTTATGGATCTTTAGAAAGTGGTTTCAAGTCAAAATGATTTTCGTAGCTCGAGTTATGCCTAAAATATTGAAGTATGTCCAAGCTGTAAATCTGTTAACTTGAGATACGTATTTTATTTTTAAAACTGGGAACTTTGTGGTGAGAATTAGTGATTAGTGTCTGTATCAAAGTTGTATATCTTCTTGTTATGTGAATTTTGAGACCTGAACCGACTGAATTGAATATGTATAGCAAGAGATATGATCAAAATACTACAGCATGTCCGATTGAAATACTTATCTTGTGTTTTGTGTATATATGAATATTCTGGGAATTATACATACGTTTTTAGACTTTGATGTCTTCATGAAAGTTGTATATATTTATGTTAGGGATCTATAGAAAGTGGTTTTGAGTTAAAAAGATGCCTGTAGCTCTAGATATGCTCAAAATACAGAAGTGTGTTCATGATGAAAATCTGTTAACTATGAAATCCGAACATTATTTTTAAAACTGGGAATTTTGTGGTGAGAATTAGTGATTGGTGCCTTCATGAAAGTTGTAGATATTTGTGTTAATAATAATTTAGAACTGGTTTCATGCCAAAATTGTTTTTGTAGCTCCAGAAACGTTGAAAATACTAACCTATGTACGTTTTAAAAATCCTCTTTGAGGCAGTTTTGTATTCTGTGAATAAGTGATGTTTCTGTTTAGAATTTAAATTTATGGTATTCATGGAAGTTGTAGATAATTACGTTATTGAGCTATAGAAAGTGGAATCACATGAAAAGGATTTGATTTGCTCATGTTATGACTGTTTTACTAACGTATGTTGCTGTTGGAAATGCTAAAATTTGCCTATAATGGTTATTATGGATAAAAATGATATTTTCTCTAAAGGTAACAATTTATTATTAAACTCTTGAGTGATTATGAATTATTATTGATGTTGTTGAGTGTCTAATGAGTATCATACAGTTGTATATTTTGGTGGTAGATAATTATGAATGATTAAATTTATATATATATACATGAATGCCTTGTGGTTATTGTTACATGTGGTTGAAACAGTAAATCCATGATTCTAAAAATTATTATATGTGATGTGTCCTTTGAGGACTTGTGGTTTTCCAAGTGGTTTTGGAAATATTAATATCATGGTATGTTAAATGATAAAGAGAATTAAAGGCATTCATGCATCATAAGCATTTGGACGTACCATGGAATTTTAGGGGTTCCATGATTGCCTACCCTGGTGGGGGGTTACTCTATGATGAGTTAAAGCCCTATTTTTGCGGTGTGTTGGTCATGGGACTGTAGGGATCCATGACTGTATAAATTCTTACCGATGTGTTTGGTCATGGGGCTGTAGGGATCCATGACTGTATAAATTCCTACCGATGTGTTTGGTCATGGGGCTGTAGGGATCCATGACTGTATAAATTCCTACCGATGTGTTTGGTCATGGGGCTGTAGGGATCCATGACTGTATAAATTTCTATCGATGTGTTGGTCATAGGGCTGTAGGGATCCATGACTGTATAAATTCCTACCGATGTGTTGGTCATGGGGCTGTATGGATCCATGACTGTATAAATTCCTACCGTGGTGTTGGTCATGGGGCTGTAGGGATCCATGACTGTATTAATTCCTACCGGTGTCTCTATGAGACCTTTTACTGCAGTATTCCCACCAAACCAAATAGATCCAGCATGACATCATTGGACTAAATTAAAGACTTATTAAATATAAATGAACTTGTTTGGCATATTCATCATATCATTATGGTTTGTTGATTGTGTTTGTGCAATTTTATTTATTTTATATTTATTCTATATCCTGTCTCACTCTTACATTAATTTTTACAGTGAATGCCACGCAGAATGAAGAGTGATGCCATGATTGATGCCTATATGAATTATTACTTGGACTTTGATTTTATGGGTTGTAATAAGTATAACGTATCATGTGACATCCTCGCGCTGTTGAGGGCGGGGAGTGATCGCCGGTGCATGGGCACGGACAAGGAGCGGCTCCTGGCAGGCTTCCAGTGGGAGGGACACATGAACGAACCAAATACATACCAGAATGAGAGGGATCCAAAGACTGTATAGGTATGGGACTATACAATCAAGGATAGCTTAAAGAAATGAATTCGTACTACCTATACAAACAAATGCATTAGCCTTTTGGGTAGCCTATCACTTAAGAACTCCAAAGTTAAGCGTGTTTAACTTGGAGTAATTCTGGGATGGGTGACCTCCTGGGAAGTTCTCAGGAAATGTGTGAGTGAGGACAAAAACACATTGGAAAGGTCTCGTGTTGGTCTGTAGGGAGAGTCGTTCATTCCTGAAAAGCGGTCGGGGCGTTACAGTGGTATCAGAGCCTAGCCTCTCCTAGTACGGTATGGTTCGGGGACGAACCAGGCGGAAGCTGGTGGGCATGTGACATCCTCGCGCTGTTGAGGGCGGGGAGTGATCGCCGGTGCATGGGCACGGACAAGGAGCGGCTCCTGGCAGGCTTCCAGTGGGAGGGATACATGAATGAACCAAATACATACCAGAATGAGAGGGATCCAAAGACTGTATAGGTATGGGACTATACAGTCAAGGATAGCTTAAAGAAATGAATTCGTACTACCTATACAAACAAATGCATTAGCCTTTTCGGTAGCCTATCACTTAAGAACTCCAAAGTTAAGCGTGCTTAACTTGGAGTAATTTTGGGATGGGTGACCTCCTGGGAAGTTCTCAGGAAAACCGTTATTTTCTAAATCGTTTCTGCTACTTAAATGTTTTCTTGAATTTAATTATTCACGACTAGTATGTATGATAATATTCCGCAATTATCAACTATTACTTGAACTCTGAATTTAATTTATGAATTTTAAAATGATCTTTTAAAAAAACGTGAAAAATTTATTCGGAAAATTATACGGGACGTCACAAAAATACTAACTAAATAAAGTAAGATTAAAAATAAAATCTGTCCAGAAAATAGCCCCTACACGAAATTTCAACAAATGCCAAGGTTAGTCATTTCAACGTTTGTAAAAATACGTTTTAAGGACAAATCGCACGTCAAAAATTCATCCAACCAATTTTTTTCTTTGGGTATTTTTCTCATGCTCAAAATTCATCTTTAATGCCACAAAATAAGTCTCCAAAACAGTTTTTCCATTTTCTTTCGTTTACCCACAAAACACGTTTTATACCATTTTCGACGTTTCGTTCGCGCCTAACTCGCACTAGTGGAAAAAAGTCTTTTTACACTGGGGTTTTTACACCGGTTGTAATGTGACCGGTGTAAAAAATAAGGAGGTGGCAATTTTGTAAATAATATGAAACTTTACACCGATTTATGTTTTGGACCGGTGAGAAATAGTTAAGTATGTACCGGTCCAAATTTTGGACCGGTAAGAAATGGTTAAGTATGTACCCCGGTTTTAATTTTAGACCGGTGAAAAAAGATAAAGTTTCTATCGGTCTCGTTTTTTTGGACCGGTGAGAAATCTTTTCTCATTTCCCACCCTTTTTCACCAGTGAGGTATCATTTTCGATTTCCCTCTGGAAGCTCTTCCCTTGTCCTTCTGACGAAGCTCTCTCTCTCGACGCCTCCCTCTCGACGCCTTTCTCCCGTCGTCTCCCTTAGGTAAGACAACATTCATGAATCCCTCTCTTCATGACGTAGCAAACTGAAACCCTTTCCTCTCCACACAACCACTGAATCCCTTTGTCAACACCAAAGTGAGTGTAACATCCTTCTATGGTGCGGTAACCTTAGGTACGAACTCAACCTTAGGTTTTACCATCTCGTTTTTCCTGTTTGTGTTTTTTTTATCTAGGTCATTCTAAATAAAACAAATTTGGGGGAAGAATGGTCTTGTGCTTGAATCAGAGACTTAATCCGGTTGAAAGCATGTTTAATGTTTCAGCCTCAGATTATGGCCTCTGAGGAAATCAAAGAGCCTTTAATGCAGAGTGATAAGGAAAAAGTAACTGTGGTTAGTATTTGGTGTTATTTTTTCATTATTTCCTTCCGTTCTATCTTTATTTTGAGTTATAATTGGTTCTGTTTTTTTACTTGTTTGCCCTAGTTTTTCTTGTTTTTGGTGTCGTTTATAGCTTCCATTCTGCTGCTGGTTGTGTCATCTTCCATGGACAGATTGCTCCGCATATAAGATGACACTTGTTTATTTGCTTGCTTAATCAATTGTTTGGTTTCCTCAATGAGATTATTCCCTTTTTTATCGTAACCATGATATTAATTAGTTCATGTTTTCATTGTCTACTAAGATTATACATCACTCTATGTTAACTTGGTTTTTCTTGCCTTTTAGGCAAATGAACCTTGTGATTTTACTTCCTCTTACAGGACACCTTTATATTTTGGTGGAAGATACCTGAAGGTATTTTATTTGTTATCCTCATTCCTCTCCTATTGTCTGATATGATCTTTGTGGCAAATAGTTAAACATGAACATCTTCAACTTTATCTATATGTTCTCTCTGTGTGTATGTCCGCGTGTTTGGAATGGAATTTTTAGACTATTGTAGTATCTAATTTCAAGATTTTATTCTCTAGCTTTATTGGTCTACATCATGGACAGTGTTATGAAACTGAGTGCAGACATAAATCCTCTTTTATTAGCTAATTTCAAAGAGAAATTTACTTTAAACAGTTTATTAGATTGTAGCTAGACTCTCCAAGTCTTCTGAAATCCATTCTCTCTAGTCTACCTAAACGTCCTAACAATTTTCAGTTTGTCATATCTAGATTTCTTATTGATTTTCCCATCTTACAGGTCGTAACTCTTGAAGATGTTGAGGAAATTGTTGGTGAAATCTTTGATGAAAATGACTAAAGGTAAAATGCTTCTGCCTAGTCTTTACTTTGTTTTAATTTTATTTTCAAATAACTGAAAGGGAAGCATTTGTTGAATTATCTCTTGTACCTTGTTTCACCCAAAAAAGAAACAAAAATTATGTTTAATTTTGCACATTATGCTGCTTTTGAATATGCTTGGGAGTCTGCTACCCCTCCTGGTACTGCACTGATGCTGTTAGATGCTGATAAAATGGTAGTTGTTGTAAGTTCTCGTAATCCTACTCTAGCTGGTGCCTTGACTAGGCTCCAGAGGTGTGTATTCAATGGCAGTTGAGAGGTATATATTACTCATCGAGTATATTACCCATTTGAATAACTTCCTTTGCCTTTTTGTTTCCTTCATCTCAAAATGTGAAGTGACTTGTCAAGTGATATTACAGTACACTATGAGAACAATGATATGATTTATTGATTATTATTATACTTGAGTGTTAGTTGGCCTCCTAGAGTTTTGGTTATTCAAGGGTATATGTATTAGTGCATATTTTTACAATATGGTTATGTTGTTCTTGCTGTTTTACTTGGATATTCTCTGTTGAATGAACATGCGGATTCGAATTATTACTGCTCGGGCTCTTACAACAATTTGGTAATTAGATCTGGTGAACCTTTCAAGTTACAGATTTATGAGTTTCTACACACTTTGGCACAAGGTGGTGTGCAATCATAGTTCTCATATATGCATCTTAGTAATGGAGAAGATCAAGGAGCAAGTGGTACAGGCCATGGAGTTTGATTAAGTCCAATGATTAAGGTTCTGGATGCGATGTATAGTGCACAAGATGATTTGATCATGTGAGTGTCTGATCCTAATTCCATGCTTGCTTCAAATTTGATGATCCTGATTACTAATGCTCATGAACTTCCACTCTTGAATAGGGAAATACGCAATCATGATAATGCTAAGAAAAAATGGACTCGTGATGAACTAAAGAAACTATATGAAACCCATGAAAGTCTGTTGGACCTTGTTTCATTGTTTTGTTATGTTCCAAGAACAAAGTATCTACCCTCGGGCCTAATAAGGTACCAATTTATTAAAGTTCACTTTGTATTTGAGTTAACTTATATTATTCATGTTTCTAATGAAACTAGCAAGCTTCTCTTTTCTAAATGGGCTTTAGAATTTTGTTTTGGTTTTTGAATATTTACATTTTCCAGTTCTGATTTTTAATCTTTATTAAACACTTTTATATCCTTAAGTTTATTAGTCATCTGTGAAAAATTTAAACCTTAGTCATTAGCTGCGGCATGTTCCAAAAGTAAATCCAATCTTTAAAGGCTTCTAATTTTTAATTGGTTTAGATTTATCTTATGCCTATTCAAAAGTGATTCTATATAATTTTAATTAGAAAACATATATACGTGAAGTTTAACAATTTACATTAATTATTTACTATGATTAAACGAAAATAGAAAATCACGTATTTCAAGAAAACAAAATATAATAAAAGATCCTAAATTTTATTTTAACAATATAAAAATCAATGATACAAATAATAAATTATATAAAGTAATTATCAATTTGTTATTATGTTAAAATTAAGTTTATAAATGTAATAAGTTGGGAATGAGATTATATCATTTCACAAAATGCTTACATTAAAAAAAATAGAGTGAAGGATTTGTAAGTACTTGGGTGGCAATGAAGAGTGGTTTTGTCCCTTTGAGGATTGATTTGAGGTGTACTTATTATTCATCATAATTGTAAAAATATAAAGTAGAACAAAACCTCTTTTCTAAGTTTCAAATGTGGTACTTGGCAGCAGAATTGGAATATTTGTTGCTTAGATTGGTCTCAGTTGTTCCTTCTTTTGTCATTCCAATGCTGCTTGTTGGGAAGGTATATATGTATGCTCAATTACTTTATTAACAATGTTTTATTATTTTTGTCTTTGTTTAGGAAGTTTCATATCCACTTTTGATTCCATTTTAAATTATGTTCTCAATTTTTTAAATATATAGAACAAAAATTAAACTTAACATAAACATAGATGATGAAAATAGTGTTTTAGCCTTACAAATATTAACAGTGGGTTTAGGCCATTGAAGAGCAATTGTTTTAGTGCCTACAAGCTTTATTTCCTGCTATTACTTCATGTATTTCTGTAATTTCTTCTTAGTTTCAGACATGATTTGGTCACAATGTGTTTGGGATGATGCCTATACCGTACAAATATTGATATAATGATATCTTGTTTCGTGTATTCATGACCAACTATTGTCTTCATTAACCATTTCTATCATTTTGTTCTTTATAATGACTTACTTTCTATCTATGCCTCGGTGCAGTACTGTCAAATGTTGGTGGCTTAAAAGTTGGGGTAGATGCAATCAAGCAAGGTATTATGTAACCTATTAAATGAACTCTATTATCTGTAATAGTTATTAGTACGTACAATGAATGTTGATGCCCTTAGATACATTCAAAGAATTTCACTTTAGACCTTTATCTTTCTTTCATTCTTTGGCTAAATGTTGTAATCTTAAAATCATTGCTACCATCTATTCACTTAATTTGATGTAGTAAAAAACAGCTTTTCAAAATTTAATTTGGTATTGTTTATGATTAGGTGGTGCATAAGCTGATTTATATCCTTATGTTGTGATCATTTATATAGTTTCTTGAACCTTTTTTTCATTTTCAATTTTGTAGATGAAATGGTGATTATTTTAGTTGCCTGCCTTATCGTTTTGTTCAGTATACAAAAGTACGGGACAAGTAAAATGGGACTTGTAGTAGGACCTGCTTTATTCATATGGTTTTGTTCTCTTGTGGGCATTAGGATATACAATCTTGTCAAATATGACTTTACTGTCCTGAGAGCATTTAATCCATTTTAAATGATATGACTTAAAAAATGGTCTGTTGAAATAATTTAAACATATTATTATTAAGATATCTCATATCAACTTTATAAAGCTTGTGGGAACTTTCAATTTATGCATTCAATTTTAACTTGAGTGAGGCTTATCAGTTTGATAATGATTGTATTCTGGGTTGAATTAGGTTTCGGAATTTCTAATACTTGCGCATACCAATTGTTTAGACAATAATAAATGAGACATTATTATTTGCTTTTCAACTAAGCTAGCAAAAAGGCATCTTGATCGTGAACAAAGGGTATTAAAAGATGCGTGGAAGCTAGCAAAAAAAATGAAAAAAATGAAAGTTTTTACACCGGTTGTAATGGCTAACCGGTGTTAAAAGTTTATTTTTGTACCGGTTGTTAGAAACAGGACTGGTGTGAAATATAATATTTACATCGTTTGTTACCGACCAGACCGGTGTAAATATTATATTTTACACCGGTCATAATCAAAAGAACCGGTGTAAAATGTATTTTTCTCACCGGTCGTAAAACCGGTGTAAAAAGTCCCTATTTTTCTCACCGGCTTCATCTACACCGGTCCTACAACCGGTGTAAAAAGCCAAAAAGGACCGGTGTAAAAAGCCTTTTTTTCCACTAGTGTCGGGTCCCTTTTTAATTCTTTTAAAATTTATCACATCCCTAACATTTTTATGATCATAAATATTTCTCAAACATATAAATGTACAACATCACCAAAAATCCTAATTATTTATCAAGGAATATTTTCTAAAATTATCGTAAATTATTTCCTTAATTTCATAAACATATTATTTAATTAGTTATAACAAAAATCACTTGTTCTTATTTTTAATAAAATTTCCAGAATTAAAGTTTTGTACTAAAATTTATTTTATCACATAATTTTCAAGTTCAAGTCACGTTACCAATTTTCTATCACCAAAATCATTTCTTTCAAGTTATACGTTAGGATCTAAAATTTATTAAGTTGTTTTACTAACCATTGAAATTTCCAACAGCAACAAGAATTCATTTTTAAATATAAAACTCATTTTAAGAAAGTTCATGTTTTCTAAAAATCTTACTAACACCATAAGCCTTCAATCTAACCAAACAATACACAAATCAACAAGTTGTAACATGCACATATGATTACAACCAAAAATCTGCAGCAATAAAATTTAGCTTAGTGACTTTCATAATTAAAGCTTTAAAATTTAAAGGATTTAACAAGAATCATGGTGCAGCCATAATGCTCCTTAAATATCTTAATTTTTTTCCAAGGATTTTCAAGATTAAACCACAAAAGTTAGATCTTTAAAGTAGCAATAGGATATAAGTGCTAAGGAACACTTATATCCCACCATGCATGCATAAATTTTATGGATCTAAGACAAGCAAAGTACCCACCCCCCTTACCAACAAGATTTTTTTGTCTCCAAGGAAGGGTAGTAAAACTTCAAAATTTTGCTTCTAGACCACCATGGATGGTTCCATCAAGATAAAGGAATTGGATGCCTTGAGAGATGGTGGTTAACGGGATTATGGTGATGAATAAGGGAAGAAAAGTTTTCTATTTGAAGAAGATTTAATAAGGAGATATGGTCATGAGAAGGAAGTAACTTGATTTTAGAATGTAGGAGGGGTGGTGTGGTGATTTAGAATAGATGATGGTGGGTAAGGGATAATGGTTTAGATGAAGAAAGTGTATGAAAAATGAAGAAGACAGCTCTGAATTTTTTTCTCTAAGTTAGAAGGATGAAGGAAAAGCAAGGAGAACAAAGCATGGTTGCCAAAGTGACAAGTTTTGCATGTTTTCCTTGTCTCCCAAGGAGGTCACACGGCTGGAGCAAGTAGATGGGCAAGTGTCACACTAGTCCCATGCATGAGAAAGGTATCAAAAACAGCTGAAGATGATGTGGAGGAGAGTTATGCATGGCTGGGACAAGTGTCCACGTGGTGGAGCCATGTTATTGGTTGTTTATGCATGTCAGCCTAGGTATCTCATGCAGGGCAGCACATTTCTCGTAGGTTTAGGATAGTTTATGTTCTGAATTTGCCAATGGGATAAACAAAAAAGTTGTAGAACTTTTTGTTCTCTTCAAATCCATATATAGCACAAAAACATCCATTTCGAATTGAGTGAGATATGGCCCAAATACTAACAGGGTGTAGGGCTGTGACGAGATTTTTGTCCCTTGCACAAATAATTTTTCTAGGCCACATGGGCTGCAAATTGGACTTTGGTTTCTTCCTTAAAGTTGTGGAGAAATGTGTTAGGAATATTTTGGTGAAAGTCTCATTCAATTTCATGGCCATATGATAGAGGTATGTAGAAAAGACTGCACCTAGTGCAAACTGATGCTGGAAAAACGTGAATTGGTGTAGTATTTTAATTTTTGGGAATTATTGGATGAGAAATAGTCTTAGTGGTTAACATGAAAGTTGTAGATAAATTTGATACAGAGATTTTGGGATAGGAAGGACTCAAATCCAATGTTGGGAGAATACATTACGCCTAAAATACATACAAATGCGCATTTTGGCTTACCTGGGTATTTAATTTAATGTTTTTAAGCTTGGTTATTTAAAATTGGGTGTTGGGCTCTTCATGAAAGTTGTTAGGAATATCATGATGGGCGTTTTGGAATAAAAATAATTTACTCAAGTCCCTCGGATAATTTCTGAGCTCAAACTGGGGAGTTACTCTATTTTATTAATTTAAAACAGTTACTTAAATATTTATATTTAACTCACTTAATGTTTTATTTTATAAATCTATGTTATTAGGATGTTATTAAACACATTATTATATTTTCCTAATTATCTCAATTAATCACATAATTAAAGTCAAAACCTCTACCTTACCCTTACAAAATTCCTTTAAAATGGACATATAATCAAATCGGCCATAGCCCATTCTTTAGTACACACAAAATTTTCATAGAATACAAATAACTGGTCTCAAGGACCTATCATACAAAAATGAGGGCTGTTACATTACTTATTTAAAACCATGAAATCAAGCCCTGAATCTATTCATATGTTTCTTGAATCTATTCATATGCTATTAAATGTCAAAATACACTAAATGAATTTATTCATGGTAAAAATGAATCTATTCATTTAGTTAAAAGTTAAACTTTTGAATTTGAAATTTGAATCAGAGAAACAACATTGCATAAAACACGAAAGCATTACAAAATTCAAGCCAGAAAACAAGGATCACTAAGCAGACATCCATTACTAGAAACATGGATCATGGAAGACAAGCATTACATAAATCACAGATCGGTAGGAATTTTTAATTGAAAGCTTTGCTTTTTGAAATGCTATAGATAGAGAGAAGAATGACGCATCAGAATAATGCAATTCAAACAAAAAGAATTCCTCAGTTCATCTTCCTTTCATCGTTACTCTCTCTTTTATATTCCATTTGTTTAATCTCTTTTGAGAGTTATTAAGAGAGTCAATATCTTAGTGTTCTTAAATTTGCATATCCTCTATGTGAGAGTTATTATTTTTTAGAGCTTAAATTTGTGTATCTATTCTATTGAGAGTTATTCTTATAAACACTATCACCAAAATTTTGAGAGTTTTAAGGTTAGGTTTCCATCTTGGTTATTGAGAGATTGTGAGATTGGGTGGGTTGCCCTTTGCTTGTGAGGATTGAGTTCTTGAGTGTGGGACACTAGGAAGCTGCAATTGCTCAAAGCTTGTAATCTCAAATTCTCAATAGTGGAATCCTTCAAGTGGGTTGCTTAAAGGTGAGACGTACACCGGGGTGGTGGAACTTGTTATATCGGTTTGCAATTCTCTCTTCCTTATACTCTTTTTATTTATGCATATAAACTGTTTGATTAATTGACTAAGCTAAAAACATTAATTGGAAATATTATGTTTTAGTTAAAATTAATATGTGCACACCAACTGTTTAATGAATTTCTTAAACCAATAATGTAACACTCTCGGTTAACTAGGACAATCCCTTCCACTAGATTATCCTGGTTAACTGGGAGGTCACGAGTTTTAGAAAAATATGAAAGTTTTTTTTTCATACATAAAACTTGGTGGAACAGATATACCTTATATACAACATATCATATATTATATATGGTTGTAACAGCAACTGTACATCCTAAAAGTGAAGGGGCACACAGGCTCCGATGAATGAAAATAAAATTTAACCTATTCTATCTGTCCATGGTCCGAGAAGAATCTAGCTGCTCCTCATTCTAAAGTCTGTCTTCATCCCCATGATGTCTGGAAAAATAGCGTAAAGATGAGTCTTCACCTCCACAACAATCGGAAAGGTGTCTTATAAACACCTGCCCACACACAACACAAACAATCCAAGATCGAGTCTCACCCACTCTTTTGGGATTCTTAAGATATATTCTAAGTTATCTCACCACTTTTGATCTCACTTAATCATCCCTATTTTCTCGTTCATCTCTCAGGGTTACTAAGTCCTACAAGTCATACTTAAGTAATAAACAGTCACAATCACAGTACAATGATGCAATGCATGAGTTCATTTCGTTATTTCCATTCTCTTTATTAGTCATCATGATGCATGTGGGCCCATCTCCTCCTCAACCATCTCATATACCATATCTATATGCACAACAACGCCACCCTTATCTCCCCTCCCTAACTAGAGCGACCGAAGCTCTCCTCGTTCTGGTTTTCACAAATGGGTAAGGACTTTCAGTCCCAACATTAAAATGGCGAATCATACATATCACACATCACCACAGAACGAGCACTCCATGGTCATAGAAAATCCCGCCTTTTGTCGAAGTACACTAGAGTTTGCTACGGGCTGTTTGGCGACGGGCGCGAATCCGATGCCACTTGGAATTCCTGCCTCCGGTTATACTCCCTAGACGGCCCTCGGGTATCGAGGCACGACAGATTCTTCAGTGTACCCATCACTGTATGCTCTAGGGGATCATTCCAACATCCTTCCTCAACTCCATATATGATGCATACAATACACAATTTTCTTTCCACTAGTCGTCGGTAGGGTTCTTTTGATGGCTCAATTTCATTTCTAACGTCGGATTACTTCTATTCATGAAATTTCAATTTATTCTCTTCTTTATTTTCTCAAAATGCCTTAACTCATAACGGACTTACCCCGACGCTTAGAAATGAAACGAGATCTTATATTTTCCAAAAATTATGGGTATACTGGCATCACAACGCCCATCATCACATCAGATCCAATCTAATCTCATCACATTATTTCACAATTTATTCATCTCAAGATCCCTACCGAGACATTGTTTTACTCGTTCTTTTCTTATTTATACCAACACATTCGTTTAATGCATCATACAAGTACAACATCACAATCCATACATGTGTCATCATACCATACCCATCATACATCTCATCACACATCTCATCACACATAATTAACATGTATTCTTTCATACACACAATTATATAGGAATCGTCAAACCCAACATTCATCATTACAATATACTTATGAGATACTTTACTTAATTCACACAATTACACCATTACTCATTCAGTAGTATTATTTACAGAAAATCAAAGGTAATTGTTGGCATTAAACTTGGTATACTAATTTGTACATTAGTTTGCTACTAGTTTAGACATCAGATCGTACGTGCTTACTCAAAATACCGTATGAAGTAGTTGGATTCTATTACTCTTCTTAAGTTATCTATTCCTTTATTATTATTATTACACTAATGATTTTAACTCCTTATGTTTAATCATGAAGTCTAACTCACTACTAAGTGACTTCTGTAGCTTAACTTAGATACTTAGATCTTTTACTTTAACCAACAAGATTTTAGGAAATAGCTTAGCTTTCTTATATCCTTCAATTATTTATTAATAAATTCTTCTTCTTTTTTTTTTATTTCCCGATTCTAATTCTTAGTAATTAGAGAGTTCAATTTACTCTTAAATTAAGGAATTTAAGTCATCCTTTAGTATTTATTTTCTTTTGTTAATAAACTTCACTAATTGAACGATTTATTTCCTAGGTTACTAATTTCTTATGCACATAAGTTTACCCTTAGTGATATCCCCCCTAACTTTCAGTCATTATCCTTTAGTACTATTTCTCTATTTCTGTCATTACTAATTTATTTAGTTACCTTTATTTAATCAACTAATATTGATTATCTCTAAAATGTCAATTTGTTACTTAAGGATTTAGTCATCATCCTAGCTTCTATGCTTTAATGCTTAATTAGGATATTTCCTCCCTAAAAGTCATTATCTAATTTATAAGTTGCTCCTTTTTAATTCTAGTCTACAATTTAAATTCAAAAATCTCTTACATGTCCTTTACTATCATTAGTTAACAATATTCTAAAATTTGAATGCTTGTCTCTTCTTTAAACTTCTAAACTTATTCTGAATTATTTGAGCGTTTGCGCCATTTACTTCGAAATTACCTAAGGTCCCTTTTTATTATAAGTCTAAATCTTAAAATCTTCTCTTTATTTAACTAACTAACATCTTTAAGCCTAAAACTCCTTTAATTCCCTTCACTTACATTTTAATGGTTTCTAGGGTTTCTAACTCTTAACATTATTTTCTTTTATTAGATTTTCAAACTTTAGACCTATTTTATTTAGGTACGTAATTTCTTCCCTAAAAATCTTTTTCTATAATTTACTCCAAGTTAGACTCTAGCTATTTCTTTTCATTCTTAGCCTAATCAATCTATTAAAATATTTAACCCAAAATTTCATTTCCTACTCGATTTCAAATTCATTCCATTTAATCAAGTGCTTAAATTCACTTTTTGTTTTTTCCTCAAGTGGTCACAAAATGGTTACTAAAATTTGCCATGAAATTCTCCTTCTAAATTCCAAAATTTGTTATACTAAAAGACTTCTCGTATTTCCATTTCCTTTTTCATAATTATCAAGTTACTTGTTAGTAAAGTTTTTCACAAAAGAATTTATTCATTTATTTAGTAAATTTCTATAAAATCTTATAACCACTTAGGAAATGCCATTTATAATGCTTAGTAACATAACGCGTCATAACCGTTCAGTGAGTAAATTTTTGCGAAGTGCGCGATATCTTCCAAACAACTCCAGGGTACTTAATGGTAATAACAATTTCTAATAGCGGGGCTTACCGGTGAAATAATTTACAACTACATAATAACATCACAATTTTAAAGATATAATTAATACAACCATATCAAATTAAACCGAGCCCGCCTAACGCTAAATTTTTCTAAGCTTTTCATTTTAATACTGATCGTGATAAACTTTATATATATATATATATATATATATATTTTCATATATAACATTATCAAAATACACTTATTAAATTTATTGGAAATTCATTTTAATGATAAATTCTATTAAACTTAATCGTCGTCGACGGAAATTTTCGTAACTTAAGATTTAACCGTTAGATCGTGGCGAAATTCAAAAAGGAGATTCTTGAATATACAAGCAATATTATGAAATGGTTAAAAATAATTTTAGAGGAGGTGAGACCCCTCTTACCTTTCCAGACAGCCGTTGCCCGGAGGAAGAAAATGGCGGTCTTGTCGGAAAACTCACTAAATGCCCCGATCGCTTCCGATCACGCTCGATCGTGCCTGGAACCTTAAGAAATCAACATGTAAGAGTTTTTCAACCATTAAAGGGGTCATGGCCAGCAACAACAATATGGACAGCCACGGATTTAATTAAAATGGGAAGAGTAATTTACCGAACGTTCACCGTTTGTTTGAAATCCTTCGTCCTTCGTCGTCGGTCATCACCGATCATTCCCGTAATCCTTAAAAACTAACATGGATTATTAAACATATGAATAGAGTCACGGTTTTCATCCAAAGACAACAAGGAATTGACATGTAAGGTGCTAAAATTTTAAAGAAGACAAAAAGAAATAAGAATCAAGGATCAAGAGTTAAAGTTTTACTTTGATGATTAAAATGGTGGCCATGGTTTTTGGGGGAAATTGACATGTTGACAATGACCATCTAGGTGACAATTTTTGATGATAAAATGGAAGCTAATTTGGAGCTGGAACAATATGAGGTACGACGGGTTTGGTGAAGAATGGAAGAAGAGAAATTGAAAGTAGATGGTGATATTTAGGGGTAATGGTGCCATGAATTAGAGGAGGGATTTGTGGTTGTCCTTGGGCGTGAATTGTGGTTGTGAGGAGGGGATTATGATGCTGGAAATGAGAGGAGAAAAATCAAAAGAAGAGGAGGGTTAGTGGATTGTTGCCGAGAGGAAGAAGAATGGAAAGATCATGTTGCATGGTGTGGGTATATCAAGGCGAGATGACATGGGAGCATGTGATGGTTTAATTTGGGTGGTGAGTGATGACATGAAGGGGCTGAATGATGAATGTGTAACTGAATCTTTTGGGCAAAGTAATAAGTTACATTAGTAGCAAGGCATGATGGCATATGGTGGCATGTTTATGATGATGTGACATCGTGTGGTGTTAACTCCTTGCAAGGGAAGTAACGTGGGAAGCAAGGAGAAACTTAGTGGCTGAGTAAGACATGTGGTGGGCAGGTGTTTCATGGAGGGAATGCATGGAGGAAGGAACTAGGGTGAAGGAGACAAGTGTGCCTTGGGTGGTGGAAGTTAATTGGCCTATGATGCATGAAGACTTAGGTGGCACAACCAGGGGCATCCTCTTGTTCGTGGAGTTTGGGATCCTTTTGGGCCGCATTTCAACATGGGCTGAACATCAAAGTTGTAGAAATTTTTGTGCTCTTTAAATCCATATAGAGCACAAAAAAATCCATCAAGAATTGAGTGAGATATGGCCCAAATACGGAACAAGTACAGGGCTGTGACGGGATTTTTGTTCCTTGCACAAATAATTTTTATGGGCCAAATGGGTTGCAAACTGGACTTTGGTTTATTCATCAAAGTTGTGTATAAATGTGTTGGGAAACCTTTGGTGAAGGTATCATTTAATTTCATGGCCATATGAGAGCGTTAAGTGGAAAATACTGCACCTAGTGCAAGCTGTTGCTTGAGAAACGTGAATTGATGTAGTGTTTTAAATTATGGGATTGATGATGTGGGAATTTGATTTCGAGCTCTTCATGAAGTTTTTAGGTATTCCTTTTCTCTTTAATTTTATATATCATTTGCAAAGATCCAAGTTTTGTAGGCCGAGATATACCCGATTTACGACGGGGTACTCTAGAAGCTTTCCGGATCAGCTAGGGCCTCCGAAATAAATTCACCACTAATTCTCCTTTAGGAATTTGATTTCGCGACCTTCATGAAAATTGTATATATCTATGATAAGGATCCATAGAAAAAATAATGGAGTGATTCAAGCAACGGAAGAGGGAGATACGCAAATTTTTATCGAAGGCTGCTAGCATCGAAACGAAACAGCCAAGGGGTCACAAATATTTATTAAACTGTACCAATCTATAAGGATTTAGCTTTTGATGTCTTCATAAAAAAATATAGATAATTTTTTTACGGAGATTTTGACACCAAGTTTACATAAATCGAAGGTTGTATAAGAAAGTTATGAATTTTTTCTAAACCATGTGCAGAGAAAAACGTCCAAACGTTGGAATTTTGAGATGAATATACTTAATCTTCAATTTTGGGATTGACAGAATAAGAATTGGAGTTCGAGGCTAGAAACAAAGGTTGAAGATCTTTTTAAAACGAAGAGATTGAGACCAAAATCATTCGATTCTAAGATCGTATGAAAAATCTGGGTCCAAAACACCAAAGGTATTCGGGTCGTGTTTTAAAGCGATTTCTAAGGAAATCAACTTATTGAAAAACATGGATGATAGAGTCCGAATCAAGCTTCGGTCCCTTCAAGAAAAATTCCCCAAACGTCAAAATGAGTCATCAGAGACTGACCGTGTCACCATCGGATATTTCGAGGTATATGAACGGTCAAACGTAAGAGACGCCAAAGGTTCTGATTGAGCTTATCAGGCTGAGTCAGACACCCTTGATTCTTCACAGAGATATTCTAATAGGACTAGTATCCCTACTGGGTCACTAGTCTTGGGTCCCACAGTTCAAATCCGAGGAACCTGACAATATTTTATTATTAAATATAATTATGAAATAAATGAATAAAAAAATTTAAAATACATATAATTTAAAAATACATTATTATAATCATTACCGACAGAGAATAATTATCAAACAAATATAATGATAAATTAATTTGTACTTAAAATAATCGTCGTTAACGTATTATTTTTGACTAAACAGTATTGTCGAATATAATTTATTATTTTCTTATCTCTGCTTCTCTCACTCGTTACACTCTCTCAGTATCCTTATCTTTCACGTTAAGCTGCTTTTCACTATTTTCCTCATTCTAAACCGCTCAAGGAACAGGCCAAAAGCCTTGAGCTTCTTACCAGAAGCTTAATAGAGTATCGTCAGACTCCTGAGGGTCTGGTTTTCTATTCTCAAAAATCAGGGCTGTTACAAATAACTTGCCTTGATTATCATACTTAAAGTTGAATATTGTCTTTGCACCTCAAGTGTTTTGAAATATGATATGTGCTTTATAATTATTACCTCTTTTACATTGCATCATTTATGTGCTAAGAACTATTCTTAAAGGGATTCCGCATAAAAGTTTGAAATACTCAATTCACCCTCCTCTTGAGTATTGAGGCCTTGGCTAACAAAATTGAGATTTGGATTTTCTCTCTCTCAATCTAGATCATCCATGCCATCTAAGGGTCCACATTCACTTGCCTTTTACACAATGGTCCATAGCATGTCTTTACCCATTGGACAATATAATGAAAACGTTGAAGGAAAAAGTGCACAGAACTTTCTAAAGTGAAAAAGGGAATTTACATTTTCTTTAATTTCATTTCTGCTCATATTTTCACTTTCTGTTGATATGTTTTAAGTTCGTTCAATTACTTCCTCAATTCTAAAAATTACTTCAAACATAACTCTATACTCACAATATTCCCTTTATTATTTTATGCCATCAAATACCCTAAAATAATTTAATGGGTCCCATATCACCGATTAAATCGTTCAATTTCATTAAATTTTGTTTTACCAATACTTCACAATTAATATTTTATGCCTCTCCCTATTCTATTGTATTTCTCTTCTCAACCTTTCACTTACATGTAAAATAAGTTTCTATATACATTTTTGTAATACTGATTGGGTCGAGGCAATAAGATGGAGACCTAGAAGATGTTGATCTTTGAAGGAATAATAGGGTGGTGACTCCAAAGGAGTAGTGACTCATATGGAGTGATGACTCCAAAGGATGATGGATCCTAGAAGTGAAACTTTAAGAAGTGGTGCCACTATAGTTCCTTTAGGTGTATGTTCTTTTATATTTCTAGGAAGACCATAACTATCTTACAATTTCAATTGCATGTTTTGGAATTATTATTTTGCATTAAACATTTAACAAAAGCCGATAAAGAATAATAAGATAATTGAAATCCCGCAAGTCTGAAAATTATACCTTCCAATAAGTAATAATGTCAAACTTGATATAGATAAAGTGTAGTTTGTAACACCCTCAGTTAACTAATATAATCCCTTCCACTAGATTACCTCGGTTAACTGAGAGGTTACTAATGTTTAGAAAATATGGAAGCTTTTTTCTTACAAGTTAACATATGGTGGAACACAAGCATCATAGATATATACATATACATAACTATGCCATACATATAGAAAGTGATCCCAACAGATCCATACAACTGAAATAAATAATCCTAGCAACTAAGCATCTCCTCCCATAAAGCCATCATCAGACCAAGGCGACTCTGGAACATCTGAGGTGGCTGCCAACTACGTCAGGTCTGGGAGATAGGATCATCCAGAAGGAATCGTGCTCGAAGACGGCTGGTCACTAACCTTCTGAACTAGCTCATGCCTCATGCTACTATAGGCTTCATATGACCGCGCAATCCTTGGTCTCTCCATACATATAACTCTTGAAGATGTATTGGAGAAAGCCTCGAGACTGATCCCATTTGTGCCTAGCAAGATACTGTTAATCCTCAAATTTACTGTTATTTTTATAATTAAAAGTGTGTTAAAAATAATAAAAATTAGTTTAAATGTTAATAAATTTATGTTTTATTTGAAATAAATGAAAATTATTAAAACTCAGCTACTCTGACCTATTTTTTGTATTTTTGTAGTGAAAAGAGGAAGAATTGAAGTAAAAATTTATATAAAGTTGAAGGGCTGACGCGTAGCATCAACCCCATGCGTAGCGTCAAGGTTTTGGTGCTACAATATGCATCAGACACACATGCAGCATTAGAAGCTACATGGACTCCACTTCTAGGTGGCCTTGCACTCAGTAAAGTGGCCATTATTGGCCAATCCACTGTCACCAAATGGACAAATACAATGAAGGACAATTGGGAAACATGTCTGGGCATTAATTGTATTAATTATTGTTAATCATGGCCAGAAATTATGCAAATTAATGGAGGCTGAGTCAGAGTTCTGACGTGTAGCGCCATCCGGACGCGTAACATCAGGACCTCTGCTCAGCCCTATAAATAAGGACATTCTCCGCCATTCTAAGCATCCCATCCCTTTCTTCATTCTTCTATTTATTCACTCGAATTCAGAGTGTCTTTTCTGAGTTAGTATTCTAGAATAGTTTCCACATATTTGAGAGTGTTGTGTTGTATTATGCTCTTTCTGTATTATGAAGTGTGATTAAGTGCTTGTGATGTCATCAATTGTAAGTTGTGTTTCTACTTTCATCATGTGTAACTAATTTGTTTATGTATGAATTGGTGAACCTATCTATGAATATGATGTTGTAATTATGACCTCTATATGTTTATGATTCAAGTACTATGTTAGTATTTTAATCTTTTATTAGTATGAACTTCAAACGGGAGAATGATTTTCATGCATGTTAAAACTACTTTAACGAAAGTAAAATTTGAAATACCCTTAATATACCAATTATTAGGAATAGAGTTGGTAATTATTGTTGTGTTAAGGCCAAGACTTAAAGCAATTTTTTACTAAGAAAGCATTTAAAGGATCAGACTTTACAGTAACTATTTAGAATTTATATCACGAGGAATCAGGTATAATGATTTTAAGCTGCAATGACATGAACTTGATGATTAAATATGCATGTCTATGATTATTTCATTATGTTTTAGTACGGAGACCCTAATTTCAACATAGTTTGTTAATCTGTGTTTTCAATCTCAAGTATTAGATTTATTTTGAAATACTACTCAGAGTTATTTCTAGTAAATTTAGAATTTATAATCTTTCACCCAATGTATAAATCAATCTCCAAATCTGTGAATATTGTACAAATTATATATACATAATTCTTTTGTTAATAAGTTTTGATAAATTTACCATAGTAAATAAGAATTATTGTTTCACACTAAAAACATTCAATCATTGTAGGAACGATATCTATTTCAAAAACTACAATGAAAAATTGGTGCGCTTGCCAATAAAGAAGCCCAACACATTTTCTGGATCTAACAGATACCTCTCCATTGGAGTCATCACCAGTACTCTCTGCTACACTAGAACATCAACTAGTCTCTCTGGCTCATAAACAGTTGGAGGCTTTATTGGAAGAAACTGCTGGGGTAAGTCTGGAAGGGTGACTGGGTGCTCAACCATCAGATCCATCGATGCATCAAATGGAAACTCCTCGGAATCCCCATCATCAACATCAACTGGTAGGGGTACATACTTATGAGTCATCGCTCTCTGGATGCCTACTCCTATAGGACCTGGTACGACTGGCACCTCTACCTGTTGAATAGGTCTCGGGGCCATAAGAGGTACTGGCAAAGGGTGGAAACCAAGAAGGTCGACCATTAGTGCTGCCTCCCTGCCTGACAACTCCTCTATCTCGTCTATGCTCAGAAGGCATGGTGGATCACCATAACGCCAAACTGTACTCTTTATAACCTCTACATCTCGGTCATATGGTCGTTCAGGCTCTGGCTGGGGCGGAGCGAGTACATCAATTGGGGCCTCCTCAGGTTCTTCTGGTATCGTAAGTAGGTGGCTGGGGCCTGGCTAGTCCTCTCTACGTAAGGAACTCCTCGTTCAGTATACAAGCCTGATCGGGGATGTAAACAAAAAATGGTTATAAGGATGAGTCTCCACCTCTACAATAATCAGGAGGGTGTCATCTTAACACCCATCCCACACAACATAAAAAATCCAGGATCAGAGCCTCTCACTCTCTTTGGGTCCCTAGTAAGTTTTGTTATAAGTTATATCACTCCTCTTAGTCTTGACTAACCATCCTCATCCTTCACCTCATTCTCAAGATTGTTAATAATCATACAATCACAATAAAATAATCAAGAAATCATAGTATTTTATGAAACAATGATGCAACGCATGGATTCCATTCCTTCGCTTTAGTGTTCTTTAACCGGTATGATGCATGTGGCCCATCTTCTCCATATTAATTACAACACAGTACATATATATCATAATCCCGCCTTACCCTCCTGTCTAACTAGAGTAACCAGAGCTCGCCTTATTCTATTTTTCACAAAAGGGTAAGGACATACAGTCCTATCAATAATGGATCCAAAACACATCTTGGCAAAATGGACACTACACGGTCATAGAAACACTCGTCTTAAGTTGAATTATACCTGAGTTGCCATGAGCTGTTCGGTCTCGGGTGTGAATCTGAGCCATTGGAGGTCCGACCCCTGTATACTCCCAAGACCGCCCTTAGGGGATCGAGATACTGCTGTTCTTCAATGTACCCATCACTATATGCTCTAGGGGATCACTATATCATCCCTCCCTATACTCTACATGTAGTATGCAATTTACTCATCTTATCATTAGAGTGCCTGACCATAGGAAGAACTTTATCACTCGGTGTACTTTGAACCAATTTTTCCTCATTAGGGTAATTTCACCATACTCATAATTTCACATCTTTCATAACGAAAATATGTGCCTAATCAAATTTGCCAAGCTTTCCCTTTAACTCTCATAAAAGTGTTTCTAACTATTTTTCAATTACGTTCGTGCCTATACTCAGGACTCTTTTTAGTTCTATTCTAGTATCACATTTATATACATTTTCATCATTAATTTCGGTACCACAATAAACAAAATACAGCAATTATATCACATTTATTTCTACAAGTATATCACCTAATTTATACGTAAACATCCACATTCACAAGTTTAATCATGTCATACTAATATTACTATCGGTGTGGTGTAAGGATAATCGTGGATATGAATGTGCTTATATTTAATTATTGCTTTTAACTAACATACTAATCTTGTGATCATGTAGTAGCCCCTTTTTGTATAATAGTATCACTTAAAAATTGTTGTCATATATATATATATATATATTTACTAATGTAAGGGTAAACATCCCCACTTTACATTTATCTAGTCTCTTAATTACTTGTACACAACTACTCTTTCTACTTGTTGATGTGGCCTAGCTTTTATTTTAAGAGTCAATTCGGATTTTAACCTCTGAATATTCTAAGACTGGTTTTATCTAGAGATGTCAATAGGGCGGGACGAGTGCGGGTAATATGTTACCGTTACCCTATCCACGGGTTTTAGGCGAGTAACGGGTATTCGTGGGTCGGGTGACGGGTATCCACGGGTATGTATGAATATTTATTATTTTTATAAAATAATACTAAAGAAGAAAATATGATATAATGTACTAAATATAATATTATTTTAGTATAATATAATTTAAATTATTATTGTATCATACATTACAACTTTATAAATTAAAAGTATTATCATTGAAAAATATTAAATTTTGTTTATCTCATTATCAATAATAAAAAGTTAGATATGTATATATATTTAATAAAAAATAAATATTAATAATTAAACGGGTACCCGCGGGGTGGGTAGTGTGATACCGCTACCCAACCGTTTAGTAAATATAAGGGTATCCATTACAGGTAACACGCGGATTACCCACGGGCGCGGGTTTTTTGCCATCCCTAGTTGTATCGAGTCTATTTATTTCTAGTTACTCTTTTTTCAATTTATTACTATTCTTTAATCTTGCTCAAATTTTAGTCAACTTTCTTTGTCTAACTCATATTTATTTCTAAAGTACACTTATTTACCATTTCTACATTAATTCTTTTATTAATTGTACTAGTTAATTCCTTTTTCATTATATTCTTTTGATTAACCCTATACTAGAACTCAATTTCAACTTCTTTATTTACATGGCTTATTCATTCTTTTAAGGATTTAACTAATATCCTAAGTTCCAAAATCTTGGATTTAGTTAAAAGATCTAAAACTTCATTCTAGAGATTGTTACTTAAATTATATACTACACTAGCTTCTTTTGTTACTTATTCCAAATTTAAATTTTAAAATCCTTTTTTAACTCTTATCATAGTTAGTTAAATATTAAAACCTATAATGTTTATTCTTTACCTTAATTTCTTAAGTTACCTTTATTTCATTTGATTATTTATTTTATATCTAAAATCAAATTCTGAAAATTTCATTAAATCATGATAAACTCTTATAATTAAAATGGTGCTTCCTCAAAACTTGGTAAAATAAAATAAAGTGTCATGATCGTCTCGATCGGTGAAATTCCTAGAAATACATACTTTTCTCAAAATGGCTCTGGTATGCTTGGTGATGAATCTAACTTCTATTAGCGGGGCTTACTAGGAAAATTGCAATAAATTACATGATAATACATTAAAATTTATCATTAAATATTATAACCAAATCGAATTACGATCGAGCCCGCCCAAACTCTAAACTTCTTAGTTCCTTAGTCACAGCTCCGATTACGTTAAAGTTTTCTCCATACACATAAATATCGAGGCATGCTTTACGAGATTATAAAAATGCTGATTGACTTAAAATATAATAAACTTACCGTTGGTGAGGAAAATTACACAGTTTGAGATCTAACCGTTGGATCATGACGAAACTCGAAGGGGTTATCCCTGAATACTTGAGAAATGGTATAAGGCAATTTAAAATACAACAAAACAAAATAGAGATCCCCTTACCTCATAGGGAAGATTTGGTTTTGAAGAGAAAGGAAGGTGGGTTCGCTGAAAAATCGTTAAACGCTCTGAATCGCCCGTCGATCATCGCCGATGGTTTCCGTTCCTAAGAAAAGCAACATGCAATAAAAAGTGGGCAAGGATGGTCACAAATTTAGGCTTCCAAAATAGAGAAAAATGCTTCAAATCTCAAGAATGCAAACTGTTTTGGCACAAGAAAATGAGGACAAGATCAAGAGCCAAAAAAATGCAAGATCCTACCTTGTGGTAGCTTAGTGGTTCACGGCCAAGGATGGCCAGGACAAGAGGAGTCTGGATGAATTTTGAAAGCTTCCTGTTGGAGAAAAATAGAAAATGATGGGGCTATTTTGGTGAGAGGAGCTGCGGGTGGGGTAGGGAGGAAAAAGGAAAAAGAGAAATTTTATGGGTGGTGGTGGTGTGATGTGGTGTGGTCGTGTGGAAGGAGAAGTGTGGTGGTTGTTGGGGTAACTTATAATGGTTGAGAGGAGGATTGTTGTGGTTATGAGATGAAGCATTAAGAGAGATGTCAGGGGGTTTTGGTTCTACCGTGAGTGAGGTAGAGAATTGGGTGAGTGAAGGTAGGTTAAGGTGATGGGAAAGGTAATTAATATTTTGCATAAATTCTAATTGGTAGGATTAGGAGGTGGGCGGCTGAGTGGAGGGGGAGAGCCAGGGGGTGACACCTCTCTGAGTGAATGGTGTGAGGTGGTGATGTGGTCGGAAATGGGTGGCCAAAAAATTAACTTGTTACGCAAGAAATTATGGTGTGCGGGATTTTTAGGAATCAGAAACTGATGAGGTTAAAAATAAATAGGGATTAGTTTGTGGAATAGAAATCTTGAAGAATGGTTAACATGAAGTTTGTAAAGTTTCTTTTTCCCTTTGCTTTGATATATCATTTGTGAAGATCCAAGATCGGTAGCCCGAGATATGCCCGGATTAAGATAAGGAGTTCTCGAGGCTCCCGAATCAGCTAGGGCTGTAGAAATAAATTCATAACTATTTTTCCTTTGAGAATTGGCTTTTGTGCCCTTCAAAAAACTTGTAGGGTTCTTTAATACGGATTCATAAAAAAAGAACGAAGCATTTCTAGTATCAGAAAAGGGAGATACACGAATATTATTAGAAGCTACCAGCATAGTGACGAGACAGTCAGGTTCTGGGAAGATTCACAAAACTATACTTATCTAGAGGGATTCATGTAACATCCCGGGTAATTAAATTAAAAAATTTATGATTGATGGAAAAATATTAATTATTGCCTTCAAATTAATTTTAGATTTTTGGAAATCATTATTAATTAATATATATATATATAATTTTAAATAATTAGATGTTAAGGAATAAAATAACTTATTTGATTAATTAGTTATTAAAGTTTAAAAATTTAATTAAATGGATGCTAGTAAATTTTATTTACCAAAAGGTTAAAAGTAAGCTTTACTTAAGTTTTTAAAAGAAAAGGAAAAAGAAATAGGAAAATGACCAGTATGCCCTTCATGAAATTAAAAACTCACTTTTCTCCTTCTTCTTCATGATCTGTATGTGACCTTCTTCTTCATTTCTCTTTCTTCAATGGTCGTAAGCTTCCAGCTCCAAATTGAAGGACGATTTCACGTCGAAACTTCAAATTGATCGCATTTTTGGAATCCCGGCAATGAGGTGAGTCTATTGGTACCCTCAATTTCAAATTTCCTTCCTCCTTTTCATTTTCTATCTCTAACCAAATTTGGCATTGCATGTGGGGGGCTCGGTTTCACCTTCTCTCTATGAATGGAAGCTTGGAAACGACTCTTATGGTGATGGATAGTCTAATTTTGCAAGTTATTCTTCTTCCTCTTCTCTTGGCCGCACCTTGCATGCATTGTGGGGTTTCTGGTTTTTATTTTGATGCCAATGCGGAGCTTAATTATGGTTTTAGGTATAATGGGTATGATAAATGGTTGATTAGTTTTGTGTTTTAATGGGTCATAGGCATCAGATTGAATATCAGAAGGTCGTTGAACATCGTGGGTGTCAAAACCGGGAACGGCATGACAAACGAGTTAATCAAAGGGCATGATCAACATCAAAAACAATAAAGAGAAGCTTAGAGTTGAGGTAAAAGGGTGTGTTGGGTTAAGGTTAATGTAGAAATTTGATTACGTCCTTGGCGGATAGGAAAAAGGGTATATTATAGCCACTATTAGATGCTTCAATTAAATTTAGTAATTTAATGATGAACGATTAGAGAATGGGAAAATAAGGATAAACCATAAACCTTGGAGATGATAAATAGGAAATAAATGAATAGGTGAATATGTAATCAAATACATTGATATGTGATAATCATAAAATTTTAGAATGACTTATATGGAATAAGTAAAATTGTGAAGTAAAAAGAGATATAGTGACAAGTATGTATATGGTAGCTTATAAATTAGAAGGTGAGTATGAGTGGGTATATAAATGTGAAGTGGGTGCGGGAGAACTAAATAACAAGGAATATGATTTAATGATTATAATGGTAAAAATGGATAAGTTAATATGATAAGAACTGTGTAAACATTAATAGTAATGAACTAGTGATTGCAATGATATATATATTATGATTAGACTGTGTTTGAGGTAAGCATAATTTAAATCATAGGATGATTAAATGGAGGTTTCATAACTTATGAATAAAATGGGGTTGTTAGAAATACAAAAATTATTGTTTATGGTGAAAGTGGTTATGTTGTCATGGTGGCTAAATGTGAACAAAAGAGGAGGGGTTGAAAGGTAGCTTATAATATTAGATAATTAGGATGTGTTGATATGTATATAGATATATGAATATAATGATTCAATGTGGTTTATCAATTTTGAGGATGAAAATCAGATGATATGATATGTTGATTATGCGATCTGTATATGTAATGACATGAATTGGATCTTGAGTGTATAATTGGTATATTGTAAAATTATAGAGCCAGTGGCATTGATTATATTGTTGTGTTTGATAATTGAAATTTGTGATCACTATTGATTATTGGTGGATTGATACCTAGTGATGGCATGATGTTATATTGTGGGGCCTGGTCTATGTGGCCTCCCTGGTGGAGATTCATGGGCGGAGTCTGTGTGGCCGCCCTGAATGATTGGAAAGGTGAGGCTTTTATGCCATTAGAGCACAAAATTATTGTGTGTGATTTATGTGGTTGAGGACGATCGACGGTATTATAGCCCCTCGTTTTTTGGCTCCCGTGGTTTTTATGCCCAGTTGAGCTACCCAACGGTCAAGTAGGACCCAGTGGTTGAGGTGGAGAGTCAAGTAGGACTCGGTGGACCAAGCAGGGTTCACAGGGTATCAAGTAGGACCCCCAGCTGAAGGTCAATCCTTTTAGTATCTGGATACTAGGGCGTCATATTATCTATATGAGAGTCAGTCGTGTTTTACATGTCTTGACTTGTGATGATATTTATATTGATGATATATGAAGATTTGTATTATTGAAATGTATCAAAACCTATGTAGTGAATGATGTTGATTTGACTTGATGATGATGAATCTAGTGTTTCTGATATGGATTGATATGTTGAATTTATGTGATAGAATAAGATAATTGATTAAGTGAATAAGTGAATTAAGGAAGAATTTGTATTTCATGCATGTATGAACTTAATTGATTAGTATTATGCTAGTGATGGTTTTAATCTGATGATTGACATGAATTGATTAGTATTGTGCATCGAGGTTGACTATGTTAGTATTGTGCATCGAGGTTGACTATGTTAAATAGAGAGGCCAGGTGACATGAATAGTAGGTAAGGTATGGCATAAGAAAAGAATAATAAATGAATAATGCTTTTAATTAGGAAGTTAGCTAGATTGTGCTTTTCCTAATGTTTGTTGCTTTATTTTTATATTAATTCTTAATTCCAGTCACCCACCTCCTTTTACTGTGGTTTTTAGTGACTAGCAGCAGTAGTTGATGGGCACAATAGAGGCGAGTACTAAATGAGGTCTAGACAAATCCAATGCTTAGGGAAGAGCGATGTTGATAAATATGAATTGATGATTATGATTAAGTTCATTTATACATGTGTATGTTATATGATAAGTAGATTGTTTTGAATATGGATACATATATGTGTATGTGTTATTGTTTGATAATTAGACTTGTGGTCCTGTTAGGTTTCATAAATTGGTTATGGTATAAAGATGATGTTTAATATTTGCATGGGTGATGGATCGATGATGATGGAAAAGGATTTGGATTATGAGTGTATGAATTGAAAGTATTTACTAGGCACATGATGTTATAACTTTAGGTGTTATGTTGTTTTATGAATTGGCATAAAGTCACTGCTGTTAGATCTTGGTCATTGATATGGACAGGTGACATGCGTAGATATAGTTGTTGCGATGTGATTGTGTTAAGTGTGATAATGAGTTGATTGATTGTTGAGGATAGGTGAATTGTTATTGAAAATAAAGTATATTGCATGATGGATGATTTAACAGAGAAGTAAGCAACTGAAAGAGTGATTTTTCAATCCAATGGGTTTTGGGACCCCCAGAAGGGACCAATAGGTTCCTTATGACGTTTAGAAATTATGCATATAGGCCTTGTGTGGTTTAGAGCCCATTTGAATGGATTGGTGCGTAGGTTTTGGTTACTTTTAATTTAAATGTATTTTTTCACATATCTTGAGCTTATGTTGGAATTTTGGCAAACAGACGGCGCCAACAGCTCTGGAATAGGGAAAACATAGTTCCCATGAAGTTTTGTAGTAATCGGAGTTGAAACGGGCAAAATAGGTAGGTAGGAAGTTGATTTATAGGTTTAAAACTGTCATATTCGCTCAAGCGAGTCAAATCTCGCTTGAGCGAGTCTTTATATGGGTTTGGGAGTGCATTCTAGGCAAATCTCACTCAAGCAAGGGGATTCTCACTCAAAGAGTGCCCTGGGGATGGTTTCTACCAAAATTTCGCTCAAGCAAGCTGAACAGGGTCTCATGATATCAAATTTTTGCTCAAGCAAGAGCTTGGGCAAAAATCTTGCTTAAGCACCCAAAATGTCGCTCAAGTGAGTTGATTTAGCCTTTTCTTTCTTTATAAAAGTTGTAAAGAATTTTGTCACCATCGTTTTAATACTCAATTTGCGGCAATTGGAGGTGGGTAGCCCGAGTTATGCCCAAAATACTAAAGGGTGGTCAAGCTAAAAATTTCAGCAGGGCTGATTTTATAAATTTAAGAATTAAGTAGTCTTAGGTGCATAATTAGCCCTCAACTTCTTCAAAACAGTTGTGGATATTTGAGTTATGGAGGTGTACCAACTGGGCTCATCTCGATTGGAGTTGTGTTACTACGATTTGACTCAAGTTATCGAGCAGTGCACAAGGTGTTAACATGTTGAAAAATTTTCTTTGAGTCATTTTGGGTCTTCCAAGCCTAAGATGCATTATTGGGGACCCATAGAGTCATGTGGGGACGTTCTAAGACAGATGTAAATAATCTTGAAAAATTTTCCCTGTATTTTTATTAATCGGTATAACATTTTAAGTTTAATTAACCTTAATTGCATGTTTAGGGTCTAATAATTCGACGGGATGTTACAATTCAACTCTTGATGTATGCATGAAAAATGTAGATAATTTTGTTACAAGGATTTTGACACCAGGTTTGCATTAATTAGAGGTTGTATAAGGAAGTTATGAATTTTTGAATGAACTATGCACAGGATAAAAAGCTCAAACAATGGAATTTTGAGGTGGACATGCTTAATCCTTGACTTAAGGGGTGACAGAGTGGGAATTGAGGGTCGGGACAAGAAATAGAGATTGGAGATCTCTTCGAAACAAAGGGATCAAGACTAGAATTACTCGATTCTAGTATTGTTTGAGAAAGTTAGGCCTAAAATTAAGGTAAATTTTGATTTATGGAAGAACGGGGTTGACAGGGTCCAAATTAGTCTTCGGCCCCTTCAGGAAAAGTTCCTAAAATGTCAAAATGGGTTACTAGAGACTAATTATGCTGCCATCGAATATCTCGAGGTATATGCATGACCAAACGTAAGAGACAATGGGGGTTCTGATCGGACCGGTTAGACCGAGTCAGTCATCCTCGATTCACCACAAGAGAATCCTAACAGGACTAGTTTCCCTACAAAATCACTAGTCTCGGACCAAACGGTTAAAGTCTGACATCTAACTAGGTCCCACAGTTCAAATCTGAGGAACCAGACAATGTTTATCATTAAATATTAATAAACCACTAAATAAATTTCAATAAAACATCATTATAATTAATTATATATTTTTGAAATTATTATTAATAATGTTAAATATCAAAATAAATAATAATCAATTATTTTATATAAATTAATTAATAGAAATATTAATGATAAAGATCATTAACCAATTAATACCAAATTAGAATAAAATAATCATCATTAATCATATTTATTGAATAAATAATTATTATATAAAGAAACTTATATAGTTTTGAGTTTAATAAATAAATAGATATTTAATATTTAGACTTAAATCTTAAATTTAAATAATTAAATATTTTCAATAACTATTATAATCAATGAATAGTTATTGACTAAAATTAGATATTAATTATTAAAATTAAACATTATCTATTAATCATCATCACATCAAGTCAGACATCATTAGGAAGAAGATATTAACAATATCAAGAATCTAATACTTAATCAAACAAGATTATTATCTTATATTAATTATTACTAAATCAATAGACTATCTCTAACTAAACAGTATTATTAAGTATTGTTATTATTATTCACTTATCTTATTGAACTGGATTTTTTACTACTTACACTCTCTCGAGATCTCTTTCCCCCATACTTAGAGTAATTTAGGGATCAGGCCAAAGCCTTAACTCCCTTTAGAAGGCTTAACAGAGCACTCTCAGAGGTCTTGAGAGCCTGGGTCCCTACTCTGAAAATTAGGGTTATTATATAGGTCATACCATAGATGTTAAGTAAGACATGATTAAATAATTGGATTATCCACATATGACTTTTTGAGTAATATTTAAATAGGCAGATTTTCCATTTGGATTGGAATAGCTTAAATGTATGAATAATCTAAAATGCTTTTTAATAAGCAACACTCATCAACGCTAGTTTCAATAGAGTGTAGGTTCTGCCAAATCAAAGTGCCTTTATTCATATTAGTAAAGGATGATGGATAATTGGATTATCCAACCATTTGTTATTGGACTTAACTAGGTAACTTTAATCATATTAAAGAACCTAGAAGCGTTAATATCAAGTTTAAACATCATTCAATGAGTAGCACTCGTCGAGACTAACGTCAATGAATAGTAGGTCTACCAAAGTAGGGTGTTATCATTTATATTAGTATGACACAATGTGACACAGCCATCACCCATGTAGATGCCACAGAGCCTACACAAAGTTTGGAGGTTTCATTGGAGAGCTTCAAGGGCCCTTTGACTAGGTGGTCAAGAGAGCCAAGGAAACACTTCAGACACATTTGACTTCATATGACATCCATTATTGGGCCCAAGCCCAAGAAGGAGCTCTTGAGAACCTTTACACTTTGTACATGCACTATCTTAGAGTAAAGGGCCTCTTTATTGGGTTTAGTTATCATTTGTATATATTTTATTTTCATGTTATTAGTTTTAGAAATATTTTAGGGCTAAAAATTAGGAACTAGTTTTGGGCCTTACATGGCCATATTTTCTATTTTGGGTCACTTTTGGGCCTTGTATAGGTATTAGCTTGCTTGGGGCTATGTAGTTTTAGTTTTTGGGCCTTAGGTGAAGTTTTTTCAAGCCCACCCAAGCAAACTCCAAATGTTGCATTTCCTAGGATGTATAAATACCTCATTTCCTTTGTAATTTCTAATAAGTTGAATTTTAGAAAGTTTTAATGAGATAACTTCTCACTTCTCCCTAGAAAAAGTAGAGCATAGCTCATTTATCTTTGTTCTTATCCTTTGGCTTCCTCCCAAATGTGGTGAACCTCACTTTTCCTTACCTTTCTATCCTTAGAGAGTGGTGGCAATCACTTCTCCCACATTAGTCTTCCATTTTCCTTTATTTCTCTTGTATTTTTAAGCCTATATCTAGGTTTCTTTGCATGAAAAACCTCCATTTTCTCACTTTATGCATTTTTTCCAGCACCATTACTCTTCCATCTCAGATTTTGTTTAAAGTTTTAGAGTGCTCAAAGTGTGGATTTGAAGAAGAGCAAGAGGTAGATCCAAGGCATCTCTTAGGAATTGAAGAATTCCTACAACATGACGAGATAATTTTAATATCCAAATTATTTTTATTACGCCTAAACTTAACCAAGTTTTTCAATTAGCTTGAAAATAACTTAAAGGTGTAAGGATTAGGTTTAAATTTATACGATAAAAAAGGACAAAGAGTTACCCACCTACTCATTCAAAAGTTGCATGAGATGTAATCAGACATGTGTTTCCTATCTAAATAACCAAGGTTTGAACGAGTAGCCAAAGCTAACTCAACACTAGGCCAAATATAGATCTTGACCCACTAGAAAAATATTCCAATGAGACCTTTTTTATTTAGTGGGGGTATTTGTTTTGTACCCAACTAGTGGGATATGACATATTTAGTTAATGACCAAAAGTTGAATATGTCTTATAATAAAAGTGATAGATTTGCATATAATTTGTTTTAGAACAACCAAATATCATTTTCATTGTGATTTGTCCTTTGGAATGACACTTTATCTGGAAAAATCCCCAAATAAGTATCAGGATTTAAGGATTTTCCTCAAGCAAGAAGTGACAACGTGTCATGTTTGGCTTATTCTAGTATCATCTATCATCGGGTAATGGATACCCTATGAAGTCTACATAAACTCTAAGTTGTAATAGGCAATATGAATAAATAGAGACATACGATATGAATGTATATAGACTCTATCAAGGCTAAGCTGGTTTGGATAAATAGAAGTCTAAAAAGTGAATAAGAAAGGAAATTGTTTCTAGTTTTGGCCAAATAAGACATTGAAATAATTCGTTTAAAGAACTTGAAGGAGTTCAAAATTAAAAGAAGTAAGATTTCTGCTTCAAGTCATGTTATAGAAGTCAAGTTTTATCTACTTCAGTGGCATTAGTATCAGATACTAGATGTAGATTTAACATTTATTTGAAAGATCAAAAAGTAAATCATTGGCTAAGGGAGAAGAAATCTTAGTATAAAATAGAGCAAAAGTTGCTATATTGCAGATAGGATCTTTACCTATTGAGCTAGTTAGTAAACTAGACATTGTGTAGACTATTTCTTGTTGGACAAGAAATATTTTCTTGTATAAAATAACTTTATTTCTTCAAAAGGATGTTAATGCATAATTGAGTAATAGATTTTACATGTTAAATCTCAGAACACACATCTAGAACATAATTGTCAAAGTAAGTTAAAATAAGTGATTTTGAACTTACATAATATTGTTTCCTAGGACAAGGAATGAGAAACGCATTTTTAGATACTATTAATATGGTTATTTGAACTTTTTTAATTCTAAAATCAATTAAGACATGTTAATCTTATTTATTGGGAAATCATTGAGACCTTATTCATTGGTAGGTTAAAGGTGAGTAATCTATTTTCTAATAGATAATAATGTATGTGGGGCCATAGGAACCATAATTAGATGTGTTTTTCAACACTTTATCACACTAATTAAAAAGTTCAGTGGGTATGGATTTATGTAACACAAGTCAGGAAGCCTTTGAAAAGTTTAAAGAATTCATAATGAAGTGAAAAACTAAATTGGCAAGATAATTAGAGTTTATTAAGATAGCAAATAATTTGAGCCACAAGTTTCATAACTATCTAAGAGAGTGGAAGATTACCTCTTAACTTATTCCTCATGGAATGTCATAATAGCATCTCTATGGGGAGAATTCAAACTTTGTTGGACAATTCAATTATTGATTACTATCAAATATTTGTAACTCCTTCGATGTCAAACTTTATTGACAAAACATTTTAACCAAGTCCCATCTTAGACTTTCTTAAAGAAACCATATATGATATAGGCTAGAAAGAAACCTAGTATGTTTTAATAATGGTTTGGAATTATGATACTTCTATAAAACATCCAACTCTGACAAGGTCATATCTAAATTAAATAAATGTCTTATGTGAGATACCCAAAGAAAGCTAAGGGTTATCATTTTTACAATCCATCAGGGAACAAATAATTTGTTGTTCAAAATATTATGTTCTTGAATGAGAGTGCATCTCTAAAAGAATCAATGGGTGGATAGTAAAACTTGAAGAAATTCAGGTATCATAAAGCATTTAAAAGCCAAGGGTGGACCTGGAGTAGAAATCACAAAGTGTTATGACATCATTAGCTCTAGTAGGACAAGATTTACTCAAGATCGAATGGGATATGTCACCAAACCTAAAAGATATGGGTATCTTATAAATCAAGAAGGAGACATATTGCTAAAGACAAGTTTCTCACAAAGAAGCTAATGCAAGCTTACATTCTAAGAAACGACATAAGACCGTGGGATCTAAAATGGACTCTATACATAACAAGGTATTAGACCTTGGTTGACGCATCAGAAGGATAAAACCTATAGAGTACAAGTGGGTTTTCAAAAAGAAAACTAAACATGGATGGAAATGAGAGTACCTTCAAAAACAAGATTGAAAAGTTATCAATTAGCTTAAAACTATTTGGACCCTGCTTGTTATTGAAATATACCACCATTATGGGATATGGTATATAGATGTCAACAAGGAAACCTTCTTGAGGATGTCTATATGACACAACCTAAAGGCATTTCATGCCTGAGTATCTTTTTAAGGTATGTGAAGTACAAATGTTCCACTTATGGACTAAAGCAAGCTTCTAGAAACTAGAATCTTCATTAAACAATGAAGATGGATCTTATGACTACAAGAAGATTAGTAATTGCATAGTTATAGTTCTAGTATTGTATGTGGAAGGCATGCATCTTAATAAGAATAATATTCTCATCTTATAGTCAAGAACATCTTTATGCACTTAAGAATGACTAAGGATGCAATCTTGATGAATGAAAGATGAACTCATTGTAAATGTTACACCGATGCCAACCTTTTAACTAATTTGAATGGCTTATGATTGCCATCAAAATATATATATATATATATTGTGGAGATGGTTGTGATGTATGCTTGAAAAGTTGAATGCAATAAAAATTTATTGGTTCTACTAACAAATCTAAATATCTTGCTGTGTTAAATTATAGAATGAGTTAATTTACATTTTAAGGATTAGAATTATTCCAAGTGTTATGTACCCTATGAGTTTCCATTATGATGATAATGGAACCATAGAACAACATAACGAAGTTGATGAATCCAAGCATATACTTAGACAGTTCCATCTTTGGAAGATGTGATATTATGCAATATGCATACCAATAAAAATTATGGGGAACCCACTAGTAAAACCTATTACACAACAAAAGCATAAGGGCGCCATAGTTGTTGGGCATAAACCTCATCATCTCTAACTACAAGTGGGAGATTGTTGGAAATATGCACTAAGAGCCTATATCGGACACACCACTTGGAATAAGGCATTTATGTTAAATACTTTAATAACTTTTATTAGTCCTCAGAATAGTAGGTGAATATAAGAACTATTCCTAAATTATCCCTATTCAAGTATTTATATGGGGACATATAAATACATTAACACTAGTGTTTGAGTGTACTGATGATCTAATCTCATAGATCATAGATATGGACGATATCAAGTCTTCACACGGGTACACATTAAGAGTAATAGTGTACTAAATGGACCCACCAAAAGAACATTGCATGGATCGTTACATGAATGTCATAAATGGTTCTCAATGTGATAATGGTATATGTAGTCCTTCGACCTGAAGTTACCACAATTCCTACATGAGTAGTTTATTGTTTTAATGCAATCAAACATCATATGTAATAAGGTGATCATAAAGGTTGTAATGAAGTAGTGAACAAATCATGCAAATGGATATTAGTGATGTAGATGAGATTTTTCTCTCCTATGTGACAGAAATGATATCTATGGGCCATTTGATAAAGTGAGACTTAAGAAAATGCATGGCCATACTAGAAAAATAAATATTGGATATTTATTTAAGAAAAGTCTACTTTGGTATCAAGCAATATGAATTGGGCCATACAAGGATAACGGTTATCATGCCTTAAGCCCAATTAGATATCATGACAAAAGGACCAAACATACACTTATAGGTTATTTTGATATTTATATTTGAATAATGATGTATTGTTAGTTGTCACTCATTTATTAATATTATTTAATATAAACCAAATATATTTCCTATAGGGTCATACGCATAAAGTAAGCCTACTGGAGGATAGTTTTTATTTTAGTTTAACTAAAAATAAAACTTTGTGCCCAACTCATTTAAAATAAGTAAAGAGCCCATTCACTAAAGAGTGCTCATTAGGTCAAACATGAGCTTATAAATAGAGCATAAGATGCTCATTGGCCGCACTCTTGTGACACAAATAAAATTCCATAAAATGTTACAAAGACCATTCTCCAATGAACTAGCATTCAAAAGTACAGAATCTAGTAGGAGTGCTCACATGAACACTTTAAGGATAAGGATAAGGATAAGGCTATTATTGTGTTGATTTTGTCTTGTATTGCACTACAAGAGGTTAGTATAAACAAAATTTTAATTGTTATTATTTTCTTTCAAACACGTAATTTGTAAGACCTTATAAGAATCCTTATATTGCATTGCTTGTCCGGATGAGATTCCCTAACACAATGGCCTCCCACTTGTCACCTGGAAACTCCCCCTTACACTTTCCAAAAATGTAATCTCGGATAAGTCTGGTCTTGTGTGCCCTCCACCTCTCAGCCACATAAGATAATACCTTCCTCCTCAAGACATCTATTGTTGGCATATCCTAAGCACTCTACAATGTTAAAACATAACTCAATTATCATCACAATAAAACTAGAATAAACTATAACAGTTTACATACAACGTAACGTACCATAATATCAGTCCATATTTGATTTTTTAAAATCTCCTTTACGGGATCCTAATATGGTAAAAGAATAGAGACCTAAGTCCGAGCCAAACCCTAAGTAACTAATAAACTGGGGACGTCAATGTCAACATGCAATTGCTCTCCCTGATGGCTCGTAAAAGTGACATTAGCCATCTGTGGGACACCTCTCTGCCTCCTAGAAAAGGTATCTGAGCCCTGTGAGGCTGTATGTACCTATGTAAAGGGATAATCATTTGTCAATTATATGAGATATATAAAATATAGGAAATAAAGAAATAATACATTATTAATAACAATTAACATGACAAAAATTAATCACGAGTTGATATGTGATAGAAAATAATACATAGTATGAATTAAGAAGTTGATATATTCTCCCATATGCCTTTATAATGATCATCACGAGTTGCTTGGACTTTATCTATATTGTCTTCTAGGTTAATTGTTGGCATACGTGTAGTCAAAGAAGAGGTATCCAAGATATCTAGACTAGGATCCCCTATCATAGCATCTTCAGTATTAGGCCTACCTTGCATAATAATTTACCATCTTTTGCTAGACGTGTCAGTAACATAGAAAACTTATTTCACTTGACTCACTATAATGAAGAACTCTTCCTTATGGCCTACCTTGCTAAGGTCAACCAGAGTATATCCAAATTCATAAGTTTTTACACCGTGATTGACCTCCCATATTTCTTCAGTTACACTAAAATAACACAACTAAGCCATTACAGGATTCTTATCTTTTACAGTTGAGAAATGCATCGACTGAGCCATTACCATAACACCACTATTTTGCATTATACTTTTTTTATCGTCTTCCTTTGTATAGCATGAGTATTTGTTTATGTCATACCCACTAAAAGTGAAGGCATCAAATTTGGGTTCCTGAGCTAGGCGTTGTAGGGTTATAGATATCGATAAATCTTGCAGGTAGTCATTCTAAATCATTACATAAAAGTCTTGTTATGTTCGGTCAACATTCATTTCTCAGAAATTCTTGAGCTATTTCTCTTCATTAAGTCTTTGTGCTCATTTAAATAAGACAGGACTTTATCTGTGTTGTTCAACATGTACAAATATGCCTGGAGCACTTCCTCTCATGGCTTACTCTTCAATTTTAGCTCAGTTGTACCTTTACTGATATTATCAGCTTGAGACATGTATTCACTATAAAACTCAATTGCCTCCTCTGTAATGTACCGTTCTGTGATTGATGCTTCTAGACAATGTTGGTTTTTGACATACCCTTTCAATATCTTCACATATCGCTCAACAGGATACATCCACCTTAGAAATACATGACCACACAACCTCACTTTTTTTACTAAGTTAATGATTAAGTACACCATGATGTCGAAAAATGAAGAAGCAAAATACATCTCGATATGGCCTAGTATAATAACTACTTCCTCTTCTAGCGATGCCAATGTGTCAGGGTCAATAACTTTACAATAGATAACATTGGAAAAATACACAACCTTGTTATCACATGCCACATATTTTTAGGGAGAATGTCACTGATAATGCATGTTTTATCCTCAATTCCTCACTTTAAATGTGTATAATTTGCCACTACTTATTGTGTAATATATTGCATTTTAACACATTTTCATAATTTGACCTTTATTTAATATTTAATTTTAAAATGAATTAAGGATTGATTTTTAATGGAAATAATAAAATCCTTGTTTCTCTTATTTTGTAGTGAATGATTGAGTTTGTAATTAGAAAATATTGACCAAGAATCAAGAGGAAGAAGACACAAGTGATTACATGTTCAAAAAGGGTCATAAAGCACAAAATAAGTGAAGAACAGGCCAGGAATCAATTCCCAGCATCTAGGAATCGATTCCTATGTAAAAAAAGGCTCAGGAAGTGAAAATAAAGGCCATGAATCGATTTCCCCTGGCATGAATCGATTCATGCATTCTAAATTGCATAATAATTGAAAAAATAGGCCTAGGAATCGATTCCCAACATCCAGGAATCAATTCACACCCCTGGGAATCGATTCATATGCCTTAGGAATCGATTCATGCACAAGTTTATTCAATTTTGGCCTAGAGGAATCGATTCATGCATCCTTCAGCATCCAGGAACTTGAAATTTAAGGCCATAAATCAAATCCTATCATAGATGAATCGATTCATGCATACAAATCATTCAGTTTTGGCCTAAATTAATCAATTCATATGCTTTTATTAATCAATTCATTTAGTAGAAACAACATTACGGGATTTAAGAAAGCAGAAAGGGTTTTCTGAATCCACTACGCCAAAAGGGATCCACTTCTTCCATGATTTACGCTTGCGGTTTCCTTTCCCTCGCCTATAAAAGGAAGAAGAATTGAAGCCTTTCAACACACCTTACACCTTCATATATTCACTTCTTCCTTCTCAGCTTCAATTTGGAGCAACAAAGGCACAAGACCTCTCGAGGAAATTCTCTTTCGGGTTCGATCTTTCTTGTTTTTAGTTTGTTTTATTATGGAGGACTAAAACCCCTAGATTGATTTTCTTGGAGATTATTGTAATATGATTTTGAGGTTTCTGTTTTTAATATAGTACTCTTTTATTATAGTTGATTTCTTCATAATCTTACTCTGCTTGTTTGAATTCCATTCTGTTTAATTAAATTTGTATGCTTAATCGGTTTAATTATACAAATGCAATAGAATAAGATTTTCATTAAAATAATTAAAGAAGTATGCATGCTTAATGAATATTTTCATAATCACTTTTAATTATTATGGTTTGCTTAATTCTATAATATGAGAATAGATTATATATATAGGCGATGTTCTTATGTATGCTCAATGATTCCTAGATTTTATGATCTTGACTCCTTTTGCTTAATTAGGATGCTTGACTAAAATATTCATTCAAGTTGAATGTAAGTAAAGGAATTATGAATTGAAAAAGACACTTAGTTGATTAATTCAAATTGAGCTAAGAAATCAACAGTAATGAAAGTGTACAAAGCATCTTTTGTGAACCAAGGATAATCTAATTACAGTACTCCAAGAAAATCAACCGCTTGTTATTTATTTGTTCTAAGTTCTACATTTATTCTATTTTAAATTTTACTGTGACAACCAAACCAACCCCCCCCCCCCAAATGTATTTGTATACTTATTGAATTTCTATTTGTTAAAATTATTTTAAAACTTGATTTTCTTAAATTTTTATGTTGATCTTTGAGAGAACGACCTAGGTTCACACCCTGGTACTACATTATTTTTAATGTTCAATTTGACCGACCGCGATAGTCCAGGTCAGTCACGAATGGCAATAGGAAGACATTGTTGTATGAATCGCGAGACTTTAATTCGACTAACTTTAGATCCTTAAGGGAAACATGACTTCTCAGGTTTACCATAACCTTGTCGATGTTTCACACCTTGTAAAAACTGATAAAAACTTATCTTTTCACTTTTTGACAACATATGACATGTTAGAGGAAAATATGTGTGTTTGCCTTTAAATTATGCATACAATTTCGGCCATATACCCATAAGTTGTAAATTAAGACGAGAATTCAAGTCATCCTTCGCCTTACCCTGTATATTCAACAACATCCCAATAACATTGTCGTATATTTTTTTCTCCACATACATTACATCAATATAGTGTCTTACATAAAGTTCTTTCCAATATGGTAAATCAAAGAATATCAACCTTTTCTTTTGCATCCTTTGTGTACTATGTCGCTTTTCAAACTTCTTAAGGGTGACAATTATTAATTTGACATGTTCATAAGCTCCATTACCAGTTAATATTGGTAGAGCAATATCAAACTCTTTTAACCTATGATATGAATTATCTACTTTTAGAAATCTTTGATGTTGAAGATAAACGGTCTTCCTCCTTAGATGTAGTTGTTGGTAACAAGTCTCGTCCTCACATACATGACACGTTTTATGTCCCTTTACACTATAATCAAATAAGTTGTCATAGGTTAGAAAGTCATTGATTATGCAGAACAACATTGCATGCAACTTGATTATCTTGCACCTAAATGCATCAAAGACATCAACTCCCTCATCCCACAACAGTCTCAAGTCTTTAATCAATGAATTAAGTGCATATCTATGTTGTTGCCCGATTGTTTTTGAAATGACCCGACTAAATTAAATGCAAAACCGAGACTAGGGAAAATTTTTCCAAAATTTAGAACGTTCCAAACGCCCACAAATCAGCTTAGAATAGGAGTCGAGTGAATAAAACAAACTGAAGGCAAAGGAAAGTAGAAAGCCGACCACAAGGAAAGTAGAAAGCTGACCAGAGGAAGGGAAGACTGGGTCAAGATGCCACACTGGCAAGACCCAGCATCCATTAACAACCCAGCGGAAGACAACGCTTGAGCGAGCCCTTTTCTCGCTGGAGCGAACACTGTCACTCAAGTATTCCGTCACTCGGAATCAGGCTTAAGTCACTCGGGAATTACCCCCCATCGGGTCATGCTTCACCCAGTATACTCACACTTAGCCAGATACTTAATTTATTTCAGTAAGCCCACATACATGCTTCATTCGGAAGCGTCTTAATCTCCACTTGGGAAATGATTCCCTCGGTTACTCCACTCGGAGTCTATAAGCCTTCCCTCACCCGGATTGTTTCTCCAGTCCAATATCACTCGGTATATTTCAACCTCAATTCACTCGGAGGTACATTACCCAATCTTCACTCGGCATATTTGATCTTCCTCACTCGGAGGAATTCACTAAGTTAAGTCTCACTCGGACTTATTTAAATCGTATCCACTCGGATTATATATATATAGCCTCGTTCACTCGGAAGAGGACTCCTAAAAAATACACCTCAATCAGAACCATCATGACCCTTCTTCCATCGGAAGTGGTTCATTTGGGATTTCCCACTCGGGAATATTCAAACCTTCCCCACTCGGGGTTTACTCATGCTTTTCACTCGGTAATATATGGACTAGTCTTTCCTCGGAAGTAGCCCACTCGAGTACAGCTTACTCGGAATTATCTTAAGCCTTCATCACTCGGAAAAAGGGCCACATGCATAAGCCTCACTCGGAAATGGCTCTCCCAACGATATTCCACTCGGAATTTATGGACTTAGCATTATTCATTCGACAACACATCTCAGTCGGTATAAGTAACATCATATCAACGTAATATATATATATTTATATAGATGTATACTTGTTCACATCCCGATAGTCAACCCATATAAATAAATACGTTTAGACAATGGATTACATGAGACCCGGCCAAGGCTTTAACATATGTATTTATAATATGTACTATACAAGCACTTCAACAATCTAAGTTCTCATCACTCGGACTTGAGGCCATCTCATCATTCCCAGTCCGACTTGCATATACTGAAAATATAGCCACAGTAGGGGTGAGCTTTTACATATTAAATGACAGTTATTGACTCGAATTTAATCCTTAATTCTCAACCATACAATGACATTATTCAATCAGCAATAATACACCCTGCCATTCAATATGAATACTCTAATAACATCATCCACTTGGGATTCATGCAATTCTACCAAGACTGAGTAATTCACATCATTCTCAATCACATACTCACAGCCATAACATCACATTGCACTCGGCAACAATACCAATGTACAGATATTCACCCAGTCGGAATTCACTCCAATTATTCATGGCTATATTAATCATGCTATTCACATCAGCATTTACACATATGTATATATATACAACCACATGAGCTCATCAACAGTATAAATGTTCACTCGGCATAGCATCAGTATACATGCATTCATCCACTCGGATATAAGTATGCACTCGGCATAACATCAGTATACATGCATTCATTGACTCGGATTTACTCATATCAATTCCAAGCTATATCAATGATGTTATTCTCAATAACATATCCACATATACATGTAAATCACATTGAGCTCAATAACAATTATAAGTGTGCACACATCATTGCAGCCGGATCCGATCATTCATTATTCATTTTTATTGTTGCAACATGGGCTCCAAGCCTTTTTCTCAGCTCCAAGCTGATCCGGCCGTTTTACTGGTACCAAACCGTTTGCCCTCACATGTAACACAGTCACTCCAAGCAACAACGGAAGTGTTACGGGCAGCCCCGAGTCCAACTCGGTAGGCTTGCCTTGAGTCCAACCCAAGGTCTTTCATCAAGCGTCCAACGCTAATGCACTCGGCATTGCCTTGAGTCCTACCCAAGGTCTTTTGTTATACTTGACACGTATTCATCTGATTGCCAATTCGGTATTAAGCGTCCAACGCTACATGCTCCAAGCATTCCCAGTGACGAATCAGATGCATACGGTCTTATTCATCAGGTGTCCAACGCCAATGCACTCGGCATTGCCTTGAGTCCAACCCAAGGTCTTTTATTATATTTCATATTCATTATCAAATCACAATGAATTCAACACAACATTGCATGCACTCGGCAATCCACACATTCATCATATGCATCCCATGCTTTTTAACATAAAATCCCAAACGGGAATCATCACAACAGTCCCTATCTTATGCACTCGGCATTCGCATGTACAATGACAAAGATTTCATGCATTTAAACAAAAATCACACACGGGGATTAGTATAACCAACCCATACACTCGGCATCGACATGCATTTTAATATAAAACAACAAATGAATATTTATCAACTATCTCTCAGCATAATGCACTCGGCAATCATAATAACATGCATATGCATTCACTCTGCATACATCTCATGGACAGAAATCTACATGCACCACATGATTCATCATCAACACATGTCCGGGCTATCACTCAATCGGCAAACAACAATCAACACATTACAAATGCAACACAACACAGTGAAGTAATTTTCACCCGGAACCCGTCCATAAACCATACATTTGAGATGTAAATCAACCCCCCTACCTGGAATGAAGATTCCAGAAGCTCCTCGAGCTTACAGTACCGACCAATTGCTCCTTGGTCACTCGTTCTCAACAGAATAACTTGATTCAGTCATCCACCATAGCACTCGGCTCTCAGCTTGGAAGAGCCAACATTTGTTTCCTCTCGAGCAGCTCTGTCACTCAGCGTTCAGCATACAAGGACAGTGGGAGTTTCAAGCCTCCAAGGCACACGCTGTCCTCACTCGGTCCAGTGAAGGATTCCAAAGCTGTTCCCAAACTCGAACAGTCCAGCCCTTACCAACAATGAAGGACGTCCATGCTTCAAGCACCCATCGCTGTTTTGGCAGAATAGTGGAGGATCCTAGCCTCCCAGAGACTCAGCACCATGCTGTTCTCTCCACCACGCTGTTCCCACTTCCCACTCGTGGTTCTACTCAGCATTCGAGTGGAAGAAGAAGATGAAGAAGAAGAACAGCAAAGAAGAAGAAAAGTCTCCAAAGAAATTCTGGAGAGAACCCCAAGAGTGTTTTCAGCATATCCCAAGTGAAATGGACAGAGAGTGGGTGGAAGAACGTGAAGCTGAAGCTCTCATCATTACTCTGTTCTGTGCCAGCACCCCTCTCAATCAATAATCACATCTTTATTAAATGCTAATCACATCAGCGTGATTAATGGGGGAGAGAGGGGACCGAAGCCCCTTTCACACCACCAAGGACACATGGGTAATCTCCACCTGGCATTATTATTATTATTATTATTATTATTATTATTATTATTATTATTATTATTATTCTTCCAATCAGCAATCAATCTAATCAACCATTAATCGGTAATTAAATTTAAACCAGAATGGTACACTACTCCTCTCCTTCAAAGAATTTCGTCCTCGAAATTCAAACATATATTTGCCTCAATAACAGCTCGAAATATCGCTATCGTGCCACTCTAGAACAATTGCTCATCTTTGATTTTTCTAGCATTCACCGACCGCTTCATAATTCCAATTGGCTTAGCTTGGCTTCTCAAGCGGTTTACCGACCGCTCCAACCCTTCATAGGATTCAACACATTTGGGGTTCAATTTCCAACGTACAAGTTACCCCATTCAACTCTGCCAGCTCACCATAAGCAATGGTACTTCCTAGTCCCATGGCCGTTCGGCCTTATATTCTCAACGCTAATCGGTGTACTTCCACCGTCAGCTCCTGAAATTCAAAGGAGTTACTCAGCACAATTATGTACCCACACCGAGTATAAGCTCAAAGTTATGTCACATAAGACACATTATGGATGCTAATTAACCAGCTGGGAAGATCCAGTCAGTAAATAACACTACCAACTCTCCCCAATACACCCTATTGTCTTATATATTTCAGATTAAACCCTCGGCTCTTCAACATCCGACCATTAAAATTCCTCCTTCAAACCGTGTTATACCTTGGCAATACCAAGCCAAACACTCAAAAGAGCTCCAGTGTGCTTCAATTAGCACAGTTTGCCTGGATTTACCTCGTACAGGCACCACACTTGGTCTTGAGATCTCAGATCCCTATCCATACCTTCAGCTAATTCCGTGTCCGCTCCTTGAGAATGTCACTCGGAGCTTCACAATCAAAAATATTATTCAGAGTTTGGAGGTAATTTATTCCCAGAATTCCTCTCACTAAAAATAATTTCACTCAGAATTCAAGTCCACATCGTAATCGTACCTGCATTTGAGTTCAGCAGTTCCACACATCAACCTGAGTACGAACTCAAATAAATTCTCCTCTTGGATATCTACTCCCTTCGGGGGCTATTCACTCGGAAACTTACCTATTCAACATCCCACTTTCTGCCTAGAAGTTCCTTTCTTTGGAAAAGGTTAATCAGGGGCACATCATACAGACTTAGAAATTTATCACTTAACGCCCTTTTTATTTAGAACCGTCCACTCGGTACCATTCCACTCAAAAGTGTCACCACCAGAGACACTTCGTTCGGATTTTTCCCCTACTCAGAAGTGCCACGTTCGGATACTTCACCCAAAAGTCACACGACTCAGATATTTCACCCGGATTTCGCCTGTCATAAAAGCGTCATTCGGGCACAGTTCCTTAACTTAGTAATGACTCCCATAACGATGTTTCACTCGGAACACCATAACTTCACTCAGTAGTTCTTTCTCCCAGAAAGATTTCACTCGGAATCATCTCTACTTTCTCACATTCGGAATTATACTAATCTTTTCCGAACGAATTCTCGCCTTATCGTTTACCTCAGCTCAAGGCCATGATTCCTTCACTAAATCCACAGTATTACTCGGCTAGATCCATAAGACTTCTAATTTCAATGACAGACTGGATCACACTCCTATTTTAATAATCAATCATTACCTTATTGGCCAATAGCCAACTTACACCAAAGATGACCTCTAATCCTTTCGGAGGCAAATTCACAAGGGTTAAAATAAATCTTCTACCCTCATTTGATACGCTATTGCCCACTACTCATTCAACACCACTCACATCACTTTAACAGTCAACTTATACCGAATAACCTCTGATTCTCTCAGAGGTAAGCACATCAAGGTTAAACAAACCTTCTATCCTCATTCTGATACACTACCACTTACTATCCACTCAACACAATTCTCATCTTCGCTTAGAGTAGCCCAATAGACTCAAACCATCACCATAAGTAGCTACAGTCTCACCTGCCCGACTTATGAATTGCTGCATCCAACTTATAGGATGACGTCTCATTCCTATAGGGTCACAACAATTACATAGAGTCGCTGCAAAAGTGTACACCGCCACAATACCTATGGTATGTAGAGTCGTCTCGGAACAGGATACTCTGCACACTTATCGCTTACACTGACCAGACTCTCTCAAATAATACTAGTTCACATGAAAATTAATGGCAATTCACACAAATCTATAAGCAACACATTTACATCAACATCATTATTATGCACCATTAAGGGTACATCACGCAACAACAATCATGAAATATTAGTTACCACTACTGTAAAATGGTATGTTAGCAATAGATTTTTGACCCACACAGGTATCTGCATCGTAATTACACATAATCCAGGGTAAATCACACGATGATAATCATCGAGTATTAGTTACCATCACCATAAAATGGCATAATAACAGTCAGCTTCCAGCCCTCACCGAGTAATATCTCTTCTTTAAATCTTATTCATCACAAAACCATGGCTTAACAATCTAATAATCCCTCATTTCATCATTTATCTTCGACCATTAATCAATTTAAGCCTAGAAGATTCACTAAACTCCTTTAGGTATACAACTCGGATTACAATATAACTTGCAATCTTGCAGCAGGTTTCTGCATCAGTAAACCTTTTTACCCATCATAAGCATAATCCACCAGTGGACGTACAATCAGCATCACATGGGTTCTACCATTACCATACTTAATACCAAAGCGTACTCAGATTTCAACCTTACCATTCACCATCTATCCGGTGTCACATTTATTATTTGTATTTCACCTTAAAACGATTCAAGCCTCAACAATTCATTATACAATTACTTCACTCAGACTCAACAACCATAAGGTTAATCGAATTATCAGACTCAGAAATTCCAGGGGTTTCCTAACACCCATCGTGGGGCACTCCCACAACGTTTAAACATCACCGAGCCTAGATAGACCACCATAGGGCCTAGTTCCACAAAGTTTGACTATATATATCATACCAAATCCAATTGGGGTTACTACACCTTATGGGTCATAATTCAATCATCTATTCGCTCAGTTTTCAACTACAAGACCGAGTCTAACCCAAATCCTCGGGTATCCAATCGCATCAATTTCCCACAACGTCCAATCATACACGATCATACTCAATCAACTGGGTCAACACACCTAGTGGTCTAGCATCTAATTCCATCATTCACTCGATCTCCTCAACTAACAACCGAGACATAACCCCAATCTAACATATACCTGATTTCACATTTATTTATTTACTACATACTCAATTCACAATTTAAAGAACAACAACAATTCACTTACATCATATATCACTCAGGGTTCTCGTGCCAAGGAATACAAAACTCGTCCCTTACACATGGCACAACCGGTTAGTTGGATTCGAATACACCACACTAGGGGGTTCTTTCAATATTATTCATTTAACCAACTCAAATATGTGAGTTCTAATCCACTCAACAAACATTCCTCGGCTATGAGCCACTAGCATGGCCTATACAAGAGACCGAATCAACCAATACAGTTTCAATGCATATGAGGGTCTCAACATCCATCATTCTATTCCCTCTCAGCCGACCCAGGCTTAGAAATACCTCAAGTATTTCGTGAACAATCAGGCCAGGGTAGTAACAACTCTCTACCCCCAACCAACATGTCAACAGTAGTACCTTTCATTACTGTCCTCAACAAAACACATAGACATGTAATCACATAATTCATAGTTAAACATGCATCAAATCCAATAGAATACCACAAGCGATGATGACAACCGGTCATATTGCACACAACCGCCTAGTGCAGTAAGCATACCTTGGCCTTGGACCTTTTAAGTCCGCTCTGATACCAAAATGAAATGACCCGACTAAATTAAATGCAAAACCGAGACTAGGGAAAATTTTTCCAAAACTTAGAACGTTCCAAACGCCCACAAATAAGCTTAGAATAGGAGTCGGGTGAATAAAACAAACTAAAGGCAAAGGAAAGTAGAAAGCCGACCACAAGGAAAGTAGAAAGCTGACCAGAGGAAGGGAAGACCGGGTCAGGATGCCATGCTGGCAAGACCCAGCATCGATTAACAACCCAGCGGAAGACAACGCTTGAGCGAGCCCTTTTCTCGCTGGAGCGAACACTGTCACTCAAGTATTCCGTCACTCGGAATCGGGCTTAAGTCACTCGGGAATTGCCCCACATCGGGTCATGCTTCACCCGGTATACTCACACTTAGCCAGATACTTAATTTATTGCAGTAAGCCCACATACATGCTTCATTCGGAAGCGTCTTAATCTCCACTCGGGAAATGATTCCCTCGGTTACTCCACTCGGAGTCTATAAGCCTTCCCTCACCCGAATTGTTTCTCCAGTCTAATATCACTCGGTATGTTTTAACCTCAATTCACTCAGAGGTACATTACCCAATCTTCACTCGGCATATTTGATCTTCCTCACTCGGAGGAATTCACTAAGTTAAGTCTCACTCGGACTTATTTAAATCGTATCCACTCGGATTATATATATATAGCCTCATTCACTCGGAAGAGGACTCCTAAAAAATACACCTCAATCAGAACCATCACGACCCTTCTTCCCTCGGAAGTGGTTCATTCGGGATTTCCCACTCGGGAATATTCAAACCTTCCCCACTCGGGGTTTACTCATGCTTTTCACTCGGTAACATATGGACTAGTCTTCCCTCGGAAGTAGCCCACTCGAGTACATCTTACTCGGAATTGTCTTAAGCCTTCATCACTCGGAAAAAGGGCCACATGCATAAGCCTCACTCGGAAATGGCTTTCCCAACGACATTCTACTCGGAATTTATGGACTCAGCATTATTCATTCGACAACACATCTCAGTCAGTATAAGTAACATCATATCAACGTAATATATATATATATATATATTTATATAGATGTATAGTTGTTCACATCTCGATAGTCAACCCATATAAATAAATACATTTAGACAATGGATTACATGAGACCCGGCCAAGGCTTTAACATATGTATTTACAATATGTACTATACATGCACTTCAACAATCTAAGTGCTCATCACTCAGACTTGAGGCCATCTCATCATTCCCAGTCCGACCTGTATATACTAAAAATATAGCCACAGTAGGGGTGAGCTTTTACATATTAAATGATAGTTATTGACTCGGATTTAATCCTTAATTCTTAACCATACATTGACATTATTCAATCAGCAATAATACACCCTGCCATTCAATATGAATACTCTAATAACATCATCCACTCGGGATTCATGCAATTCGATCAAGACTAAGTAATTCACATCATTCTCAATCACATACTCACAGCCATAACATTACATTACACTCGGCAACAATACCAATGTATAGATATTCACCCAGTCGGAATTCACTCCAATTATTCATGGCTATATTAATCATGCTATTCACATCAGCATTTACACATATGTATATATATACAACCACATGAGCTCATCAACAGTATAAATGTGCACTCGGCATAGCATTAGTATACATGCATTCATTCACTCGGATTTACTCATATCAATTCCAAGCTATATCAATGATGTTATTCTCAATAACATATCCACATATACATGCAAATCACATTGAGCTCAATAACAATTATAAGCGTGCACACATCATTTTAGTCGGATCCGATCATTCATTATTCATTTTTATTGTTGCAACATAGGCTCCAAGCCTTTTTCTCAGCTCCAAGCTGATCCGGCCGTTTTACTTGTACCAAATCGTTTGCCCTCACATGTAACACAGTCACTCCAAGCGACAACAGAAGTGTTACGGGCAGCCCCGAGTCCAACTCGGTAGGCTTGCCTTGAGTCCAACCCAAGGTCTTTCATCAAGCGTCCAACGCTAATACACTCGACATTGCCTTGAGTCCAACCCACGGTCTTTTGTTATACTTGACACGTATTCATCTGATTGCCGATTCGGTATTAAGTGTCCAATGCTACATGCTCCAAGCATTCCCAGTGACAAACCAGATGCATACAGTCTTATTCATCAGGCGTCCAACGCCAATGCACTCAGTATTGCCTTGAGTCCAACCCAAGGTCTTTTATTATATTTCATATTCATTATCAAATCACAATGAATTCAACACAACATTTCATGCACTCGGCAATCCACACATTCATCACATGCATCCCATGCTTTTTAACATAAAATACCAAACGGGAATCATCACAACAGTCCCCATCTTATGCACTCGGCATTCACATGTACAATGACAAAGATTTCATGCATTTAAACACAAATCACACACGGGGATTAGTATAACCAACTCATACACTCGGCATCAACATGCATTTTAATATAAAACAACAAATGAATATTTATCAACTGTCTCTTAGCATAATGCACTCGGCAATCATAATAACATGCACATGCATTCACTCTGCATACATCTCATGGACGGAAATCTACATGCACCACATGATTCATCATCAATATACGTCCGGACTATCACTCAATCGGCAAACAACAATCAACACATTAGAAATGCAACACAACACAGTGAAGTAATTTTCACCCGGAACCCGTCCATAAACCATACATTTGAGATGTAAATCAGCCCCCTACCTGGAATGAAGATTCCAGAAGCTCCTCGAGCTTACAGTACCGACCAATTGCTCCTTGGTCACTCGTTCTCAACAGGACAACTTGATTCAGTCATCCACCATAGCACTCTGCTCTCAGCTTGGAAGAGCCAACATTTGTTTCCTCTCGAGCAGCTCTGTCACTCAGCGTTTAGCATACAAGGACAGTGGGAGTTTCAAGCCTCCAAGGCACACGCTGTCCTCACTCGGTCTAGTGAAGGATTCCAAAGCTGTTCCCACAGTCGAACAGTCCAGCCCTTACCAACAATGAAGGACGTCCATGCTTCAAGCACCCATCGCTGTTTTGGCAGAACAGTGGAGGATCCTAGCCTCCCAGAGACTCAGCACCATGCTGTTCTCTCCACCACGCTGTTCCCACTTCCCACTCGTGGTTCTACTCAGCCTTCGAGTGGAAGAAGAAGATGAAGAAGAAGAACAATAAAGAAGAAGAAGAGTCTCCAGAGAAATTCTAGAGAGAACCCCAGGAGTGTTTTCAGCATATCCCAAGTGAAATGGATAGAGAGTGGGTGGAAGAACGTGAAGCTGAAGCTCTCATCATTACTCTATTCTATGCCAGCACCCCTCTCAATCAACAATCATATCTTCATTTAATGCTAATCACATCAGCGTGATTAATGAGGGAGAGAGGGGACCGAAGCCCCTTTCACACCACCAAGGGCACATGGGTAATCTCCACCTGGCATTATTATTATTATTATTATTATTATTATTATTATTATTATTATTATTATTATTATTATTATTATTATTCCAATCAGCAATCAATCTAATCAACCATTAATCGGTAATTAAATTTAAACCAGAATGTTACAGTCTTAGACTTGAGATCATTATCAATAACATTACATATTTTCTCTTCATACATAACCACAATGGTAGGTTATAAATAAACAAAAAAATAGACCATAAACTATGCATAGTGCTTAAGTTACTGTACAGGTCCATTCCATTATTGCCAGTTTAAGTCTTAATAGGTCATTTGTAAACTCTGGAAATAGTGAATCAAACTTCTTCCATTGTAATCCATCTATCAAATGCCTAAGTTGTCCATCAATCAACTTTTCTTAGAATACCACCTTATAAGCTCCGCATCATTTTCAATGGCAAACAAATGCTTCAATCTAGGAATGATGGATACCATAACACCTTTATAGGAGGCCCTTTGGTGTATACCTCCTCACCGTAATTATTATCTTTCTTCTTATGCTATATGACAACCCATACCTTGGATATTCATGTATCATTTCATACTTACCTTGGAATAAAACACAATCATTTGGACATGTGTGTATCTTTTTAAACTCCAACCCCATAGGACATAAAACCTTTTAAGCCTCGTAGTTATGATTTGGCAAGGTATTACTGGGTGGAAGAATTTCTTTCAATAGTTATAGCAATTCAGCGAAACTTTTATCCATCCACTCATTTCTCACCTCTAAATTAAATAAGCATAAACTGCTAACAACCTTATGAAATTAGTGCAATTTGGATACATGGTTTCTCTGAGTCCTCACGGAGAGTTTCGTACACATGTGCTCTCTTAAAATTTTCTTCGCCCACATCATGAATCATCTCCTCAAGTCAATCATCCATATCATAATCAACATCATGTACAAAACTTTCATTTTTAGTTTGATTCACCACACTCTCGACATGTCAACATGCTCACCATGTCATATCCAACGTGTATAGTTTTTAAGAAAATCATCACATAACACATATTCCTTCAACATTTCCAAGCCTAGTAGGCATGTATTCCCACATTTAAGACAAGGGTAATAGTATCTTCCATTCTATCTTTAGTATTCCAAATTATAAACTCTACAAATGTTTCAACTTCAATCTCATACTCTTCATTTATACATGGTGCATTAATCTAACTTCTACCCATGAATATGGCCTAATGCAACAAATGAGGTGTGACACTATTCAACACACAAATACAAACTAATTAAAAGCTTTATTGTCAAGGCTGGAAAAATGTCACTGATTGAAATTTTGTTAAACATTTGGTGTACGATTCATAAATACACAATAGAGGCATTTCTTAAAACATTTAGTGTCTAATTCATAAACACTCAATAGAGAAATTTCATCAAACATTTAGTGTGTAATTTTCGTAAACACTCAACAAAGGCATTTAGTCAAATATTTGGTGTGTAATTTTTATAAACATTCTTCCCTATGAAGCAACTCATAACCCAACCGCATACTCCATACAATGACAACGAAAACAGAGATTCACACAACTAAATAAACACATTCAAAGATGAACCATATTGCCAAGCAAGAAGATAAGTACGTGTTTAAAGTGGTTAGATTCATGTGTAATATAGATGTAATAAATTTTTAACCCCAAATAAATGCAATAGGTGCAACAATATTTTATGTAATGGAAGCAAGAAGCTAAACATGTTTGAAGAAAGAAAAGTGTTTACGAAAAGTTTGAAGTATTTACGAGAACAATTCACTCAAAGTCTAAAATTGTAGTACGTGAGAGAGCTTATAAAATTGGTTCCTTCCTAAACCGACTTTATAGGTAAAAAATCACCCTACAAACTCTATTCTTTGGGAACCAAGTTTATATGTGTTAAAAAATTGGACCTATAAACTCAGTTTTGCAGGGAACCGAGTTCTTAGGCATGTTTTTAAAAAATAAAAAAGTAAAAAAATTCACCCCTGTGAACTTGGTTCTTTAGGAACCAAGTTTATATGTGTTACAAAATTGGAGTTATAAATTTGGTTCAGCAGGGAACCAACTTCTTAAGTATGTTTAAGAAAATAAAAACTAAAAATAAGACCTACTCGATTCTAAGGGAACCAAGTTCGTATAACTGTGTGATAATTTCAAAAATATCACTGCCTCTAATTCAAACTCATTTTCTAAATAACTGAGTTCATATTTTGTGTTCATAGACCTTTTTTGCACTAGCGATTTATTATTTCTTTTTCTATTATACACTACTATTTAAATAAATAACTACAACTAAAATATAGATTAAATAATGAGAGAGAAGACAAAGGTAAATTAGGATATTAAATGATAAAATAATGCATTCCAAAACCATTTAATATTTTCTTAATCTATGTTCTTCAAAATTACATTAGATAAAAAGAAATAAAGAGAGTGAAGTCTTCAAGTGGGTGTATTAGAAAATGGGGGGTCTAACTTATTCTCAAAATAATTTATGAGTTAAGAGTTGTCTTGAGTCTTATAAGGAGTAACGATCATATTCCAGTCAATGTAAGACTTTATCTTAAATCTTAACACACTCTCTCACCCTCAAGGTGAACCATATCTGGTGTGTAAATTTTATAAGACTGAACATATACAAGTGATCTAACATTTGGACTAAACTGACTTTCATACCATTTTAGAAAATAAAGGATCTTACTCCTAAGTTAAGAGTTGTTACAAGTCTTATAAGTGTATAACAGCCAGAGTTGGGTTTTTTCTACTCTGAAACACCTCTACAAAGTAGATTTGTAGGCCTTTTAACACTAGTTTTTTATAATCGATGTAAAAAAACACTTTTTATACCAGTTATAAAAATCACTGATTTTAAATGTATGCGATATATGAAGTATTTTTACATTGGCTTTTTTTAAACTGATTTATAAAATATTTTTTAAACCAAATATTTGTTAAACTAAATAAAAAAATTAACACCAGACTAAAAAAATTGTATAAAAAGTGAATTGTAAAGACCCAACACCTAAAGAGTTGTAAATAAACCTGACTCAATTACTAACTAGTGTAGAACTTATCTTAATATCTTAATATATGTTCGTAAGTGGCTCAAGCATTCTTCAAGCCAAATGGCATGACAGTGTGATAGAACACACATTTACCATTCACAAACGTGTCTTCTCTTGATTGCCTCCCCACATTGGGATCTAGTTATAACCAGAATAGGCATCCATAAACAACAAAAATTGGTAACCCGAAGAATCGTTTATTATTCTACCGATGTTGTGCAAGGATTAAGGATCCTTTGGGCAGCACTTATTTAGATCCATGTAATCTGTACACATGCGCCACTTCTTATTTGACTTTTACAGCATCATGACATTCGACAACCACGAAGAATATCGAATTTCCATAATGAAGCTGGCCTTAAGCAGCTCTTTTGTTTGCTCGCATGTGGCTTTTTGTTTCTATAGACCCAGGCGTCTTTTATTCTAGGCCACCGGTCTTGTCTCTAGGTAGACAAAAAGCCTGTGGCAGCAAAAATTAGGATCCATACCTAGCATATTAGCAACGGTCCAAGTAAATAACTCTTTAAATTCTTTATGTAATGCTATCAAGCGCTACTCTATCCCGGGCTCAAGTTTCTCATTAATCTAAGTCACCTTCTCTGGAGTATCTCCCAATATGATTGCCTTAGATCCCCCATTCGGGGTTGGCTTGGAAGGGTTGAGAGGATCTATCTTTAGCTCGGTCTTGGGGTCTAGAACCACCAGGTTGACAGAAGCCACCGCAGGGCCTCCATCATTTAACTTTCTTTTCTTGTTGATGGCCTTTAACTTCACCATATTTAGGCTGAGGTTGTAGCAATACCTCATCATCTCTTGATCACCCCATATAGAGGACACCTGGTTGTCCTTATCAATCAATTTGATGAGTAGGTGAGGACTTGATACGATAGCCTCTATAGTGTTCAACGTGGGATGACCTATAATGCCGTTATAGGGGGACTACATATCGATGACCAAGATCCTGGTCTTCACCATCCGGGCTCTGGGATTTTGGGCTCCCTATCAAAAGTAATACGAGTATCGAGGTACCCTTTCATGGGATACAAATCAACATCAGTGAGACCCATCCTCTTGAAACAATCATAGAAGAGGACGTCGTAGGAGCTGACCTGGTCCACCAAAATCCTCTTAGCATCTATGTTAGCAACGACAACAATGACCACCACAGCGTCATCATCCCCTGAGATAGTAGGACCAAAATCATCGTCTAATAAAGAGATTGAAGAAGTTTGCACACCGTTCCTAAAAGGTTGGTTGTCTTACTTCTTGTCTTGGACAGACAAGATCATGCGATGGTGACTTTTACGTGTTGTTATTGATGCACCTGCTCCTATAAAACCTCAGTAATCATATCAATCACCTTACGTCATCCTCGCTAAGGTGGGGATGACATATTTTCTTCTTCTTAAACTGCTTCTACCATGGGACGCTTCTGCTTTACTACCATAGTGAACAGCTTAGGACCCCGGTTATCATCAGGGTCAGGAGAATGGTCTCTGTTCTTTTTCTCTATTCGATCAGGCTCATCCAAAGATCTATTCCTAAAAGAATACTACTTTGGCTTACCTCTTTGAATCAGGACTTCGATGGCTTTTTTTAGCTGCCTACACTCATCAGTAGAATACTCCATCTGCTCGTGGAAGTCATAGTACTTCCTAAGGTTTCCTATCCTCTTGACAAAAGTGGGTCTTCGTACTCTATACACACTAAAAGAGGCCCAACAAACCTTCTTCAGGATCTGGGACAGGTTGGAATTAAGGGGAGAATAGTAGGAAAATGCAGCAACATGCTTCTCCCGTTGGAGGTTATTATTCCTACCCTGATCCTTCTGGGGTGCTTCTTCATGCTTTGGCTTTTCTTTCTCCCTTTCCACATGTGGTGTAGGAGTAGGTACCTTGCTCTTAGCTGTTGTGGCCTTGGATGTATCTCAACACCCACATTCTTGGACATCTTGTGTCTAAACTCCTTTAGGGTAGTGGGTGGGCCTATTGCTAATGACATGGAAAATAAAGACTTTGGTTGCAAAGCTCGATGATAATGTGCAATTGGATGGCCTCTGTGAGATCTGGAACCATGGTTGTTTCCTTATAGAACCTCTTAAAGAATTCCTTCAAAGATTCTGTCTCACCTTGCTTGATTTAAGTCAGGGTGTAAGACATCCTAGGCACGTTTCTATAGATGACAAAATGCCTTCCAAATGCCTCAACCATTTCTTCCCAAGAGTTTACAGATTTAGAAGGTAGACCCTTGAACCATGCTACAACTTCCCCAGTTAGCGTGCGTGGGAACATGCGACATATAAAATCAGCCTTGACGCCTAAAAAATAGCCTCATAAACATACGCATTGAGGTGTTTGCATGGATCCGTCTCACCTGTATATTTTCCTATAAAAAGAGGTTGGCTGGTTTATAGGTGCCTAGAGATAAGTACACTCACAAGCCTTTTGGAGAAAGGGATACTTAGCTTGTACACCTAAGGTTTGGCTGTTCAACATGAGACTGAGTCTTCAACTTCTTTTTATACGTAGGGATCTTTGAATAAGAGAGTGTAGAGGCACTTTATGTATTGAAGCCTCAGGTTGCTGAACCTTGTTAGGGATTGCCTTCTCCACATAAGAAGAACGTTCATGCCTCAGCTAAGTAAGATTCTCCATAAGCTGCCTAATAATTGTATCCCTAGGGTCAAGAGTGACTACTGGAACTATCTTTCTTGCAAATGTACTTGTACTATCAAAGGCCAAATGTCTTGGCTCCAAGTACGTTAGATCTTCAACATGCCCCTTAGGCTCACGATCCTCCATAAATGTTGAACTCAAAAATATGAATATGGGACTTAAAATTTACAGGTCCCACTGGGCACGGCAATGAACTGGTATGGGCTGGGGTGCAAGGGTCAGCCTCACGATAGTCCTTCATATTGTTAAAGTGCTTAGGCTTTACATCGGTCCAGTGGCGATCTGATATTATATCCTTTATTCTAGTGGAAATAGGATCTTAGAGTGATACATCGTACCAACAACACCAACCTTATGCGTTGAGGGGAGAAAAGGGTTGTGACCTGCAAGGACCCTCCAACACTCAAGTTAATGAATATTCAAGGAGAATTTCAGAGCTTAAGCGTAAGTTATAAAAAGAATATTTTACCTTTGTTACGTTGATACATAGATATTTATACCTAGAGGTAGTTAAAGAGTCTTCTTACTCTTCAAGTTTTTTTTTTACACTATGTCAGCACTTTTCTGATCGCTTACAGAAAAGTTGACACATGAAATGGACATGTCCAAACGGCTCTACCTACCATTCAATTACTTTGCAGGTTACTTATTCAACATGCCAGTGCATAGGTCAACCATGACTTTCCAATGTTGAGACAATGGCTCACACCAAGGTAAGTTCAGAAACCTTGTACGTCACTTCGGAGATCCAGTGTTAGGACACCACATATTATAGGATATCGGTCTTGAGGATGGATCCTAATCAAATTACCGTTGTGCCCAGGGGCCAGTATCAGGACTGGATCACATATTAAATATATTCTTCATTAATACCCATTTTGGTAATTTTCCATCAAACCATTATTTTCTTAAACCAACTTTACCTAACTTTTTCTCCAACTAAACATAATTATTACTTTTCAACCTACTTTTAAAATGTCACTATCTAAACACAACCACTTTAACAAAACCCAGTTTTCTTAACCCTACTTACAAAATCCCAATTTTCTCAACCAGGTTACACTAATATTAAATTAAAAGACCTTAAACTTGATGCATGTTGCACGCTCTTACCAGCATTTTTCCTTTCAAAGTTGAATATTTGCAAACCTTATATGCCCAAAGCCAAAAAATGTCAAAAAAATACCTAAAACTATACATTCTTTTTATATATCCCAAAATAAGAAAGAATTGTATTAACTCTTTTGAATATTAATAATTTATGAAAAATGTATTAATAATTTATTAAAGCAAGTTGGCAACCTATTATAATTTACAATTCTAAATACTGGGTCCAAAACGGGTCATATCTCTCCTAAATGAATAATAGTCAATCATCTTATTATTCTAATACTATTACTTAAGTGTATTTATCAAATATATCCAATCTTATCTATTAGTATCTGAATCTAAAGATATTCATCCTAATTTATATGTGTATAATTGATGTTGAAAGTAAAAACTAGATGGGCCAAGCCCAATAAAGACTTCATAAATAATGGTTAAAGCTTTCAAGTAAGGTAAGTTATTTAGGTTACTCTGACTCTTCTATTGAGTAACTCACTAACTTGATTATTGGAGTCTTTTTAGGTACATAACCATATTTAGGTACAAAGTGCACATAGAGGCATATCATTAGAGTATATGTTTGACATATGCGCAAGATCATAAATAATCCTTATGTTGTTGGGATATGTGTTTATTCTAAGTAACAACGGTGATACAATCTATGGAAATTTTGGGAAAATGCTTTCCTACTAAACTTGGTTACAACAAGGAAGTCTACACTAAACTCAGTAGGTGTTCAAGACGTTGAAGAGTCAAATAAGGATAAAGTTGTGGTTAATAATAGGGAGATATCTTCCTCATAGGGTATCTCAAAAGTACGAGAGCCCCTGACAATTAAGATGTTCCAACCACTAAATATACAGTAGGTGAAGATGATAAGAAGCACATAAGTAAAGAAAGAATCACATCATCTCCCATTCCTGCCATACACACACACAAAGTAGCACAAAAAACCAAAGTAAAAGAAACATGGTGAAACTAGCCGAGATCCCAAAAAGTGACATCCTTTTATAAATCAAATTATGAACACTTCTACGTCATAATGTTGTTCGAAGTATGAACTAAGAACCTGTATATTTAGGATATGTTACTTTATTAATTAGGAATTTTTATTTAAATAATTTAACATCCTTAACTAATCATGTAAGTAATATGTCAAAATTGTAACTACTAAGGGACAAGCTTCATTTTAAAGAGACGTAATCAATCATAACCACTAAGAGGTGTGCTTGATTTTAAAGAAACGTAATCAATCGTAATCGCTAAGGGAAGAGCTTCATCACTAAAGAGATTTTTAATAGAAATGGTCATTTCATTGATACCAGGGTGTGGCTCAATAAAACATTTCCAAGGGAAAACCCTATAGGATAAAACCCTTGGAGTAGGAAATATTACACACTATTACATGTCGGTCTCAACTATAAAAAATATGAAGATTATAAATGTTCCACTTCCTAGGGATCTTGGTCCCATCTAGATGTTCCAACTTGTAAGCACTGCCTTTATCCACGCTCTTAGTTTTGAGCTAACTTCCCCTAACTAGCATTCCTACTGTCGGTATTCGTTCATCAGAGGACGACGTCGCTAGTGTTAAAACTCCTCTAGACTATTTTTTGTTGTACCAACGTACTACCCTTGCTTTTGTGGCTTGGTCATGGATAAACACGATTTCTCTTACTTCTTGGACGAGGTCCAATTCTTCTCTTAATGCACCATTGTTCATTCCTTCAAAAGCATTTTACACCCTCTAAGTAGGATAACAAATTTCCAAAGGAATCATTGCTTCTACACCATTATATAAGTAAAGTTTCACGTGTAAACGAGTGTAGGGTTGCTTTATACACTCAAAGGACGTGGTCCAACTCTCCAGCCTACTTTTCTTTGGCTTCACCCAATCTACATTTTAGTCTTTTCAATATTTCTCTATTGGCAACCTTGGCTTACCCATTAGTCTAAGGATACTCTACCAATGAAAAAACCTGCCAAATCTTCAGTCGACCAGGAAGGCTTGAAAATTTTTATTGGCGAACTAAGTGATGTTAACAGTGATTATCCTATTCGAGATCCTAAACCTACTTATGATATGCTAATATACAAACTTTTTTGCTCTAATTGAGATTATGGTGGACATGAGAACTACCTCAATCCACTTTATGAAGTAATCCACCCTAACAAAAAGGTATTTAAACACATTAAGTGCTTGTGGAACTAGACCAAGGATGTCTATCCCCCATTGGAAAAAGGACCAAAGGGTGAACAAAGTGGAAAGTACTTCAGGTGAGGTATTGTGGAAATTGGCAAACTTTTGACAGGCTTCATATTTCTTCACATAATTCATAGCATCCCTCCTCATTATTGACCACCAGTGTCCCACTCTCAACAACTTCTTAGCAAGAGTCCAGCCTTCAAGGTTATGCTCGTAGGTTCCCTCATGTACTTCAGTTATGACATGTTCCACTTCTTCAGGTTTTAGGCATTGCAAAAGTGGGGCAGCAAATCCTTTCTTATACACCATATTGTTATTGATGGTGAAATGAACGGTGTTCTTTTGAACTTTTTTTCTTCAAGATAAGGTATTTATGAACTAGCCCTCCTTCTATGAAATTTCTAATTTGGGATAACCAAGACAGTTTGGATGATACCACTACAACTATCATTTTTTCTTGGATTCATGGGTTGGTAAGGGTGCTTTGAATTACTAAGCTTGTACATGGTTTCTTGGTACTGGCGAGCCATGAAAGTACATCGATTCTGACATTTTCTTCTCGGGGGACATGCTTGAAAATTGCTTGCCCAAACCCTTGTGATAAATTCTTCATCCTTGTGAGATACTACTATAGAATGGGCTCCCTAGCTTGGTAATCCTTATTCACTTAGGAGACCATCAGCTAAGAATCACTTAGGATGATGATTTTCGTGGTTTCAACATTAAGAGAAATTTTTAGCCTGACAATGCATACTTTCTACTCTGCTTGTTTATTTGATGTTTCAAACTTAAAATGCAAGGAGATCTAGATAATCAACCTATCCTCACTTTCCAGGATTACCCAGGCTCCAAACCCTTTGTTGTTACTTGAGTCATCCATTAAAATCATTTACCGTTGTTTCCTTATATCTCCATTCCCGTCATTTTTATGATGAAATATGTTAAAATTTGAGCCAAGATGTGTCTATAATTTATAATAGATTTCAAACTCTAAGAATTCAATGGCCTACTTGATCATGTGTCATACTAAGTCAGGCTTGAAGAGCACCATCCTCAAAGGGGAGTCAGTTTAGACAATGGTAAGGCGTGTATGGAAGTATTGCCTAAGGCATCTGGCTGTGATGATAATTGTGAAAGCTACTTGCTCAATCTCTTAGTAACGCACCCAACTCCTTTCAACATCCTACTACGAAATAATTTGCCCTTTTTCCTGTAATTAACTCATTGACTAAATTGTTCTAATGGCCTTGTCCAAGATCGATATATATATACAAGAATAAACGCTTCTTACCTCAGGCTTCACCAAGATTGGAGACAATGCCAACACATCCTTTAAACTTTAAAAGGCTTCCTCACACTCCAAAGTCCACTCAAGCGTTTTTACCTTTCTCAACAGCTTATATTGGGTATACCCTATGTCAATGTAGAGTTAGATAGCCTCTGTTAGGATGGGGACCAATCCAAACTTTGTAGAAACGTAGCAAGACATCAACAACTCTTTTTTCCTCTATTTTACTTTGGATAAAGTATAGGATATTTTTGGATACATCCTGGGATATGACAAAATTCCTACAAAAGGGGCTTAACAAGTCATCCCAGGAGTTGATTGAGAGAGGGGACAAGGACTTTAACCATACCAGGGCTTCATCTTTTAATGTCCAAGAAAACATCTTGCAAACCAGATTGCCACTAACTCAAATGAATATCATCTTATTTATGAAAGAACCTAGGTATTTCCATGGGCCCATCTTCCTATTATAAGGTGGTATTGGAAAATGTTATGGACCACGGTACCTTTTAGGGATTTTGATGGACATTAATTTAGGGGTAAAAAGGAGAGTGAAATATCTTAGTCTTTGGGTAATAGGATTAGGGAGAACTATATAGGATGACTGGCTAGTGTAGAGAGGGAAAGGTTGTTGGGATATCAGTATTATTATAGGTTAGGGAAAGGTGATAGGAATTGGCATTATTATAGGCTAGGGAATTTATAGGTTAAGTGGTTGGGAAAGGCCATGCAATAAATGCTGCATCATGGAAACTAGTATGGTGTTCAAAGCTAGGGTGGGTTATGAGGGTGAGGGTGGTGCATGCCAAACTGTTACGATCCTATTTTAAGGTAAAAGGTAAGATTGAAAGAATAAGATTGATGCTTAGGGTGGATGGAAGTGGTACGAGGATTCCCCATAATCATCATTGTCTATCTTATCAGGTAGAAATAGGTAATAGGCCAAGGGTGTTGTAGGTCTTAAACTTTCTAGCACTCAATTTCTCTACCTTAACAAATTAATTTCAAGATCTCTAGGGTCAGGGTTGGTGGGGCAAAGGATGTTCTCATAGGAGAAACCTAGATGAAGTTAGATCCAAGATCTATGCAATGAGATTAAGGCTTCTTGAAGGACACCCTTCTAGCTATCAGGGCCCTGTTGATGGTTGCCTTGATACGTTGTGATGACTACGATGATGGGAATATCTTAATCGAGTCCCATTGAGTGTACCAAATGATCTAACTGGTATGCACCACTGTATAAGAAAGTATCTATAGAAATGGATTGGCAGTATACTTCAAATTCTTCTTGTACCTACACAAATTCCAAAATAGGACTGAAAGGAGTATGTCCCATATGAAACCTTCAATGCCTAAGTCAACAAAGAGCTCAAAGCAGGCATGGACGGTATCACAAATAAGGAATCAAGGAATGATTATATAATAAATGCATATATTTCATTATTTTCGATGTAAGTATTTATAGTGAAGGCTGATGTACGATGATAATAACGTGTTTGTCAAGTACTTTTACAGATTTTATCAGTTACTAGCTACTAACATGCCTGTCTTTATGGACAACGTCGCCTTGGCTAAAGCTTTGTATCTCGTCCAAGTATAAGACAAGCTCCATCCTCGTTACTAGCATAGTATATTGTCCAGGTACGGGATATACCTAGATGATATGTCTAGATTGGGATATACGTTCATTGCATTGTAAATGTTTGTGAAAGTTTTATTATATCTAAAATATTGCTTTCATTTTATCATTTGAAAGTTTTTAGTCACACCTTTATCTTAGTTTTCTTCCTTATTGCTATTTTTTGTTGATTGTTTTAGACAAAACAATATGGGGTAACTTCTAACTAAGGATTTACATTTTCGGGCTTTGATAAGTGTTGAATAAGCATTGATTTCATGACTCATTTGAACCAATTTTGTAAAGACTTTAAGCTAAATTAAGGAATTATTGAAGGAAGTGAGCATGAATCTTTTAAGCATTGTATAAAAAGAAATGTTGTGAAAAGTTGCAGGAAAGACAAAGTAAGCAAGCTTGAGCATGAAAGTTGGAGAACATAAACACCTCTCACGCTTAAGCGTGAATACTAGACACTTAAGCGAGGATTAAGCATGACTTAAAGGAGACAGAGGCATCAGGACCCCTCTCACGCTCAAGCGTGGGGATGAGACGCTTGAGCGTGAGCTCGAGAGCGCCCAAGCGAAGACCAAGCGTGAGCGTGAGCGTGACCCTGCACATGAAGCACGCTTGAGCGTGACTAAATGGAGCTTGAGCGTGACCAGGCACATGGAGGGCACTTGAGCGTAAGCTTTACACGCCTGAGCGTGAGGGATGGATAATAAGGCCACGCTTGAGCGTAGCTGAGGAGGGATAAGTGTTCTGCACCATAAGGAAGGCCACGCTTGAGCGAGGTTACTTCAGCTTGAGCGTGAGACCATCAAAAAGCATCAGAACCCTTCACGCTTGAGCGTAAGACCATCAAGCTCAAGCGTGACTCCTGCAGTATGGGATTTTCCAATTTAATATTCACCAATGATGCGATGCCAACTCACCTAACTTCTTGTGTCTCTGCAAGTCTCTGAAAGATGCTGCATGGGTTCTACGCAAGTGGAAAAGGGAAGCTGAACCTTGACTCCTATAAATCAAGCTGCAAACAACATATCCATCATGAGATTCATCCCCTGTATTTCATTCACAATCCAAACTTTTCCATTATTTTCTGTATTCATTCTTTTGATGGTGAAAATGCAAGGCATGAGTAACTAAACTCCCTTATGGGATTGGCTACAATCCATTCAACACTGAAGTAATGCTGTTGTAAGTTTTTATTTAGTAATGAGATTTGATAAGTTTCTGTATTTCCTTCTGCGTTTAATGCCTGAAAGTACTTGATCACTATTTTCTTGTTCTAAGTTTTCTCTAGTATGCTGGGAAGTGACTTTTGAAAGCAGAACCTGAAAGAAATACTTATTGTGAGTAGGTAGCCAGGGATGGCGTCTAACGCAATAAACGTCAAAACAATCGATCGATAATGCTGGGATGATTTCAAAGTGACTGAGGGATCAGCGGTTTGAAATCATTCTTATGAATTTTGTAGTCGAGGGATCGATACAAATGACTTTGATTATGACGTAGAACTTATCTTTTCGATTTACTTATATGAAAACTTATGCAGCTTACAGAGGTGAAGATGTGATGAAGCCAATCCCTGTTTTACAAAACTGATTTTTCAACACCATTCACTGTTATCTTTTGCAACTTTTACTCTCTGTTATTTATTGTCTCCTTAATCAACATCATTTACAACAAAACAAAAACCAAACCATTCTGCCAAATCAATTCAAGACTAAGATTTTCATTCTCACACCTCCTCAGTGGAACGACATCTATGCTGTACTACAATCTCTGTGTTTAAACTTGGCACATCCACTCCATTGAGTTCATATTATACGAACTTGATTCTCTTTCAGTAAACTCTTCATTTCCAAATATCTCAGAAACACCTCACCAAGTTTTGGCGCCGTTGCCGGGGAGGTGATTTAAGTTTGAAAATTTTAGCATTGAATTGACAAGACAGTGTAAATAAATTTGTTTGCAATTTGTTTTTATTTTTGTTAGTAACCTTGCTACTTTGAGTTCTTGATTTATGATCTTGAGAGGACAGGGTACAAAAGAACAACTTGCATTTGATCCTGAGATAGACAGGTTCCTCAAGAAAATCAAGAAAGCCAAGCAGAACTTCCACGTAGGACAAACTTCCTCTGTTACAATGGATGACAACAGCAATAATCAAAATCCACCAAGGAGAACACTTGGAGATTACACATTGCAACAAGGACCTAGACACTACTCAAGCATTGCTATACCAAATACAATCAGGGCTATAAAAATGAAACCTGCTTTCCTTAGTTTAATTAGTTCCCATCAATTCCATGGAATGTCCAGTGAAGATCCTTACACTCACTTGGCCACATTCTATGAATTAGTAGGAACAATGGGCTTTGAACAGGAAGTAATTGAGGCAGCATATCTAAGATTGTTTCCTTTTTCTCTTGCAGGAAAAGCTAAAGAATGGCTCCAGTCGCACCCAAATCAAAGCTTGAACAGCTGGGAGACAGTGGAGGAAAAATTCCTACACAGATTCTTCCCACCATCCAGATTTATCAAGGCTAAATCAGATATCACAACATTTAAACAAAGCCATGATGAACCCTTTTGTGAAGCATGGGAACGTTTCAAATCTCTCCTCAGAAAGTGCCCAAACCATGGACTTGAAGATATTGCCCAATTAAATATCTTTTACATTGGTTTAAAGGCTGACACTAAAATGATTTTAGATGCAGCAGCTGGAGGAACCATGATGACAGTAGATGCAGAGCAAGCCACAAGGATCATTGAAGCATTATCATCCACAGATTACCAAGCTCAGCATGACAGAACACAAGTCCAAAAGAAGGGAGTGCTGGAACTTAATACAACATATGCCATTTTGGCTCAAAATAAAATTTTGACACAACAAATTGAAGCTCTGACACAACAGATGGCAAAACTCCCGCAACAACTGCATGCTGTGCAGTCCTCTACAGGAAACCAACAAGCACAAATGAGATGTGACTTTTGTGGAGGAGAACATCAGAATGGACACTGTCAAGGAGAGCAAGGAGACCAATCTATCCTCTATATGAATAACCAAGGTAAGCAGAATAACTTCCATAACAATACTTACCCCAATAATTTTTCACAGGGATGGAGAAATAGTCAAAGTGGTGGATGGAAGCAAGAAGCAAGCACATCCAACAGACAACAACCCTATCAGCAAGGTCCTTCATTGACAGAAAGGACATCAAAACTAGAGGACACTCTAGAAAAATTCATGCAGGTCTCAATCACCAACCAGAAGAACACTGATGCTTCAATAAGAAACCTAGAGATACAAGTGGGGCAATTGGCTCGCCAAATTGCAGAGCATCATAACTCCCAATTTGGAGCCAATACACACCCAAATCCGAAGGAGCAATGCAAAGCAATCACAACAAGAAGTGGGAAGGTCATTGGACAACAAAAAGAGAATGACAAGGTGGAAGAAAAAGTTAAAGAAGATTTTGAAAAAGAAACAAAAGAGGAAGTTAGTGAAAAGAAAAATAATGATGTAACTCTGAAGGAGGAAGTTGAAAAAGAAAAAAAGAAAGAAATAAAAGAAGGGAAGAAGAAGGTGGACGATCCAACACCACAACTGAAGAGCTTGCCGTATCCAAAGAACCCTTCAAAAATAGACAAGGAAAGGCAATTTGCAAGATTTATGGATATCTTCAAAAAGTTGCAAATAAACATACCTTTTGTGGAAGCCATGGAGCAAATGCCAACCTACGCAAAATTCATGAAGGAGCTGTTAACAAAGAAGAAGAGATTTTCCAAAGAAACAGTGGAGCTTGCAGCAGGCTGTAGTGCCATCATTCAAAAAACACTGCCACAAAAAACAAAAGACCCCGGAAGTTTCACAATCCCAGTAACTATTGGTACCTTACCAGTAGGAAAAGCACTCTTGGATTTGGGAGCAAGCATTAATCTAATGCCCCTCTCAATGGTGAAAAGAATTGGAGATCTTGAGGTGAAGCCAACACGGATGACCCTCCAGCTGGCAGACCGATCTATGAAATTTCCATATGGCATAGCTGAAGATGTACTGGTAAGAGTTGACAAGTTTGTATTTCCAGTAGATTTTGTCATAATGGATATAGAAGAAGATGCAGAAGTACCTCTCATTCTAGGAAGACCCTTCATGAAGACCGCAAAAGTAATTATTGATGTGGATGATGGGAAGCTAAAAGTGAGAGTGCAAGATGAAGAAGTAAATTTCAATGTGTTTGACGCAATGAAATACCCAAAGGAAAAACATCAGTGCTTCAAAATTGACATTGAAGAAGAAGCCATCAGAGAACAAACTAACGAATGGTTCAACAAGGATCCCCTGGGTGAACTAAATGTTGGAGCAATGAATGAAGACAAGAAGGACAAGCAAGAAAGTCACTTTGAGAAACTGTCTGAGGAAACGAAAGAAGTTGTCCCATCAAAAGTGGAGTTAAAAGCTTTACCTCCACACTTGAAATATGTTTTTCTTGATAATGATAACCAAAAACCCGTTATTATTAACAGGGAATTGACAGGTACTGAAGAAAAGCAATTGATTCAAGTATTGAAAGAGCATTCAACAGCGATCGGATGGAGACTGGAAGATTTGAAAGGAATAAGCCCAGCTTACTGCACTCATCACATTTACATGGAACAAGAATTCAAACCAATTGCTCAGCCACAGAGACGCTTGAACCCAACTATGAAGGAAGTAGTAAAAGGGGAGGTAATTAAGTTACTAGAAGCTGGTATAATTTATCCAATTTCTGATAGCTCTTGGGTGAGTCCTGTGCAGGTTGTCCCAAAGAAAGGAGGAATCACTGTCATACAAAATGAGAAACATGAATTGATCCTTACAAGAACAGTCACAGGATGGAGGATGTGTATCGATTACAGGAAGTTAAACACTGCCACCCGGAAAGATCATTTTCCTCTACCCTTCATGGATCAAATGCTAGAAAGACTTGCAGGACAAGCGTACTACTGCTTTCTAGATGGTTACTCAGGGTACAACCAGATAGCAGTTGCACCAGAGGATCAAGAAAAAACAACATTCACATGTCCCTTTGGGGTGTTTGCATACAGAAAAATGCCCTTTGGGTTGTGTAATACCCCTGCAACATTTCAAAGATGTATGCTTGCTATCTTCTCTGATTTGGTGGAAAAATGCATTGAGGTCTTCATGGATGATTTCTCTGTTTTTGGTCCATCATTCGATCAATGTTTGAAAAATTTGACCATTGTATTGAAAAGATGTGTGGACACCAATTTGGTTTTGAATTGGGAAAAATGTCACTTCATGGTGACTGAAGGCATTGTGTTAGGACATCAAATCTCCAAAAGAGGCATTGAAGTCGACAAAGCAAAAGTGGAAGTAATCGAGAAATTACCACCACCAGGAAATGTGAAAGGAGTCAGAAGCTTCTTGGGCCATGCAGGATTTTATAGAAGATTCATCAAGGACTTCTCAAAAATTACAAAGCCTTTGAGTAATCTCTTAAACAAAGACACTCCTTTTATTTTTGATGATTCTTGTTTGCATGCCTTTGAAACTCTAAAGCATAGACTAACATGTGCACCTGTAATAGTTGCCCCTGATTGGGGACTAGACTTTGAAATGATGTGTGATGCAAGTGATTATGCTGTTGGAGCCGTATTAGGACAAAGAAAGGCAAAAAATTTTCATGTTATACACTATGCAAGTAAAGTTTTGAACCCTGCACAAACAAATTATGCAACAACAGAAAAAGAACTCTTAACGATAGTGTATGGCCTGGAAAAATTTAGACCTTATCTGATTGGTTCCAAGATCACTATTTTTACTGACCATGCTGCTATTAAATATCTGCTGAATAAACCTGATTCTAAGCCCAGGCTAATTAGATGGATCTTGCTAATGCAAGAATTCAACCTAGTAGTCAAAGACAAAAAGGGCAGCGAAAATTTTATTGCAGATCACTTGTCTAGACTTGTCAATCAGGAAGTCACACTACTCCAACCTGAGGTAAAGGAAGAATTTCCTGATGAAAAATTACTAATGATGAAAGAACGACCATGGTTTGCAGACATGGCTAACTTTAAAGCAGCTGGAGTATTGCCTGATGACCTTTCATGGCACAGAAGAGGAAGTTTCTGAGGGATGCAAAACAATTCTTATGGGATGACCCTTACCTATTTAAACTTGGATCAGATCACATTTTGAGGAGATGTGTGTCCCAAGAGGAAGCTGAGAGCATCCTATGGCACTGTCACAGCTCATCCTATGAAGGACATTTCAATGGGGAAAGGACAGCAGCAAAAATCCTCCAATCAGGTTTTTATTGGCCCTCATTGTTTAAGGATGCTAATGTTTTTGTGCAGCATTGTGAAGCATGTCAGAAGACAGGAAGCATATCAAAAAGACATGAGATGCCATTGACTACCATCCTTGAAATAGAAGTCTTTGACTGCTGGGGCATAGACTTTACTGGGCCATTACCAATGTCATTCTCAAATGAATATATAATTGTGGCAGTAGACTATGTCTCTAAGTGGGTGGAAGCCATGGCATGTACTAAAGCTGATGCCAAGACTGTCATCAAATTTCTTAAGAAACACATTTTCAGCAGGTTTGGCACTCCAAGAGTATTAATAAGTGATGGAGGCTCTCATTTCTGCAACAGTCAACTCCAAAGATGCCTAGAACATTATGGAGTCAAGAACAAAGTAACCTCCCCTTACCATCCTCAAGCCAATGGCCAAGTGGAAGTATCCAACAGAGAAATTAAGAGGATACTGGAGAAAACAATCAGTCAAAGCAGAAAAGATTGGTCATTAAAGTTAGATGACGCTTTATGGGCCTATAGAACAGCATACAAGGCACCAACTGGATTTTCACCTTATCAGTTGGTATATGGTAAAAATTGCCATCTTCCAGTAGAACTTGAACACAAAGCATTTTGGGCAATGAAAACCCTCAACTATGACCCCAAAGCATCAGCTGAAGAAAGGAAGATTCAGATGCACAAGTTAGAAGAGTGGAGGAATCATGCCTATGACTCATCAAGGATCTATAAAGAGAAAATGAAGGTTTACCATGATAGACACATCATGAAGAAAATTTTTCATCAGGGACAATCTGTTCTTCTTTTCAACTCAAGGATGAAACTATTCCCAGGGAAACTCAAGTCTAAATGGTCAGGACCCTTTATTGTGAAGGAGGTGAAACCTTATGGAGCTATTGAACTACAAGATCCTAAATCTGAAAGAACTTGGGTCGTGAATGGACAGAGAGTAAAGCCCTATTTAGGAGGAGAAGTGGAGAAGGTTGCCACTGACATCCTACTAAAAGACCCATGATCAAACTCAGGCGTCAAGCTAATGACGTTAAACAAGCGCTCATTGGGAGGCAACCCAATCTTTTATGCTTTCTTTCCATGAAAATTTTAAATTTTTAGTAAAGTTTCTGTTTACATTGTAGATTTCTCATCAAGAGGATTCCAAATAAGAGTTTCAAACAAAGGCAAACAAGTTGGAGCAGGAGGTTGAATAAAGAGAAGCATGAGGAAATCACCTCGCTCAAGCATGGATAATCTCGCTTAAGCGAGCCAAGGTAAGTCCCAAACCATCCTCATCAAGCTTAAGCGAAAGAGTCAAGCCTTAAGCGTGGCACCTCTGCAAAAGAAATTTTCAACAAAATAAACCCGATCTCGCTTAAGCGTGACCTTTTGCGCTTAAGCGAAAGGACCTGGACAGCAATCAGAGGCTACCACGCTCAAAGCAAGACCCCTGCGCTCAAGCGAGAAATTAAATTAAGCATCAGGTGGTCGATCACGCTCAAGCGTGGTACTCTTGCGCTCAAGCGCAACACCCCTGCGCTCAAGCGTGACAAACATGCGCTCAAGCGTGTATAAATTTTCATTCTCGCCCGAGCAAGGAAGCATACCTCTGCGTCCAAGCCGATCATGCTCAAGCGTGGTAATACGGCGCTCAAGCGTGACACTCTTGCGCTCAAGCGTGGCACTCCAGCGCTCAAGCGTGAAGTACAAAACGGACCCCTGATGCTAATAAATGCAGAATTTTGAAACTACCCACTCTCTCACTCACATAACCGTCCATCAACCTCCTGACTCTCTAAGTTTTGTAACTGCCCTCTCCTCTCCAATAATTGTCTTTTCACTCTCATCTCATAAGTCACACTTTTCTTTTGCAAACCATTCTCTCTATCACTCTCGGATCCTTCCAGGTAACTACTGCACTATCCTCTTTTTGAATTAACAGCATATGATTACTGTGTTAGGGAGGATTGATACCTTTCTTTTTGCACACGTTGATGTCTTTTCTTCCTGTTTTTGATGAATACCATGATCTATGCTTGGTTGTTTTCTGGATTGTTTAGAGAAAGAGGTTCAAGGCTTTGCTCTTGTGTTTCACTTTCTTTGTAATGCATGTCCCTTTTCTGTTTCACATTCTTTTAACGCATGCTGAATGTTTGATAAAAGTCCTGAAAGGAGGTATTTTGAATGCAAAGTGGCTCTTAACTTTCTTGCAGATGGCCAGAACAAAGCAAATAGCACCAAACCCCCCTGTCACTACCTCCCCAGCAAGGAGTTCCCAAAGAAATAAAGGCAAAAGACCACGCACAGATGAACAAGATAATGCTCCAAGATTCAAGAAGAAAGACAACAGCAAGCGTTATGAGGATATCTCGAACTGGACGTTTATACCAGAAAGAAAAGTAGACTTGGCCTTGGGAGATTGTGATGCCTTCTTGCAGATCATAAGAAGGAGAAATTGGTTAAAGGTATGTTACCCAATGGAGAAGTATGATCCTGAAGTTGTAAGAGAATTCTATGCGAACGCTTGGACAAGAGATAGAGGGGGAGAAAGAAAAACTTACGTGAGGGGAACCTGGCTCTCCTATGACAGGGACACAATCAATTTCTACTTAGGGAACATTATGACCTTAGGAGAGGGAGAAATATGCGAATATGCTGCCATGGTTGCAAGGAACCAAGTCATTGCCACCAATGACCTTGAAGCCTCCATATGTGTTCTAGGACACCACTTTCAAATGGGGCAAGGAGAAAACCCACTGAGAATTTTAAGAAAAGACATGACTTCTATTTCTCAAGTTTGGACTTCTTTCTTATTAGCTAACATAGCACCTAACGCTCATGTCTCTGATTTAATTTTTAGTAGGTGCTATTTGCTATACTGCATTCTGAGAGAGGACATCTCCATTGATCTAGCCCAAATACTCTCTGATGAAATTCACAAGTTTGTGATTTCTGATCAGAAGTATTCCCAGGCAGGTCAAAAAGGTAAAAGGGAGTCTCGGTTTTCCTGCCTTTATCACTGATTTTTGTGCAGCTCATGGTGTTGAGGTACAAGACCTCAAACCAATTCAGCCTTCCATAGACAAACGCTTCATTAAGCGTTACTGCAGTAATCCAGTACCTCCTGCAGATGATGTACCCCCTCCACCTGCCTCTCAAGCAGCACAGCAAGCATTCAACACAGCACCTGCCCATCCTCCCCTCAGCACAGAAGCCAATCTGATTTTACAAGGCATTCACATCCTGAAAATTCAAAATAGCCACCTCCTGGCCCAGCAGAACGCTCATCATAGAGGTTTGTTACACATTCACAGTGGCCTTTATCACAGCATTCCTGCAGGTCAACACAATCCTTGGATGCCACCTGCCCAGTTTGAGGCCCTACTTGCTTGGCCTGGGGACAGGCCTCCTTTTGTGGGAGGAGGTGAGACTACACAGGATAGGCCAGGAACTTCAACACAGGGACCTCCAGAAAGAGATCTGGGAACAGAAGAGGACTTATCTGAGGAAGAGTGAAAAATTTTAATGCTTTTATTTCTTGAAGTTTAAATTGCTACTTAGTTTTATTTCAAATTGACAATTTATAGCTTTACTTTATTTTTATTGCAGCATACTTTAGAACTGTTTGTGATTACTCTTGCCTGCTTGTGATTATTCTTGTTTGCTTATTCCTGTGTTGGTTAAAACTTTGAACATTTTTGAAAAACCCAACCAAAGATTTTACTTTTTGAACAAGAAGAGTTTCTAAGCAGCAGAAGATTTTTAGACAATAACATTGATTGTTAAAAGGTTAAAATGGCTGAATTAAGAACCAAGGAATTGGAATGAATGTACTTTTTATTGTGTACATGCGTGAACCCTTTTCTGTTAGAATAAGGAAATAAGCCTTATATCCTGTGAGAAGTGAGAAATCTAAACACTGAGAGTCTCATGAGAATTTGTCAAATAAGCATTGCCTGATTTTCTGATTAACATTTCTTATAGAGATTAAGCAAGGAAATGATAAAGGCAAATTTTGAAAAAAAATAAAATAAAACAAACTCAGAGCCAAAAAGCTACCTTTAAGAAATATGACCCAATTTTTTGTAGCCATTTTTGAGCCAAACATTTTTCAAACACCCTAAACCAAGCATGAGATATAAAATCTTACCTTACCAGCATGCTTAAAAATTTGAAAAGAGCATAGAACATTTCTCCAAAAAAGGGTGATAAGAGAAACTGAGGCTGAAAAAGAAATAAAGTTCTCCAACATGTAACAAAAATAGAGAACTAGAAAAAGAAAAGCGAAGAATTCAATAGCATAAAGAGAAGCCTCATAAAAAAATTTTTTTTAGAACATATGCTCTTCTTATTTATGCATGCACTTTGAACTCAAAGAAAAAACCAAGAATTCTTGATAGCCCAGCCTCATTACAACCTTGAAAAGACCTATTTGATCCTTACTTATCCTATGAATGGATTGTGATTAGAAATGACCGGCAATGTTAATTAGACAGTTCTCATGATGAATGTGCAAACACAACCACCTGTGAGAAATAATGAGAGTTCCTTATTCTGATGGCATTTGGTTACCTGCATTGTGAACAAATTAATGGTACAATACATTTCAAAGAATTGGTATTAAGGAAATCATTTACTTGAGATAAATTGAGATTATTGTCTGTTAAAATTTTGTCTGTACAGAAGCTAATTTTGCTGAAATGCTTGATTCCCTTTCCAAACTTCTTTTTACTTGAGGACAAGCAAAAATCTAGGTTGGGGAGAGTTTGATAAGTGTTGAATAAGCATTGATTTCATGACTCATTTGAACCAATTTTGTAAAGACTTTAAGCTAAATTAAGGAATTATTGAAGGAAGTGAGCATGAATCTTTTAAGCATTGTATAAAAAGAAATGTTGTGAAAAGTTACAGGAAAGACAAAGTAAGCAAGCTTGAGCATGAAAGTTGGAGAACATAAACACCTCTCAGGCTTAAGCGTGAATACTAGACACTTAAGCGAGGATTAAGCATGACTTAAAGGAGACAGAGGCATCAGGACCCCTCTCACGCTCAAGCGTGGGGATGAGACGCTTGAGCGTGAGCTCGAGAGCGCCCAAGCGAAGACCAAGCGTGAGCGTGAGTGTGACCCTGCACATGAAGCACGCTTGAGCGTGACTAAATGGAGCTTGAGCGTGACCAGGCACATGGAGGGCACTTGAGCGTAAGCTTTACACGCCTGAGCATGAGGGATGGATAATAAGGCCACGCTTGAGCGTAGCTGAGGAGGGATAAGTGTTCTGCACCATAAGGAAGGCCACGCTTGAGCGAGGTTACTTCAGCTTGAGCGTGAGGCCATCAAAAAGCATCAGAACCCTTCACGCTTGAGCGTAAGACCATCAAGCTCAAGCGTGACTCCTGCAGTATGGGATTTTCCAATTTAATATTCACCAATGATGCGATGCCAACTCACCCAACTTCTTGTGTCTCTGCAAGTCTCTGAAAGATGCTGCATGGGTTCTACGCAAGTGGAAAAGGGAAGTTGAACCTTGACTCCTATAAATCAAGCTGCAAACAACATATCCATCATGAGATTCATCCCCTGTATTTCATTCACAATCCAAACTTTTCCATTATTTTCTGTATTCATTCTTTTGATGGTGAAAATGCAAGGCATGAGTAACTAAACTCCCTTATGGGATTGGCTGTAATCCATTCAACACTGAAGTAATGCTGTTGTAAGTTTTTATTTAGTAATGAGATTTGATAAGTTTCTGTATTTCCTTCTGCGTTTAATGCCTGAAAGTACTTGATCACTATTTTCTTGTTCTAAGTTTTCTCTAGTATGTTGGGAAGTGACTTTTGAAAGCAGAACCTGAAAGAAATACTTATTGTGAGTAGGTAGCCAGGGATGGCGTCTAACGCAATAAACGTCAAAACAATCGATCGATAATGCTGGGATGATTTCAAAGTGACTGAGGGATCAGCAGTTTGAAATCATTCTTATGAATTTTGTAGTCGAGGGATCGATACAAATGACTTTGATTGTGACGTAGAACTTATCTTTTCGATTTACTTATATGAAAACTTATGCAGCTTACAGAGGTGAAGATGTGATGAAGCCAATCCCTGTTTTACAAAACTGATTTTTCAACACCATTCACTGTTATCTTTTGCAACTTTTACTCTCTGTTATTTACTGTCTCCTTAATCAACATCATTTACAACAAAACAAAAACCAAACCATTCTGCCAAATCAATTCAAGACTAAGATTTTCATTCTCACACCTCCTCAGTGGAACGACATCTATGCTGTACTACAATCTCTGTGTTTAAACTTGGCACATCCACTCCATTGAGTTCATATTATACGAACTTGATTCTCTTTCAGTAAACTCTTCATTTCCAAATATCTCAGAAACACCTCACCAGGCTTCAGTATATTCTATTAGAAGAATGCAATTCATTCTCTTTTCCTTTGCATTAATATATAGTTTATAAATTAATCATGTTGGTATTATTAAATGCTTTAAGAGTTTGAACATGGCTAAAAATCATTGTAATTACCCCTTTGATTGAAATTTGTCAATTTTATGTTAATTATGATCTAATTCTATTCATAATCCTTGATGTTTGCCTCTTGGTTTTTCAACCTAATAATTGATACACTTAATTATTAGCTTGAAAGGGGCACTAGTGTAAAAAGTAGATACAAGGACAGGATATTAACTCGGTTACAAGGAAACAGAGTTAATAAAGAGCGTGGTGCCATTTTTGAAGTCTTAACATGAAATATTTGACCTCAGTTACTTATATAACCGTGTTTATAGTGTTTATAGGGTATATGAATTTTTTTTAGTTATTTTGGTAGACCTATAAACTTGGTTGATGAAGGAACCGTGTTTATATATTTACGAAAATAAATATAAAAAATTTATAACCTTATAAAGTTGGTTACATATATAACCGTGTTTATAGGGTTTATGAATTTTTTCATTTATTTTGGTAGATCTATAAACTTGGTTGGTGAGGGAACCGTGTTTATATGTTTACAAAAATAAACCTCTAGGGTTTAGGATTTAGAGTTTTAGGTTTTGGATTTTAGGTTTAGGTTAGCCAACCTGACACCACTATTGTAGATGCCCCTTCTCCACCCACGTGCCATGACAAATGAAAATATATCAGGGTGAAGAAGACTGGGCAGTATACTTTAACGTAAATCGATAAGGTGGCCTAGAGAATTTAAGTATTCAATTTGTTAAATATTTTATTTTATTTTATTTACAAAGATCATTATTCCTAACATGATTTATAAAAAACTTGGTTGCAGGATTTCTTAGTTAAGCAATCAACCCAACGATCATTTGTTGCCCATGGTTGTTGATGGGTGTTTAGTTTGCATGGTTTTAGTGGTATTTTGTCTAGGTTTTCTAGGTCATTTGTGTTGTTTTTATCCCTAATTCCAAGTGTTTTTCCTTCATCCCGCATTTGTTACTCGGGTGTTTCAAGTTTTGCAGAAATAGCTTGGTTACAGGTGCATAAATTCAAAAACAAGAAGTATTTAAGGAAGCATTGGATGAATGGAAAAGAGTCAAGCCACGAAAAGCTAAAAAAAAGAAAGCCTTATCCACCTTTAAAAGCATAATAGAGAAAGGATTTACCAAGATGGACATTCCGGGACCTCAAAGCAGTGAGAAAAGAGCAAAATGGTGAAATCCAGAGAAATCCATTGGCAGTGGGTTTTTCCCACTGGCCGTGTTTCTCTCTGCCAGGAAACTCACTGGCTGCGGTTTCCTCTACCTGGAGGTAAAAAATTGAATCCTGGACCCCCTGTCACGATCCACTGGCCGTGGGTTTTTCCCACTGCTAGTGGGTTTTGCACGTTCTGTATTTTCGTTATTTTTTAGGAGCGGTTTCTGAGTTATAAAGGGAGTTTTCAAAAAGGGAAAGGCACGTAGACATTTTGGAAGACCTTTTGGAAGAAAAAGAGAGAACTTTTCAAGGGATTTTGGAGGGAATCAAGACCATAGACATTGAAGAACATCGATTGGTAGATTTCTGAAGGAGATATTGGAAGCAATAGTGAGTGCTTTTACTTTCTTTTCTTCTTTTTCCTTGGGACTTCCCTTTAATTTGTAACCTCTGAATATGATCTCTATTATGGGCTGTGTTGGATTAGGCATGTGTAACTAAGCTCCAATCTTGGGTTAAGGGTATGACATGTTATTGTATTGAATTGATCATGAGACTTATTCTGTTTATTAATCCCTAGTTCTGTTCAATTTCCATGAGTGCTTAATGCTTTTGAAGATCTAGAGATAGGTCAATTGAACTTAAACACTAAGATAATCGAAAGATTAATTGGTTGTTTCAATGCATGAAATTGAACGTAGGGTCATGGGTCATGAAAGTGAGCATGACGCTTCGAGGTTATGTGGGATTTCATTGTTCTTAATGAGCCCAAATAATAAATTGAACGCGGTTCTTTATTAGTTGGGCATATTAATGTTGTTCCGAGAGGGAGGCTTAATTAAATTCGGAAATCCTACCTTAGAACATGAATTAATAAACAAGAAAGTCTTAGGTGAAATCAATACATGACGTGATCACTTACCGAATCCCAAGAGTTTCACCATTCATTTGTTCTAATTCAAAGTAAACAAGTTTAGTTCTTAAAGTTCGCATTTATTTTGATTTTGCTTTTAGAAATCTTCTGAATTAAAAATTGCCTTAAGAATTTTCTAGATAATTGAACCACTGCTATAAACTAGTACTTGGGCACAATCTCTGTGGGAACGATATCTCTTTTTATTACGCGATACCCCATACGCTTGCGGGTGCCTATCAAGTTTTTAGCACCGTTGCCAGGGATTGTGTTTCCCCCAATATTGGCTAAGCGGTGTTTTTGATTAGACTAGATACCCTTTTATTTTTCTGTATTATTTTTGTCTTTTTTTTCTGCAGAATTACGCTTGGGTTTGGTGTTTTTTTTTGGCAGAATTATGCTCAAGGTGAATGGTGTCTCAAGTGATGTAATTCAGCTCCGGTTTTTCCCATTCTCTTTGAGGGACAAGGCTAGACCATGGTTGTATTCACTTCCGGAGGGATCGATCACTACTTGGGAGCAACTATCTCATGCCTTCCTAAAAAAATACTATCCACGGAGCAAAACCGACCAACTGAGGAAGCAGATCATCACTTTCACCCAAAAAGATGATAAGACATTATATGATGCATGGGAGAGGTATAAAGAGTTGCTTCGAGAATGCCCACACCATGGAGTGGAAAGATGGTTGACGGTACACATCTTCTACAATGGTTTGACCCTACACCAAAGGGTTACATTAGATGCCGCAGCTGGCGGTGCCTTTATGAGCAAGAATATGAAGGAGGGGTATAATCTTATAGAAGAGGTGGCACAAAACACCTACCAATGGTCATCTGAAAGGAGTTTACCATCAAAAACTCCAGGTAAGTATTCTTTAGATGCTATTTTCCTTCTTACTGCTAAGGTATAAGCTCTGTCTGTTAAAGTTGATAAGTTAGGAATAGGTGCTTCTAATGTGGTTTATGAATTGTGTGGGGTTACAGGCCATAGCACAACAGGTTGTCAACTTGGTGTACCCCAAGGCCAAAATGCAACAAGTGGATGCTATTGGGAGCTATGGTGGAAACTTTGGGAAGAATTATAGACAACAAGGCCCACCAGGATTCCAATATAGACCTCCACCATTCCAAGGAAATCAAGGCAACCAGAATAACTTTAGGTCATAACAAGGACCCTATGCTCCACAGAAATCAAAATTGGAGTCCTTGATGGAGACATTTGTGACCACCCAAATTAAGCAAAACGATTAGTTCTCCGAAGCTATCAAGAAGTTAACCTCCAAGGTGGACTCTCGTGCCACTCATAATAAGATGTTGGAGAATCAAATTGCTCAACAAGCCTCATCTTCAACAAGAATACCAGGAACTTTTCCTAGAAAGCCCAAAACAGGACCATCCAATCACACCATGGCTATCACTCTTAAGAGTGGTACACAGTATGATGGTCCGGTTGGGATGACTGAAGGGGAGGCTAAGAAAGAGAAGAAAGGGGAAGAGTCTCCTTCTCATCTGGTAATAAAGGAGGAAAAATAGAGTGAAAAGAAGGAGGAGGTGAAACCTTATCAGCCTCCCGTTCCATTCCCTCAGCGCTTGGTTAAGGCCAAGTTGGATAAACAGTTCGGTAAGTTCCTTGTGGTTTTAAAAAAACTATACATTAATGTTCCTTTCACTGATGCTTTGTAGTATATGCCCTCTTACATAAAGTTCTTGAAGGACATTTTGTCCAATAAGAGGAAATTAAAGGAGGATGGAACTGTAGCACTTACTGAGGAGTGCGGTGCACTAATCCAAAAGAAGCTACCACCCAAGCTTCAGGATCTAGGTAGTTTTTCTATCCCTTGTGTGATTGGTGACATGGCCATTCATAGAGCCTTATGTGACTTAGGAGCTAGCGTTAGCTTAATGCCATTGTCAATTGCTAAGAAATTGGGATTGGGTGAACTTAAACCTACTAGGATGTCATTACAATTAGCGAATAGATCTCTTAAATATCTTGTAGGTATTTCAGAAGATGTGCTTATTAAAGTAGGTAAATTTTTTGTTCCTGCTGACTTTGTTGTTTTGGAAATGGATAAGGATTCTATGATCCCCATTATTCTAGGCAGGCCATTTTTGGCAACCGCAGGTGCGGTGATAGATGTTAAAAATGGAAAATTATCTCTAACTGTTAGAGACCAAAAGATTGATTTTAACCTGAAAAATGTTTTAAAGAAACCTTTTAATGATGATGTTTGCTGTAGTGTTGATTGTGTTGACCAAGTGGTGAAGCAAGAAAACCTTCCGGATGAACCACTTGAATCTGTTTTCTTGATTGAGCCTACAGGAACATCAAGTTGCTTTGAAGGAGAAGCCCCACTAAGGCATGATACTGAGGTCATGCATGATAAATATATGGGTCCCCAAGTAGAATTGAAGCCTTTACCGGCTTCATTGAGGTATGAATTCCTTGGCCCAAACTCTATATATCCTATGATTGTGAGTGCTAAATTGAATGCTATGGAAACTGAAAAACTTCTAAAACAGCTTAGGTTGTATAGGAAGGTTATTGGGTATTGTTAGGGAATCCCTAGTGTTTGAGCAGCGGAAATACAAGGATTCCCATAGGATTTGCAAAGCGCCGTGTTTCAAAGCATAAGACAAACATAAAAAAATTGCATTTTAGCATTACCTCTTGAAGAATATCGAAGCAATCGTAGCCTCGTCCTTTAGGAGTCCACACGAGTACTCCCACCAGAAATGCTACTGAGACGCCCCAAACCCCCAAATAAAATAGGGGGAAATTTTTCGCGTCTTTGAAAATAATAATAATAATAAATCAAAAAATTAGAGTGGTGAAGTATTTTTCACCAAACCCCTAGATCTAAAATAAACCACTCCCATATATGAAGATATGAGAGGGTGAGATTAAAAGATTATTTTTCAATCAGAGTCAGCGGAAGAATTATTTAATTTGATTTAATCATTGGCTGATTGATTTTCAAGAGGAGTAATTTCATAAAAATATGGGATATAATTTATATAGCCAAGAGAGCCAAAATATACTCCTCATTACTCATAAAATAATGTTTAAGGAAATAAATTATGCATAGGATTTAAAGGTCCATTTAAAATAATATTTAGAAGCATCAGGTGCCACTCGCTCAAGCGAGACTCAATTCGCTTGAGCGAGCCAGCGTAATCACGCTTGGGCGAACGCTGAGGAGTGCTGGGCGAAAGGAAGGAAATAAGCATCAGGGCTCATCTCGCTTGAGCGAGCCCTGTCTCGCTTGAGAGAGATATGAAAAATAACATTAAGCGAGGCAGCGAAATGCTTGAGTGATAAGTGTTTTGATTGTATTGAGTTTGCTGAAAGAGAATCAAGTTTGTATAATATGAACTCAATGAAAAGGATGTGCCAAGTTTAAACACAGAAGTTGTAATATAGTATAGTTGTCGTTCCACTGAGGAGGTGCTAGAATGAAGATCTTAGTTTGAATTGATTAGGCAGAAAGTTTCAGTTTTGATTTGTTGTGAATGTTGCTGAATGAAAAACAGTAAGTAACCAAATAACAGAGGATAGCACTTTGCAAAATATAACAGTAAATGATGTTGGAAAAATCAGTTTTGTAAAACAGGGATTGGCTTCATCACATCTTCACCTCTGTAAGCTGCATAAGTTTCCATATAAGTAAATCGAAAAGATAAGTTCTACGTCACAATCAAAGTCATTTGCATCGATCCCTCGACTACAAAATTCATAAGAATGATTTCCAAACCGCTGATCCCTCAGTCACTTTGGAAATCATTCCAGCATTATCGATCGATTGTTTTGACGTTTGTTGTGTTAGACGCCATCCCTGGCTACCTACTCACAACAAGCATTTCTTTCAGGGTCTGCTTTCAAAAGTCACTTCCCAGCATACTCAAGAAAACTTAGAACAAGAAAATAGTGATCAAGTACTTTCAGGCATTAAACGCAGAAGGAAATACAGAAACTTTATCAAATCTCATTACTCAATGAAAACTTACGACAGCATTACTTCAGTGTTGAATGGATTACAGCCAATCCCATAAGGGAGATTAGTTACTCATGCCTTGCATTTTCACCATCAAAGAAATGAATGCAGAAAATGGAAAGTGTGAAATAAAAAATACAGAGGATGAAATGATGTATCAGATGATAGGAGATTGATGATCCTGATGCCCTGTTTGCAGCTTGCTTTATAGGAGTTTTTGGCTCAGCTTCTCTTACCCACTTGCGTAGAACCCATGCGGTATCTTTCAGAGACTGGTGGAAACAGCAGAAAGTGGATGAGTTTGCATCGCATTACGGGTGAATAAAGAATTAAGAAGCCCACGCTGTGTGAGTCACGCTTGAGCTTGATGGTCACGCTCAAGCGTGAAGGGCTCTGAAGCTTTTTAATAGTCTTGCGCTTGAGCTTCCTTGTCCACGCTTAAGCGTGGTTCCTTTGTTCAGCATATGCTTGATCCTTCGCTTCAAGCTGGGCATGTTACGCTTTAAGCGAGCTCCTCTATCCCCACAGATGTGTTCCACGCTCAAGCCACGCTCAAGCGGGATCGAGGTCACGCCCAAGCGGCTCCTGCTCACGCTTGAGCGTGAGATGACCTGATGCTGTTCCTTCTTCCATTTCAGTCACGCTTTAAGCTTGTATGTGCCATGCTTGAGCGTCAGTCATGCATGAAGTCACGCTTGAGCGAGCTCGGGCTCACGCTCAAGCGTGAGGGGCTGTTGGTGAGTTCCTTGTTTCACTTGGGTGCATGGGCAACGTGGCTTCCACGCTCAGGCGTGTAGTGTACCACGCTCAAGTGTCCTTTGCTTGATGCTCTTGGTTTCTTCAAGGCTTTTGACAAGTTGTTCCTGATTTTCAGATTTGAAGCTTCTTTCCTTAATACTTCCTTTGTACTCAAAATCATGCTCAATTATTTATTAATTTTGTTAAGTTATTCAAAAAATAGTTCTAATTGAGCCATGAATTTAATCATAAAATAAGCACTCATCAAACTCTCCCCAACCTAGATTTTTGCTTGTCCTCAAGTAAAAAGAAGATTTGAAAAGGGAAAACAAGCATTTAAAAATCTGAGTTTCTGTTGCAGACAAAAGTTTAAAAGGCAATAATCTGGCTTAATATCTAGACAAATGATTTTCTTAATACCAATTCCTTAAAATGTAATGCACCATTACCTTATTCATAAAGCATGTAACCCATTGCTGTAAGAATATAGAATTTCTCATTATTTCTTACCCTGTGTCTGTTTCGCTCATCCATCATTAGAAATGTTCTCTTAACATTGCCCGTCATTTCTAGTAAAACCAAAATTCAAATGAATAGCAAGGATCAGAAGGTCTTTTAAGGGTGTAATGAGGCTGGGTTAACAAGAAACTTTGGTTTTTCTGGGTTTCAAAACGCATGTTTTTAAAGAAGAGCATAAGTGTTTTTGGTTGATTTAGAAGGCTCCTTTTCTGCATTGAAACTTCAGAATTTTCTTTTGTTTTACTCCAGCTCTTTTATACAATCTTTGGAGAGCTTACTTATTCTTTCTGCATTTTTCTTCTCCTGCCTCCATTTGTTTCATCTTCTTTTGAGAAAATTATTTTATGCTCTTTTTCAAGATGAACATGCAGGTAAGGTAGAATTTTTGCTTTTATGCTTAGCTCAGGGCAGAGAAAAATTTTCATGCTTTTATGGCTCAAAGATGGGCTGCCAAAAAATCGGATATTTTTATCAGGGTAGCTTTTTGGCTCTTGGCTAATTATTTTTCAAAATTGCCTTATCATTTCCTTGCTTGTTTCTTAAGAAAAAGGTTTAATTAGAAAATTAGTCAATGCTAATTTAACAATTTCAAATGAGGCTCTCAAGTGTTTAGATTTTTCTCACCTCTCATCAAGATATAAAGGTTACTTCCTTATTCTAACAGAAAAGGGTTCAAGTCATATAAACAAGCAACAATACATGCATTCCAGTTCCTTGGTTCTTAATTAAGTCATTTTGCCTAAAAAAAAATCAGTGTTGTTGCCTAAAAACATTGTGCTGCTTAGAAACTTTTCTTTGTTCAAAAAGTGAAATCTTTGGTTGGGGTTTTCAGGGATGTTCAAAGTCTTAATCATCAAAACAGGAATAATCAAAAACAAACAAGAATAATCACAGGCAGATAGGAATAATCACAGGCATATAATCTCAAACAATTTCTAAAGTGTGCTGTACTAAAGATAAAGTATGTACTAAAGGTAAAGTAAAGCTATAAATTGTCAAACTAAGTAGCAATTTTAATTGTCAAGAACTGAAAGCATTAAAAAGTTTCACTCTTCCTCGGATGAGTCCTCCTCTGTTCCCAAGTCTCTTTCTGGAGGTCCCTGAGTTGAAGTTCCTGGCCTATCCTCCTGTGTAGCCTCACCTCCTCCCACAAACGGAGGCCTGTCCCCAGGCCAAGCAAGCAGGGCCTCAAACTGGGCAGGTGGCATCCATGGATTGTGTTGACCTGCAGGAATGCTATGATAAAGGCCATTGTGAACATGTAACAAACCTCTATGCTGAGCGTTCTGCTGGGCTAGGAGATGGTTGTTTTGAACTTTCAGGATGTGAATGCCTTGTAAAATCAGGTTGGCTTCAGTGCTGAGGGGGGGGTGGGCAGGTGCAGTGCTGAATGTTTGCTGAGCTGCTTGTGGGGCATGTAGAGGAGGTGCATCAGTTGCAGGGAGTGCTGGATTGCTGCAGTAACGCTCAATGAAGCGTTTGTCTATTGAAGGCCTGATTGGTTTGAGGTCTTGTACCTCAACACCATGAGCTGCACAAAAATCAGTGATAAAGGCAGGAAAACCAAGACTCCCTTTTACCTTTTGACCTGCCTGGGAGTACTTCTGGTCAGAAATCACAAACTTGTGGATTTCATCCGATAGTACTTGGGCTAGATCAATAGAGATGTCCTCTCTCAGAATGCAGTATAGGAGATAACACCTACTAAAAATCAAATCAGAAACATGAGCGTTAGGTGCTATGTTAGCTAATAAGAAGGAAGTCCAAACTTGAGCAACAGTAGTCATGTCCTTTCTTAAGACTCTCAGTGGTGTCTCTCCTTGCCCCATTTGGAAGTGGTGTCCTGGAACACAGATAGCGGCTTCAAGGTCATGTGTGGCAATGAACTGGTTCCTTGCAACCATGGCAGCATATTCGCAGATTTCCCCTTCTCCTAAGGTCATGATGTTCCCCAAGTAGAAATTGATGGTGTCTCTGTCATATGAGAGCCATGTACCCCGCACATAGGTTTTTCGTTCCCCCCTCCATCTCTTGTCCACGCGTTTGCATAGAATTCTCTTACCACTTCAGGGTCAAATTTCTCCCTTGGGTAACATACTTTTAGCCAATTTCTCCTTCTTATAATTTGCAGGAAGGCATCGCATTCTCCCAAGGCCAAGTCTACTTTCCTTTCTGGTATGAATGTCCAATTTGAGATGTCTTCATACCGCTTGCTGTTGCCTTGCTTCCTGAATCTTGGAGCATCATCTTGTTTATCTGTTCGTGGTCTTTTGCCCTTATTCTTTCGGGAACTTCTTTTTGGGGAAGTGGTGGCAGGGGGAGTTGGTGCAGTTTGCTTGGTTCTGGCCATCTGCAAGAAAGTTAAGAACCATTTTGCACTTAAGATTCTTCCTTTCAGTACTTTTATCAAACATTTAGCATGCATTAGAGGAATGTGAAACAGAAAAGGGACATGCATTACAGTGAAACACAAGAGCCAAACGTTAAACCTCTTTCTCTGAACAATCCAGAAAAAACAACCAAGCATAGATCATGGTGGTTATTAAAAACAGGGAGAAAAGATATCAATGTGTTCAAAAAGAAAGGTATCAATCCTCCCTAACACAGTAATCATATGCTGTTAATTCAAAAAGAGGGTAGTGCAGTGGTTACCTGGGAGGATCCGAGCGTGCTAGAGAGAATGGTTTGCAAAATAAAAGTGTGATTTATGAAATGAAATGGGAAAAGACAATTATTGGAGAAGAGAGTGCGGTTATAAAACTTAGAGAGTCAGAAGGTTATTGAACGGTTATGCGAGTGAGAGAGTGGGAAGTTTCAAAATTCTGCATTTATTAGCATCAGGGGCTGTTTTGCATTCTCACGCTTAAGCGTCAGGATGTCACGCTTGAGCGCGAGAGTTCCACGCTTGAGCGCCATATATCCCCGCTTGAGCGTGATCGGCCTGGGTCCAGCGTCTGAGAATGAAGACTTCACGCTTGAGCGTCTTTCTGTCACGCTTGGGCGTAAGAGTTGCGCGCTTGAGCGCATGGTTATCACGCTTAAGCGTGTGTGCATTGTTCCAAGGTATACTTTCCTCGCTCAGGCTGGTGCTTATCTCGCTTGAGCGTGTAGCAACATTTCAATACCTGATGCTCTATTCAATGTCTCGCTTGGGCGCATGTTTGGCACGCTTGAGCTCAGGGATGTTGCGCTTGAGCGCCAAAGTATCACGCTTGAGCGTGATCAACCACCTGATGCTTAGTTTAACTTCTCGCTTGGGCACAGGGGTCTTGCTTTGAGCGTGGTAGCCTCTGATTGCTGTCCAGGTCCTTTCGTTTAAGCGTAAAAGGTCACGCTTAAGCGAGATCAGGTTTATTTTGTTGAAAACTTAATTAGCAGAGGTGCCACGCTTAAGCTTGACTCTCACGCTTAAGCTTGATGAGGATGACTTAGGACTTACCTTGGCTCGCTTAAGCTAGATTATCCACGCTTGAGCGTGGTGATGTCCTCATGTCTCTCTGAATTCAACATTCAACCTCCAGCTCCAGTTTTGTTTGCCTTTGTTTGAGACTCTTCTACAAGGTAAACAGAAATTTATTATTATATATATATATATATATATATATATATATATTTTTTTTATGAAAAATTTTCAAAGAAATAAGACACAAAAGATTGGGTTGCCTCCCAATAAGCGCTTGTTTAACGTCATTAGCTCGACGCCTGAGTTTGATCATGGGTCTTTTAGCAGGATGTCAGTGGCAACCTTCTCCACTTCTCCCCCTAGATAGGGCTTTACTCTCTGTCCGTTCACGACCCAAGTTCTTTCAGATTTTGGATCTTGCAACTCAATAGCTCCATAAGGTTTCACCTCCCTGACAATAAAGGGTCCTGACCATTTAGACTTGAGTTTTCCTGGGAATAGTTTCATCCTTGAGTTGAAAAGAAGAACAGATTGTCCCTGGTGAAAACTTTTCTTCATGATGTGTCTATCATGGTAAACCTTCATTTTTTCTTTATAGATCCTGGATGAGTCATAGGCATGATTCCTCCATTCTTCCAACTTATGCATCTGAATCTTCCTTTCTTCAGCTGATGCCTTTGGGTCATAGTTGAGGGTTTTTAGTGCCCAAAATGCTTTATGTTCAAGTTCCACTGGAAGATGGCAATTTTTACCATATACCAACTGATAAGGTGAAAATCCAGTTGGTGCCTTGTATGCTGTTCTATAGGCCCATAAAGCGTCATCTAGCTTCAATGACCAGTCTTTTCTGCTTTGGCTGATTGTCTTCTCAAGTATCCTCTTAATTTCTCTGTTGGATACTTCCACTTGGCCATTGGCTTGAGGATGGTAAGGGGAAGTTACTTTGTGCTTGACTCCATAATGTTCAAGGCATCTTTGGAGTTGACTGTTGCAGAAATGAGAGCCTCCATCACTTATTAAAACTCTTGGGGTGCCAAACCTGCTGAAAATGTGTTTCTTAAGAAATTTGATGACAGTCTTGGCATCAGCTTTAGTACATGCCATGGCTTCCACCCACTTAGAGACATAGTCTACTGCCACAATTATGTACTCATTTGAGAATGACATTGGTAATGGCCCAGTAAAATCTATGCCCCAGCAATCAAAGACTTCTATTTCAAGGATGGCAGTCAAGGGCATCTCATGTCTTTTTGATATGTTTCCTGTCTTCTGACATGCTTCACAATGCTGCACAAAAACATTAGCATCTTTAAACAAAGAGGGCCAATAAAAACCTGATTGGAGGATCTTTGCTGCTGTCCTTTCCCCATTGAAATGTCCTCCATAGGGTGAGCTGTGACAGTGCCATAGGATGCTCTCAGCCTCCTCTTTGGACACATATCTCCTCAAGATGTGATCTGATCCAAGTTTGAATAGGTAGGGGTCATCCCATATGAATTGCTTTGCATCCCTTAGAAACTTCTTCTTCTGCTGCCATGAAAGGTCATCAGGCAGTACTCCAGCAGCTTTAAAGTTGGCCATGTCTGCAAACCATGGCCGTTCTTTTATCATCAGTAGCTTTTCATCAGGAAATTCTTCCTTCACTTCAGGTTGGAGCCGTGTAACTTCCTGATTGACAAGTCGGGACAAATGATCTGCAATAAAATTTTCGCTGCCCTTTTTGTCTTTCACTACTAGGTTGAATTCTTGCATTAGCAAGATCCATCTAATTAGTCTGGGCTTAGAGTCAGGCTTATTCAACAGATATTTAATGGCAGCATGGTCAGTAAAAATAGTAATCTTGGAACCAATCAGATAAGGTCTAAATTTTTCCAGGCCATACACTATTGCTAAGAATTCTTTCTCTGTTGTTGCATAATTTGTTTGTGCAGGGTTTAAAACTTTACTAGCATAGTGTATAACATGAAAAATTTTAGCCTTTCTTTGTCCTAATACGGCCCCAACAGCATAATCACTGGCATCACACATCATTTCAAAGTCTAGTCCCCAATCAGAGGCAACTATTACAGGTGCACATGTTAGTTTATGCTTTAGAGTTTCAAAGGCATGTAAACAAGAATCATCAAAAATAAAAGGAGTGTCTTTGTTTAAGAGATTACTCAAAGGCTTTGCAATTTTTGAGAAGTCCTTGATGAACCTTCTATAAAATCCTGCATGGCCCAAGAAGCTTCTGACTCCCTTTACATTTCCTGGTGGTGGTAATTTCTCGATCACTTCTACCTTTGCTTTGTCCACTTCAATACCTCTTTTGGATATTTGATGTCCTAACACAATGCCTTCAGTCACCATGAAGTGACATTTTTCCCAATTTAAAACCAAATTGGTGTCTACACATCTTTTCAACACAATGGTCAAATTATTCAAACATTGATCAAATGATGAACCAAAAACAGAGAAATCATCCATGAAAACCTCTATGCATTTTTCCACCAAATCAGAGAAGATAACAAGCATACATCTTTGAAATGTTGCAGGGGCATTGCACAATCCGAAGGGCATTTTTCTGTATGCAAATATCCCAAAGGGACATGTGAATGCTATTTTTTTCTTGATCCTCAGGTGCAACTGCGATCTGTTTATACCCTGAGTATCCATCTAGAAAGCAGTAGTATGCTTGACCTGCAAGTCTTTCTAGCATTTGATCCATGAAGGGCAGAGGGAAATGATCTTTCCGGGTAGCAGTGTTTAGTTTCCTGTAATCGATACACATCCTCCATCCTGTGACAGTTCTTGTAGGGATCAATTCATGTTTCTCATTCTGTATGACAGTGATTCCTCCTTTCTTTGGAACAACCTGCACAGGACTTACCCAAGAGCTATCAGAAATAGGATAAATTATACCAGCTTCTAGTAACTTAGTTACCTCCCCTTTTACCACTTCCTTCATAGTTGGGTTCAAACGTCTCTGTGGCTGAGCAATTGGTTTGAATTCTTGTTCCATGTAAATGTGATGAGTGCAGTAAGCAGGGCTTATTCCCTTCAAATCTTCCAGCCTCCATCCAATCGCTGTCGAATGTTCCTTCAACACTTGAATCAACTGCTTCTCTTCTGCACCTGTCAATTCCCTGTTAATAATAACAGGTTTTTGGTTATCATTATCAAGAAAGACATATTTCAAGTGTGGAGGTAAAGCTTCAAACTCCACTTTTGGTGGAACAACTTCTTTTGTTTCCTCAGACAGCCTTTTAACGCGACTTTCTTTTTGAGTATCTTGCTTGTCCTTCTTGTCTTCCTCCATTGCTCCAATGTTCAGCTTCTCCAGTGGGTCTCTGTTGAACCATTCGTTGGTTTGTTCTCGGATGGCTTCTTCTTCAATGTCAATTTTGAAGCACTGTTGTTTGTCTTTTGGGTATTTCATTGCATCAAACATGTTGAAGTTTACTTCTTCATCTTGCACTCTTACTTTTAACTTCCCGTCATCCACATCAATGATTACTTTTGCAGTCTTCATGAAGGGTCTCCCCAAAATGAGAGGTACTTCTGCATCTTCTTCTATATCCATTATGACAAAATCTACAGGAAATACAAACTTGTCAACTCTTACCAGTACATCTTCAGCTATGCCATATGGAAATTTCATAGACCTATCCGCCAGCTGGAGGGTCATCCTGGTTGGCTTCACCTCAAGATCTCCAATTTTTTTCACCATTGAGAGAGGCATTAGATTAATGCTTGCTCCTAGATCCAAGAGTGCTTTTCCTACTGGTAGAGTACCAATAGTTACTGGGATTGTGAAACTTCCGGGATCTTTTGTTTTTTGTGGCAGTGCCTTTTGGATGATGGCACTACAACCTGCTGCAAGCTCCACTGTTTCTTTAGAAAATCTCTTCTTTTTTGTTAACAGCTCCTTCATAAATTTAGCGTAAGTTGGCATTTGCTCCATGGCTTCCACAAAAGGTATGTTTATTTGTAACCTTTTGAAGATATCCATGAATCTTGCAAATTGCCTTTCCTTGTCCATTTTTGAAGGGTTCTTTGGATACGGCAAGCTCTTCAGTTGTGGTGTTGGGTCGTCCACCTTCTTCTTCCCTTCTTTTATTTCTTTCTTTTTTTCTTTTTCAACCTCCTCCTTCATATTTACATCATTATTCTTTTTTTTACTAACTTCCTCTTCTGTTTCTTTTTCTTTTTCTACTTTTTCTTCCACCTTGTCATTCTCTTTTTGTCCAATGACCTTTCCACTTCTTGTTGTGATTGCTTTGCATTGCTCCTTTGGATTTGGGTGCGTATTGGCTCCAAATTGAGAGTTGTGATGCTCTGCAATTTGGCGAGCCAATTGCCCCACTTGTGTCTCCAGGTTTCTTATCGAAGCATCAGTGTTCTTTTGGTTTGTGATTGAGACCTGCATGAATTTTTCTAGAGTGTCCTCTAGTTTTGATGTCCTTTCTGTCAATGAAGGACCTTGCTGATAAGGTTGCTGTCTGTTGGATGTGCTTGCTTCTTGCTTCCATCCACCACTTTGACTATTCCTCCATCCCTGTGAAAAATTATTGGGGTAAGCATTGTTATTGAAGTTACTTTGCTTACCTTGGTTATTCATATAGAGGATAGATTGATCTCCTTGCTCTCCTTGGCAGTGTCCATTCTGATGCTCTCCTCCACAAAAGTCACATCTCATTAGTGCTTGTTGGTTTCCTGTAGAGGACTGTACAGCATGCAGTTGTTGCGGGAGTTTTGCCATTTGCTGTGTCAGAACTTCAATTTGTTGTGTCAAAATCTTATTTTGAGCCAAAATGGCATCTGTTATATTAAGTTCCAACACTCCCTTCTTTTGGATTTGTGTTCTGTCATGCTGAGCCTGGTAATCTGTGGATGATAATGCTTCAATGATCCTTGTAGCTTGCTCTGCATCCACTGTCATCATGGTTCCTCCAGCTGCTGCATCCAAAATCATTTTAGTATCACCCTTTAGACCACTGTAAAAGATATTTAATTGGGCAATATCTTCCAGTCCATGGTTTGGGCATCTTCTGAGGAGAGATTTGAAGCGTTCCCATGCTTCACAAAAGGGTTCATCATGGCTTTGTTTAAATGTTGTGATATCTGATTTAGCCTTGATGAATCTGGATGGTGGGAAGAATCTGTGTAGGAATTTTTCTTCCACTGTCTCCCAGCTGTTCAAGCTTTGATTTGGGTGTGACTGGAGCCATTCTTTGGCTTTTCCTGCAAGAGAAAAAGGAAACAATCTTAGGTATGCTGCCTCAATTACTTCCTGTTCAAATCCCATTGTTCCTACCAATTTATAGAATGTTGCCAAGTGAGTGTAAGGATCTTCACTGGACATTCCATGAAATTGATGGGAACTAATTAAACTAAGGAAAGCAGGTTTCATTTCTATAGCCCTGATTGTATTTGGTATAGCAATGCTTGAGTAGTGTCTAGGTCCTTGTTGCAATGTGTAATCTCCAAGTGTTCTCCTTGGTGGATTTTAATTGTTGCTGTTGTCCTCCATTGTAAGAGAGGAAGTTTGTCCTACGTGGAAGTTCTTCTTGGCTTTCTTGATTTTCTTGAGGAACCTGTCTATCTCAGGATCAAATGCAAGTTGTTCTTTTGTACCCTGTCCTCTCAAGATCATAAATCAAGAATTCAAAGTAGCAAGGTTAAAAAAAAAATAAAAAAAATAAAAAAACAAATTATAAACAAGTTTATTTACACTGTCTTGTCAATTCAATGCTAGAATATTCAAACTTAAATCACCTCCCCGGCTGCGGCGCCAAAACTTGATAAGTGTTTTGATTGTATTGAGTTTGCTGAAAGAGAATCAAGTTTGTATAATATGAACTCAATGAAAAGGATGTGCCAAGTTTAAACACAGAAGTTGTAATATAGTATAGTTGTCGTTCCACTGAGGAGGTGCTAGAATGAAGATCTTAGTTTGAATTGATTAGGCAGAAAGTTTCAGTTTTGATTTGTTGTGAATGTTGCTGAATGAAAAACAGTAAGTAACCAAATAACAGAGGATAGCACTTTGCAAAATATAACAGTAAATGATGTTGGAAAAATCAGTTTTGTAAAACAGGGATTGGCTTCATCACATCTTCACCTCTGTAAGCTGCATAAGTTTCCATATAAGTAAATCGAAAAGATAAGTTCTACGTCACAATCAAAGTCATTTGCATCGATCCCTCGACTACAAAATTCATAAGAATGATTTCCAAACCGCTGATCCCTCAGTCACTTTGGAAATCATTCCAGCATTATCGATCGATTGTTTTGACGTTTGTTGTGTTAGACGCCATCCCTGGCTACCTACTCACAACAAGCATTTCTTTCAGGGTCTGCTTTCAAAAGTCACTTCCCAGCATACTCAAGAAAACTTAGAACAAGAAAATAGTGATCAAGTACTTTCAGGCATTAAACGCAGAAGGAAATACAGAAACTTTATCAAATCTCATTACTCAATGAAAACTTACGACAGCATTACTTCAGTGTTGAATGGATTACAGCCAATCCCATAAGGGAGATTAGTTACTCATGCCTTGCATTTTCACCATCAAAGAAATGAATGCAGAAAATGGAAAGTGTGAAATAAAAAATACAGAGGATGAAATGATGTATCAGATGATAGGAGATTGATGATCCTGATGCCCTGTTTGCAGCTTGCTTTATAGGAGTTTTTGGCTCAGCTTCTCTTACCCACTTGCGTAGAACCCATGCGGCATCTTTCAGAGACTGGTGGAAACAGCAGAAAGTGGATGAGTTTGCATCGCATTACGGGTGAATAAAGAATTAAGAAGCCCACGCTGTGTGAGTCACGCTTGAGCTTGATGGTCACGCTCAAGCGTGAAGGGCTCTGAAGCTTTTTAATAGTCTTGCGCTTGAGCTTCCTTGTCCACGCTTAAGCGTGGTTCCTTTGTTCAGCATATGCTTGATCCTTCGCTTCAAGCTGGGCATGTTACGCTTTAAGCGAGCTCCTCTATCCCCACAGATGTGTTCCACGCTCAAGCCACGCTCAAGCGGGATCGAGGTCACGCCCAAGCGGCTCCTGCTCACGCTTGAGCGTGAGATGACCTGATGCTGTTCCTTCTTCCATTTCAGTCACGCTTTAAGCTTGTATGTGCCACGCTTGAGCGTCAGTCATGCATGAAGTCACGCTTGAGCGAGCTCGGGCTCACGCTCAAGCGTGAGGGGCTGTTGGTGAGTTCCTTGTTTCACTTGGGTGCATGGGCAACGTGGCTTCCACGCTCAGGCGTGTAGTGTACCACGCTCAAGTGTCCTTTGCTTGATGCTCTTGGTTTCTTCAAGGCTTTTGACAAGTTGTTCCTGATTTTCAGATTTGAAGCTTCTTTCCTTAATACTTCCTTTATACTCAAAATCATGCTCAATTATTTATTAATTTTGTTAAGTTATTCAAAAAATAGTTCTAATTGAGCCATGAATTTAATCATAAAATAAGCACTCATCATTGAGCGAAGAAGGAAAGGAGAAGGAAAGGAGCATCAGGTCCCCAATCTCGCTTGAGCGGCCCAAGGCTCGCTTGAGCGAGATCGTTCCAGAATCACCAATAACTCTCTGGCCGATTTTCGCTTGGGCGAGGTACCACTCGCCTGGGCGAAAATCGTCCAGTATCTCAAGTCCTTCTCCCTCGCTTGAGCGTCCACTCCTCCGCCTAGGTGAAAATCATACAGAATCTAAACACTGATTCTGTGGCAATTTCGCTTGAGCGAAATGCATATCCGCTTGAGCGAAAATGGGGCAGAAACGAGTCCCCTGATTCACAGCAATCTCGCTCGGGCGAGATTCCTACTCGCTTGAGCGAGTTCTGTAGAAACTCAGCAGAAAACGAAATTCACTTGGACATAACACATGAAATATTGACTCCTTCTATTTTGGCCTTACCTAAGACCATATCTTACTTCATTATGCATGTATCACTTCATATAATGCTATAATCTACAACTACATGATTCTTCCATGTAATTTAACACTAACAACATCATCATGCCAATATTAATTCATGCATATAATCCAAATTCAACAACTCATAAAATTCATGAACTAGCATAAAACACTGCATCCATTCATTAAATTCAACAACATCAAACATCATAGTTTGTTCTTTACACCATTTAGGTCATGAATGAAAATTGGCCTTACATACACATGCCCAATTTTCTCCCATGACCCCAAAATTACTAACATTACAAAATTTGAGTATATACCCATATACTCTACAAAAGAGAATTCATGCCGGCCAAGGCTTACACATTCCTATCCATATTTACCTCCTTCGAACTCAAGCCTCCAAAAGCTGTAGGATTTAAGTCATACCTACATCAACTTTAAGAATGGCAACAGGGAGGTGAGTAACATAATCCAAATGAACTAAAGTCATACATAATGATGAAATACATGTATAATTGTACAATTAGCCATCATTACACCACATCATACATTATACACAATACATCTTATAATTTTAAGTATACATTCACAATATCAATCATTTGGATTACCAATCACACACATAGGGTTAGTATTCAACTCTTTCCCTTTTCAATTCTCATTCATCCGTTGCCACCATGGGCTTTCACATAGGCATATTTCCAGCTATATGCAAATGCTCTTAAAGCTAATGCATATGCACAAGAATTTCTCATCAAATAATGCGGATCCGACTGTGGGAAAATATATCATTAAATTCAATTGTGGGACAAGCATAGGTGTGCTACTATGCCCCTACCGCAGTAGAAAAAAATTATGTACACATATACCTCAATTTTAAGCATGCTTACATCATCATTATTTTACTGGTACCAAACCGCTATCGCCCATCTGTAGCACTAGTCACCCTGTGACTTGTGGATCAACATCGTGGCCTCAACTACCACAGGTGCTACGGGCCCCTCCCGAACACACATCGAGAGAGCCGTGTCCGTCGGACACCGAGGTAAACTCACTCACCATAGAGCCGCCCGCCCACTGGGCCTGCCACATAGGGTGCCTCATCACCAAACTATGGACAGCTTCGTGACTCATACACCGAGTCACAGGGGAAAATCACAATACGCTCGTGCACTGAGCCGCCCTCCCACTGGGCCTGCCTAGTGGAACCCCCTAATATTCCACATAGACAGCTATGATATGCTATGGATGCAATGCAAATGCAAATCAAGTGCATCCTCACACTATGCGTCCTAGATGCCACTCCACCACCAATCATTCACCACCACTTAGTGGATTTCAATATTTTCATCATCCTCAATTATCACCAATTCTCCTCAATACTCATACTCTTTAATAGTTAGTGGCATACACATTCAATAGATCATACATATATCTTTGAGATACTCACATCACAATTCCAATTCACACATAGTTTCAAACCATCATCATACTTCATCAACATAGTATCATCACAACATTACAATATTATCCCAAATACAGGCCACACAATAATTATCATTCTAAATGCATTCAAATCATAACATTTTCACATCATCCATTCAACAATCATCAAAATAATCATATATATATTTTCACATCACCAATGGATGAAATCATGCATTTAGAAAAGTTACCCCCTCCTACCTCAAGTGAAGTAGTGATCAACGCGGTTTGATGGTTCCGTCTCGTCAATGGGGTCACTTCCTACATCATAATACATTATACAATCAATTTTCTACTTACTCATTAAGACTTAAATACTTATACATATATCAATAACTTGATGTTTATATCATTTTACTCTTAAAACTCCTTTATTCCATTTTATCCACCATAACCACTATGGGTTAGGTGCTACCCATTATTATTATGCACTCTAGAACCAAACCCTTTCATGGGTTTCTCCATTATTAACCTCCATCAACAAAATACCATCACCAATGACCCTTATGCATCATAACTCACATTTATTACCAACAATTAATGTTCATCAACCTCCATTATGCATTTCCCCCAAATTCATGAAGTTAGGGTTTCATAAAATTCCAACAACCATCATAAATATTCTTCTCATTCTAACCATAAATGCATTCACTTCATTACTTCTCAAAGAAACCTTATTCTCATACAAACCCACATTAAACTCTTGCATTAAATACTCTCCTCAAGAACATCCATACACATGCATGGTTTCAAAACACATAAATGCCATATACCCATAACCAAAACCTTAGCAAAAATGGGTATACTTACCTCAAAACCCAAAAACAAAGTGGGTTCTAGGAGGGAGGAGAAACACCAACGAAAATGAGGAAGAGAAGGAGGAAAAACAGCAGCCCCACAAGTCTCCTTCAAGCTCCCTTCAAACGAAAATGAGGAGGTGTGGAAGATGAGCTCAAGTTGCTATGGTTTGGAGGAAGAAGAAGAGAGAAATGGAGAAGATGATGATGAATAGAAGAAGAATGAAGTGTAAGTGAAATGTTTACACCTTCAGCATGCCTACGTGAATAGAGAAGGAAAAATAGGATTTTTAATTTTTCTTTTAATCCAATTCATTAAAACCTCATCGTTTTATAACCAACAGGTTCTCAGTTCGGGCTCAATACATCATCTGAAAATTATTCCGAATACATATTCGGATTCCCGCTATTATTCTCAATAGCCCTGACTAATATCATCTCATTCCGAGATACTTGGTCCGACACCCATATCTCAACCGGGCTTAATTTCAGCTTAACCGGTCTCCATAATTTTCTAACAGTCCCCAAAATTATCAATTTAATTATTCTCAATAGTTTGGGACATTAAATACTCCATATACCAATTTCTAATATTTATTCTGGTAATTAATTCTCTATTTTAAAAAAATTCTGGATGTTACAGCTACACCTTCCAAATGCTAGTTTGACGACGTGTAGCTTTTGCTACTTTTGCGTATTTTATGTCTCATTTTGGGTAGCCGCCTATGAGCATCTTATGCTCTATTTATAGTCTTAGGTTTGACCTAATTTGCTCCCTAAAGAGTGGGCTCCTTACTCATTCTAAATGAGTTAGGCCCAATAGTCTTATTTTAGTCCAACTAAAATAAAAAGCTATTTTCTGATGGGCTTACTCTATGTGTGTGACCCTATAGGTAAAATACTCAGTATATTAATAATAAACTATTTTATTATTAATATAAAATAAGAGCGGCATCTAGCAATGCATCATTATGTCCGAATATTATTTATTATCAACATAACCTCTAAGTGATAATTATTTTATATGTTTGTTCCTTTTGTCACGATATCCTAATTGGGCCCAAGGCATGGCCGCGTCATCCTTGTACGGTCCAATTTGTTTTACTTGATACCGAAGTAGACTTTATCCAAATAAATATCCAATATTTATTCTTTCTAGCATGGCCATGCATTTCCTTAGTCTCACTTCATCAAGTGGCCTATAGATATCACTCCTGTCACATAGGAGAGACAAATCTTATCTACATCACTCATATCCCTCTGCATAATTTGTTCATTTCCTAACCACAACCTTTATAGTCCTCTTATTATAGAAGACGTTTGATTGTATTAAAACAATAAACTCCTTATGTATGAATCATAGTGACTTCAGGTCAAAGGACTACATATACCATTATCACATTGAGAATCGTTTATGACATTCATGTAACGATCCATGCAACATTCTCATGGTGGGTCTATCCAGTACAACATTACTCTTAATGTGTACCCGTATGAAGACTTGATATCATTTATATCCATGATCTGTGAGATCAGATCATCAGTACACTCACACACTAGTCTTAATGTATTTACATGTCCCCACGTAAATACTTGACTAGGGACATTTTAGGAATAACTCTCATATGACCTATTACTCCAAGGATAAATAAAGGTTGTTAAACTATTTAACAAAAATGACTTATTTAAAGTGATGTTATTCAAGTGGCCTCAATACTCAAGAGGGGGGGTGAATTGAGTTTTTAAAACTTTGCTTGAAATGCCTTTGAACTTGATTCTTTTAACATAAGTTTAGAGATTATGAAAGTAAGATCAAGTAAAGTACACAAGATAATTCAAAACAAGAGACAAATATGGATAAGGCAATTTATCAAACACTTGGTGTGTAATGTTCAATATTAATCAAATTAAGCAAGCTAAAATATGCAAACCACAATCAACCAACACAAATCGATCAAGAGCAATATTTGAAAGTAAAAGAATAAGGGAGAAGAGATTGCAAACCGATTTAACGAGTTCCACCAACCCGGTGTACGTCTCGCCTCTAAGCAACCCACTTAGAGGATTTCCACTATTGTAGATTAGAGATACAACTTTGAGAAATTGCGGCTTCCTAGTGTCCCACACTCAAGAACCCAATCCTCACAAGTACAAGGGCAACCCACCCAATCTCTCAATCTCATAATATCCCAAAGGTTGAACCCCAACCTTTGTAACCACTCAACCTAGAGTGAATAACCACTCAATCCTAGAATGAACTTTGGTGTTTGATGTTTGTGTTTACAAGCGAAAATACTCTCTCAAAAGAGTGGATAAGCAAGTGATAGCTCACACAAATTTTAGCTCTCAACAAGAGAGGATATACAAATGAAATCTCAGAATATACAAGAAATATGAAATTCCTAAGCACAAAGGTAAGTAAAGATTGATTGCCTCTTGTTGTGACTTTGTGCTTGTGTTTTCCTTGCATTTATAGAGCCATGGTTGAGCTACAGAAGTTCCTAGCCGTTGCATGTAGTGGGCATCTGAGAAATGGTGAAAAAATGAGCTGGTTTCCCACTAAAATATGTTTTCCCACTATCGTAATCGATTACGCCTCGAGCTGTAATCGATTACATTTTGAATTTTTCAGTCCAGTTCGTGCTATAATCGATTAGCATTCTCCATCTAATCGATTAGCTTCAAGTCAGAACTCAGAACTCTGGTAATCGATTAGATCTTGCCCAGTAATCGATTAGCTATAGCACTTGATGCATTTAATTCAATTCTTGACTTGGTAATCGATTATGACACTTGGGTAATCGATTAGTGTCATTCCAGTAGCTCTGTAATTGATTGCCTGAGGTCTTGTAATCGATTAGCTTATGTAACTGATATATTTAATTCAATTCTTGACTTGGTAATCGATTATGACACTTGGGTAATTGATTAGTGTCATTCGAGTAACTCTATAATCGATTGCCTGAGGTCTTGTAATCGATTAGCTTATGTACCTGATACATTTAATTCAAAACAGAAGCTATCTAATTGATTAGCTTAGACTCCCTAATCGATTATCTACATAGTTTTTCTGGGTCTGATTCTAAGTCTTTGTTTTTGCAAGAATTTCTTCAAGAGTCCTTTGTCATTATCAAAATCCTTGAACCTATAATCATATTCAAACACAAATGATGCGTCCTATATAGGCTTTTAGTGCATATTTCCAATAATCTCCCACTTGCACTTAGAGCCGATAAGGTTAATGCCCAATGACATCTACAGTGCCATTATGCTTTTACTACGTAAGTGGTTTTACTAGTGGGTTCCCAACAATTTTGCTGGTATGCATATTGCATATTTTCACATCTTCTAAAGATGGAACTATTTAAGTATATGCTTGGATTAATCCACTTCCTTATATTGTTTTATGGTTCCATTGTCATCAAAGTGGAAACTCATAGGGTACAAAATATTTTGAATGATTAAATGTAAATTGACTTCTTTTGTAATTTAACATAGCAAAATACTTAGATTTGTTAGTAGAACCAACAATTGTTTCTTACTTTGAACCTTTCAAGCATACATCGCAACCATCTTGACAACACATATATTTTGATTGCAATCTTAAGTCTTTCAAATTAATCAAAAGATTGGCATCGATGTAACCTTTACAACGAGCTCATCTTCCATTTATCAAGATTAAATCCTTAGTCCTTCTTAAGTTTTTAAGGATACTCTTGACTATAGAATGAGAATATTATTAGCTCTAGAAGAAGCATGTCTTCTTCATGTAATACTAGAACTATAATTGTGTAGTTACTAAGCCTTTTATAGTCACAAGATTTATCTTCATTCTTTAATGAAGATTCTTGCTTCTAAAAGCTTGCTTTAGTCTATAAATAGAACATTTGCAGTTCACATACCTTCCTAGATGTTTTAGGCATAAAAGGCCTTTAGGTTGTGTCACATACATATCCTCAAGATGATTTCCATCTTGACATCTATCTACCCATATCTCATAATGGTGGTATACTGCTACAACAAGTAGGATCTAAATGGTTTTTAAGCTAATTGAATTTTGTCAATCTTGCTTTCAAAGGTACTTTTATTACCATTCATGTTTAGTTTTCCTTTTGAAAACCCACTTGCATCCTATAGGTTTTACCCTTTAGGTGCATCAACCAAGGTTCATACCTTGTTAATATGCATGGAACCATTTCAAATCCCATGGTCTTATGCCATGTCTTAGAATCTAAACTTGCATTGGCCTCTTCATAAGAAGCTTGGTCATTTAGTAATATGCCTCCTTCCTGATTTATAAGATATCCATATCTTTCAAGTTTGGTGACATATCCTATTTGATCTTACGCAAGTCTTGTGCTACCGGAGCTAAGGATTTCACAACACTTTGTGATTTTTACTCGAATTCCATCCTTGACTTTTAAATGCTTTGTGATACTTGAATTTCTTCAAGTTCTACCATCCTCCCACTGATTCTTTAAGGGATGTACTCTTATTCAAGAATGCAACATTCTAAGCAACAAGCCTTTTATTCTTAGATAAATTGTAGAACTGATAACCCTTAGTTTTCTTCGGGTATTTCACAGAAGACATTTATCTAATTTGGATCTGACCTTGTCAGAGTTGGATGCTCTATAGAAGCATCATAGTTCCAAATTATTAGTAAAGACATACTAGGTTTCTTCCTAGTCCATATCATATATGGTTTTTTAAGAAAGTCTAAGATGGAACATGGTTAAGTGTGGAAATTTTGTTAATAAAGGAACGTTGAAGGAGTTAGAGATGTTTGATAATAATCAATAATCAAACTGTATCCAACAAGGTTTGACTTTTCCCCATAGAGATGCTATTAAGGCATTCCATGAGGAATGAGTTAAGAGGTAATCTCTCACTCTATTAGATAGTTATCAAACTTATAGCTCAAATTATTTGCTATCTTGATCTAATCAATAGCTTTAATTGTCTTGCCAATTTGGTTTTTCACTTCATTATGAATTCTTTGAACTTTACAAAGACTTTCTAACTTATTTTACATAAATCCATACTCATTGACTTTTCAATTAGTATGTTGAAGTATTGAAAAACATATCTAAAAATTGTTCCGATAGGCCCACATACATCGTTATGTATTAGATAATAGATTACTTATCTTTTCGATGAATGAGGTCTCAATTATCTCTCCAATAAATAAGATTTACATGTCTCCATTGATTCCAAAATCAAAAAGAGTCCATATAACCACATTAATGGTATTTAGAAAATGTGTTTCTTATCCATTTGCCTTAGGAGACAATACCATGTAAGTAAGCTTCAAAAATCACTTATTTTAACCTACTTTGGCAGTTGTTATAAATGGGTGTTTTGAGATTTAGGATGTGGAATCCATTACTCAATTATGCATCATCATCCATTTGAAGAAATAAAGTTATTTTATAATAAGAAAAACATTTATTGTCTAATAAGAAACAATATGCACAATGTCTAGTTTACTAACTAGCCCAATAGGTAAAGATCTTATCTTTATTGTAGTAACTTTTGCTCAATTTTACACAGATTTCTCCACCCTTAACAAGTGATCTACTTCCTTGATCTTTCAAAATTTGAGATCTACTACTAGTATCTGATACTAATGTTAGTGAAGTAAAATAACTTGACTTCTATAATATGACCTATAGTGGAAGTCTTACTTCCCTTTCTTTTGAACTCCTTCAAGTTCTTTAGACAAATTATTTCAATGTCTTATTTTGGCTAAAACTGGAAACAATTTCCTTTCTTGATCACCTTTTAGACTTCCAGACCAACTTGGCCTTAATAAAGTCTGTATACGATCATATCGTATGTCTCCCATATATTCATATTGCCTTTTACAGCTCAGAGTTTATGCAGACTCCATAGGGTATTCAAGACCCAACCATAGATGATATATAAGCCAAACATGACACACTACCGCTTCATCTTTAATGAAGATAATTCTCAAGTCTCAATACCCATCTAGGAATTTTTCTAGATAAAGTGTCCTTCCAAAGGACAGATTGCAACAAAACAATATTTGGTATATCATGGTTATTCTAAAACAAATTACATGCAAATCTATCACTTCTATTAGAAACATATTTAAATTTTGGTCATTAAATAAATATATTGTCTCCCACTATTTTGATTCAAAATAAATACCCTCACTGAATCATAAAAAATCCTATTAGAAGATTTTTCTAGTGGGCCAAGATCCATATTTGGCCTTGTGTTGAGTCAGCTTTGGCTGATCGCCTAACCCTTGGTTATTTAGGTAGGAAACACATTTCCAATTTCATCTCATACATCTCTTGGATGATTGAGTGGGTAACTCTTTACCCTTATTCATCTTATGAATTTAAGCTCAATCCTTACGCCTCTAAGTTATTTTCAATCCAATTGAAAAACTTAGTTAAGTTTAGGCCTAATAAAAATAATTTGGATATTACAATTATCCCATCGCGCCTTACTAATATAAATGATAGCAACCTGCTTTGGCAGACCCACTATTTATTGACATTAGTCTCGATGAGTGTTACTTATTAGGAGGCGTTTAAACTTAATATTAACGTTTCCAAGTTCTTCAATCTGATTAAAGTTACCTAGATAAGTCCAATAACAAATGGTTGGATAATCCAATTATTCATCATCCTTTACTAATATCAATAAAAGCACCCTGCTTTGGTAGAACCTACACTTTATTGAAACTAGCATTGATGATTGTTGTTTATTAGAACGCGTTTTAGACTATTCATACCTTTAGGCCTTTCCAATCCAATTGAAAAAGGTCTATTTGAATAAAACTTAATAATACTTGGATAATCCAATTATCCAATCATGTCCTACTAAACATAAATAAAGGCACCCAACTATGACGTGACCTGCACTTTATTTATATCAAGTTAGACGTTATTACTTATTGGAATGTATGATTGTCGGGCTTAAGGGATTTCAATTTTCTTATTGTTCATTACTGACCTTCATTAAACGCTTTAACGCAAAATAAAACCCCAAAACATGCAATCAAAATTGTGAGATGGTTATGGTCTTCCTAGAAAATAAAATAAAATAAAATAAACCTAAAGGAACTATGGTGTCTTGACTTCATGAAGTCCTACTTCTTGAGACCACCATCCTCCTAGAGTCACCACTCCTTTGTTCCTTTCAAATCATATCCATCAAGAATCACCACTCTAGGTTTCTTCTAGGTCCCCACCTTGTTGGCTTTTCAAAGATTACAATGTAATAAAGAAAACTCATTTTACATACGAGTGAAGGGTTAAGAGAAGAAATTTAAGAATAGAGAAAGGCACAGCACGCAGGCTGTATTTAAAATTAAATAAAAAAATCTAATATCATTACCATTCACCGCTGGACGTGTTAATTAATCAATTAAGTAGAGTAATCAATTGTATTTAAAATAAAATAAATTTTAAAACACATAATTAAACACGCGGGGTCATAAAAGGAAAACTACACAAAGAAGTTTGGCGGCTCTGTTGACCGTTCAACAGACAGGGTCAAGGGGTGTTTCAACCCAAAAATTTAGTACTGTAATCAGGTTAGTTCCCAGGAAAGAGAAGTGGGTCCGAAGTGACCGCTTAAGTACCAAGTCTTTCTTAGTTAGAACGTCCCACTGACCATTAACAGCTCAAAATATTCGGTTATGATTTCAAACAATTTGAAATCTTTAATTTTGAAACGGCCAAGATTTAACTTTTAAACCTTATCTTTTGACCCTTACAATTATCCTAAAATAGGAATAGTCAAGGTTTAACTTTTAAACCTTATCTCTAGAGTCTCAACAATCATCCTATTTTTTAGGAACGATCAAGGTTTAAATTTTAGACCTTATCTCTAGAGTTTAAGATATTTTGTTTCGAATCCTATTAAATTTGATAAAGATCTTATCTTTAATTTGTAACTTTTACAAATCCTATCAAATTTATTAAGGATTAAATATTTAATTTTAAAACTATTAAATTTAATAAAGATCTTATCTTCTATTTGTAACAATTACAAATCATATTAAATTTAATAAATATGAATCAATTTGTAACTCCCACAAATCACATTAATTTTAAAAAGATCATATATGATGCAAATCCTATTAAAATTAATAAGAATAAATTATTTAAATTTGTAACTCTTACAAATCACATTAATTTTAAAAGGATCACAAACAATGCAAATCCTATTAAAATTAATAAGAATAAATTATTTTAAGAAATAATTAAAAATTTGATTTGTAACTTTTACAAATCGAATTTAAAATATAATATTAAAATCAAATATTTTATTTGTAACATTTACAAATAAATAAAATACCATTACGGCTAGGTTTCAACTTTTGAATCTTAGTTTTCATTACGGATAGGGTTTAACTCTTAAACTTTCTAAACACAATCTCACATGAACAATTCATATTAGAAAAAAGAAAGCATATAGACGTCATTGCATACAACCTATAACATCCCGATTTAAAAATTAATTACCGAATGAGATTAAAACCACTAAACTAAAAATAATTGCACAAGCATGAATTACTTATTAATTAATTTTAACTTAAGAATTTGATTAATGGTTAATTGATTGTGATTTGTGTGTGTGTGCCACGTGAAGTGCTGCTGCCTCACGTCCTCCCATCCCACTTCCTCATTCTTCGAGTGTATATATGTGCTGAAGCTCACTGCTGTCCATTTACTCTCATTCCTTAAGACTTCCTCTTCCTCTACTTCTTTGCTTCTTTGTTCTTCTTGTCCCCTGTTCTCTGTTCCGTAAACTCGGGATAATGGTGTTGCAGAGGATTTGAAGTTCTCTTCGTTAGTGAAGGACAATCGTCAAAGTGGAAGAAGAACAGCGTCATGTTCCCAAGCTAACTAAAGGGTACGACTGTGTTCGACAGAGACTAAGCGAGTGAGAGCGGTGACGAAGCAAACTGAGGCAACGGACCAACATCGGGAAACAGAGGAACCCCTCGAATCCCTTCAGTAGGTAGGGGGCGCTTTGCATCTCAAATGCATAGTTTGTGAACGGTCTCCAGGTGAAGTATTACCTATGCATGTGTGTTGAGAATGTGGTAGCTATGTAATATATATATATATATATATATATATATATATATATATGATTGACAGCTTTTGAATACCGAGGACGTGTGATGGTTGAGTCTGATGGTAGTTTTTATATTTAATGCATGTGATTATGAGGTATACTGTTAGATATGTGAATGCATGTGAGAATTATGGGATTGTGTGTGAATCGAGTGCATGTGTCTTAAGTTTGTCGTACTGAGTCCGGTTGGTTATCTTACTCATGAATGCATGAGGTGAGGATCTCCGATACCGAGAGCAGGTGTGTGACTACTGACTGACTTCAGCTGGAATGTTATATTAAAATATGAGATGTTTTTCACTGTGCATGTTAACATGATTTCTGAGTGCTCTGTACTGGGAGGCAGTGGGTAGATTCTGATTTCCATCTTGTATTAATATGCATGTGAACGCTGGGGATGAATCTGTTGTGCTTATATGATGATGAATGAGGTACATGCAGAGTGTGGCTATAATGAGGAATAGGGGTACTGTTGTATTGATAAATACGTGTAAAATATAATTAAAAGACCTTGGGTTGGACTCAAGGCAAGCCTACCGAGTTGGACTCGGGGCTGCCCGTAACACTTCCGTTGTCACTTGGAGTGACTGTGTTACATATGAGGGCAAACGGTTTGGTACCAGTAAAACGGCAGGATCAGCTTGGAGCTGAGGAAAAAGGCTTGGAGCCTATGTTGCAACGTAAAAATTTGTAATAAGGGGGTCGGATCCGACTGTAATGGATATGTATACATTATATATATATATATACTCTTATACTGTGATGAACTTATTGTGTTGTATGTGCATGTATCGGGAACAATATGATCCATATAGCTGTGTATTAAATGTATGAATTTCGACTGCATGATATTATTGTATGTAGATATATTGAATGGCAGTTCTTATTGTAAATGATTGAGATGTGATGCTGTAAAGTGGAAGACTTGAGGATTTTCGAATCACTAACTGTCATTTTATATGTAAAAGCTCACCCCTGTTGTGGCTCTATTTCAGTGAACGTCACTCGGAATGATGGATGATGGAATAGCACCTGCTCTGTGAGGCGAACTGTGCAGCAGACGTGTATATGATTGTATATACTGTGTAAATAGTGTTGTTAAGCCTTGGTCGGCTCTTAATATAATATTTTGTCTGAATATGTTAGAATTGAACTCTCTTAGTATGGGAGCGGCACTAAATTATATATATCTATATATGCATGTGATGTTATGTGTTTAATCTTGATCAGTAAACAATGTGACAGGCGAATGTCAAAGTAGGTACCTTACATTCCATCGAATAACTTGAACTTGCGTAATTCCGAGTAAAGGAGAGAGTTAGAGTAAATCCGAGTGAGGTAAGACATGACTCCCCTCCTGAGTGACGAGAGATTGGGCCAAGTCTGAATAGGTTACGTTACCAAAGAATATTCTCAGTGGAGTCTGATTATGGAGACCCCTTCAGGGTGAAGGAAGATCTTAGTGTTTCCCGAGTGAGAGAAGTAAATATATGTCGAGTGACGAATGTGAAATCCATTCCGAATGAGTTAAGGTTGGAATATACCGAGTGGTAGTTGAATGGGAGTTATTTTGAGTGAGGGAAATTGATGGATTCCGAATGGATCTTATGCGTGTGACCTATGTGGATAAACATAAGGAAGTAAAAATGGATTTCTGTGGGAGGTATATTGGTTGGGGTTGTTTTTCCGAGTGAATGGAACCCCAGATTCCAAGTGGGGGGAGATTACCGAGTGGGGCCTCTCGCTTCAGCGAATAAGGATTCGCTCCCGCGAGCATGAATGGATGGAAGGCTTCTTGGGCTAGCTTCGCTTAAGCGAATGAGTGTCCGCCCAAGCGTGTTGGGCTGTCTCGCTCAAACGGGGTTGGATCTCTCTTGAGTGAGTGAACGTTGTGTGGGCTCGCTGAAGCTTGTTAGTTATTCCGTTGTCGGTTTTACTTCCTTGTCTTTATGTCCTTTTTTATTTATTACCGACTGTTTGGTTCATTTTGGGAAAAATTTTCCTTTGTTTCGGATTTATTTTAATTAAGATATTTCATTTTGGTATCAGAGCGGACTTAAAAGGTCCAAGGCCAAGGGATGCTTACTTCTAGTAAGCGGTAATGTACGTTATGACTGGTCGTTATAAATTGCTTGCGATGTCTGAGCACTTAGATGCCTAATTAAGTATAATTTGTGTGACCATGTGTTTATGAGATGTTGTTGTGGGCGTAGAAGGTTGTTCCTATCTTGGTCTGACTAAGTATATGATATTTAAGAATTGTATGATAATGTGTTATAGCTGTTGAATGATGGGTTAAAATCCGATCGGCAGTAAGTGATTCTGTAAACTTATCCTTGAAAGGGGTGTTGATTTCAGGATAAGTCATGGCGAATCGTCATAGCATGGAAGCCATAGCCACGGCCTTCCAGCGTTTTGCTGACGTATTCGAGAGGCAGAGCCAGCCTCAGACTGAAGATGGTCAAGTATTGGATCGCTTCCTGAAGAGGAAGCCGAGTGAGTTCCAAGGGGGATTTAACCCCGAGGCAGCTTACAAGTGGACTCAAGATTTAGAGAGAATTTTTGGGGGCCTTTACTGTACCGAGGCCCAGAAGGTTGAGTGCGCAGTGTACATGCTGCGGGACGAAGCAGAAAACTGGAGGAAGATCGCCAGAAGCCGATTGACTGATGCTGACACCCAGCTGACCTGGGAAAATTTTAAAACGTGCTTCCTAGAGAAATACTTCCCCGACACAATAAGGAGTCGGAAGGAACTGGAATTTATGGAACTAAAATAGGGTTCCATGTCTGTAGAAGAATACACAGCCAGATTTGAAGAGTTGTGCCTGTTTTATCCGCCCTTCCAATAACCCGGAACAGAGAGTTCCAAATGCCTTAAATTTGAGAACGGACTGAGATCGGACATTAAAAGAGCTTTCAGACACCAGGAAATTAGAAGCTTTCCGGTGCTGGTGAATAAATACAGAATTTTCAAAGAAAATGACAGGGCCCATTCGGGCCAGAGCAACAGGGCAGACCCCTCCTTGAGGCCCCAGCAATCACGCTTCAAGAGACCAAGCAATGTTGGAAGGGGTGGGCCCTCCCCTAAATTCAGGGGGCGGGGAAACCATGGGAGTTGTTTTGGGGGTCGTCCCGGAAATGGCAAGTGCTTCAGATGTGGTGGTGACCACTTTGCACGGGAATGTGATGTTGGAAACGATGTTGTATGCTTCCATTGTAATGAAAGGGGGCACGTTCGCCCACACCGTGGGAGTTTCCGAGTGAGGGGACGCGGAAACGATGGCCGAGGCAATGGTGGCAGAAGCAACGGAGCAAGGGGCAACATGATGACTACTCCAAATAACCGAGGAAGAAATGCCGACCAACCGGCTGTGGGGAGAGTCTACGCCATCAACGTCGAAGACGCTACACAAGCGAATGACTTGGTGCAAAGTAAGTGCTCGCTCGGTAGGTATACACTTAATGTAGTTTTTGATTCTAGAGCGACCCACTCCTTTATAGCTGATGATTGTGTGAGACGTTTAAAGTTGCTGACTGTGTATATGAATCAGACTTTGGAGGTAGCCAATCCGACCAGCGTAAAAGTGTTGACATCAATGATGTGTAAGGATGTAACATTTACGTTGGGCGATCGAAGTTTCACCTTTGATTTAGTATGTGTGCCTCTGAAAGACCTTGATATTGTACTGGGTATGGATTGGCTTTTAGCCAACAAGGTATTGGTGGACTGTCAGAACCGAAGAGTAATTTTTTCAAGGCAGATCAATGATGACTACGCGGTACAAGGTATAGCTTAGATGTTTATGATGCTTTGTTTAACTGAGGGAGAGAGTAGAGCCCGAGTGAACGATATTCCGACTGTTTGTGAATTTCCTGAGGTATTTCCAGAGGATGTGCCGAGTGTCCCTCCAAACCGAGAAGTTGAATTCTCTATAGACTTAATTCCTGGAGCCGAGCCGGTCTCCAGTGCACCTTATAGAATGTCCCCGACAGAATTGGCTGGGTTGAAAAAGCAAGTGGATGAGTTACTCGGGAAACAGTTCATTCGACCAAGTGTCTCACCCTGGGGCGCACCGGTGTTACTTGTTAAAAAGAAGGATGGCAGCATGAGGTTATGTATAGACTACCGGCAGCTAAACAAGCTTACGATTAAGAACCGGTACCCGCTGCCCAGGATTGACGACTTAATTGATTAGCTGCGTGGTGCCACAGTCTTCTCGAAGATCGATTTACGATCGGGATACCACCAAATCCGGGTAAAGGACTCGGATATCCCTAAGACTGCCTTCAGGACTCGGTACGACCACTACGAGTATGTAGTAATGCCGTTTGGTGTGACAAACGCCCCTGCTGTATTCATGAATTACATGAACAGTATCTTTCACCCATATTTAGACCGATTCGTAATAGTTTTTATTGACGATATCTTAGTCTATTCCAAGACCCCTGAGGAGCATGAAGAACACCTCCATTCGGTACTTCAGATATTGAAGGAGAAACAGCTATTTGTAAAACTTTTGAAGTGTGATTTTTGGATGGATAAGATCCACTTTCTCGGGCATGTAATTTCTAAGGAAGGCGTCTCGGTAGATCCTTCGAAGGTGGCAGCGGTAATGGCATGGGAGAGACCCAAGTCGGTCTCGGAGATACGAAGCTTCATGGGTTTAGCTGGCTATTATAGAAGATTTATTGAAGGATTTTCTAAGCTTGCGTTGCCACTGACTAGGTTAACTCAGAAAAATGCCCCTTTCGCGTGGAGTTCCGAGTGTGAGAGCAGTTTCCGAGAGTTAAAGTCTAAGTTGACAACCGCTCCAGTGTTGGCATTGCCAAATTTGCAAGAAAGTTTCATGGTCTACTGTGATGCGTCGGGACTCGGCCTGGGGTGTGTACTAATGCAAAAGGACCGAGTGATAGCTTATGCCTCTCGGCAATTGAGGCCACACGAACAGCATTATCCGACCCATGACTTGGAACTGGCAGCTGTGGTATTTGCATTAAAGATCTGGAGACATTACTTGTGCGGTTCCAAATTTTAAGTATACAGTGACCACAAGAGCCTCAAATACTTATTCGACCAGAAAGAACTAAACATGAGGCAGAGGAGATGGACAGAATTTTTAAGGGATTACGACTTCGAGCTGAATCATCCGGGTAAGGCGAACGTTGTAGCCGACGCATAGAGTCAGAAATCCCTCCATGTGGCAGTGATGATGGTGAAGGAGGTGGAGTTATTGGAGCAATTCTGAGACATGAATTTGCATGTCGACGTCCCTTTGTCTCGGAAGATAACGCTCGGTACATTGAAGATTGCCAATGAGTTTCTGAGACTGGTATTTGAACAGTAAAAGTCAGATCCCAACTTGGCTGAGATGAAGGAGACTCAAGCCAAGGGTAAGGACTTGTCTCTGACCGAGGGATCAGATGGAATTTTCCGAGTGAAGAATAGGATATATATGCCGGGTGAAGGTGAATTAAGGAGGATGGTGCTTGATGAAGCCCACAAGAGCCTGTTAAGCATCCACCCGGGTACTACGAAGATGTACCACGATCTGAGACTACAATTCTGGTGGCCCGGATTAAAGAGGAATGTATCGGAATATGTGGCTCGGTGTGTCACCTGTCAGAAGTCGAAGGTCGAACACCAGAAACCGTATGGTACGTTGCAACCCCTTGAGATCCCTGTATGGAAATGGGACTCAATTGCTATGGACTTTGTAATTGGATTGCCTAAAACCCGGGCGCGTTATGATGCCATTTGGGTCATTGTTGACCGATTGACAAAAACTGCACACTTCCTGCTTGTGAACATGAAATATCCGTTACAGAAATTAGCCCAAATTTATATCCGCGAAATTGTCCGACTGCATGGTGTGCCGATTTCTATCGTGTCGGATAGGGATCCTAGATTCATGTCCTGATTTTGGACAAGCCTGCACAAAGAATTAGGCATGAAACTTTGGTTAAGTTCCGCCTACTATCCCCAGTCGGATGGACAATCCGAGTGAACGATACAAAGTCTAGAGGACTTACTGACGGCGTGTGCGTTGGAGTATGGTGGTAGTTGGGAGCAGTACCTTCCCTTAATCGAATTTACATATAATAATAGCCACCACAGCAGTATTGGCATGGCACCCTACGAAGCACTGTATGGTCGAAAATGCCGAACCCCACTCTGTTGGTCAGAAACTGGTGAAAGTTTACTATTGGGGCCAGAAATTGTGAAACAGACTTCAGAACAAATCCAAATAATTAGGGAAAAGATGAAGGCGTCGCAGGACAGGCAGAAAAGCTACCATGATAAACGAACTAAACCACTTGAGTTTGTAGTAGGAGATAAGGTGTTTCTAAAGATTTCATCGAGTAAAGGAGTCGGACGAGCCTTGAAGAGAAAGAAGTTAAACCCCTGATTCATTGGACCCTATGAAGTATTGGAGCGAGTCGGTCCTGTAGCATACCGAGTAGCATTACCGACTCAATTATCTAGATTGCACAACGTGTTTCATGTGTCTCAACTAAGGAAGTATCTACCCGATTCCACTCACGAAATGCCGGATGATGAAGTGAAGATCAAGGAGGATTTAACCACAGTAGCAATACCGACTAGAATTGTGGACCGGTCGGTAAAACGCTTAAGGAGCAAGGATGTACAACTGGTTGAGGTAGCGTGGCAGTAAAACAGGTGTACCTCTTATAACTGGGAGCGCGAGGATGCCATGAGGCAACAATACCCCGAGTTGTTTATTTAAGGTAAGCTACCGATTGAATTTCGAGGACGAAATTCTTTGAGAGGGGGAGAATTGTAACATCCTGATTTAAAAATTATTTATCGAATGAGATTAAAACCACTAAACTAAAAATAATTGCACAAGCATGAATTACTTATTAATTAATTTTAACTTAAGAATTTGATTAATGGTTAATTGATTGTGATTTGTGTGTGTGTGCAAGGTGAAGTGCTGCTGCCTCACATTTTCCCATCCCACTTCCTCATTCTTCGAGTGTATATATGTGCTGAAGCTCACTGCTGTCCATTTACTCTCATTCCTCAAGACTTCCTCTTCCTCTACTTCTCTGCTTCTTTGTTCTTCTTGTCCTTTGTTCTCTGTTTCGTAAACTCGGGACAATGATGTTGCAGAGGATTTGAAGTTCTCTTCGTTAGTGAAGGACAATCGTCAAAGTGGAAGAAGAACAGCGTCCTGTTCCCAAGCTAACTAAAGGGTACGACTGTGTTCGACAGAGACTAAGCGAGTGAGAGCGGTGACGAAGCAAACTGAGGCAACGGACCAACATCGGGAAACAGAGGAACCCCTCGAATCCCTTCAGTAGGTAGGGGGCGCTTTGCATCTCAAATGCATAGTTTGTGAACGGTCTCCGGGTGAAGTATTACCTATGCATGTGTGTTGAGAATGTGGTAGCTATGTAATATATATATATATATATATATATGATTGACAGCTTTTGAATACCGAGGGCGTGTGATGGTTGAGTCTGATGGTAGTTTTTATATTTAATTCATGTGATTATGAGGTATGCTGTTAGATATGTGAATGCATGTGAGAATTATGGGATTGTGTGTGAATCGAGTGCATGTGTCTTAAGTTTGTCGTACTGAGTCCGGTTGGTTATCTTACTCATGAATGCATGAGGTGAGGATCTCCGATACCGAGAGCAGGTGTGTGACTACTGACTGACTTCAGCTGGAATGTTATATTAAAATATGAGATGTTTTTCGTTGTGCATGTTGACATGATTTCTGAGTGCTCTGTACTGGGAGGCAGTGGGTAGATCCCGATTTCCATCTTGTATTAATATGCATGTGAACGCTGGGGATGAATCTGTTGTGCTTATATGATGATGAATGAGGTACATGCAGAGTGTGGCTATCATGAGGAATAGGGGTATTATTGTATTGATAAATACGTGTAAAATATAATTAAAAGACCTTGGGTTGGACTCAAGGCAAGCCTACCGAGTTGGACTCGGGGCTGCCCGTAACACTTCCGTTGTCACTTGGAGTGACTGTGTTACATGTGAGGGCAAACGGTTTGGTACCAGTAAAACGGCCGGATCAGCTTGGAGCTGAGGAAAAAGGTTTGGAGCCTATGTTGCAACGTAAAAATTTGTAATAAGGGGGTCGGATCCGACTGTAATGGATATGTATACATTATATATATATATACTCTTATACTGTGATGAACTCATTGCGTTGTATGTGCATGTATCGGGAACAATATGATCCATATAGCTGTGTATTAAATGTATGAATTCTGATTGCGTGATATTATTGTATGTAGATATATTGAATGGCAGTTTATATTGTAAATGATTGAGATGTGATGTTGTAAAGTGGAAGACTTGAGAATTTTTGAGTCACTAACTGTCATTTTATATGTAAAAGCTCATCCCTGCTGTGGCTATATTTCAGTGAACGTCACTCGGAATGATGGATGATGGAATAGCACCTGCTCTATGAGCCGAACTATGCAGCAGACGTGTATATGATTGTATATACTGTGTAAAGAGTGTTGTTAAGCCTTGGCCGGCTCTTAATATAATATTTTGTCTTAATATGTTAGAATTGAACTCTCTTAGTATGGGAGCGGCACTAAATTATATATATCTATATATACATGTGATGTTATGTGTTTAATCTTGATCAGTAAACAATATGACAGGCGAATGTCAAAGTAGGTACCTTACATTCCGTCGAATAACTGGAACTTGCATAATTCCGAGTGAAGGAGAGAGTTAGAGTAAATCCAAGTGAGGTAAGACATGACTCCCCTCCCGAGTGACGAGAGATTGGGCCAAGTCTGAATAGGTTATATTACCAAAGAATATTCTGAGTGGAGTCTGATTGTGGAGACCCCTTCAGGGTGAAGGAAGATCGAAGTGTTTCCCGAGTGAGAGAAGTAAATATATGCCGAGTGACGAATGTGAAATCCATTCCGAATGAGTTAAGGTTGGAATATACCGAGTGGTAGTTGAATGGGAGTTATTCTAAGTGAGGGAAATTTATGGATTCCGAATGGATCTTATGCGTGTGACCTATGTGGATAAACATAAGGAAGTAAAAATCGATTTCTGTGGGAGGTATATTGGTTGGGGTTGTTTTTCTGAGTGAATGGAACCCCAGATTCCGAGTGGGGGGAGATTACCGAGTGAGGCCTCTCGCTTCAGCGAATAAGGATTCGCTCCCGCGAGCGTGAATGGATGGACGGCTTGTTGGGCTAGCTTCGCTTAAGCGAATGAGTGTCCGTCCAAGCGTGTTAGGCTGTCTCGCTCAAGCGGGGTTGGATCTCGCTTGAGCGAGTGAACGTTGTGTGGGCTCGCTGAAGCTTGTTAGTTATTCCGCTGTCGGTTTTGCTTCTTTGTCTTTATGTCCTTTTTTATTTATTACCGACTGTTTGGTTAATTTTGGGAAAAATTTTCCTTTGTTTCAGATTTATTTTAATTAAGTAAGGATGTTTCACAACCCTTGATTTTAATTTAATTAAATAAATATAAAACATGCCTTATAATTAGAACACATATAAAACAATCACCATTGCAACATACAACATGTTCATATAATAAAGCACATCCTAAAAACATGTTCTTTAATTAAAATGTTGAGGAAAGCAATCAATATACATAAAGCAAAAATATATTCATATTAGCTTTCAAAAGGTGCAACCTTTGCAATATATCTCATAAAAATGCAACCTTTACATAATATCTCATTAAAAATGCAACCTTTGCAACATATCTAATAAAAGATGCAACCTTCGCAAAAGGATTCAACCTTTACAATTCTTTTCATAAAAGAAATTTTATTTTTATTTTTACATGTTCTTTAAACAAACGTTTGCCCAAAACACAGTTTTGCAACCAGGCTCTGATACCACTGTTAGGGAATCCCTAGTGTTTGAGCAGCGGAAATACAAGGATTCCCATACGATTTGCAAAGCGTCATGTTTCAAAGCATAAGACAAACACAAAAAAATTACGTTTTAGGATTACCTCTTGAAGAATATCGAAGCAATCGTAGCCTCGTCCTTTAGGAGTCCACACGAGTACTCCCACCAGAAATGCTACACCTTCCAAATGCTAGTTTGACGGCGTGTAGCTTTTGCAACTTTTGTGTATTTTATGTCTCATTTTGGGTAGCCGCCTATGAGCATCTTATGCTCTATTTATAGGCTTAGGTTTGACCTAATTTGCTCCCTAAAGAGTGGGCTCCTTACTCATTCTAAATGAGTTAGGCCCAATAGTCTTATTTTAGTCCAACTAAAATAAAAAGCTATTTTCTGACGGGCTTACTCTATGTGTGTGACCCTATAGTTAAAATACTCGGTTATATTAATAATAAACTATTTTATTATTAATATAAAATAAGAGCGGCATCTAGCAATGTATCATTATGTCCGAATATTATTTATGATCAACATAACCTATAAGTGATAATTATTTTATATGTTTGTTCCTTTTGCCACGATATCCTAATTGGGCCCAAGGCATGGTCGCGTCATCCTTGTACGGTCCAATTTATTTTACTTGATACTAAAGTAGACTTTATCCAAATAAATATCCAATATTTATTCTTTCTAGCATGGTCATGCATTTCCTTAGTCTCACTCTATCAAGTGGCCTATAGATCACTCCTGTCACATAGGAGAGACAAATCCCATCTACATCACTCACATCCCTTTGCATAATTTGTTTATTGCCTAACCATAACCTTTATAGTCCTCTTATTACAGAAGACGTTTGATTGTATTAAAACAATAAACTCCTTATGTAGGAATCGTAGTGACTTCAGGTCAAAGGACTACATATACCATTATCACATTGAGAATCGTTTATGACATTCATGTAATGATCCATGCAACGTTCTCATGGTGGGTCTGTCCAGTACATCATTACTCTTAATGTGTACCCATGTGAAGACTTGATATCATTTATATCCATGATCTGTGAGATCAGATCATCAGTACACTCACACACTAGTCTTAATGTATTTACATGTCCCCACGTAAATACTTGACTAGGGACATTTTAGGAATAACTCTCATATAACCTATTACTCGAAGGATAAATAAAGGTTGCTAAACTATTTAACAAAAATAACTTATTCAAAATGATGTGTCCTATATAGGCTTTTAGTGCATATTTCTAGCAGGTATACCATGGATGACATTAAGGGGATTAACCCTTCATTTGCATGCACAGGATCACTGTAGAAGATGAAAGTAGGCCCACAGTAGAACCACTCAGGAGATTAAATCCTAAAATGCAAAAAGTGGTTAAGAAATAAATCTTGAAATTGTTAGATGCTGGTGTCATATATCCCATTACTAGCAGCAAACGGGTAAGTCCAGTACATGTGGTGCCTAAGAAGGGGGAATAACTGTTGTGAAAAATGAAAAACAAGAATTGATTTTTACTAGGATAGTGTCTGGATGGCGCATGTGAATTGACTATAGAAAATTGAATAGCGCCACTAAGAAGGACCATTTCCCTCTTCTCTTCATTGATCAGATGCTTGAGAGGCTTGACAAGCATTCTTATTTTTGTTATTTGGATGGGTACTCTGGTTTTCATCAAATCTCCATCCATCCATCTTATCAAGAAAAAACCACTTTCACTTGTCCATATGGGACATATGCATATAAGAGGATGCCATTTGGCCTGTGTAACGCACCTGCGACCTTTCAAAGGTGTATGCAGGCCATCTCTTCTGATTTAATTAAGAATGTCATGGAAGTGTTTATGGATGACTTTTCTGTACATGGTTTTAATTTTGATAATTTCTTAACAAATTTGTGCCAAGTTTTGCAGCGCTGTAAGGAGACCAACTTGGTCTTAAGTTAGGGAAAATGCCATTTCATGGTAAAGGAGGGCATAGTTCTTGGACACTTAGTGTCTGAGAGAGGAATTGAGGTAGACAAGGCCAAGGTGGAGGTGATTGAGAAATTTCCCCCATCAACTAATGTGAAAGGCATTCGAAGCTTTCTTGGGCATGCCAGGTTTTACCGGCGGTTCATCAAAGACTTCAGCAAGATCACAAAGCCTCTAACTAACCTTTTGGGTAAGGATGTTCCTTTTGTTTTTGATTCATCTTGTCTTGAGGCTTTTTACAGGATTAAGCAGGCATTAATTTCTACTCCTATAGTACAACCCCCCGATTGGCAACTCCCATTTAAACTGATGTGTGATGCTAGTGATCACGCAGTGGGGGCTGTGCTTGGGCAGCGGAAGGATAGGAAGCTGCACGTGATCCATTATGTCAGTCGTACGCTTGATGATGCTCAAGTAAACTATGCTACCACCGAAAAGGAATTATTAGCTATTGTCTTTGCTTTTGATAAATTTAGATCGTACTTGGTAGGCTCGCATGTTACTATATATATTGACCATTCTGCCATCAAGTACCTTTTAAATAAAAAAGAAGCAAAGCCTAGGCTAATTAGGTGGATTTTGATCTTACAAGAGTTTGAATTAGAAATAAAAGATAAAAAGGGTACTGAGAACCTTGTTGCCGACCACTTATCTAGGTTGTCATCTGAAAAAGATAAGATGGGTGATGTTGTTCCCATCAATGAGTCTTTTTCGGATGAACAACTTCTTAGTTTAAGTGTCCAACAAGTGCCTTGGTACGCAGATTTTGTCAATTTTCTTGCATGTGGTGTTGTACCCCCTGGCCTTGGTTTTCAGTAGAAAAGGAAGTTTTTTGTAGATGTCAGGCACTACTATTGGGATAAACCCCTCCTTTTCAAACAATGTGCAGATGGTTTGATGAGGAGGTTTGTTCCTGAGGGTGAAGTCCATGCCATCCTGAACCATTGTCATTCTCTATCCTGTGGAGGCCATATGAGCATATCAAATACAGCCTCAAAGGTATTGCAAGCGGGTTCTACTGGCCACACCTTTTTAAGGATGTGTGCAGGTATGTCCTGACTTGTGATGCTTTCTAGAGAGCAGATAACATTGGTAAGCGGCATGAAATGCCACTAAATAGTATTTTAGAGGTTGAATTATTTGATGTGTGGGGTGTTGATTTTATGGGACCCTTTCCCCCTTTTTTTGGAAATCAATTTATATTGGTAGCAGTTGACTACGTGTCAAAATGGGTGGAAGTCATTGCTTCACCTTATTCAGACGCTAAGACTGTGATCAAGCTTTTTAAAAAAATAATTTTTCTGAGGTTTGGGGTCCCTAAATGCATCATTAGTGATGGAGGGTCTCATTTTATTGAAAAAGCTTTTCAGACCCTCCTAAAAAAATATGGGGTGAGGCATAAGGTTTCTACACCTTATCACCCTCAAACTAGTGGTCAAGTTGAGGTATCCAATAGGGAGATCAAAAATATTCTTCAAAAAGTGGTCAATACATCCCATAAGGATTGGTCTATTAAATTAGATGATTCTCTATGGGTGTATCAAATCGCTTATAAAACTCCCATTAGAACCACAACTTTTAAACTAGTATATGGGAAACCTTGCCATTTACCTGTAGAACTTGAGTATAAATCATTTTGGGTAGTCAAAACTCTTAATCTTGATCATAAGGCTGCAGGTGAACGCAGGTTACTGGACTTAAATGAGCTAGAAGAGCTCCGGTTGGATGCCTATGAGAATGCTCGTATATATAAAGAAAAAACCAAGCAATGGCATGATCGACACATCCTTAGGAGGTCATTCCAACCAGGTGACATGGTCCTACTTTTCAACTCCAGGTTGAAGCTTTTCCCTGGTAAGCTAAGGTCCGAGTGGTCGGGACCATTTAAGGTAATAAAGATTTTCCCATTTGGAACCGTTGAGGTATGTAGTGAAAAGTCTGGTCTATTTAAGGTAAACAGACAAAGACTTAAGCACTACTTGACAGGAGAACTGATACAACAGGCAAGTGTCTTAGACTTGTTTGATGTGTCAATCTCCTAAACCCAATGGGTGCCAAGTGTCTAGCTGAAGACGTTAAAATTAGCACTAGTGGGGAGGTAACCCCATTTCTTATTCTTTAACTATTTCTCTTATCATTCAAATAAAGTTTGTTTGTTTCATTTAAATAAGTCTAATTTGGTTTGTTGCATGTTTATTTTCCATTCATAAATAAAGATTAATAATCCCAATGCATTGCATAGTTGTTTTTGTTTTGTTTTGTTTTGTTGCATATTCCTCTTTTAATTTGTCATATTGATTGCATACATGTTTTTCCATTGGTAAGTTGCATAAATAAAGGCAAGTCGTTGTGCAAATTAAAGGAGTTTCATGTTTAAAAATAGTGAAGTCCACTGCCAGTGGGTTTTTCCCACTGCCAGTGGACTATTCTGACTTGGAAAAGGCTTTTAATTTAATTTTTGGAGGTGCCCAGGCAGAGAACTCCACTGGCCGTGGGTTTTTCCCACTGGCCGTGGGTTCTCAACAGGTTCAGTGCGTAATTATTTCAAGAGACCATACAATGAACTCCACGGGTCGTGTCCTTTCTTCCACTGGCCGTGGGTTCACATCAGGAATTTGCATGCTTTTTTGGAACCCAGGCAACAACCTCCACGGGCCGTGGGATTTTCCCACTGGCCGTGGGTCCCCATCAGGTGTAGATTTTGCACTTTAAAACACTGCCCCCACCCGTGGGTTTCATTTCCACCCTTTTGCTTTGCATTTCACTCTTCCTACTGCATGGTCTCTTTTGAACCCAAAGAAAATCTTGCTTCAACTTCAAGTCCTCGTCATTATTATCCTTCATTTTATCATTAATTATTCCAAATCCTCACCAAGTAAGTATGATCTTCCCTTTCATTTAGTTTGGGGATTTCTTTTCATAATTTTGGGGCTCTCTCATTTTTTGTCGTAACTTTGATTTTGATTTGAATTCATCACATGGAAAGGTCTATATATGCTTATATTTGATTGTTATGAAGGTAAATTAGAATGGGTATTCTTAAAAACTCATATTCACCTGTTCATAATGCTTCATTGTTCATCATTGTTCTTCATTTGGTTTGAATACCCACTTGATTTTTTTTCCATGATTAATGATCCATTTCATATAATTGAAAAATTGTCTATTGGTTGGTTATGGTTTGATGATGTTTTGCTAATTTGGTGACATTTAGCATATGGATTCATGGTTTTCTTAGTGTAAAACTTGTTACACACCAAGTGTTTGACAAAATGTCTAAACCAGAATTTTTTCTAGTATGTCACATATTAATAAGTTGTTTTGATATTTTTGGTCCCTAATATGATTCGCCATCATACCACATCCACCTTTGTGCATACATTGACTCTATTGTGTATGAATTTGAATGTGACTTCTAGGTGCCACATTATGTCTTCTGGAAGAACAAAGAATGTTGCCAAGAAAAGAAAGGTCAAAGGTACCCCTTTATCCTATTCTTTAATTAGCAATATTGAATGTACCTCAGATGAGCAACAGGTGAGACTTGCTTCTCTTACTAAGAGGGAGATAATCCCTTCTGGATTTTTCTGCAAGAAGTCTTTGCTTGATCTAGGTCTCTATAAAGACACCTATAAGTTGTGTAAAAATGTTGGTTAGGAAAAATTTATTCAATTGTATGAACCATGTTATGAGCGCACCACTCTAGAATTTCTCAGCTCAATAGACATTAAACCTTGTGACAATGAGTCAACCTGGGAAATCACTTTTAGGTTGAATAACAATGATTACAGGATGGATTTAGCAGATGTGGATGTCGTCTATGGTTTTCCATCTGTGCCTGGTGATGCAATTGCTAAACTAAATGCCACCCATATCCCTAGGGATTTTAGGGCAAGGTCCTTTTGGTCTAAACTCTCTAAATCTAGGGAAGATTATGACCCATCTTCTGTAAAAGCATCACTCATGCACTACCCTATTTTTAGGTACCTTCAAAGGTTTATGGCCCGATCCATTTTTGGTCACTATGATAGTCCTGGTACTATTAGGGCCACTAAGCTTTACTTTCTGAATGCCATGATCAATGAAATCCCAATTCACTAGGGTAGAAAGAGCCACTTCTAGCAAGATTATTATTGCAGGTTATATTAATCCACTGGCTAGGTATGTGGGGATTGATTTAAAGGAGGATAATTTACTTTGCCAACCCAAGAGGGTTGATATTGATGAGATGGTTAATATGGGCATGCTTATACTGGAACGTAGTATTTATTGTTTGGTTATTCCAGGATTTTCTATACCTTACCCCTTGCCTGACCCCAGCTTCACTAGCCTAGAGGGCAAGACTTCTTTCTTGTTTTCAGGTACTGAAGAGGATACCCCCTTGGACACCGAGATGCCCCTTCCTCATTACCACTCAGCTGGCCCGTCCTAATGCTCTTCCGACTCCGATTCTTCTATGGAACGGATGTATTCCTTGATACAAGGAATGAACACCTGTCAGGAGTCCTTATCTATTGAGCAACTCCAGCAAGGGAGTAGGATCGATGACATAGCTCAGCGCGTGGATGCTATGTATACATGGCACTCACAGCAGGGGCATTTTCCCCTCATTCTCCATGACAGGTGAGTTCATCCTGATAAGTTTCACTGTACTTAGCTCCTCCTCTACTGAACAGTGAGGACACTGCTCATATTTAGTTTGGGGTGGTAGATACAATGAAACTTATTCTAAGCCTTTACAAGTTTGTGATTCCATTTTATTGTTTGATTGCATGTTGTATTTTTCCCTTTGGTTTCATTTGATCATGTTAGGATGTAGTTTGTCTGTATTTTGTTTTTAATATGTCCCCATATAGGATAACATAGCTTGTTTGCTTGTGATTATTGTTGCCGCAAATTTGTTTAAATTTTGAATGCTGGAATTTTAGGACCCTTTGGAATCCATATATGTATATAAAAAAATTTTAAAATAAAAAATAAAAATGGATAATTGTTTGTTCGTCAGGAGGTACTATGCTTTATGATTCCATGTTTTCTCTGACTAGGTCTATTCACCATTTATTTTGAGAGATTTTGAGCTAAAAAAAGGGTATACATTAAAAATAAACATTTATAAAACCCCTATTTGCTTCTATTGAGTGTGTCATACATTTGAAGTGCTCTAGAACTTGGCTTGCGACCAATTCAAAATGGTTGGTGATTAACAGGTTATGGAATGAAAAAGGCACTATAGGTTTTGTTCTTTAGGCTCTGAATTTTGAATGCTACTGTATCATCCTAATTATTAAATTAATGACCAGATTAAAATTAAGATTAATTGCAAATTAGGATTAATTGTTAGTTAAGAATTAATTTAAAATAAAAGGAAACTTGATGCTGATGGAAGTGATTGGACATGACACATGATTGGATGGTGGCTGCCATTTACACGTTTTCCCACTCACTCTCCTCATTACCTTGAGTACATGCTCAGACCTCTCAATCACTTCTCCATTCTCTCAAAATCCCCTCGAGACCTTTCCTCTTCTTCCACTTTTCTTCTCCTTCTTCTTCATTCTTCTTCGTTCTTCTTCTTCGTTAGTTACGACTGTGGTGATATGAAGGACTCGAAGTTCCCCACTATTGGTAAGGAGCGATTATTCAAGTAGAAGCGGAGCAGCTCCCAGTTCTCCAAGCTGTGGGTGGTGTTCGATTGGGTTCGACGGTTACTGAGCAGAGAGAGTGATTGTGGAAGCGAAAGAGCAACGGAATCAGCGTTGAAAAAACAGAGCACGGGTTACACTGAAAATCGAGGAGCTTCTTGCGTCTTTTTAGAAGGTACGGGGCGCTTTACATCTCAAATGCATAGTTATGGACGGATCCCGGGTGAAAGTACTGCATTTTATGTTTTTAGTTGTGAATATGTTGATTGTGTGAAGCATATGATAATAACTTTCAAATACCGGGTGTGTGTGTGTGTTAGCTGAGTCACGTACGGTTATATCCTTCTCCGTTCATGAAATATGTGTTAGTAAACATGTGAATGCATGAAAATGTATTGGATCTGTGTTGGCCGAGTGCATACGTTAAGAGTTTGTTATGCTAAGTCCCGTGTGTAGTTTAACACTTACAGTATGTGGTATATGTTATTGATATTGCTAATACCGAGTGTATATTGTGAGACTGTTGGTTGATTCCTGTGTGGATTTTTATATTTGAAAGCATGAATACATGAGATGTATGTGTTATGTGGTTTTACCGAGTGAAATGCCACTGTTGTGCTAATGAATATGTATGGAAAAATAATACAGACCTTGGGTTGGACTCAAGGCAATACCGAGTGAAACACTCATGTACCAACGTTGGACGCTTGGTGAAAGTCCTCGGGTTGGACTGGAGGCAGTGCCGAGTGCACTAAGCGTTGGACGCTTAAAGACCTTGGGTTGGACTCAAGGCAAGCTTACTAAGTTGGACTCGGGGCTGCCCGTAACACTCCCGTTGTCGCTTGGAGCGATTGTGTTACATGTGTGGGCAAACGGTTTGGTACCAGTAAAACGGCCGGATCAGCTTGGAGCTGAGAAAAAGGCTTGGAGCCTATGTTGCAACATAAAAATTAATAAAACTGATCAGATCCGACTGAAATTAATGTGTGCACACTCATACTTTTGATGAGCTCAATGTGGTTATATGCGTATGTATGGGGAATATCAATATGAGCAATATGGCTGTGTATTATTGATTAATATGGCTGTGTGTTATTGAATAAATTCCGATCGAATGATATTGTGTGTGTGGATATATCAAATGACAGTGCATATGATAGATTGATTGATGAGATAATGTTGTGTAGTGGAAAACTAGAGGATTTTCTGAGTCATTACTGTCATTTTATATGTAAAAGCTTACCCCTATTGTGGCCATATTTTAGTGGATGTTGCTCGGAATGAGGAATGGTAGGAGAACACTGATTACTGGGAAGTGCATTGTACAGTGGAAGTGTACATGTATATATATGTTGTATAGATGGTTTTGTATAGCCTTGGCCGGCTCTTAGTTTAACGTTTTGTTTTTAATGTGTAGGATTTGAACTCTCTCGGTATTGAGAGTAAAACTAAACATATTTCAATATATATAATGCAATGTGTTTTATCTTGTTCAGTGGGTGAATGTCTAAGTTGTGTACATTCATTTTCTACTAAATGAATAATGCTTGCGTGATTCCGAGTAAGGGAGAGCTAAGGTAAATCCGAGTGAGGTGAGATAAGAGACCCTCTTCCGAATGAAGAAGGGTTGGGTTAATTCCGAGTGAATTATACTCATTAAAGGACTATTTCCCTAGGAGGATTAATCGAAGGGTGTTATGTGAGAAATGTGGATAAGGCCATGATATCCCGAGTGAGTGAAGTCATGTAATTCCGAGTGGGAACTGACTTACAAACTTCCCGAGTAAGAACTTATTAGAAATTTCCCGAGTGGAAAGGAGCTAGAGTATTTCCGAGTGAATGAAGCCTTAAAATCCTTAGGCGAGACTTGGCTTTGTAAGAAGTTCTCGGAGTGAAAAAGATTACATATACCGAGTGAAAACTGTGTGAAGCACATCCGAGTGAGACTCGACCGAGGAAAATAATTCTGAGTGAGGAAGAGTCAGAGACTCCGAGTGAAACAGCTGAGGGAATCATTTCCCGAGTGGAGATCCAAACGTTACGAGCGAATTACGAATATGACCTTTCAGGAATAAAATAAGGATTTGGCTAAGAGTTCACTGAGTGAAGCATGTACGTGGGAATAATTTCCGAGTGAACTTAGGTTCCAATCCCGAGTGATAAGGTTACCATGTGAACTTAGGTTCAGATTCCGAGTGGTCTTGAGTTTAGATTCCGAGTGGTCAAATTATCCGAGTGCCTTGTTCGCTTGGGTGAGTAAGGTTTCGCTTCAGCGATCATGGTTCGCTTAGGCGCTTTCTTCCGCTGTCCATTATTTGAACGATACGGAGTCTTGCCAATGTAGGGGCATCCTGACCCGGTTTTTCCCTTCTTTGGTCGGATTCCTGTCCCGATTTCCCTGTTAGCCGATTGGAATTTTTGGGAAAATTTTTCCCTTGTCTTGGATTTTATTTAATTTTGTTAGGATGTTTCATTTTGGTATCAGAGCGGACTTAAAAGGTCCAAGGCCAAGGTATGCTTACTCTTAGTAAGCGGTTGGGTGCATTATGACCGAGTGTCGTAATTATTTGCAGCATCTGATGGATTTGATCCATGTTTAAGCACAATTTGAGTGGCCATGTGCCTATGAGGTGTTGTTTTGGGGGTAGAAGATTGTTCCTGCCCTGGTCCGATTAATTATATGATACTTAAGGATTGTATAATAATGTGTTATAATTGTTGAATGTTGGGTTGAAGTCCAATCGGTAGTGAATAATTCTGTAAACTTATCCTTGAAAGGGGTGTTAATTTCAGGATAAGTCATGGCAAATCGTCACAGCATGGAAGCCATAGCCACGACATTCCAGCGTTTTGCTGACATATTCAAGAGGCAGAACCAGCCTCGGACTGATGATGACCAAGGGTTGGACCGCTTCCTGAAGAGGAAGCCGAGTGAGTTTGAAGGAGGATTCAATCCCGAATCGGCTTATGCATGGATTCAGGAATTAGAAAGGATCTTTGGTGGCCTTCAATGTACCGAGGCCCAGAAAGTGGATTATACTGTATATATGCTGCGAGCTGAAGCCGAGTATCGGTGGAAGATCACCAAGGCCCGATTGACTGATGCAGGTACCTAGTTAATCTGGGAGAATTTTAAAGCAAGTTTTCTAGAGAAATACTTTCCTGACACGGTGAGGAGTCGGAAAGAGTTAGAATTCATGGAATTAAAGCAGGGTTCCATGACTGTTGAGGAATACGCTGCTAAATTTGAAGCACTGTTCCTGTTCTATCCTCCATTTCAGCAACCCGGAACCGAGGGTTCCAAGTGCATTAAGTTCGAAAGTGGATTGAGGCCCAAGATTAAGAGAACCTTCAGACACCAGGAGATTCAGAATTTCCCAGTGTTGGTGAACAAATGTAGAATTTTTGAGGAAGATAAGAATGTCCACCCGGGACAGAGCAGCAGGACTGACACGTCCTTGAAGCCACAACAGCCTCGCTTCAAGAAGCTGGGCAATGTTGGAAGAGGCGGACCCTCCTCTAAATATCGAGGACGGGGAAATTGTGTAGGACGTTTTGGAGGTCGTCCTGGGAATGGTAAGTGCTTTAGATGTGGTGGGGACCACTTTGCCAGAGAGTGTAATGTTGGAATAGATGTTGTATGCTTCCATTGTAATGAAAAAGGGCACGTATGCCCCGACTGCCCTCAGCTGCAGCAAGCCAATGCAAAGGTATAGCGTGGAGGTTTTCGAGAAAGAGGTCGCGGAAACGGCGGCCGAGGGAATGGTGGCAGAGGCAATGGAGCTCGGGGTAATATGATGTTTGCCCCAAATAACCGAGAGAGAAATGCTGAGCAAACAGCTGCTGGACAGGTTTGTGCAATCAATATCGAGCAAGCTGCATAAGCTAACGACTTAGTGCAAAGTAAGTGCTTACTCGGTAAACATACTCTTGATGTAGTTTTTGATTCTGGAGCTACCCACTCCTTTATAGCTGACGATTGTGTAAGACGTTCGAGGTTGCTGACTGTGTATATGGATCGGACCTTGGAGGTAGCCAATCTGATCGGCGTTAAAGTGTTGACATCAATGATGTGCAAAGATGTAACCTTTACGTTGGGCGATCGGAGTTTTACCCTCGATTTAGTTTGTGTGCCTCTGAAAGACCTCCACATCGTACTTGGCATGGATTGGCTTTCAGCCAACAAGGTGCTGGTGGATTGCCAAAACCGAAGGGTGATTTTTCCGAGGCAGAACGATAATGATTACATAGTGCAAGGTATAGCCCAGTTATTTGTGATGCTTTGTTTGACCGAGGGTGAGAGTAGAATCCGAGTGCATGATATTCCAATTGTTTGTGAATTTCTTGAGGTGTTTCTGGATGACGTGCCGGGTGTCCCTCCAAATAGAGAAGTTGAATTCTCTATTGATTTAATCCCTGGAGCCGAGCCAGTCTTCTGTGCTCCTTATAGGATGTCTCCGACTGAATTAGCCGAGTTGAAGAAGCAAGTTGATGAATGACTCGGTAAACAATTTATCCGACTGAGTGTGTCACCATGGGGCACACCGGTGTTACTCATCAAAAAGAAAGACGGTAGCATGAGACTATGTATTGACTACCGACAGCTGAACAAGCTCACTATAAAGAATCGGTACCCATTACCGAGGATTGATGATCTGATTGATCAGTTGAGGGGTGCTTCGGTCTTCTCAAAAATTGATTTACGGTCGGGATACCACCAAATCCGGGTGAAGGACTCGGATATTCCCAAGACCGCGTTTAGGACTCGGTATGGTCATTACGAGTATGTAGTAATGCCATTCAGCGTGACAAATGCCCCTGCTGTATTCATGAATTACATGAACAGCATTTTCCATCCATACCTTGACCGATTCGTGGTCGTTTTTATTGGTGATATCTTGGTTTATTCTAAGACCCCTGAGGAGCATGAGGAACATCTCCGATTGGTACTCCAAGTATTAAAGGAGAAGCAATTATTTACAAAACTTTCGAAGTGTGAGTTCTGGAGGGATAGGATCCATTTTCTTGGGCATGTAATTTCCGAGGAAGGTGTCTCGGTAGATCCTTCCAAGGTAGAAGCTGTAATGGCATGGGAGAGGCCTAAGTCGGTCTCAGAGATCAGAAGCTTCATGGGTCTGGCCGGTTATTATACAAGGTTTATTGAGGGGTTCTCTAAGCTTGCTCTGCCCCTGACCAAGTTGACTCGGAAGAATGTTCCTTTCGTGTGGAGTTCCGAGTGTGAGAGAAGTTTCTGAGAGCTAAAGACTAAGTTGACAACAGCTCCAGTGTTGGCATTGCCAAATTTGCAAGAAAGCTTCGTAGTTTACTGTGATGCATCTGGACTCAGTCTCGGATGTGTGCTGATGCAGAAGAACCGAGTGATAGCTTATGCCTCTCGTCAATTGAGGCCACACGAGCAGCACTATCCGACTCATGACTTGGAGTTGGCAGCTGTTGTCTTCGCGTTGAAAATATGGAGACATTACTTGTATGGCTCCAAATTCGAGGTTTACAGTGACCACAAAAGCCTCAAATATTTATTCGATCAGAGAGAGCTGAACATGAGGCAACGGAGGTGGACGGAATTCTTAAAAGATTACGACTTCGAGTTGAAGTACCATCCGGGTAAGACGAACGTTGTGGCCGACGCCTTGAGTCAGAAGTCGATTCATGTGGCAACAATGATGGTGAAAGAAATGGAATTAATCGAACAATTCCGAGACATGAATTTACACGTGGATGTCTCTTTGTCTCGGAAGGTAACGCTCGGAATGTTGAAGATTGCCAATGAATTCCTGAAGCTAGTGTATGAGGAGCAGAAGTTGGATTCTTACTTAGCTGAGATGAAAGAGACTCAGGCTAAGGGCAAGGATCTGTCCTTAACCGAGGGCTCGGATGGAATTTTCTGAGTGAAGGGCAGAATCTATGTGTCGGGTGCTGGCGAATTGAGGAAGATGGTGCTCGATGAAGCCCAAAAGAGCCTGTTAAGCATCCACCCGGGCACTACAAAGATGTACAATGACTTGAGGATACACTTCTGGTGGCCCGGATTGAAAAGAGACGTGGTCGACTATGTGGCTCAGTGTATCATTTGCCAGAAGTCAAAAGTTGAGCACCAGAAACCGTATGGTGGATTGCAACCTCTTGAAATCCTCGTGTGGAAATGGGACTCAATTGCCATGGACTTAGTAATGGGATTGCCTAAAACCCGAGCGGGTTATGATGCCATTTGGGTCATTGTGGACCGGTTAACGAAATCAACACATTTCTTACCCATGAACATGAGGTATTCCTTACAGAAGTTAGCCCAAATTTATATCCAAGAAATTGTCCGACTGCATGGTGTGCCATCTTTTATCGTGTCGGACAGGGATCCTAGATTCACGTCCCGGTTTTAGACAAGCTTGCACTAGGAATTAGGCACAAAACTCTGACTGAGTTCAGCCTACCATCCCCAATCGGATGGGTAATCCGAGCGAACAATACAAAGTTTGGAGGACTTACTGAGATCATGTGTGTTGGAGCACGGTGGTAGTTGGGATCAATATCTCCCTTTGATTAAATTTACGTATAATAACAGCCACCACAGCAGCATTGGCATAGCACCATATGAAGCATTGTATTGTCGAAAATGTCGAACCCCACTCTGTTGGTCGGAAACCGGTGAAAGTCTATTGTTGGGACCAGAAATTGTAAAGCAGACTTCTAAACAGATTCAAGTAATTAGGGAAAATATGAAGGCATCTCAAGACCGACAGAAAAGCTACGATGATAAGCGGACCAAGCCGCTTGAGTTTTTGGTCGGCGATAAAGTGTTCTTGAAGGTTTCACCGAATAAAGGGGTCGAACGAGCCTTGAAGAGTGGGAAATTAAGCCCCTGCTACATTGGACCCTATGAAATATAGGAAAGAGTCGGTCCTGTGGCATACCGATTAGCATTGCCGACTCATCTATCAAACCTGCATAATGTGTTTCACGTGTCTTAATTGAGGAAGTGTTTACCCGATTGTATGCACGAGATGCCGGATGATAAAGTTAAAATCAGAGAGAATTTGAAGACTATTGCTGTACCGACTAAAATCGTGGACCGGTCGGTAAAACGCTTGAGGAGCAAGGATGTGAAACTAGTTGAAGTAGCGTGGTAACAAAATGGATGTACTTCTTATACTTGGGAACGTGAGGATGCCATGAGGCAGCAGTATCCCGAGCTATTTTATTGAGGTAAGCTTGTGTTGAATTTCGAGGACGAAATTCTTTGAGGGGGGAGAATGGTAACATCCTAATTATTAAATTAATGACCAGATTAAAATTAAGATTAATTGCAAATTAGGATAAATTGTTAGTTGAGAATTAATTTAAAATAAAAGGAAACTTGATGCTGATGGAAGTGATTGGACATGACACATGATTGGATGGTGGCTGCCATTTACACGTTTTCCCACTCACTCTCCTCATTACCTTGAGTACATGCTCAGAGCTCTCAACCACTTCTCCATTCTCTCAAAATCCCCTCGAGACCTTTCCTCTTCTTCCACTTTTCTTCTCCTTCTTCTTCGTTCTTCTTCGTTCTTCTTCTTTGTCAGTTACGACTGTGGTGTTGTGGAGGACTCGAAGTTCCCCACTGTTGGTAAGGAGTGATTGTTCGAGTAGAAGCGGAGCAGCTCCCAGTTCTCCAAGCTGTGGGTGGTGTTCGACTGGGTTCGATGGTTACTGAGCAGGAGAGAGTGATTATGGAAGCGAAGGAGCAACGGAATTAGCATTCAAAAAATAAAGCACAGGTTAACACTGCAAATCGAGGAGCTTCTTGCGTCTTTTCAGAAGGTAGGGGGCGCTTTACATCTCAAATGCATAGTTATGGACGGATCCCGAGTGAAAGTACTGCATTTTGTGTTTATGGTTGAGTATGTTGATTGTGTGAAGCATATGATAATAACTTTCAAATATCGGGTGTGTGTGTGCGTTAGCTGAGTCACGTACGGTTATATCCTTCTCCGCCCATGAAATATGTGTTAGTAAACATGTGAATGCATGAAAATGTATTGGATCTGTGTTAGCCGAGTGCATGCATTAAGAGTTTGTTATGCTAAGTCCCGTGTGTAGTTTAACACTTACAGTATGTGGTATATGTTATTGATATTGCTAATACCGAGTGTATATTATGGGACTGTTGGTTGATTCCTGTGTGCATTTTTATATTTGAAAGCATGAATACATGAGATGCATGTGTTATGTGGTTTTACCGAGTGAAATGCCACTGTTGTGCTAATGAATATGTATGTAAAAATAATAAAGACCTTGGGTTGGACTCAAGGCAATACCGAGTGAAACACTCGTGTACCAGCATTGGACGGTTGGTGAAAGTCCTCGGGTTGGACTCGAGGCAGTGCCGAGTGCACTAAGCGTTGGACGCTTAAAGACCTTGGGTTGGACTCAAGGCAAGCTTACCGAGTTGGACTCGGGGCTGCCCGTAACACTCTTGTTGTCGCTTAGAGCGATTGCATTACGTGTGAGGGCAAACAGTTAGGTACCAGTAAAACGGCCGGATCAGCTTGGAGCTGAGAAAAAGGCTTGGAGCCTATGTTGCAACATAAAAATTAATAAAACTGATCGGATCCGACTGAAAGTAATGTGTGCACACTCATACTTTTGATGAGCTCAATGTGGTTATATGCGTATGTATGGGGAATATCAATATGAGCAATATGGCTATGTATTATTGATTAATATGGCTGTGTGTTATTGAAAAAATTTCGATCGAATTATACTGTGTGTTGGATATATCAAATGACAATGCATATGATAGATTGATTGATGAGATAATGTTATGTAGTGGAAAACTAGAGGATTTTCCGAGTCATTACTATCATTTTATGTGTAAAAGCTCACCCCTATTGTGGCCATATTTCAGTGGATGTTGCTCGGAATGAGGAATGATGGGAGAACACCGATTGCTAGGAAGTGCATTGTACAGTGGAAGTGTACATGTATATATATGTTGTATAGATGGTTTTGTATAGCCTTGGTCGGCTCTTAGTTTAACGTTTTGTTTTTAATGTGTAGGATTTGAACTCTCTCGGTATTGAGAGTAAAACTAAACATATTTCAATATATATAATGCTATGTGTTTTATCTTGTTCAGTGGGTGAATGTCTAAGTTGTGTACATTCATTTTCTACTAAATGAATAATGCTTGCGTGATTTCGAGTAAGGGAGAGCTAAGGTAAATCAGAGTGAGGTGAGATAAGAGACCCTCTTCCGAATGAAGAAGGGTTGGGTTAATTCTGACTGAATTATACTCATTAAAGCACTATTTCCCTAGGAGGATTAATCGAAAGGTGTTATGTGAGAAATGTGGATAAGGCCATGATATCCCGAGTGAGTGAAGTCATGTAATTTCGAGTGGGAACTGACTTACAAACTTCCCGTGTAAGAACTTATTAGAAATTTCCCGAGTGGAAAGGAGCTAGAAAATTTCTGAGTGAATGAATCCTTAAAATCCTTAGGCGAGACTTGGCTTTGTAAGAAGTTCTCGGAGTGAAAAAGATTACATATACCGAGTAAAAACTGTGTGAAGCACATCCGAGTGAGACTCGACCGAGGAAAATAATTCCGAGTGAGGAAGAGTCAGAGACTCTGAGTGAAACAGCCGAGGGAATCATTTCCTGAGTGGATATCCAAACGTTACGAGTGAATTACGAATATGACCTTTCAGGAATAAAATAAGGATTTGGCTGAGAGTTCACTGAGTGAAGCATGTACGTGGGAATAATTTCCGAGTGAACTTAGGTTCCGATCCCGAGTGATAAGGTTACCATGTGAACTTAGGTTCAGATTCTGAGTGGTCTTGAGTTTAGATTCCGAGTGGTCGAATTATCCGAGTGCCTTGTTCGCTTGGGCGAGTAAGGTTTCGCTTCAGCGATCATGGTTCGCTTAGGCGCTTTCTTCCGTTGTCCATTGTTTGAACGATATGGAGTCTTGCCAACGTAGGGGCATCCTGACCCAGTTTTTCCCTTCTTTGGTCGGATTCCTGTCCCGATTTCCCTGTTAGCCGATCGGAATTTTTGGGAAAATTTTTCCCTTGTCTCGGATTTTATTTAATTTTGTTAGGATGTTTCAGCTACATTTCACCATTAGTTGCCCCTGTTTAGCCTAAATTGATGATTTTTGTTTCAAAGCCTTTTGGTAGTTAAATTTCTCAGAAAATAATAATAATAATAATAATAATAATAATAATAATAATAAAAAAAAAAAAATTCAAGGATGGCAGCTAAAAGGGAAAGGATAAAAGAAAAGTTAGTTTTATTTGGGAAACAAAAGCAACAAAATAAACTTGTGTTTTCAACTAAAGAAAAATATTTAGGAAAAACAAAGAAAAGGTTGAAAGCAAGGTTGAGAAAAGAGTCAAAGTTTTAGAAGGAATAAGAAAATGTGTTCTTTGGTCTGCCTTCCTAAACTTAATGATTCTCAGTGATTTCATTGAATAATAATAACCCTTTGAATTTTCTTTTTCTTGGTATCCATTCCCGCATCTGTGAACCCCTGGCCCCATTACAACCAGATGAAAGACCTTTTGACCATAACTTGTTTTTCTAAATAACTATGGAGATTTGGGTCACTTGCCAAGCTTATGGTAGTGTCTCCAAATGCTATGACTTGAGTGATACTTATACACAAGCTTAAACACTTAGAGAGAAATGAAAGGATGTGTATTGTGATATCCTAAATTCGTTATTCGGTATTACGGATATCGACTTCTAATTAATAAAAAGTAGAGAGAATTCTTTTTTCGCGTTTATTTCAACACTTAATTAAGACACACCACAATATAAGACTTATATTGACTACCCTAGATCTAATTAGAAACCAACCCATATGTGAAGATATGAGAAGGTGAAAGCTAAGCAAGTACCTAATTAACTTCGTCAGTACACAAGATTATCATTCCCTAATTCCTCTATTACTCATATTGGTCATTAATTCTTCAAATTCAAGGCACATGCTCTTAGCCACACTCTTTAAGCCTAATAGTCATAATCATGAGTATCCACAATAAATTTTTCCAAGAATCTATCCATACATGTTAATAAGTCATCAATTTTTGCCTCTTGTCTACTAGTCCTTTTTATACACTCTTAACTAAAAGTAAAACATCACATTATCTCATCTTACACTCCATACACCAATTATGTAAGAAAAATTCAGCATTGTACTCACATAATTTAAAAGCTCATAAATCCATTCCATAACTACATCCCTACAACATGCATAATATCATGACTCAAACTCAACTTTCATGCATAATAACTTCATTCATAAAGGTTTGTAATCACCAACCTCCAACATACTAACAAGGTCTTAACTCAATATCTACATCCAAATATATCACAAATAATCTAACAAACGCATTCAAAATTCCAAGGACCTAGGCATTTACACCAATAGTCAAGCTATACAAAAATAATGCCTATACACAATAAATTCTACCAAGAATTTAAATCATCATTTTCAAAAAGATTGTCGGCCAAGGCAAATAATGTACCCTCTTTACACCATGCCACCTCTCCAAAGAGAGCATCACTCCTCCAATCCAACCTACATCACAAGGCTAAAATGGACAACATGGAGAGTGAGTATATTTTCTCAATAATGAACAATTATAATGATCATTCATGCATAGTGAAGCAATCTTACATATTTTCCTTCAACACATTCAATCTCATTGATGTAATAGATAGACTATAATTCGACAATCAAATTCACACTTCATACACCCCAAAGGCTAACTCATGCCAAAAGCTTTAAATGTCAACCTTAATATAAGGTGCTCATAAGACATTCATTTTGGATGCTCAAATTTGAATATCATGCACACACAAATAATGCATATGCTATCCAATAAGTAATGCACATGCAATGAGACCAACTTAGAACAATTTCCATTTCCTCTTCATGTACACGATTCATTCATGTGACTTCAACCACGCATAGTTGTTCAATATTTTAAACCAACGCAAGGTTTCATTCTCAAGATCAACGCAAGATCATTAAATATCACATGGTATACATTACAACCACGCATAGTCATTTATACATTCAACCAACGCAAGGTTGTTATTCTCAAGATCAACGCAAGATCATTATTTATCACATATGAGATGTCATGCATGCCATGAGATACAAAAGTACACATGATGGTCTCAATTTTTACATAATCCTATTTTCATTATCATACATAAACCAAAAGAGCACATCAAAGGTATATCACCATCACAATCGTCAACGTACCACTAATGTTATTCAAGAGTCTTACTTTACATATTCATCACACATAGCAATAATAAAGCAACCAAGACCTACATGCAAACATGCATCAAACATACATACATCATCAACACTAAGGCCATACATTTAGAAAATAAACTCCTCTTCTACCTCAAGAGAAGTACTTTGATGGGTTGGAAGAGTTGGATGGTCCCACTTCACCGGAATGGTCAAAGCCTACATTAATATGCATAAAGCTATATCAAACACCACACTAAACTTTTGATGTTAATCACCATTTCTCTTCTATAAGTTCATATTTATATATATACAAGGTCACATTAGATTTAAACCATTCTCCTCTTTAAAACTTGAAATTAAAGTCATCACTCATACACTTTTCCAATATCTTAAAGAACAATGACCATGGTTTGGAATTAGCCAAAGCCCAAAGATTAGTTATTAAGCTTCAAAAGTTTTCTAAGTAACTTTCTAAGCCATTATAATTAATTATAGTGTTTCATATCCCTAAAAGGTGACAAGTCTTTCTTTACTAACAATTTAGCTAATTGGTTCCCTTACTTCTTAAATTTCCTAATTATCTTCGTAATGGTTTCAATGCTAAGGAAAATCATCCTAAGTCATTTTTAGTACCTATCATTCACCTAAGGTATAAATCATACCCATTATCACCTAAATGTCAAGTCTTTTCCTACCAACTAGTTACTTTTTCCCCACTAACATACTAGTTAAATTTCATGAATGTGACTTCACTACAAGCATAATTCCTACACTTGTCCTAATTGCCCATAATTCACAACTTCATGTTTCCATTACCTATTAGAGACCAACTATACACATTTGTTTCCATCTTTGTTGTTTCCAACCACCAATGAATACCACAAAACCTTTACTAATTCATTTTTAGTCACAATTAATATTTCTAAGACCATAATTATTTTTGTACCCTAACTATGACCTAAACTCTTTTAATTCACCATTATGCCAAAATTGTCAATCACATACATTCATACTCTTTAATTTCAATTAACATTCCCTTTTTATATATTTATGCATAATGCATTTTCATGAAGCTCCCTAAGCTAACAATCCATCAATTTCACTTTATTGGTTTAAGTTCCTAATTTAATTTCTCCTTAACACTATACTTTTCATACTTAAATCTCCTAACATTGATTCCAATTCCTAAACCATATTTTATATTGTTCCATTAGCATACCAATAAGGCCAAGGTAACTAAAGTCACTCATAACACTTTTACTACTCCTAATTCACCCATAAAGCTCCTATACTAACCTAATCCTTCATTCTCCAACCCAACATCACCAATTTATTCCAATACACTAATTTAGGTCTCACAATCATTATAAAGTCATCCACAATAATTTAAGTCTACCAATTTCAATTTTTCCCACTAATTAAAGTAAGCATCAAATTCTAGTTTTTTAACCAAAACTAACTCATTCATTCCAACAATAATTAATCTCATTCCAACAACTAATTCTTTTCATATTTCAAGTCACAAAAATAATTATCCAACATTAACAACAAAAAATTCCCAATGGTCTCCTAACCTAGGTTTTGGGTTCCACATGCAAACATCAATTTTTCCAATAACAATCCCATAATTTATAACATATTATGCTACTTAATTTAAAGCCTACTAAGGGTTCATGACATACCCCGATGGAATTCAAGGTTCCAAATTCAAGAGAGCAAAAAAAATTGGGTATTGATGAGCCCTAATCCCAAGTGCTTGAACAAGCTCCTCCAAAGTGTCAAAGAAGCTTCCAAGAACCTTAAATTTTTGTCACACCATGGTTAGGCACAAGAAGGGATTTTCGGTTTTGATGAGGGGGCTAAGGGGAGATTATGTAAATATGAAAAATGAAGAGAAAGAGAAGAGGGATAAGGTCAAAACCTTAAAAATTTGTCAAAAATGACACCTTTCTTCAATTTCCATCAAGTTTTGGCCATGGTTTATGGTGGAAGAGTTTTGAAAATGGAGAGCAGAAGAAGAAAAGGCAAGCACGGTTTTGAGGAGAAGAAGAAGAGGGCTGACGCAGATTTGGAAAAGAGGGAAGAAGAAATTGGTTTCTTGGCTTTTAGTGCAATTTTACCATAATGCCCCACACTTAAAATTTTTTGGCTCCACGGCTCATTTTTTTTACAAATTCATATGTTTGAGCTTCAAATTCTGATAGGGAACAACCAATGATGGTGTGCACGGCCAGCCCACATGGTTGGGTGAGATTCATCGCGTTTTTGCTCAAAACAAAATGTTTTAGTCGCTCGGGGCCCTTCATACGTCTAATTAATTAACGATAAATTTTTCCAGGTTTATTTTTGGGTTGAAAATATTTATTTGAGTGTTTTCTAATAGGCTAAATACACCTTTTAGTCCTCTATATCTTAAGTTATTTCTAGATTGGTCCCCTATCATTTTTTAATTCAAAATGGTCCTCTAACTTTTTAAAAAGGTATCAGTTTGGTCCTTTTTTTGATTCAAAATGGTCCACTAACTTTTTTAAAAAGGACCAAATTGACACATTTTTAGAAAGTTAAGGGACTATTTAGAAATAACAAAATAATAAAGGACCAATCTGAAAATAACTTAAGAGATAGGGGACCAAAAGGTGTATTTAGCCTTTCTAATATTTAATAGTTATTTTTGGGTTAGTGAATTTTTTGAGGCCCAATTGGGGTCCGTTGCTCAAATCGGTCGTTTACGACGTTAAACGACGCCGATAAATCCCGAATAATTCACAATAACTCACAGGAACACTCAAATTAATTTTAACTCATCGTTAGCACATAAATATTTATTCCTAAAAAAATTTTTAATGTTTCCCGGCCCGTCAGGCCCGTCTCTATATTCTGCTCGTACGTCATTCGTCAATTAAACGACGACAGTAATCGTCGTATTCGTCGTATCAACTAGAGGGGTCCATAATTAATTTTTTCTATATGTATAGGAATCCAAATAATTATTTCCTATAGTTGTACTATTTATTTACTCTAATTAATTAATTTTACTCAAATTTCTAGGATGTTACAATTCACCTCTCCAAAAAGAAATTTCATCCTCGAAATTCACATACCTGAAGTAAATATCTCCGGGTACCGCTTCCTCATGTCATCCTCACGCTCCCACATGATAGTGCTCACATCCCCATGTCTCCATGCCACTTGCACAAGTGGAATCAACTTGTTCCACAGTCTCTTGGTAAAATGTCCAACAATTTTAGCAGAGGCGAGAGGAATAGTCAGATCATCCCTGACCTCCACATCATCAACACCAAGTACATGAGAAGGGTCATACACATATTTCCTCAACTGAGAGACATGGAACACATCATGTAGATTCGCCAAGTGAGGGGGCAAAGCGATACGGTTAGCAACCTCGCCAATCCGCTCTAGAATCTCATAGGGACCAATGAATCGAGGGCTCAACTTTCTACTCTTCAAGGCTCTACCAACACCCTTATCATGAGATACCCGTAGGAACACATGTTGGCCAACTCAAAACTCAAGTGGCTTCCTCCTCTTATCATAATAACTCTTTTATCGGTCTTGAGCAATCTTCATTTTCTCTTGAATCATCCTAATTTGCTCGGTAGTTTCCTCAATAATTTCAGGCCCTAAGGCCAAATTCTCACCAACCTCAAGCCAACACAAAGGGGTCCTACACTTCCTTCCATACAACGCCTCATATGGTGCCATGCCGATACTAGAATGGAAGCTGTTGTTGTAGGTAAACTCAATCAAAGGCAAGTACCTCACCCATGAACCGCCATGCTCCAAAACACATGCATGCAACAAGTCCTCAAGACTCTGAATAGTCCTCTCAGATTACCCATCCGTCTGAGGGTGATAAGCTAAACTCAACTTTAATCTAGAGCCCATGGGCTCATGTAGGCTTCCCCAAAATTGAGAAGTAAAGCGTGGGTGTCTATCAGAAACGATACTGGAGGGCACTCCATGCAATCGCATAATCTCCTTAATGTATAACTGTGCCAAATCCTCCAAGGAACTCTTCATGCTAATCGGTAGGAAATGCGCACCCTTCGTCAATCGATCTACAATCACCCAAATTCCATCATAGTTAGGTCTTGCCCTTGGCAAACCGGACACAAAGTCCATAGCAATAGCATCCCACTTCCAAACCGGAATGTCAAGAGGCCTCAAGGTACTGGAAGGTCTCTGATGCTCTACTTTCGCCTTCTGACATATAAGACATGAAGCTACATAGTTAGCAATGTCCCGCTTCAATCCGGGCCACCAGAAATTCCTCTTCACATCTTGGTACATCTTAGTTGTACCAGGATGTATACTGAAGATGCTTTTGTGAGCCTCCTCAAGCATAGTACTTCTCCAATCACCAAAAGGAGGTACATATACTTGGCCTTTCACATGCCATATGCCATCATTACCTTCTACAAGGAATAAGTTCTTTCCACCTTCCTGAGATCTCCTCATCTCACTTAGATACTCATCATCCACCTGCTTCTCTTTCACAAGTTCAAGGAACTCATTGCACACCTTCAAGGTAGCAAAGCACAACTTCTTTGTAGATTCAATCTCGGTTCCAACATTCAAATTACGGAACTCCTCAATCAACTCAAGCTCTTTGACCATCATGGTCGACACATGCAAAGACTTCCTACTAAGAGCATCCACAACCACATTAGCTTTTCCGGGATGATACTTTAACTCAAATTCATAGTCCTTCAAGAACTCCATCCATCTCCTTTGACGCATGTTCAACTCCTTTTGATCAAAAAGGTATTTCAAGCTTTTGTGATCACTAAAGACCATAAACCTCGAACCATAGAGATAATGGCGCCAAATCTTCAAGGCAAAAACAACTGCCGCCAACTCCAAGTCATGAGTGGGGTAATTAACTTCATGTGGTCTCAACTGGTGTGAAGCATAGGTGATCACACGCTCCTTCTGCATCAAAACACATCCAAGACCATGCTTGGAAGTGTCACAATACACCATAAAGTCTTCCTGTAAATCAGGCAACGCTAGTATAGGTGCAGTAGTGAGTCTCATCTTCAACTCTTCAAAACTCTTCTCACACTCAACATTCCACATAAACAGCAAGTTCTTTCTAGTCAACTTCGTCAATGGCCTAGCAAGAAGAGAGAATCCTTCAATGAACCTCCTATAGTATCCGACAAGACCAAGGAAACTCCAAATCTCAGTAACAGTGGTAGGCCTAGACCATGCCATAACTGCCTCAACTTTAGAAGGATCAACTGAAACGCCTTCTGTAGATATCACATGCCCAAGAAATTAGACATTCTCTAGCCAAAATTCACATTTAGAGAGTTTAGCATAAAGTTGTTTCTCCCTAAGTATACCCAGCACCAATCTCAAATGCTCTTCATGCTCTTCGTGGCTCTTGGAATACACCAAGATATCATCAATGAACACTACCGCAAACCAATAAAGGTAATCATGGACGATACGATTCATGTAGTCCATGAACACAACTGGAGTATTGGTCACTCCAAACGGCATCACAACATACTCGTAGTGACCATACTGAGTCCTAAAGGCGGTTTTTGGGATGTCTTCGGCCTTCACCCTGATTTGGTGGTAATCGAAACGTAAGTTAATCTTGGAGAACACCATAGCACCTCTCAACTGATCTAACAAGTCATCTATACGTGGTAGAGGATACTTGTTCTTGATCGTCATCTTGTTCAATTGGCGGTAATCAATACACAATCACATCATTGCATCCTTCTTCTTCACTAGCAATACAAGGGCTCCCCAAGGGGACACACTAGGTTGAATGAACTCTCTCTCAAGTAACTCTTCCACTTGCTTTTTCAATTCAGTTAACTCCATAGGAAACATCCTATAAGGAGCCATAGATGCTGGTTTCGCACCTGGAACGAGATCAATAACAAACTCAACCTCACACGGAGGTGGCAAACCAGGAACCTCATCGGGAAAGACATCAAGGTCGGAATGATTAGTTCCATCAGCAAGAGATAACAACATGCAAAGTTGGGATATACCTTGCATATCAAATTTGTCGACGCTTGAAGAAGGAAAGATGATGGTTCTTTGTTGACAATCAACCATAACTTTGTTGGCGGAAAGCCAATCCATACCGAGGATAATCTCCAAGTCCTTCATAGGTAAGTAAACAAGGGAAACAATGAATCTTCTCCCCTCTAGTAACATCTCAACATCGTCACAACGTGTAACCGATTTAAGACAAGCACCGGTCGGAGTAGTGACCATAAGAGCATTTTTCATTATATTAACTGGCAATCTCAAACGCCGAACACACTCCTCTAATACAAAAGAGTGGGTAGCACCAGAATCATAAATAACATGCACTGTAGTACCAAGTATCTCACACTTACTTTCAACCAAATTGCCAGCTTGGGCAGCTTCCTCTCCGGTCATAGCAAAGATCCTTCCCAGAGTCTGAGTAGTGTTTCCTCCAATGCCACCACCGTACCTCCCACAGGTGTGGCCGCCACGACCTCCAGTCCGTCCGCCAGTGGCCCTATTACCGCGTCCACGACCACCAGTATGGCCTCTATAATTCATAGGAACAGGAGTAGTAGGATGTGCAGGAGTGTTGACTAGAAAATTAGGTTTCCATGCTAGTAGAGGAAATACAGGTCGGATATGATCCACTTGGTCACAGTTGAAGCAAACAACACCATCTCAGTGTAAGTCTCTTGCATAGTGAGCTCCTCCACATTTGGTGTATCGTGGCCCATGAGCATTTGCATTGCCCCGACCACGAGTGTCACCAAAACCACCGCCCTTACCTCGGGCAACAGAAGAAGCACCTCTCTAAAACTGTCCTCTCCTGAAAGTACCCCGCCTCTTGAAGGTGGATGTTTGACCCTTTAGCCTAGAGTCAAACCTGAAGGTGTGTGATGGGGCATGCTCCTCATAGATACGACACTTGTTCACAAGCACCGTGAAGCTTCTGATCTCCTGGTGGCAGATAGCCCTCTGGATGTTAGGACGTAGGCCATTCTCAAACTTTACACACTTAGAAGCTTATGTCCCCTCTTGCTGGTATGGAGGGTAGAACTCACACAATTCCTCAAACTTGGAAGCATACTCTTCCACAGACAAGTTACCTTGCTTGAGCTCCATAAACTCAAGCTCTTTCTTACTCTTATAGCTCTCGGGTACATACTTCCTCATTAGCTCAAACTTGAAATTCTCCCAAATCAAGGGAGTGGCAGCTGCTAGCATTCGGTTCTTGGTAAGTCTCCACTAAGTCTCAGCCTCATTTCTCAACATAAACACAACATACTCCACCTTCTAGAGCTCAGAACACTTGAAGCTATCAAAGATCCTCTCCACATCCCAAATCCAAAAACAAGCTTGTTCGGGTCTAAACCCGCCATGGAACTCTGAAGGCTTCCTCTTTAGAAATTTGGCAAGGCCAGAAATACCTTGAGCTACCGGAGGGGCTTGCCCACCGTTGCTCTGCCTTACACGGTCTTACCTTTCAAGGATGTCAGCAAAATGGTTCAAGGCCAGAGCAATGGAATCATCCTGATCAGGGCGACGACGAGCCATCTCCAACTCTCAAAATCTATATCCACAACATCAAGACTAACTAACATTAGTGAGTTAGTCACATACTATAGATTTTTATTTCATAATTAAGCCTCAATTCCTTACTATGCAACTTATCAAAAGCAATAGGATAATATCAATCCAAGGCATGCTTTCATATCACACTGTGAACACCTACATCGGTCTGGCCTGTTTCGACATCAAATTGACACCGTCTGAAAAGGATGCAAACCGATGTGGAGGGAGATGACATCGCTCTCAGAATTCCAAATAAGGAACACTGGTCTGTAATATTGAAAAGTAACATAGGCTTGGATCATTGAAAGGAACACCGTCTAGTGAACTGGTGTCCCTCATGATCCTGTGTAATAGGTTTCATGGACCCAGCATCGAATTGACGAGTCCAGTTGCCCATACAGTGACTTGTAATCGCACCATCCAAGCTGATCCTCGAATCCTGGGGGTGGCAGACAACAAATAAAAAAATGAAAATAATAAAAAATTACCCCACCAGCCGCTGCTCCCCATAATTGTTAGTGGCCAGGCTGTCTCTCCACTACGCATATGGGTCTAGTGGAGGCTTGAGTTGTCCAAACACTCAGTAGACACCCTTAAATCTCTATAAATGCCTCAGCTGAAGAGGCACAAGGGTCGACTTTTTGAATTCTTGAACCCCTAGAGAATTAGGCTTGAACTTTGAACCCCTGAGAGCTTGCACCAAGAAATCCTGAAATCTAGTTGCTCCGGTGTTCAAAAAATCCTAAGCAGTTAGTTCAATCCCTGGCTCCCTGAACCTCAGAAAATTGCCTTAGGACACCGGTCCCAACCCAGTTTACAGTGAACTTCTTCCTGCCGCCCATATTGTCCAGAAAGCATAAATCCAGGAGCTCGTGTTCATCAACCCCACATCGGATCTCCCATTGAACCGTTACACTGTCTCTACGCCAAGCTCTACATCGGCTCCCTATTGTCATTTTTTCAACAGATACCAACATTACTCCGGTTGTTGTTGCTCAGGCCCACACCGGCTCGCAGTTGAACTCTGGTCCTCAATACCTCCCCTACACTGGCTACATTCTGCCTCTTGCTGTTATTTTCTTTTATTTCTTTTCTTGTTGTCTTTTTTTTACTAAATTCATCGTTTTGTTAAGTCTGTTCTCTGGAATAATCTTGTTCTGTTACATCTTACTTTTATTTTTGCTTTATAATCAAAAAAATGACAAAAAAAATAAGTGTCCCTCATATCTCTTTTGATCAACGTAGAAATTTGTTTTTTTTAACCAATGTCATGCAGGAGTACTCCTGCCTACATTGTTCTTAAAGTTCGTATATGTGCGGAGAACTTCACCTTGTATGTATCTTCCCTATGAGCTTTGCTCGTCACCAAGTCTCTAGCTCCTCTTAAAACTCCCTCAAGAACTACGTGACCCTGATTTCTCGGAAAACTCGAGAATATGTAGGAGCAGGACTTAACTCCTGTCGGGCCCACTTCTTTTCTCCTCCTGTTCTTCTTTAAAAATTAATGTCATTCCCATCATTTCATATAAGTCAATTTAGACACGATGTCTTATTGATTTTCTTCCATTTTGTCTTGACCTCAGTCATTCTTCATAAGGATCGGGCTAATTTAGACGAGACGTCCTGTTTATCCTCTTCATCCCCCAACCCTGCATCTTGATGAGAGAATGATTAATTTGGATGGGACGTCCTGTTAGTATTCTTGCCCTTTTCCACATACATCCCCACTAAAAGGCCAGGGCTAATTTGGACGAGACGTCCTGTTAACCCCTTTTCATTCCCAACCTTGTATTTTTATGGAAGGATGACTAGTTTAGACGTGATGTCTTATTGGCATTCCCTTCCTCCTTTGTTTTGTACATTCCCCATGTAGATCCAGGTTAATTTGGATGAGACGTCCTGCTAACCTTGCTTTAGTACTCCATGTTTGTCTGTTTTGTTCCCTCCGTTTCAAAAAAAATAATAATAAAAAGGAAGAAATAAAATCTCTTTTGTAAGGCTATTTATATCGCGCGTTTTCAATCTTGGTACTGTTTTTAACAGGCGATGTAGGGTGCTAATACCTTCCCTACTCGTAACCGACTCACGAACTTGAATCTCACATTTTCAACTAGTGCTTTACCAAAGCAAGTTTTTTTCCCAATGTTTTTTTCCATGAATAAAAAATGTTGGTGGCAACTCGCTGTCCTTTTACCGCCTCTTCGAGGGTCGGCCACGCCGCCGTGATCCCAGTCGTGATAGATGGCGACTCCGCTGGGGACAAATAAGAGAGTCAGGCCAGTTAGGTTGAAAGTACTTGTTTTCTTTTCTATATATCCCATTTTTGCTTTGTTTTCTTCCTTTGTTTTATTTTTTCAAGTTAGTTGTATAAGTGTTTGTTCTTGTTTCAATCGCATATCGTTATTTACTTTGTTGTCAATTTTTGCATGATTATTGAACCCTAGGGTAGGCGACAATGATTTTTTTTCTCCTGTGATTATTGAACCCTAGGGTAGACGACTTTATGTTTTTTGTCCTGTGTTTGTTCTCTGTGCAGAATGGGGTAAGGTAAAAGGTATTAAATGCCCTTTCACATACTACACTCATATTTTTGCACACACTTATGAGTGGCACCCTATACCCGGGCCCTAAATAAAACTTAAGTTAGGAAGGGTTGGTAGCGGTGTCGTTTGGGATGTACTTCCCATCAGGTGATCATAAGAACCCTAGCTAGAGTTCGACCTTTCATGATGTACGCACCTAGTAGATTCCTTACTGTTGCGACCACATCATGAGTAGGATCTTGGCTCTAGTAACCTTTTAGAAGTCTAGTGCAAGCCACCCAATATGAGGAGATACTTTTAGACTAGCCATAGGGCCCAGAAAATACCTTCAGAACAACACGACTTAGGCCACAAAAAGGCGAACTTTGCTTTACCTTACGTCATTTTCAATTCCCTTTTAATCCAAATGGATGAACCATTTACCCGTCAAAGGATTACTTTACTTCAAAAAATAATGGCTCGCGTTTCTTGAAAAGACTGGTAATCTTTTAACGGGTAGATAGTTCCCTCTTCGTCGTGTAATTCTAAGTCCTAAGTCATAAGTTTCCTTAGTCATCGAAAGAAGGAGAAAATGAAAATAATTTTGCTTCCCTCCAACTGGGGCATTAAATTAATGGGGGAAGCGCCGGTTCCTGAACATGACTGATTCCTCTTCCTTTTTATTGATAGCTATTCGGGATTTAACACACAACTCAGAGCAAGTAAAGAAATTAACATGGGACATGACAATCGTGGTACAAATGTGACGGAATTAAGGAAGATACTACATGTTAAGGCCAAGAAGATTGATACCGGAAGTCTGCAGGCAATGGGAAAAAAACTAAATCTGACTCAAAAGCTGGCCTTTACAAGGAAGTATAGGAAGATTTTAAAGCTTTTAGAAGTTGAAGTACAAACATAGGCGATCACAGCCTTGGCATAGTTCTATAACCCACCCCTCAGAGGTTTTACATTCAGGGACTTTGAGTTGGCCCCATCCATAGAAGAATTTGAACAAATACTTGGGATGCCTCTGGAGGGGCAAATTCCCTACTGTCATCTTGATCATCACGCCACCATCACTGCCGTAGCCCGTATTTTGAGAATTCATCCTGAGACATTGAGGAAAGTGCAAATGAATAGAAATCAAATTCCTGGGTTCACTCGAGAATTCCTTGAGAAACATATACAGACTCTGGCAGATAAAGAGGATTGGGAGACCTTCATCGACACTTTGGCACTTACTATCTACAGAGTTGTCTTGTTCCCCAATTTAGACAACTACGTAGATTATGATGCCATCGCCGTCTTCCTGGCTCGCAAACACAGGCTTGAGAATCCTGTTACAGCTGTGTTGGCCAATGTTGCACAATGGATTTTCGCCATACGCACGGCAGGAGAAGAATTGTTTGTTGTTTACCTGTCCTGTATGTATGGCTTGTGTCTCATGCCTTCCATCAAGTCTGTAAGGCCGAATGTCCTGTTTCTGATTTAAAACTGTATCAGCTGGCTATAAAGAATAGGCACGAATAGCCCAATCACCTTATAGGGCTCACGTCTGAGAAGGTCAGATGGTATCCTCAATGGCTGGGGGTCGAGTTGATCATATACAGCTGTGAGGGATATCTAAATGTTCCTCTCATTGGCACATAAGGATGCATTAATTACAATCCTGTTATAGCAAAGCGTCAGCTAGCTTATCCTTTACTCGGACCACCAGATGAAGAATTGCTCACTCCTCTCATTCTGTACCATGCGAAGGGGAACTATGTGTCTACTGTCTGGTACATAGCCAATGCGTGGAAGAAGGTCCACAAGATGGGGAAAGAATTAGGGGCCCGAAGCCATGCCGTGGGAGAAGAATACCATGAAATGGTCCTGAACAGGGTTTTAATTATAAAATTACCCTTCAGAGGTCCCTCATACCAGTCTACAAGCATTCCCGCTCCTTCACTTATCATAGAGGACAAAGCTACCCAGGCTTTGAAGGCTCAAATAGAAGAGTTAACGGCCAAGAATCAAAAACTGGAAGAGGACTTGCTAAAATATCAACAAGAATGCACCCTGCAAAAGAGGGAAAATTTAGAGAGTAAGCAGGCCATGGAAGAGATGCAAAAAAAGCGGAAGATTGAAGAAGATTACAGGGTAAGACAAGATCAGTGTCTCCAGGTAGCCAATTCTCAACTAAAGACGAAAAGCAAGCAAAGTGACGCCATCCTGGCTGAAAAATAGTTTCTCAAAGACGTGCTGACGCAGTCCAAGGAAAATGAAAGAAAGGCTTTGGTGGAGAAGGAGTTGTTACAATCCTGAATACACAACTTGGAACAAAAGCTTGACAAGATAATACGAGCGTACGAATAGGAGATAAATGATGAGCGACGGAATGCCATGGATATAGAACAATGTTGTCAAGAGGCCACACAAGTCTTAGAAACTGAATTGGCACGGCAGGACGAATTTGTTCGTTCATGGATGGATCGCTTCGCTAATCTGGCCTACTTAGCCAATGGAGTTCTAGAGGATCTTCCACTATTACTGAAACAAGCTGAAGGGATGGTTAATCCCCTTTCTACTCCAAAGGAAATTTCATCATTTTTGAACTATTGCCACGAAAGGATTTGTAAAATGAAGGCTATGATTGCCCAAGCCAGGAACGGCTAAAATATTGTAATCAAACTTTTACAGTGTATTCTATGGAAGTATGAAATAATGAAGCATTTTTTGTCTCCAAGATTATCTCATATCTCATGTTAATTTCCACTTTATTGCTTTACCTAGTACTTTTGAACACGACGCTCTGAGGAACGGTCAGAGGATACGCATCAAATCTTGAATCGCGTCCTGCGTAACGTCTTTCTACTTTTATCATTTCTGTTAACTATATACTTTCTTTTGCTAACGCATCCCCATGATTTTTTTAGACATTACAGGTAAACATCCTTACGAGACCAGGCTCAGAAAAAAACTCATGGCTGAAATAGAACAAGAAAATAAGAGTTTGAGAGCTGAGCTTAGTCAATTAAAAGAATAGATGGCCGAGATGGCTAAACTTTTGGAGAAAAGGGTCACAGAAGGGGGTTTATCTGCCGGCGTTGATGACGTTAGACAACAGCTGCCTACCCCGCGACCCTCTCCAGGTCCAGCTGGGGAGCAGGCCCCTAATCCCACAGCACCTCCCATCACTGTTCATGTAAGAAGGCCAAACCCTATTGATACCCAGCAACATACCTTCATAGATGCTGATGGCAATGCTATCCCTTTTCCATTATATGGCTTGCCTCCAGGGTATTTTCCTCCACTCTATGTCGACCCCCAAATGGGTCTAGACCACCAAGATCTTCACCTTGTTCAACCAGGCATTCCACCCTGTCGTGAATTCTGTACGACCCAAGGCCAAACGCAACCCATCCAAGCTCACACTACACAACCTACCCAGGTGACCCAATCCACCACCCGACCACAGGTCTTTATGAACCCGGTAAACCCCTCTCATGTAGCTACGTATGTACAGCAGCCTTATGGACACACAGATCCTCGTGTGGCTATTGGTCCCAATGGCACCGCAGCTATCCAAGAAGGAAGGATAGAGGTCCTCGAAAGGAAGTTAAGAGCAATGGAGGGATCAGAAGGTTTCGGATTTGGAAGTGCCGTGGAACTTTGCTTAATCCTGGATGTTGTCATCCCTCCTAAATTCAAGGTGCCAGAATTCGACAAATACCGAGGGCTAACCTGACCGAAGAATCATCTCACCATGCATTGTCGGAAGATGGCGTCCTACGCTTCCAATGACCCGCTACTAATCCATTGCTTTCAAGATAGCCTGGCCGGGGCCGCCCTTACATGGTACACCCACCTCGAGCAGTCTCGTATACGCAGTTGGAAGGACTTGTCCGATGCTTTCATGAAGCAATATAAATACAACTTGGACATAGCGCCAGATAGGTTGCAATTACAAAACATGACGAAGAAGGAGGCTGAAACATTCAATGAATACATGCAACGTTGGCGCGAAGTTTCCACACAGGTAGACCCACCCTTATCAGAAAAAGAAGTCGTATCCATGTTCATCGACAAGCTCCAATCCCTTTTCTATGATAAGATGATTGGGAGTGTCTCATCCCATTTCTCTGATATCATCACTATCGGAGAAAGAATAGAAAATGGGATAAGAACTGGAAAAATCATCCGAGGTCCGTCTGTGATAGGCACAGCAAAGAGGCTAGCCACAGCGGAAGGTAGAAAAAGAGATGGTGAAACCAATGCCGTCTCTTACGACCAAAGAAGAAACCACACAAGGCCATTTACCCCTATCACATTTCCACCAGCCAACTTTCATACGTCATATCCATGCATAGCAGCGGTTCAAAATCCAAATCCACCCCGCTTCTGACCACCTATCATACGGCCACCAATACCGCCATAAGCACCATACCAACCACCACAAACACCATACCAACCGCCACAAGTAAATCAACCACCAAATCCAAATTTAAGAAGACAGAACAATGACCGCACCCAGATTCAGATTGATCCTATCCCTATGACATATACCGAGCTCCATCTCATCGAAAACACCTTGGTAGTACCCTGTCCTCTGAGACCACTTCAGCCACCCTACCCTAGAGGATATGATCTGAATGCGCGGTGTGATTACCATGCCGGTGCATCGGGGCATTCTACAGAGAATTGCCTGGCTTTGAAGTTCAAAGTAAGGGATCTGATCAGGGCTGACTGGATAAGTTTTCGTGAGGGAAGCCCAAATGTGACAACCAACCCTTTGCCCAACCACGGGAGGCGAGGGGTCAATACTGTTGAAGAAGATGAGGAATGTATTTCAAAGGTTGATGACATAAAAATGCCTTTGGAAATAATTCACTCCCACATGCTTGAGAGGGGGTTGATAGAAGGCCCATAGGATGAAGAGCACAATGATGACCAGTCTACAAAGCGACAAGGCTTCCAAAAAACCCTTCAGGAACTTATGGACTGTCATATTGTAGAGATCTGCAGGCGCCGTGGGGACAGAATAAACATGATACAAGAATAGACCAGGGTGCGAGCCCCAAAACCACTGGTCATATTCTACAACAAAAGTGCGCCAGCCACTCCAGCCCCTGCCAAAGTTGTCATTACAGTGCAAGCACCTACTCCGTTCCCCTTCAAAGATTCCCATGTTGTGCCATGGAAGTACAGCTCAGAGGTGGTCATCACTAATCCCACAAAAATTGATTCTACATCATCCTCCTCTGTGATGAATATTGCCGGGATCGGAGGCATCACTCGGAGTGGAAGGGTATATGCTCCTCCGGAATCAAAGCTTGACAAAACAGCTGGAGAAGTCAAATCTGGAAAAGAATGAGCCACTGGCGAGATAAAAAGGGCTGTAACTGAGGAAGAAGCCCAAGAATTTATGAAGTTCATCCGCCACAACGATTATCAGGTATTAGACAAACTAAACCATACCGCGGACAAGGTCTCTTTGTTTTCCTTGTTGATGAATTTCGAACCGCACCGGAACACATTAATGAAAGTATTAAGTGAAGCACACGTGAAGCATGACTTGCCTGTTGACAAGTTTGAAGGCATAGTGGGCCACATAGTAGCTAATAATTATGTGACCTTTACGGATGATGAGGTACCAATGGAAGGAAGAGGGCACAACAAAGCCCTTCATATCTCTGTAAAATGCCAAGATCACATCCTAGCAAAAGTACTTGTAGACAATGGGTCGTCACTAAACGTGATGCCAAAATCCATATTGGCAAAGTTGCCATTTGATGGGGCTTACATGAGACCAAGTTCTATGGTGGTTCGGGCTTTTGACGGGACTCGTCGGGATGTCATAGGAGAGATTGAACTGCCAATACAGGTTAGACCGTGTACCTTTTAGATTCTCTTTCAAGTCATGGATATCACGCCCGATCCTACAGTTGTTTGCTAGGACGGCCGTGGATCCACTTGGCTGGGGTGGTTCCTTCCACGCTGCATCAAAAATTGAAATTTGTCATTGGTGATAAACTAGTGATTGTTTCTGGGGAAGAGGACCTCTTGGTCAGTAAGCCTATCACCACTCCATACATTGAAGCAACAGAGAAAGCTCTCGAGACCTTATTCCAGGCCTTGGAAATAGCTAATGCCACAAGCGTTGTAAGAACATCCTTCCCTAATGTACCTCTAACAGTGGCAAGAACCATGTTACGGAAGGGATACAAGCCAGGAAAAGGGCTGGGACGTGAACTGCAAGGAAAGATCCAACTTGTGTGCCTCCCAAAAAATAAGAACAGATATGGTTTGGGATACAAACCCACGGCAGCTGACAGGAAAAGGGTCGGGGAGGAGATAAGAAAAAGAAGGATGGCCCGTCTCACTGGTAAGGAAGTCAACATCGTAAGGACCCCCATTTGTTACCTCTATCAAAGCTTCCGGAGCGTAGAGATAATATATCCAAATCAAGTGACCATGATTGAAGATCAGTCCAGCCATAATGCGGAGTTTGTGAATGCTTGTTTACCAGGTCAGGAGCTGAATAACTGGGAAACCATGGAGTTCCCTACAACTATGAATGTTTTGTCAAAGTAATCATATTATCTTATAACTTGTCGGTCCCTCTGCTATGCCTAAGGCTTTGGGACCCCTTTTGTAATAAAGGCAAAAAACTTGTTTATTTACTTAATTTAATGAACACTGTCTGATTCCAATACCTTGCCTTTGCTTGATTCTTTTTTTCTTGAGCTTTTCACTTGCTTGTTTTCTTTTTTCATTCTCTATAATACAACCAAATGCAGATCTAAAAATGATTCCTCTGAGAGCAACGAGAACTTGGTTTTGTTTCACGATTCTAATTGTCCGAACGATTACGCCTATGAGGAAAGTGAGGAAGACTTTGAACCTTCGCCTGAATTGACAAGGTTAATGGAACAGGAGGATAAAGAAATTCAACCCCATCAAGAAAAGGTTGAAACTATTAATCTAGGGGACGAAGGAGAAGTTAAGGTGGTCAGGATTGGCACTTTCCTAAGAAAAGAACAGCGAGAAAAACTGATTAAGCTGCTCAAGGAGTTTCAGGACATTTTTGCATGGTCATATCAAGATATGCCGGGGTTGGATAAGAGCATTGTGGAACACAGGTTGCCTTTAAAGCCAGAATGTCCACCGATCAAATAGAAGCTGTGACGAATAAAACCAGAAATGCTCCTTAAGATCAAAGAAAAAGTTAAGAAGCAATTTGATGCTAGTTTCCTAGCCGTAGCTAAATATCCTCAATGGGTAGCAAACATAGTTCCTGTTCCAAAGAAAGACGAAAAAGTGAGGATGTGTGTGGACTACCGAGACTTAAATTAGGCCAGCCCAAAGGATGACTTTCCTCTACCTCAGATCGACGTATTGGTTGATAATACAGCTCAACACTCTATCTTCTCGTTTATGGATGGATTCTCAGGATATAACCAGATCAAAATAGCACCTGAAGATATGGAGAAAACTATATTCATCACTCTGTGGGGTACCTTTTGCTACAAAGTGATGTCTTTCAAGTTGAAGAATGCTGGAGCCACCTATCAAAGTGCAATGGTGACTCTTTTCCATGATATGATGCATAAAGAAATAGAAGTCTATGTGGACGATATAATTGCTAAATCCAAGTCCGAGGAAGGGCACGTTACTGATCTGAGGAAGCTCTTCGAACGACTAAGGAAATTCAAGCTTAGATTGAATCCAGCCAAGTGCACCTTTGGATCCAGCAAATTGTTAGGATTCGTGAGCGAAAGAGGGATAGAGGTTGATACTGACAAGGTTAAGGCTGTGTTTGAATATGTTAACAGGTCCAAAAGATGTGCAAGGATTTTGATAATGACAAATACTCTTGAAGAAACAATGCAAAAACAAAGACATCAAATCAGAATTGAAGAAACAGCGAAGATAATCGATTAGGCCATAGATGCTAATCGATTAGAAGCATTCTGTCTTAGAAGAAATTGCATCAGAGTTGAAGATAATCGATTAGGCCATAGATGCTAATCGATTAGAAGCATTCTGTCTTAGAAGAAATTGCATCAGAGTTGAAGATAATCGATTAGGCCATAGATGCTAATCGATTAGAAGCTTTCTGTCTTGGAAGAAATTGCATCAGAGTCGAAGATAATCGATTAAGGAAGCCACACAATCGATTAGATACTCACTGGAATTAAGATAATCGATTGCACACTTAAGACTAATCGATTACAGCAATAAAAATGGAATTAAATGCATCAGGTACACATACTAATCGATTAAGAGAGCCATATAATCGATTAGGAAGCCACTGGAATTTAAGGTAATCGATTGCAATACATGCTAATCGATTAGGATGCTGCGAAGACAAATTAAATGCATCAGGTACAAGATGCTAATCGATTACAGGTAATGAGATAATCGATTAGTGACTCTCTGACTTGAAGCTAATCGATTACAACGCGAGGGTGTAATCGATTACGCTAGTGGAAAAACAGAATTAAGTGGGAAACCAGGTCATGTCTCCACCATTCTTCAAATTTCCACTAAGTGCAACGGCTATGAGGAACTAGGGCACACCTCAACTGCTATCATGGCTCTATAAATGAAGGAAGAACACAAGCACAAACAGCAACCAACACACAACCAAGTAGCAACAATTCATAGCTCTATTTTGTGCTTTGTAAGCCTATCTCTTACATTTTTGTACTTTCAATTGTATATCCTCTCATCTTGAGAGATTAGAATTTGGAGAGCTTTTCACTTGTACATCTGCTCTATCAAGAGAGTATATTGATTGTAAACAAAAATTCCAAACACACAAAGTTATTCACTCTAGGTTGAGTGGTCGTTCACTCTAGGATTGAGTGGTTACAAAGGTTGTGGACTCAACCTTTGGGATATTGTGAGATTGAGAGATTGGGTGGGTTGCCCTTATACTTGTGAGGATTGGGTTCTTGAGTGTGGGACACTAGGAAGCCGCAATTGCTCAAAGTTGTATCTCTAGTCTACAATAGTGGAAAATCCTCTAAGTGGGTTGCTTAGAGGCGAGACGTACACCGGATTGGGTGGAACTCGTTACATCGGTTTGCAAGCTTCTCTTCCTTACTCTTTTACTTCCATATATTGCTTATTTGCTGATTGATATTGTTTGGTTGAGAAGAACACTCTTGAACTTGCTTAACTTGCTTTACTCTAGATATTGCACACCAAGTGTTTGCTAAATTGCTTCAACAATACTTACCTCTTGTAGTGCATTGCATATCATTGTCACTTGCTTTCACTTGCACAATCTCATAAACTTGGTTATAGAAATCAATTTCAAAGGCATTCCAAGCAAAAGTTTTATAACTCAATTCACCCCCCCTCTTGAGTATTGAGGCCACTTGAACAACAAGTGGTATCAGAGCTTGACTCTTGGTAGATCAAGCTTAAAAGCTTCAAGAGATTAAATGGCCTCAAGTTCTCAAAATGTTTTTCCCGAGGGTGGTGCGATAAATAGACCTCCCGCTTTCAATGGGGAAGGGTATGCCTTTTGGAAAGAGAGAATGAAAATCTTCATTCAATCAATTGACTTGAGAATATGGAATGCCATTGAAAATGGTCCCTATATACCAATGCATACCATAGATAGCAAGAATGTTGAAAAACCCATAGATGAATGGACTAGCGAGGAAGAAAAGAAAGTCCAATATGGCTACAAGGCCAAAAATCTCATTACCATGGCTTTAGGACAAGACGAATTTTTTAGAATAATGACATGCCAAACCGCTAAAGAAATGTGGGATACTCTTCAAGTAACCCATGAAGGTACTAATGATGTAAAGGACTCAAAGATTAGTACCCTTACTAGCCAATATGAATGCTTTAGGATAAATTCAGGAGAATCTATTGTTGATATGCAGAAAAGGTTTACACTTATTATTAACCATCTTATTACTCTTGGCAAAGTGTACACTAACAAGGAGCTTGTGCACAAAATTTTGAAAAGTCTCAGCAGGGAATGGCAACCTCTTGTCACAGCAATAAAACAATCTCCTAGCATCAATGAAATGTCTCTTGCAACACTCTTTGGAAAATTGCAAGAACAAGAGCAAGAACTTAAAGCATTGAAGCTAGCCGAGGAAGAGGAGAAATCCACCAAGAAGAAAGGGCTAGCCCTCAAAGCCACCTCCATGCATGAGGAAGAATCATGCAGTGACTTAGATGAAGAAGAAGAGTTTGGGCTGTTCGTAAAAAGATTTGGAAGATTTATGAAGAACAAAAAGTTCCAAAAGAACTTTAAGCCCCAAGGTAAGAAATCTACCTCTAATGAAACTTCATCTTCACCAAGCTGTTTTGAATGTGGCAAGGAAGGGCACTTCAAAGCCGATTGTCCAAACCTCAAAAAGAAGGGCAAGGACAAACAAAGAAGAAGAAGAGCCTATATTGCTTGGGATGAGAATGACGTGAGCAGCTCCGACGACTCGGAAGATGAGCAAGCCAATCTTTGCTTAATGGCAAATCATCAAGAAGAGGAAAATGAGGTAAATCTTCTTGACCTAGATAAAAATGAGCTGTTAGATGCATTTGAGGAATTATATGATAAGTTTACAAAAATCTCTAGTAAACTCAAAGCATCTAGAAAAACTAGTGATACTCTTGAATTGCATCTCATGGAAGCATGTAAAGAAAATGAGAGTTTAAAAGAAGAACTAGAGAAAGTTCAAACATGCTCTAGGGATAAACCTTGTGATTTTGCAAAGAAGTGCATAGTGTTAGAAACCAAGGTTGAAGACCTAAATAGGACACTAGAGAAATTCACTAATGGAAGAGATAATTTGAATATCCTACTTGGGCAACAAAAATGCATGTTTAGTAAAACCGGTCTAGGATATGACCAAGAACATAGTAATCATAAAATGGAAAAGCACTACAAAAACTTCTTTGCACCACCAAGCAAGTCCTCCTCACCTTTTATGAAATGCAATCATTGTGGTACCAAAGGACATAGTGCATATAAGTGTAGTGTTAGGAAACTAGGACCAAAGGTCTTAAGAAAGGTGTGGGTTCCCAAAGGAACGTTCCCACAAGCTAACCTTAAAGGACCCAACATAAAATGGGTACCTAGTTCTCTAAAATGATTTTGTTTTGCAGGTATGCTTCAAGGCAAGCAACACCCATTGGTACTTGGACAGCGGGTGTTCGAAGCATATGACGGGAGATATAACCAAATTTACATCATTCACTCCCAAACGAAAAGGAAGCGTCACCTATGAAGACAACACTAAGGGAAGAATCCTAGGCATTGGAAATATCGGTAAGAACTCTTCCACCTCCATAAGTGATGTATTGTATGTTGAAGGCCTCAAACATAATTTACTTAGTATAAGTCAATTATGTGACAAAGGATATAGAGTCCTATTTGAATCAAATTGTTGCATAATTGAGCATAAGACTAATAAGGAAATCAAGTTTGTAGGCCAAAGAATTGATAATATTTACATGATTGATATGGATAGTTTGTCTACAAATGATGAACAATGCTTTATTTCAAAAGAGGATGAAACATGGCTCTGGCATAGAAGAATAGCTCATATACATGTAGACCACTTGAACAAACTTGTTTCTAAAGATTTAGTAATTGGTCTACCAAAGCTTAAATTTGAAAATAGATTTTGTGATGCATGTCAAAAGGGAAAACAAGTAAAGGCATCTTTTCAATCCAAAAATAATGTTTCTACTCAAAGGCCTTTACAACTTTTGCACATGGATTTATTTGGACCATCCAAAATCAAAAGCTTTGGAGGTAATTACTATGGTCTAGTAATAGTAGATGACTATTCAAGATATACATGGACACTGTTTCTTGCTCATAAAAATGAAGCTTATCATGCATTCAAGAAACTTGCAAAGATTATCCAAAATGAGCAAAACTCAAAAATTGCATCCATAAGAACCGATCATGGGGGAGAATTTGAAAATCAATCTTTTGAAAAGTTTTGCGAAAAACATGGTATTAATCACAACTTCTCAGCTCCTAGAACTCCACAACAAAATGGAGTAGTTGAAAGAAAGAATAGATCTTTAGTGGAGCTTGCTAGAACCATGCTAAATGAAAACAATGTTGCAAAACACTTTTGGGCCGATGCGGTAAACACCGCGTGTTATGTTATGAATAGATGTTTGATAAGGCCTATTTTAAAGAAAACCCCCTATGAGCTTTACAAGGGTAGAAAACCCAACATTGCATACTTTCATATCTTTGGATGTAAATGTTTTGTGCTCAACAATGGAAAGGATAATCTAGGGAAGTTTGATGCAAAATCTGATGAGGCAATCTTCCTAGGATATTCTCAATCAAGTAAATGTTATAGAATTTTCAACAAACAAACAAATACCATTGAGGAATCTATTCATGTCAAATTTGATGAAAATAGCCATAACCCTCCGAGAAAGGAAGATGTTGATGATCTTGTAGGTACCTTTCAAGAAATGAACTTACAAGACAAAGAAGAAGAAGTCAACCATGATGGAGGTGCAGCACAAGTTGAGAAACAACAAGATTGGATAACTCTGAAGGATCATCCCTTGGACAAGATCATTGGAGAAATAACCAAAGGGGTAAGTACTCGAAACGCTATTAGAAATGCATGCAATCACTTGGCTTTTGTATCCCAAATAGAACCCAAGAATATTGACGAAGCCATTATTGATGAACATTGGATGTTGGCCATGCAAGAAGAGTTAAACCAATTTGAAAGAAATGAAGTTTGGGAACTTGTGCCAAGACCCAATGATCATCTAATAATAGGCACCAAATGGGTGTTTAGAAATAAGCTAGATGAAAACGGAATAATAACTAGAAACAAAGCTAGACTAGTAGCAAAGGGATACAACCAAGAAGAAGGAATAGACTATGAAGAAACATATGCTCCTGTAGCTAGGTTAGAAGCCATTAGATTATTGCTGGCTTTTGCATGTTGTATGAATTTCAAATTGTATCAAATGGATGTCAAAAGTGCGTTCTTAAACGGCTACATTCAAGAAGAAGTTTATGTAGATCAACCTCCAGGTTTTGAAAATCATAAATTTCCAAATCATGTTTTCAAATTGAGAAAAGCCTTATATGGTTTGAAGCAAGCTCCAAGAGCTTGGTATGAGAGATTAAGCAAATTTCTTTTAGAACACAGATTTGAAAGAGGAAAGGTTGATACTACATTGTTTATAAAACGCAAACAAAATGACATCCTCTTGGTACAGATTTATGTAGATGACATAATATTTGGTGCTACTAATGAAAATCTTTGTCAAGAATTTGCCAAGATAATGCAGAATGAATTTGAAATGTCCTTGATGGGAGAACTCACCTTCTTCCTTGGACTCCAAATAAAACAAGCCATTGATGGAACGTTCATTAGCCAAACCAAATACTGTAAGGAACTACTTAAAAGGTTTGGAATGGACAAGGCAAATGAGATAGCTACACCAATGAGCACATCCTGCTATCTAGACAAAGACGAAAAGGGTAAGGACATTGAAATCACCAAATATCGAGGTATGATTGGTTCCTTACTATATTTAACTGCGAGTAGACCTGATATTATGTTTGCGGTATGTATGTGCGCTAGATATCAAGCATGTCCCAAAGAATCACATTTGACAGCCGTAAAAAGGATTTTGAAATATCTTGTGGGTACTCAAAGTGTTGGTTTATGGTATCCCAAAGGCGTTGAATGTAATCTTTTAGGATATTCTGATTCCGACTTTGCGGGGTGTAAGCTTGATAGAAAAAGCACTAGTGGTACATGCCATTTGCTTGGTAGTTCCCTTGTTTCTTGGCATAGCAAGAAACAAGCAAGTGTTGCATTGTCAACAGCTGAGGCAGAATATGTAGCAGCTGGTAGTTGTTGTGCTCAAATTCTTTGGATGAGACAACAACTTCTTGATTTTGGTATTGCCTTGAATAAAGTTCCCATTAAATGTGATAATACAAGTGCCATTAACATCTCCAAGAATCCAGTAATGCACTCTAGAACCAAACACATTGAGATTAGGCATCACTTTATTAGAGATCATGTGTTAAAAGGGGATTGTGTACTTGAACATGTAGAAACTTCTCAGCAACTAGCTGATATTTTCACAAAACCCTTGGCTAGAGAGCAATTCATTCACATAAGAAGAGAATTAGGGATTCTTGATATGACCAATTGTGTTTGAATATTTTGTTGAATGGCATAATGTATGATATACATCACATTTCATGTTTGGAACCTTGCTGTTTGATATATTTGAAGTTTTTGACTCCATAATCGATTACTTTGATAATCCCAATCGATTACTAAGCTTCTGTTTCGAAGGTAATCGATTAGAACTCAACCATAATCGATTACAATCATTCTGTTTTTTTTGATAATCGATTATACATTATCCATAATCGATTACGAAGCTTCTGTTTCCAGTTCAAAACGTTTCCTCTTCTTCATAATCGATTACCACATTGCCCCAATCGATTAGGACGATTCTGTCTCTAACCTAATCGATTACCATAATCCTCTAATCGATTACCCTCTGCACAAAACGTTTGAAATTCCCCAGTAACAGTGGTCTAATCGATTACCACCTGCCATGTAATCGATTAGCACGCGTTCTGATGGGTCAAAACTCCAATTTCCTAGGCTCACTCGAAACTCTCCCTCTCTTAACTCACTTCACTCCTTCCTAAACTCTCTTTCCTACTTCCTAAACCTAATCTTTCACTATAAATAACCCCTCATTCACCTTCTCATCTCACACTACCTCCTTTCTCCCAACTCTCTCAAAACTCTCTAGCTTCATCTCCTCTTTTAGCTTTTTTTTTTTCACCATGTCTTCCTCAAGGAATGTCAAAAGGGCTAGGTCCTCTGTTGCTCAAGCTCAAGCTCATAATCCCCTTGACTTCTCAAGGTTTTTCTCTTCTCCTAGAGACCTTCAGAATTTTATGAAAAATTTTTCTGAAAAGGAGATTATGACCCCTCACTACACCATAGCTGAAACCTTTGACAACCCAAGCCTTACCTTCACCCAAAGCCTCAACCACTACAACCTCTTCCCCTTCCTATCCCTCAAAGAAGAAGAATACTATCCTGAGCTTATGAGAGTATTCTATTGCAACCTCCGCCTTATCAATGGGATGGTTGAATCTAAAGTGAAAAACACCACCATCAAACTCTCCAATGCCCAGTTTGCAGAGATTTCCAAACTGCCCCTCAACAATGCTGACTTTGATGGAGGCGAACCCGAGGATGAATGGGGCTTCAATGCTCTTACTGCTCGCCAATCTTTATGGAAGGCTGACCGTCCAAGGAGCAACCACAAACTAGTTGGCCACTTGACCATGAACAATCGCCTGCTCCACTTCTTCTTGGTCAAGATGATTGTTCCCCGTGGAGGGAACTATGCTCTGGTTGAAGAGGATGATGTCCTCTTAATGTGGGCCATGCTGAACCACAAAGAGATCAACTGGGTTCAGTTGATCAAGTTCCACATGCGCCATGCCAAGGACCATCAAAAGCTCCCCTATGGTATCCTCCTCACCAAAATTTTCAAATTCTGTGGAGTAGACTTAGCAGGGGAACTCTCTGAAAAAGTGCCCCCTAGAGCTTGCATTGGCACCCATCACCTCACCAAAATGGGTCTTGTTTTCACCAATGGAGCATGGTACTCACGCATGGAAGGCGCCTATGCCAACATTCCCTTCCAAGCTCCTGCTGAAGAAGCACCTGCCCCTCCTCCTTCTCCACCTCAACCACAAGCTGCAGCCTCTTCATCTGCCCCACAGGTTGACCCTTTTGCATCTCTCTACGCTTATCTTGATCGCCGCTTCGATCGTCTTGAGAACTCCCTCCAAGAGTTTTCCATGACCGAGCAGCAACATTTTGAGATGATGCAGCAGCGCTATGAGGAGCTGGCTCACCAAATTTCAGAAATCCGCTTCTTCAACCCGGACAATTAGATCGTTTTTGTTATGTTGATTTCTGTTTATTGCTTTTCTGCATTTTAATTAATTTACTTCTTGTATTTCCCTTTGATATTTAAATAAAAGTATTTTATTTGAGTTTATACAATTTCTCTTCACTGCTCTATTTGTTTTTGATGATTACAAAGGGGGAGAAGAATAGATGTTCATATGTTGGATAATATGCTGGATAATACTCTGATACAATATATGATTAATTCTGAATATGCTGTGATAATATGCTCTGATAATATGGATAATAGATGCCTTGTTAACAAATTGCAAAATCTTATCTGTTTGTTAAACTCCTTTTGATAGGGGGAGAATTATAGATAAGAGATAATGAACAATGGATAAAATGAGATAAGACATTGGCTGCTGAATTTGTTTTTGAAAATTGTCATCTGCTATTTGAAAAAGAGATAATGTAGCAGAGTTGTTTTTGCAAAAGATAACCCTATATCATTTAAACTAACAACCCTCAAGAGATGAACATAGTTGTCATCATCAAAAAGGGGGAGAATGTGTTTGAATATGTTAACAGGTCCAAAAGATGTGCAAGGATTTTGATAATGACAAATACTCTTGAAGAAACAATGCAAAAACAAAGACATCAAATCAGAATTGAAGAAACAGCGAAGATAATCGATTAGGCCATAGATGCTAATCGATTAGAAGCATTCTGTCTTAGAAGAAATTGCATCAGAGTTGAAGATAATCGATTAGGCCATAGATGCTAATCGATTAGAAGCATTCTGTCTTAGAAGAAATTGCATCAGAGTTGAAGATAATCGATTAGGCCATAGATGCTAATCGATTAGAAGCTTTCTGTCTTGGAAGAAATTGCATCAGAGTCGAAGATAATCGATTAAGGAAGCCACACAATCGATTAGATACTCACTGGAATTAAGATAATCGATTGCACACTTAAGACTAATCGATTACAGCAATAAAAATGGAATTAAATGCATCAGGTACACATACTAATCGATTAAGAGAGCCATATAATCGATTAGGAAGCCACTGGAATTTAAGGTAATCGATTGCAATACATGCTAATCGATTAGGATGCTGCGAAGACAAATTAAATGCATCAGGTACAAGATGCTAATCGATTACAGGTAATGAGATAATCGATTAGTGACTCTCTGACTTGAAGCTAATCGATTACAACGCGAGGGTGTAATCGATTACGCTAGTGGAAAAACAGAATTAAGTGGGAAACCAGGTCATGTCTCCACCATTCTTCAAATTTCCACTAAGTGCAACGGCTATGAGGAACTAGGGCACACCTCAACTGCTATCATGGCTCTATAAATGAAGGAAGAACACAAGCACAAACAGCAACCAACACACAACCAAGTAGCAACAATTCATAGCTCTATTTTGTGCTTTGTAAGCCTATCTCTTACATTTTTGTACTTTCAATTGTATATCCTCTCATCTTGAGAGATTAGAATTTGGAGAGCTTTTCACTTGTACATCTGCTCTATCAAGAGAGTATATTGATTGTAAACAAAAATTCCAAACACACAAAGTTATTCACTCTAGGTTGAGTGGTCGTTCACTCTAGGATTGAGTGGTTACAAAGGTTGTGGACTCAACCTTTGGGATATTGTGAGATTGAGAGATTGGGTGGGTTGCCCTTATACTTGTGAGGATTGGGTTCTTGAGTGTGGGACACTAGGAAGCCGCAATTGCTCAAAGTTGTATCTCTAGTCTACAATAGTGGAAAATCCTCTAAGTGGGTTGCTTAGAGGCGAGACGTACACCGGATTGGGTGGAACTCGTTACATCGGTTTGCAAGCTTCTCTTCCTTACTCTTTTACTTCCATATATTGCTTATTTGCTGATTGATATTGTTTGGTTGAGAAGAACACTCTTGAACTTGCTTAACTTGCTTTACTCTAGATATTGCACACCAAGTGTTTGCTAAATTGCTTCAACAATACTTACCTCTTGTAGTGCATTGCATATCATTGTCACTTGCTTTCACTTGCACAATCTCATAAACTTGGTTATAGAAATCAATTTCAAAGGCATTCCAAGCAAAAGTTTTATAACTCAATTCACCCCCCCTCTTGAGTATTGAGGCCACTTGAACAACAAAGGCGATTCTAGAAATGCCTCTTCCTCATACAGAAAATAAAGTTCGAGGATTCCTAAGAAGGTTGAACTACATCGCCCGATTCATTTCCCAAATGACAGCAACTTGTGAGCCGATTTTCAAGTTACTTCACATGAACCAACTCGGGCAATGGAATGAAGATTGCCAAATAGCATTTGAAAAGATAAAGCAATACTTGTTAGAGCCGCCAATCCTGGTGCCTCCCATTCCTGCTAGACCGCTGATCCTGTATCTGACCGTGCTGAACGAATCCATGGGATACGTGTTAGGTCAACACGACGAGACTGGGAAGAAGGAATGTGCCATCTATTACTTGAGCAAGAGATTCACCGAGTGTGAGATGAGGTACTCTTCTCTCGAAAGAACGTGCTGCGCATTAGCTTGGGCTGCCCGACGCTTACGGAAATATATGCTCAGTCACACTATATGGTTGGTGTCTAAAATGGATCCCATTAAATATATCTTTGAAAAGCCAGCTCTGACTTGAAGAATTACTCGTTGGCAAGTGCTACTGACAGAATACGACATAATGTATGTCACCCAAAAGGCCATAAAAGGAAGTGCAATAGCAGATTACTTAGCACATTAGCCCATTAGCAGTTACCAACCCATACAGCATGACTTCCCAGATGAAGATATCTTAGCTCTTTTCAAAGAAGAAGATGGTCAGGAAAACAGGTGGACCATGAGATTTGATAGAGCTTCCAATGCACTGGGGTATGGAATTGGGGTCACCTTAATCTCACCTGACAAGGAGTTCATTCCCATTTACGCTCGGCTATGTTTTGATTGTACCAACAATGTTGTTGAGTATGAGGCATGTTCTTTGGGGATACAAGCGGTTTTGAACACGGGAATAAAATCCCTGGAAGTTTATGGAGACTCTGCTTTGGTTATTCATCAATTGAAGGACGAATGGGAAACTAGAGATAGTAAACTAGTTCCCTATCATGCTCACATCAAAGAGATGATCAAAGAATTCGATGAAATTACCTTCCACCATGTACCATGGGACGACAACCAAATGGCAGACGCCTTGGCCACCTTAGCTGCGATGTTCAAGGTTAGTAGTGAATACGAGGTGCCTCTCATTGAGGTAAAAAACGACAAGAGCCTGCACATTGCCAGGTCATAGAAGGTGAGCCAGATGGCAAGCCTTGGTATCATGACATCAAAAGGTACCTCCAACTCCAAGAATACCCTGAAGGTGTCACAGATAATGACAAACGAACCTTGAGAAGGCTCGCTATGGGTTATCTTTTGAGTGGCAACGTGCTATACAAGAGAAATTATGATTCCGTCCTCCTCCGGTGTGTTGACACCACTGAGGCAAATCAAATCATGAGAGATATCCATGAAGGATCTTTTAGAACTCACATCAATGGGCACGCCATGTCAAGAAAGGTCTTAAGAGCAGGATATTATTGGATGACCATGGAAGCAGACTATTTTGCTTATGCACGGAGGTAACATAAATGTCAGATATATGTTGATCACATTCATGCACCACCTTCATCCCTAAACATGTTGGAAGCACCATGGCCCTTTTCCATGTGGGGTATGGATGTCATTGGACCTATTGAGCCAAAAGCCTCGAACGGTCATCGCTTCATTTTAGTCGCCATCGACTATTTCACCAAGTGGGTGGAGGTTGCTTTATACGCCAATGTAACAAAGAATGTTCTGGTCAAATTCATCAAGCGTGAATTGATATGCCGATACGGCCTACCAAGCCAGATCATTACCGACAATGGTATGAACTTGAACAACAAGATGATGAAGGAACTCTGCGAAAGCTTCAGAATCTCTCACCATAACTCCTCTCCATATCGACCAAAAATGAATGGAGTAGTCGAGCGGCTAACAAAAACATCAAAAAGATAGTGCAAAAGATGGTATTGATGTAACACCCCGAATTTTTAAAGTAGGAAGTTAAATTAAGAAAATAAATATTGAATAATTAAATATGGACTAACTAATATTCCAAAATACTAGAAATAATTTAATTAAGATTCTCTGAGACTGTTAGTGAATTATTGTGACCGGATAAGTTAAAAACTGACCCGGATAAAATATGGGTGTCGGACCAAGTATCTCCGATTGAGATGCCGTTGGTCAGGGCTGTAGATAATGTTATTGGGAATCCGAATATGTATTCGGAATAATTTTTAGAATATGTATCGAGCCCGAAGTATGAACCTGTTTAGTGAAAAATGGACGAATTAAGTGATGAGAATAAAAATAAAATAAAAACCTCACCAATTCACTCTCATTTTCCCGTAACTCTCTTCTTCTCCACGCCAACACACTTCCTCTTCCTTTCTTCTTCTTCTTCTTCCCTTCCCAAAAACTAAGCAAGTGGTTTACCTATTCTTCTCTCCCATTTTCGTTTTCTCCAAGTTGGAGGAAGACGTTGTGGCTTGAAGCTCCTCCCTCCTCCTCTTCATTTTCGTCATCCTCATCTTCCCTTTGAATCCCATTTTCGTTTCAGAGCAAGGTAAGCTCTTTACCACTACTTTTATGTTTGGAACCTAGAGGGTAGAGGATGGTAACTTAGAAGAGTATTAAATGGTTGTGGGTAGAGAAAGAAAACATCAAATGCATGAACCCTAAGGTGTGGGTGAAATAAATATGAGTATTTATGAGTAATAAATGAAGTATGTTAAGATGGGGTTGAAGAATGATAAGCATTTATGATGGATAGTGGGTTTAGTGGAAACCCTAACTTATAGAATTTGGGTGAAATGTATAATATTGAAAGGGTTAACATTTATTGATGAGGGAAGTGTAATAAATGAAGAGGCATTAACATTTAATGATAACTAGAGATGGTGGTTGGAGAATATGAATAAAACCCACTTGAGATAGAATTAATGTAAAGTGTGGCAAAAGGGATAACCTAGCAAGTTAGGTTATAGCCTTGATAATAATGAATGGTGGATTAAGGGAAGGAATTCCCGAAGCCTAAGTAAGCAAGTGAATAAACTTATGATAGCTTCCACATGAGGAAAATCATGTGTACATAGATACGTATATGTATATTGAAATGGCTTTTGAATAAATAATTGATAAGGTCCTATAATGATTGGTGTAGGACTTGATAACTCTTATGAAGCGGGAACGTCAAACCCGAAAGTGTACTTCTCTTAAGGTAGAAGGGGGGTGTATTTTCTAAATGTATGAGAATTGTGATGATAATGTATGTATTAATGTAATATGGCATATTGTTTTGATTAGATGTGTTATCATGTGTTTTGAAATGAGAATTAAGTATGGTGTTTTGAAATAAGTTTATATGATGAAGCCTAAATGAGGCTATGAATGACATGTTATGTGATGATGTGTTATTGACTTAATGAACGATATGATGATGTTATGAATTGATGAATATATCACCTTGCGGGGTGCCACGAAGGGTATATCCTGGAGTGAAGACAATGTTATCGTTGTTGTTCAAGTGGCCTCAATACTCAAGAGGGGGGGTGAATTGAGTTATAAAACTTTTGCTTGGAATACCTTTGAAATTGATTTCTATAACCAAGTTTATGAGATTATGCAAGTGAAAGCAAGTAACAATGATATGCAATGCACTACAAGAGGTAAGTATTGCTGAGGCAATTTAGCAAACACTTGGTGTGCAATGTCTAAAGTATAGCAAATTAAGCAAGTTCAAGTATGTTCTTCTCAACCAAACAATATCAATCAACAAATATGCAATGTATGGAAGTAAAAGAGTAAGGAAGAGAAGCTTGCAAACCGATGTAACGAGTTCCACCCAATCCGGTGTACGTCTCGCCTCTAAGCAACCCACTTAGAGGATTTTCCACTATTGTAGACTAGAGATACAACTTTGAGCAATTGCGGCTTCCTAGTGTCCCACACTCAAGAACCCAATCCTCACAAGTATAAGGGCAACCCACCCAATCTCTCAATCTCACAATATCCCAAAGGTTGAGTCCACAACCTTTGTAACCACTCAACCTAGAGTGAACAACCACTCAACCTAGAGTGAATAACTTGTGTGTTTGGTGTTTGTTTACAATCAATACACTCTCTCAATAGAGCAAATATACAAATGAAAAGCTCTCCCAAATTTTAATCTCTCAAGATGAGAGGATATACAAGTGAAAGTACAATATGCAAGAAATAGGCTTACAAAGCACAAAATAGAGCTATGAATTATTGCTACTTGGTTGTGTATTTGTGCTTGTCTTCCTCTTCAATTTATAGAGCCAAGATAGCTGTTGAGGAGTGCCCTAGTCCATCATAGCCGTTGCAGTTAGTGGAAATTTGAAGAATGGTGGAGACATGACCTGGTTTCCCAGTTAAATCTGTTTTTCCACTAGTGTAATCGATTACACCCTCGCGTTGTAATCGATTAGCTTCAAGTCAGAGACTTCCTAATCGATTATTTCACTTCCTCTAATCGATTAGCATCTTGTACCTGATGCATTTAATTTGTTTTCGCAGCATCCTAATCGATTAGCATGTATTGCAATCGATTACCTTAAATTCCAGTGGCTTCCTAATCGATTGTGTGGCTTCCATAATCGATTAGCCATCATACCTGATGCATTTAGTTTCATTTCTAATCGTTGTAATCGATTAGTCTCTGGTGTATAGTCGATTACCTTAATTCCAGTGGCTTCCTAATCGATTGTTCAGCTCCCTAATCGATTAGCTTTCATACCTGATGCAATTTCTTCCAAAACAGAAAGCTCCTAATCGATTAGCATCTATGGCCTAATCGATTAGCTTCGCTGTTACTTCAATTCTGATTTCATGTCTTTGTTTTTGCATTGTTTTCTTCAAGAGTGCTTGTCATTATCAAAATCTTTGCACATTTTTGGACCTGTTAACATATTCAAACACATTCTCCCCCTTTTTGATGATGACAACTATGTTCATCTCTTGAGGGTTGTTAGTTTAAATAGACTTATCTTTTTGCAAAAATAACTCTGCTACATTATCTCTTTTTCAAATAGCAGATGACCAATTTCAAAAATCAATTCAGCAGCCAATGTCTTATCTCATTTTATCTATTGTCTATTATCTCTTATTTATAACTCTCCCCCTATCAAAAGGAATTTAACAAACAGATAAGATTTTTCAAATTTTGTTAATAGAGCATCTATTATCCATATTCTTAATAACAGAGCATATTCAAAATTGTAGTCAGAGCATGTTATCAATATTATCCATATTTGTATCAGAGCATTATCCAACATATGAACATATATTCTTCTCCCCCTTTGTAATCATCAAAAATAATTAGAGCAGTGAAGAGAAATAATATAAACTGAAATAAGATTCTTTTATTGAATTGAAAAGAAAATGGGAAATACAAGAGGTAAAATTATTCAGAATTCAGAAAATAACAAAAAAAGAAACCAACAGCTAAACAGAACATAACTAAGAATCTAATTATCCGGGTTGAAGAAGCGGATTTCTGCAATTTGTTGAGCCAGCTCTTCATATCGCTGCTGCATCATCTCAAAATGTTGCTGCTCGGTCATTGAAAACTCTTGGAGGGAGTTTTCAAGTCGATCGAAGCAGCGATCAAGATGGGCGTAGAGAGATATAAATGGGTCAGCTTATGGTGCAGATGAAGAGGCTGATGGTGCAGCTTGTGGTTGAGGTGGAGGAGGAGGAGGAGCAGGTGCTTCTTCAGCAGGAGCTTGGAAGGGAATGTTGGCATAAACGCCCTCCATTCGTGAATACCATGCTCCATTTGAGAAAACAAGACCCATTTTGGTGAGGTGATGGGTGCCAATGCAAGCTCTAGGGGGCACTTTCTCAGAGAGTTCCCCTGCTAAATCTACTCCACAGAATTTGAAAATTTTGGTGAGGAGGATACCATAAGGGAGCTTTTGCTGGTCCTTGGCATGGCGCATGTGGAATTTGATCAACTGAACCCAGTTGATCTCTTTGTGGTTCAGCATGGCCCACATTAAGAGGACATCATCCTCTTCAACTAGAGCATAGTTCCCACCACGGGGAACAATCATCTTGACCAAGAAGAAGTAGAGCAGGCGGTTGTTCATGGTCAAGTGGCCAACTAGTTTGTGGTTGCTCCTAGGGCGGTCAGCTTTCCATAAAGATTGGCGAGCAGTAAGAGCATTGAAGCCCCATTCATCCTCAGGTTCGCCTCCATCAAAGTCAGCGTTGTTGAGAGTCAGTTTAGAAATTTCCGCAAATTGGGCATTTGAGAGTTTGATGGTTGTGTTTTTCACCTTGGATTCAACCATCCCATTGACAAGGCGGAGGTTGCAGTAGAATACTCTCATAAGCTCAGGATAGTATTCTTCTTCTTTGAGGGATAAGAAGGGGAAAAGGTTGTAGTGGTGGAGACTTTGGGTGAAGGTGAGGCTTGGGTTGTCAAAGGTGTCGGCAATGGTGTAGTGAGGAGTCATGATTTCCTTTTCAGAAAAGTTCTTCATGAAGTGTTGAAGATCTCTAGGGGAGGAGAAGAACCTTGAAAAATCAAGGGGGTTATGGGCTTGAGCAGTAGAGGACCTAGCTCTCTTGACATTCCTTGAGGTAGACATGGTGGAAAATGCAAAAAGAAGGAGATGAAGAGAGATGAGTGCTAGAGAGTTTTAGAGAGGTTTGGGAGAAAGGAGGTAGTGTGAGATGAGAAGGTGAATGAGGGGGTATTTATAGTTGAAAATTAGGTTTAGGAAGGAGGAAAGATAGTTTAGAAAGGAGTGAAGTGAGTTAAGAGAGGGAGAGTTTCGAGTGAGCCTAGGAAATTGGAGTTTTGACTCATCAGAACGCGTGATAATCGATTACGATACAGCTGGTAATCGATTAGATCAATGTTTCTGGGGAATTTCAAACGTTTCGAACAGAGGGTAATCGATTATAGGCTTAGGGTAATCGATTAGGTTAGAAACAGAAATGTCCTAATCGATTTGGGCAAGGTGGTAATCGATTATGAAGAAGAGGAAACGTTTTGAATTTGAAACAGAAGCTTCGTAATCGATTATGGATCATGGATAATCGATTATCTTAGAAACAGAATGATTGTAATCGATTATGGATGAGTTCTAATCGATTATCTTAGAAACAGAAGCTTAGTAATCGATTGGGATTAACAATGTAATCGATTATGGAGTCAAAAACTTCAAACATATCAAACAGCAAGGTTCCAAACATGAAATGTGATATATACCATGCATTATGCCATTCAACAAGGTTCTTATCAAAATATTCAAACACAGTTGGGCATGTCAAGAATGCCTAACTCTCTTCTTATGTGAATGAATTGCTCTCTAGCCAAAGGTTTTATGAAAATATCCGCTAGTTGCCTAGAGGTTTCTACATGTTCAAGTACACAATCCCCTTTTAACACATGATCTCTAATAAAGTGATGCCTAATCTCAATGTGTTTGGTTCTAGAGTGCATTACTGGATTCTTGGAGATGTTAATGGCACTTGTATTATCACATTTAATGGGGACTTTATTCAAGGAAATACCAAAATCAAGAAGTTGTTGTCTCATCCAAAGAATTTGAGCACAACAACTACCAGCTGCTACATATTCTGCCTCAGCTGTTGACAAAGCAACACTTGCTTGTTTCTTGCTATGCCAAGAAACAAGGGAACTACCAAGCAAATGGCATGTACCACTAGTGCTTTTTCTATCAAGCTTACACCCCGCAAAGTCGGAATTAGAATATCCTAAAAGATTATATTCAACGCCTTTGGGATACCATAAACTAACATTTTGAGTACCCACAAGATATTTCAAAATTCTTTTTACGGCAGTCAAATGTGATTCTTTAGGACATGCTTGATATCTAGCACACATACATACCGCAAACATAATATCAGGTCTACTCGCAGTTAAATATAGTAAGGATCCAATCATACCTCGATATTTGGTGATTTCAATGTCCTTACCCTTTTCGTCTTTGTCTAGATAGCAGGATGTGCTCATGGGTGTAGCTATCTCATTTGCCTTGTCCATTCCAAACCTTTTAAGTAGTTCCTTACAGTATTTGGTTTGGCTAATGAACGTTCCATCAATGGCTTGTTTTATTTGTAGTCCAAGGAAGAAGGTGAGTTCTCCCATCAAGGACATTTCAAACTCATTCTGCATAATCTTGGCAAATTCTTGACAAAGATTTTCATTAGTAGCACCAAATATTATGTCATCTACATAAATCTGTACCAAGAGGATGTCATTTTGTTTGCGTTTTATAAACAATGTAGTATCAACCTTTCCTCTTTCAAAGTTGTGTTCTAAAAGGAATTTGCTTAATCTTTCATACCAAGCTCTTGGAGCTTGCTTCAAACCATATAAGGCTTTTCTCAATTTGAAGACATGGTTTGGAAATATATGATTTTCGAAACCGGGAGGTTGATCTACATAAACTTCTTCTTGAATGTAGCCGTTTAAGAACGCACTTTTGACATCCATTTGATACAATTTGAAATCCATACAACATGCAAAAGCTAGCAATAATCTAATGGCTTCTAACCTAGCTACGGGAGCATATGTTTCTTCATAGTCTATTCCTTCTTCTTGGTTGTATCCCTTTGCAACTAGTCTAGCTTTGTTTCTAGTTATTATACCGTTTTCATCTAGCTTATTTCTAAAAACCCATTTGGTGCCTATTATTAGATGATTATTGGATCTTGGCACAAGTTCCCAAACTTCATTTCTTTCAAATTGGTTTAACTCTTCTTGCATGGCCAACATCCAATGTTCATCAATAATGGCTTCATCAATATTTTTGGGTTCTATTTGGGATACAAAAGCCAAGTGATTGCATGCATTTCTAATGGCGTTTCGAGTACTTACCCCTTTGGTTATTTCTCCAATGATTTTGTCCAAGGGATGATCCTTCAAAGTTACCCAATCTTGTTGTCTCTCAATTTGTGTTGCACCTTCATCATTGTTGACTTCTTCTTCTTTGTCTTGCAAGTTCATTTCTTGGAAGGTACCTACAAGATCATCAACATCTTCCTTTCTCGGAGGGTTATGGCTATTTTCATCAAATTTGACATGAATAGATTCCTCAATGGTATTTGTTTGTTTGTTGAAAATTCTATAAGATTTACTTGATTGAGAATATCCTAGGAAGATTGCCTCATCAGATTTTGCATCAAACTTTCCTAGATTATCCTTTCCATTGTTGAGCACAAAACATTTACATCCAAAAATATGAAAGTATGCAATGTTGGGTTTTCTACCCTTGTAAAGCTCATAGGGGGTTTTCTTTAAAATAGGCCTTATCAAACATCTATTCATAACATAACACACGGTGTTTACCGCATCGCCCCAAAAATGTTTTGCAATATTGTTTTCATTTAGCATGGTTCTAGCAAGCTCCACTAAAGATCTATTCTTTCTTTCAACTACTCCATTTTGTTGTGGAGTTCTAGGAGCTGAAAAGTTGTGATTAATACCATGTTTTTCGCAAAACTTTTCAAAAGATTGATTTTCAAATTCTCCCCCATGATCGGTTCTAATGGATGCGATTTTTGAGTTTTGTTCATTTTGGATAATCTTTGCAAGTTTCTTGAATGCATGATATGCTTCATTTTTGTGAGCAAGAAACAATGTCCATGTATATCTTGAATAGTCATCTACTATAACTAGACTATAGTAATTACCTCCAAAGCTTTTGATTTTGGATGGTCCAAATAAGTCCATGTGCAAAAGTTGTAAAGGCCTTTGAGTAGAAACAATGTTTTTGGATTGAAAAGATGCCTTTACTTGTTTTCCCTTTTGACATGCATCACAAAATCTATTTTCAAATTTAAGCTTTGGTAGACCAATTACTAAATCTTTAGAAACAAGTTTGTTCAAGTGGTCTACATGTATATGAGCTATTCTTCTATGCCATAGCCATGTTTCATCCTCTTTTGAAATGAAGCATTGTTCATCATTTGTAGACAAACTATCCATATCAATCATGTAAATATTATCAATTCTTTGGCCTACAAACTTAATTTCCTTATTGGTCTTATGCTCAATTATGCAACAATTTGATTCAAATAAAACTCTATATCCTTTGTCACATAATTGACTTATGCTTAGTAAATTATGTTTGAGGCCTTCAACATACAATACATCACTTATGGATGTGGACGAGTTCTTACCAATATTTCCAATGCCTAGGATTCTTCCCTTAGTGTTGTCTCCATAGGTGACGCTTCCTTTTCGTTTAGGAGTGAATGATGTAAATTTGGTTATGTCTCCCGTCATATGCTTTGAACACCCGCTATCCAAATACCAATGGGTGTTGCTTGCCTTGAAGCATACCTACAAAACAAAATCATTTTAGAGAACTAGGTACCCATTTTATGTTGGGTCCTTTAAGGTTAGCTTGTGGAGATGTTCCTTTGGGAACCCACACCTTTCTTAAGACCTTTGGTCCTAGTTTCCTAACACTACACTTATAAGCACTATGTCCTTTGGTACCACAATGATTGCATTTCATAAAAGGTGAGGAGGATTTGCTTGGTGGTGCAAAGAAGTTTTTATAGTGCTTCTCCATTTTATGATTACTATGTTCTTGATCATATCCTAAGCCGGTTTTACTAAACATGCATTTTTGTTGCCCAAGAAGGATATTCAAATTATCTCTTCCATTAGTGAATTTCTCTAAGGTTTTGTTTAGATCTAGGACTTTATTTTCTAGATCAACACATTTCTTAGCAAAATTACAAGGTTTACTAATGGAACATACTTGAGCATTTTTCAATTCTTCTTTTAAACATTCATTCTCTTTGCAAACTTCCATAAGGTGCATCTCTAGAGTGTCACTAGTTTTCCTAGATGCTTTGAGTTTACTAGAGATTTTTGTGAATTTATCATATAATTCTTCAAATGCTTCTAACAGCTCATTTTTATCTAAGTCAAGAAGATTTACCTCATTATCTTCTTCTTGATGATTTGTCATTAAGCAAAGATTGGCTTGCTCATCTTCCGAGTCGTCGGAGCTGCTCACATCATTCTCATCCCAAGCAATATAGGCTCTTCTTCTTCTTTGTTTGTCCTTGCCCTTCTTTTTGAGGTTTGGACAATCGGCTTTGAAGTGCCCTTCCTTGCCACATTCAAAACAGTTGGGTGAGGGAGAGTTTTCTTTAGTGATAGGTTTCTTACCTGAGTTTTTGAAGCTTCTTTGAACGCGTTTGCCTTTCATGAATTTCCCGAAGCGTTTCACAAATAGTCCAAATTCTTCTTCTTCATCAAGTTCACTTCCGGATTCTTCTTCTTCATTTGTGGAAGTAGCCTTGAGAGCAAGACCCTTTTTCTTGGAAGATTTTTCTTCCTCTTCCGCCATCTTTAATTCTTTCAGCTCTTGTTCTTGTTCCTGCAACTTACCAAATAGAGTGGCGAGAGACATTTCGTTTATGCTAGGAGATTGTTTGATGGCGGTAACTAGCGGTTGCCATTCTCTGTTAAGACTTTTCAACACTTTATGAATGAGTTCTTTGTTAGTGTAAGTCTTTCCAAGTGTAATGAGTTGATTAATGATGAGAGTAAATCTTTTTTGCATATCAACAATCGATTCATGAGAGTTTAATCTAAAGCATTCATATTGACTAGTAAGAGTACTAATCTTTGAGTCCTTTACATCATTAGTGCCTTCATGGGTTACTTGAAGAGTATCCCATATTTCTTTAGCAGTTTGGCATGTCATTATCCTAAAAAATTCATCTTGACCTAAAGACATAGTAATAAGATTTTTGGCCTTGTAGCCATATTGGACTTTCTTTTCTTCCTCGCTTGTCCATTCATCTATAGGTTTTTCAACATTCTTGCTATCTATAATATGCATCGGTATATAAGGACCATTTTCAATGGTATTCCAAATTCTCAAGTCAATTGATTGAATGAAGATTTTCATTCTTTCTTTCCAAAACGCATACCCTTCCCCATTGAAAGCGGGAGGTCTATTTATCGCACCACCCTCGGGAAAAACATTTTGAGAACTTGAGGCCATTTAATCTCTTGAAGCTGTTAAGCTTGATCTACCAAGAGTCAAGCTCTGATACCACTTGTTGTTCAAGTGGCCTCAATACTCAAGAGGGGGGGTGAATTGAGTTATAAAACTTTTGCTTGGAATACCTTTGAAATTGATTTCTATAACCAAGTTTATGAGATTATGCAAGTGAAAGCAAGTAACAATGATATGCAATGCACTACAAGAGGTAAGTATTGCTGAGGCAATTTAGCAAACACTTGGTGTGCAATGTCTAAAGTATAGCAAATTAAGCAAGTTCAAGTATGTTCTTCTCAACCAAACAATATCAATCAACAAATATGCAATGTATGGAAGTAAAAGAGTAAGGAAGAGAAGCTTGCAAACCGATGTAACGAGTTCCACCCAATCCGGTGTACGTCTCGCCTCTAAGCAACCCACTTAGAGGATTTTCCACTATTGTAGACTAGAGATACAACTTTGAGCAATTGCGGCTTCCTAGTGTCCCACACTCAAGAACCCAATCCTCACAAGTATAAGGGAAACCCACCCAATCTCTCAATCTCACAATATCCCAAAGGTTGAGTCCACAACCTTTGTAACCACTCAACCTAGAGTGAACAACCACTCAACCTAGAGTGAATAACTTGTGTGTTTGGTGTTTGTTTACAATCAATACACTCTCTCAATAGAGCAAATATACAAATGAAAAGCTCTCCCAAATTCTAATCTCTCAAGATGAGAGGATATACAAGTGAAAGTACAATATGCAAGAAATAGGCTTACAAAGCACAAAATAGAGCTATGAATTGTTGCTACTTGGTTGTGTATTTGTGCTTGTCTTCCTCTTCAATTTATAGAGCCAAGATAGCTGTTGAGGAGTGCCCTAGTCCATCATAGCCGTTGCAGTTAGTGGAAATTTGAAGAATGGTGGAGACATGACCTGGTTTCCCACTTAAATCTGTTTTTTCACTAGTGTAATCGATTACACCCTCGCGTTGTAATCGATTAGCTTCAAGTCAGAGACTTCCTAATCGATTATTTCACTTCCTCTAATCGATTAGCATCTTGTACCTGATGCATTTAATTTGTTTTCGCAGCATCCTAATCGATTAGCATGTATTGCAATCGATTACCTTAAATTCCAGTGGCTTCCTAATCGATTGTGTGGCTTCCATAATCGATTAGCCATCATACCTGATGCATTTAGTTTCATTTCTAATCGTTGTAATCGATTAGTCTCTGGTGTATAGTCGATTACCTTAATTCCAGTGGCTTCCTAATCGATTGTTCAGCTCCCTAATCGATTAGCTTTCATACCTGATGCAATTTCTTCCAAAACAGAAAGCTCCTAATCGATTAGCATCTATGGCCTAATCGATTAGCTTCGCTGTTACTTCAATTCTGATTTCATGTCTTTGTTTTTGCATTGTTTTCTTCAAGAGTGCTTGTCATTATCAAAATCTTTGCACATTTTTGGACCTGTTAACATATTCAAACACAATCGTGTTTATGAATATATCACCTTGCGGGTGCCACGAAGGGTAAATCCTGGAGTGATGAAGATGTTATGAATTGATGAATATATCACCTTGCGGGGTGCCACGAAGGGTATATCCTAGAGTGAAGACGATGTTATCGTGTATATGAATATATCACCTTGCGGGGTGCCACGAAGGGTATATCCCGGAGTGATGATGTTAATTTATGTGACTGAAATCGCTATTGAATTGAAATTGGATCTGTGCATATGCATTATAAACACTACCATATGTATTAGCCATAGAAGCATGGCATAAAGTGAAACTCTGTTTGTGAGGTTATGATAGGAGTAGGTGGAACCCTTATTTTGAATTACTAATCTTGATTGTGATATTGGTTATTGTGATTTTGGGAAACTTGATGGGTATATGTATTTAGATGAATACTGATGGGTGATTGATTTAATGTTGAATGAACTTTCCTTTGGGAGGAAATAATTGTATTGCATTCATTCATATGTTATCTTATTTATTGGATTTCATCATTGAGAAAGTATACTCACTCTCCCTGTGGTATATCTTTTTAGCTCTTGTGTTGTAGGACTTGCTTTGGAGCTATTTTGAGGAGAAGAAGTGTGAAGGAAGCCCCGTTTTGGTAAAGAATGCCTTGGCGGGCAACACATGATTTTGTAGTTGTGTGAATAGTTATAATGTGTTGATATTTTGTCTAGATTGATTAGACTTGAGTTATCAAGACAATTGTATGGATGATAAACATTTACATATAGGTAATGGAAATTTTAAGGGTCATGAAGGAAAATGAGAGATTTTGTGTATGGCTTATTTTCACTCATGACCCTATGAATGTATGTGGAATGAACTGAAATGAAAATTTCCCTACATTTTGATGAATGAATGAGAGATCGTAATTGAGTATTGGTTTTGTGGAGTGGAGTAAGTGATGGGATAATTTTGTAGGCTCATAATGAATTATAATGTAAATATATGAGTAGGCTCATTGGGAGCAAATTTTAATTGGCTAGTAGGATGATATTGATATGATGAATTGAGTAGAATCGGTTTGAATGGAGTTTTGACAAGTTGTGTTGTCCAAATTCCACATTCTGCATGTTTTTCTGATAATCTCGCTCAGGCGGGATGGGTTCTCGCTCAAGCGAGAGTCCCTTCTGTATGGCAATCGGTTTCTGGGCAATTCTCGCTTAGGCAAGAGTGAACCTTGCTCAGGCGAGCTTGCCCCAGTATCAGTGTTTTGCTACTGGATAAAATCCGCCTAGGCGAATAGGGTCTCGCCCGAGCGAGGGCGAAGAGAATTAGCCACTGGACAAAATTCTCCCGAGCGAAGGGTCTTGAGGTTGGCATTCGCCCCAACGAGGTGAATGAAAACCAAGTGCTAGGGAGCCTAGACTGAGTGAGAAAATACTTGGATTTAGATTGAATTGCTGAGTGAAAAACTAATCAGGTGATGAGTCAGTTTTGGAATGATTTCACCGAGTGGAAAACCGAGTGAGAGATGATTCAGAATTGGAATGATTTTACTGAGTGGAAACTGAGTGAGAGAAGACTCGGATTTGGAATAATTTTACCGAGTGGAAAACTGAGTGAGAGATAGGTCGGTCTGGATTGTTTTTACCGAGTGGAAAACTGAGTGAGAGATGGGTCCTTTTGGAAGGATTCTGACGAATAAAAACCCGAGTGCTGGGGAAACCTTGCTGAGCGAGCATAAGCTCAGCTCTGGAAGTTATTTGCTAAGGCGAGGAGGTCTTGCCCAAGTTAGTAATGGGTAGTATTGATATTGGCCGAATTTCGCTTGAGCGAATGGCCTTGGTTGAGGTGCTCGCTCAAGCGAGTCGGTATTGAATTCGGTTCTGAAAGATTTTTGCCCACGTTCGCTGGCTCCGCCCAAGCGAGGCTTGTGTGTCTCGCTCAAGCGAGTCGGAATTCGCTTGGGCGAGGTGACCCCTGTAACTCCCTTTCCCTTTTCGTTCAGCTCCCTTCTGTCTCGCCCAAGTGCGTTGTATGGCACTCGCTCAAGCGGGTGGGGATTTCGCTTGAGCGAGGGGACATTGACTTCCCAAAAATGCATTGATTAAATTGTTTTCCCTTTTCTTTTCATTAAACCCTGATTCCACATTACTTCCTGAATACCTTGGTCATAAGATCTGATTTATTAATTCTTATAATGGTCGACCTCTTTAATTTTAATCACATAGCATTAACTTATTCTAAATTCTTCCACTGTTTTTAATTGGAGCATTTATTCCTGGTTGCTCCTTTTGACTTACCTTCTCATATCTTCACATATGAGACAGGTCTCTGATAGGTCTGGGGAAATAAATAAACAGTTTCACCACTTGCAACTATCATGAATTAATTACACCAAAATCGTGAAAAATTTACCCCTATTTTTGGGGTGTCACAACCTAGAATCAGAGCATTATTCGCTCTGTATTATTGTGAGTAGCTATTGTTATTACTAGAACATAATATGTGATTGATGAATGATTGTCCTTGTTGTTTGATTATGTATGAATTGATTATGGATTGAAAGTGATTGTTATAAGTCTGGCCAAGCTTCTTCACACTATCCTCCATCAATGATGAATCCTATGTATTGTGAATGCATACCACACTATGATATGATAATGTGCTTGTATGAGCTTTAATATGGATCGGTTGATATTGGACTCCATGATGGAGAGCCATAACTGAACTTTTATGATAAAATGCTATAGTGTGAGATTATAGATGAATTTTATGAATGAGTTTACTAATGTTAGATGAATATTATGTTATGATTTTAGATATCGAGATGGGCCATCATCGTCAAGATAATGATGACCCAATAGCTAGAGCCTTGAATCATTTTGTGGATCTTCTTGAGTCGCAAAACCGTGATAGACAAGAAGCGGAAAGACAACCTTCTCCTGTTGTTCAAGGTACTCAAGGCCTTGACATGTTTCTGAAGCGGAAACCCTCTGAGTTTCATGGTGGATTTAGGCCTGAGCAAGCCTATGTTTGGATCCGAGATGTTGAGCGGATCTTGGATAGTTTCGAGTGCAATGAGCTCTAGAAAGTAGAATATGCTATTTTTATGCTGAGAGATGAAGCGGAGACTTGGTGGAGACTCACCAAGAGTAGAATGAATGCTGCTGCTATTCCCTTAACTTGGGAAAATTTTAAATTTGAACTCATGAGGAAATATGTGCCTGAAAGTTATAAGATCAAGAAGGAGCTCAAGTTCATGGAACTCAGGCAAGGCACGATGACGGTGGAAGAGTATGCTTCCAAATTTGAAGAACTCTGTGAATTCTACCCTCCTTATCAATAAGAGGGAACTGAAGCCTCAAAATGTGTAAAATTCAAGAACAGTCTACGCTCTGATATTCTAAGGGCCATTTGTCATCAGGAAATCTGAAGTTTCACGGTACTTATGAATAAGTGTCATATTTATGAAGAACATGCTCCTCCTCAACATTCCAAATTCGACTCTAAGTTGAAGGGTCAATCTTCTAGTTTCAAGAGGCAGGGAAATTTCAGAAGAAGACGCTTTCTGAGGGGTGCCCATTCTAATGTCCAAGCTAGAGGTGGTGGATATGGTAACACTTTTGGCCGGGGCAATGTGAATGCCAATGGGCCGAGATGCTATAGGTGTGGAGGATCTCATCATATTCGTGAGTGTGTACAACGGGCTGACGTGGTGTGTTTTAATTATGATCAAGTAGGACATATTCGCCCCGCCTGTCCTTTGCTTGCGAGGCGGGCTCATATGCAAGCTAATACCCCTAACCGTGCTAATGCACCCGCTCATGTGAACCGCGGAGGCCACAATGGTGGTCGAGGCTTTGGTAATGGAAACAATGGAGGCCAAAATGGTGGCCAAGGTGGCTATAATGGTGGAAGGCATGGCAACGATCGAGGAAATGGCAATGGTGCTCGTAATGGAAATAGGGATGGTGGAAATCTTCAACCCAATGCCAGAAGAGTATTTGCTGTAACCGATGAGGAAGTAGCACAAGCAGATAATCTGGTTGAAAGTAAGTGTGAAAATCTTGGACACTCAGTTCATGTCATTTATGATTCGGGTGCAACCCACTCTTTTATATCCGAGGATTGTGTTCAGCGATTGAGATTGCCGGTATGTTTGATGAAAAATGCCCTTGTGGTTATCACCCCAACCGGTACTTGTCTCAGATCGGTTAACCAGTGTGATAATGTTGATATGCTCCTAGATGGGAGAAGATTTACTGTGTCTTTTATTTGCTTACCTATGAAGGGATTGGAGATCATACTTGGTATGAATTGGCTCTCCGCCAATAGAGTTTTGGTCGATTGTCAACAACGGACCGCTATTTTCCCTTCTTTTGATATGGGACAGTTTGATGTGCAAGGTATAGCTCAACTATGCGTATTATTATCTCTTGCCGATGGGACGAGTGGTCCCGATCCCATTAATATCCCTGTGGTGTCTGAATTTTTGGATATGTATCCCGAAGAGATACCTGGCTTACCACCTCCATGGGAGGTTGAGTTCGCTATTGATCTTGTACCTGGTGTGGAACCAGTGTCTATTGCTCCTTATAGGATGTCTCCTATGGAGTTGGCTGAACTCAAGAAGCAAGTTGAGGAGCTGCTTGAGAGTGAGTTTGTTTGACCCAGTGTGTCACCCTGGGGAGCTCCTGTTTTATTGGTTAAAAAGAAAGATGGAACCATGCGGTTGTGTGTAGACTACCTCCAATTAAACAAGCTAACGATAAAGAATAGATATCCTTTACCTCGTATTGATGATCTGTTGGATCAATTGAGAGGTGCGGTGGTGTTTTCAAAGATTGACCTGCGCTCCGGTTATCATCAAATTCAGGTGAGAACCGAAGATATTCCGAAGACTGCGTTTAGGACGCGATATGGCCATTACGAGTATGTTGTGATGCCATTTGGAGTGACTAATGCTCCAGTAGTGTTCATGAGCTACATGAACCGCATCTTCCATGAGTACCTGGATCGTTTTGTTGTGGTGTTCATCGATGACATCTTAGTATATTCCAAGAGCCGTGAGGAGCACGAAGAACATCTGAAAGTGGTGTTGAACATTCTTAGAGAGAACCAGTTGTATGCTAAACTCTCTAAATGTGAATTTTGGCTAACGAGCGTCCAGTTTCTTGGACATGTGATATCTAAAGATGGTGTTTCGGTGGATCCTTCTAAGGTTGAAGCCGTTATGGCATGGCCTAGACCTACGTCGGTTACAGAAATTCGAAGTTTCCTTGGACTTGCCGGTTATTATCGGAGGTTCATCGAAGGCTTTTCTCGTCTTGCTAGACCTTTGACGAACTTCACAAGGAAGAACCAACCTTTTATATGGACAGTTGAATATGAGAGATGCTTTGAAGAGTTAAAGATGAGGCTGACTTCTGTGCCTATCTTGGCATTGCCTGATTTACAAGAAGACTTTGTGGTGTATTGCGATGCTTCTAAGCATGGGCTTAGGTGTGTGCTAATGCAAAGGGAACGTGTTATAGCGTATGCTTCACGCCAGTTGCGACCTCATGAAATTAACTACCCGACTCACGATTTGGAGTTGGCGGCGGTTGTGTTTGCTTTAAAGATTTGGCGTCATTACCTGTATGGTTCGAGGTTTGTGGTTTTTAGTGACCACAAAAGCTTGAAATACCTCTTTGATCAAAAAGAATGTGTCAGAGGAGATGGATGGAATTCCTGAAGGACTACGAATTTGAACTGAGGTATCATCCCGGAAAAGCCAATGTGGTTGTCGATGCTCTTAGTCGGAAGTTCTTGCATGTGTCGGCCATGATTGTCAAGGAGTTCGAATTGATTGAGGAATTTCAAAACTTGAATGTGGGGACCGAGGTTCAATCCTCCAAGAAGCTATGTTTTGCTACCTTGAAGATATGTAATGAGTTTTTGGAGCTTGTAAAAGAGAAACAAAGAGATGATGAATATTTACAAGAGGTGAGAAGATCTCAAGATGATGGGAAGAATTTATTTCTTGTGGAAGGCGATGATGGTTTATGGCGAATAAAAGGTCATGTGTATGTACCTTTATTCAGAGATTGGAGACACACGGTGCTAGAGGAAGCACATAAAAGCATTTTTAGCATTCATCCTGGTGCAACCAAGATGTATCAAGATATAAAGAAGAATTTTTGGTGGCCCGGAATGAAGCGTGATGTTGCCAACTTTGTGGCTCCGTGCCTTACTTGTCAGAAGGCGAAAGTAGAACACCAGAGACCTTCGGGTACCTTGAAGCCACTTGATATTCCTGTTTGGAAGTGGGATGCGATTGCCATAGACTTTGTGTCCGGATTGCCGAGAACGAGGTCCAGATATGACGGAATCTGGGTGATTGTGGATCGCTTAACGAAGAGTGCGCATTTTCTACCGATCAGTATGAAGAGTTCCTTGCAGGATTTGGTATAGTTGTACATTCAGGAGATTGTGAGATTACATGGTGTGCCATCAAGCATTGTTTCGGATCGTGACCCTCGATTCATTTCCCAATTCTGGGGAAGCTTACATGAGGCGATGGGTTCAAAACTGAAGCTAAGTTCGGCGTACCATCCTCAAACTGATGGGCAGTCTGAGAGGACTATTCAAAGTCTTGAGGACTTACTGCGTGCTTGTGTTTTGGAGCACGGCGGTTCGTGGGAGAAATATTTGCCTCTGATCAAATTCACCTACAACAACAGTTTTCATTCTAGTATTGGTATGGCCCCATACGAGGCATTATATGGAAGGAGGTGTCGAACCCCTTTATGCTGGCTTGAAGTTGGTGAGAACTTAGCCTTAGGGCCTGAGATTGTTAAGGAAACTACCGAGCAGATCAAGATGATCCGGGAGAAGATGAAAATTGCTCAAGACCGGCAGAAGAGCTATTATGACAAAAGGAGGAAGCCACTTGAATTTCAAGTTGGCGATCATGTGTTCTTGCGAGTCTTGCATGATAAGGGCATTAGAAGAGCTTTCAGGAGCAGAAAACTAGGCCCTAAATTCATTGGACCCTATGAAATCTTGGAGCGGATTAGAGATGTCGCTTATCGGATTGTGGAAATTTTTACAGTCGTGATTCCGTCAAATTAGTACATTAAAATTAATTAATGTAGTACTAGGGTGTCAACCTAGGTCGTTCTCTCAAGGATCAACACAAAAATTTAGGAAAAATCAAGTCTTAAACTAATTTTTAACAATTAAAAATAAAAACTTAACAACTAAATTTTTTTTACAAACATAAGTTCAACAAACATACAATTGGGGGGTTTGATTGATTTTGTTATCACAATTAAAATTAAAAACAAAGTAAATATAGGATTTAAAACAATAATTAACAAGCGATTGATTTTCTTGGAGTATTGTAAATAAATTTATCCTTGGTTCACTAAAGATAATTTGTATACTTTCATTACTGTCAATTTCTTAGCTCAATTTGAATTAATCAACTAAGCGTCTTTTTCAATTCATAATTCCTTTACTTTCATTTAAAAATGAATATTTTAATCAAGCATCCTAATTAAGCAAAAGGAGTCAAGATCGTAAAATCTAGGAATTATTGAGCATATGTAAGAACATCGCCTACATACATAATCTATTCTCAAATTATGGAATTAAGCAAACCATAATTATTAAAAGTGATTATGAAAATATTCATTAAGCATGCATATTTCCTTAATCCATTCTAATTTAAAATCTTATTTTATTCCATTTGAATAATTAAACCGATTAAGCATACAATTTTGATTAAACAAAATGGAATTAAATAAGCAGAGTAAGATTATGAAGAAATAACAATAACAAAAGCATACTGTATTAAAAATAATGACCTCAAAATTACATTACAATATTCTTCAAGAAAATCAATCTAGGGTTTTAGCCCTCCATAATAACAACTACAAAGAAAAGAAACTAACCCGGAATGGAGCAAAGAGGGGGAAGAAGAGAGGAGGAGGCTTTGTGCCTTCCTTTGATGCTTATAGAAACAAAGAGAGAAACGTGAATTCAGGTCTGTTTGAAGCCTTTGGCAATGGTCCTACGCGTCAGCGTTGTGAATCTGCTTCCACGCTACGCTTAGTTGTGAGGCTACGCGTGAGGGTTTCTGACTCAGAATACATTATTTCATCCAATAATTCTTCAATAATGCTTGGACACTTGTGCTGCATGTTCCCCACTGAGATAGTGTCGTATGTCTATAATGGATTAGCCAATAAGTGTTTTAATATAAATAAATCCTCCACTTCTGAAGTTGCACACAGCCTGTTAATGGGATCCTCGTCACTGTTGACGCTACGCGTGGGCTTGAAGCTGCGCGTGGGTGTTACAAATTTGTTTCCACGCTACGCGTGGTATTGGCGCTACGCGTCAGACCTGATGCTCAATTTCATAATTTCCCAATTGCAAACTCAATTATTCACTACAATATAAGGGAAATCAAGTAAGATTTATTATTTCCATTTAAAGATTATTGCCTAATTCAGTTAATATTAAATAAAGCTTGAATTATGAAAATAACAACAGAGAGAATTGGCATGAAATCTTAGGAATATACAGAGAAACAAGAGTTATTCAACATGCAAGATACAGAACATCAAGATATATATAAAAATCATTCAAACACTTAGGCATGTGAAAATTAAATTAAACTGAAAAGAAAATCATAAGTGATAGAACCTCACAAGACATACTCTCAACTCTCAAGTGTTTGGGGTTTGTGTATATTCTCAAAACATTTCCTGAAAAACAGACGTCTAAAAATTTGGCAAGTTTCTCAATTCCACAATCAACACAAATGTATGTATAGATCAACAGGGCTTTCCAAGGTTATAATGTGGCCAAGGTTATGGTGGTAAAATTTTGGAATTGTGGCAAGTACCAAAAAGAATAAGGAGCAAATAATTTTACAGGTAAGCATGAGGATATAACACTTTGTGTTCCAATTTCTTTTGGTCGCAATCATTAAATATTTCTTGTTATTCAAATTTTTTTTTTTCGATTGGTTTACACTTGAAACAAGAGTTGCGACTCCTTTTTGTACACCCCCATACTTATTTGAATGCTTGTTTTTTTACTTGATTCCAAAGCTCCAAAATATTCCTTAAGGTAGGTATATTTTTGGTTTTTCATCCATGGCTTATTTGAGCTACAACAAGAAACAATTAAATAGGCTCAAAATGGCTAGCAAGAGATAATTCATTCATGGTAGGCTTATCTGGCTTAGTGGCTCAATTGAACAAAATGCCTGTATCATTTCAAATACATTCATATGAGTTTCAAGTATCATCAAGAAACAAGACAAAAATTAAGATGTAAGCTTTCAGGAATTAATCACACATGAAAGGATTAAGATGGTTTAAAGTGATCCATCAAATTTAAAGGCTCAAAAATCTCACAAGGTATAATTCTATCATATATGATCATCTATCAATTATCATGTCATTCTCATCATACCAAAATTGCTTGAGTTCAAATTATAACATATCATTAAGCTCATATCAGACATGAAAGAATTTACCTGTTACTCATGCATATCTTAAAATTCCAATAAAACATGCCTTTTTAAAACAAAAACACACACAAAATCTTTTATTTTTATTTTTATTTTTATTTTTATTTTTTTTATTTTTATTTTTTTAAAATCAAACAAAATTTAATCACACAATAACACATGAATGATCCCACCCCCACACTTAAATCATACATTGTCCTCAATGTAAGACAAAGCATACAGAATAGACAATATAATGAAAAAGTAAAGAGATGGGTAAGAAAAACTCCCTCAAGGGGGATCAAGAAGTGGTTCCCCCAAAGCATGTTCCTCCATTGTAACATCCACAAGTGAAGGATTTTCATGAAATAGCTTCAAACGTTGTCCATTGACCTTGAAGCTTTTGTTGGAGTTTTCACTTTTTATTTCCACAGCTCCATGGGGAAATACATTAGTAACAATGAAAGGTCCTTCCCATTTGGAGCGCAATTTTTCGGCCATCAGTTTCAATCGGGAATTAAACAGTAGCACTTTCTGTCCAGCAGTAAAGTCCTTTCTAGCTATTGAGCTATCATGGAATTTCTTTGTTTTCTCCTTATAGAACCTCGAGTTCTCATAAGCTGCCAAACGGATCTCATCAAGCTCATTCAGTTGTAATTTTCTTTCCTCACCTGCTTGATCAAGTGCTAAGTTGCAAGCTTTTACAGCCCAATAAGCACGATGCTCAATCTCCACTGGAAGATGACATGCTTTACCAAAAACAATTCTATAGGGAGACATTCCTATAGGTACTTTAAAAGCTGTTCTATATGCCCAAAGAGCATCATCCAATTTCCTGCTCCAATCCTTTTTGTTAGGCTGTACTATCTTTTCCAGGATTCTTTTGATTTCTCTGTTAGAGACTTCTGCTTGTCCATTGGTTTGGGGGTGATATGGAGTAGAGACTCTATGAACAACCCCATACTTCCTGAGCATAGCTTGCATGGTCCTATTGCAGAAATGTGTTCCTTGATCACTGATGATTGCTCTCGGGATGCCAAACCTGCAAAGAATTTGCGATCTAACAAAATCCACAACAACTCGAGCATCATTAGTTCTGGTGGCTTTAGCTTCCACCCATTTAGAAACATAATCAATAGCCAATAAAATGTAAGTAAAACCAAAGGATGGAGGAAATGGACCCATAAAATCAATGCCCCAAACATCAAATACTTCACAAAACAACATAGGTTGTTGAGGCATCTGTTGTCTCCATGTGGTAGCATTACTAGCTCTTTGGCATTTCTCACAGGTGTTACAAATTCTGCATGCATCCTTAAAAATTGTGGGCCAATATAAACCAGAATCCAACACCTTTCTCGTTGTTCTTTGTGGACCAAAATGTCCACCAACTGGTGAAGCATGACAGAATCGAAGAATTGATTCTATCTCTTGGTCGGGAATGCATCTTCGAATCACCTGATCATTACACAATTTCCACAAATACGGGTCATCCCAAATATAATACTTTGCATCACTTTTTAATTTTGAAATTTGGTTTTTGGATGCACATGGTGGAAAAACAGAAGCAACAAGATAGTTTACAATGTTAGCAAACCAAGGTGAATCAAAAGAGTTAGAAATACTCATGAGGTGTTCATCGGGAAAATGATCCCGAATAGGTGGTGAATCAGGAGCATTCTCAATTCTGCTTAAATGGTCTGCCACAAGGTTTTGTGTTCCACTTCTGTCACAAATTTCCAAGTCAAACTCTTGGAGCAAAAGCATCCAACGAATTAATCTTGACTTGGATTCACCTTTCTTCAACAAGTACTTCAGAGCTGCATGATCAGTAAAGACAACTACTCGAGAATCGAGTAGGTAAGATCTGAACTTATCTAATGCAAAAACAATGGCCAAAAGCTCTTTTTCAGTGGTGGTGTAATTTACCTGGGCAGCATCTAAAGTTTTAGATGCATAGTAGATGACCCTAGGCTGCTTGTCAATCTTTTGACCAAGGACAGCTCCCAATGCATAATTAGATGCATCACACATCAACTCAAATGGAGCTGTCCAAACAGGTGCTTGGATTATTGGGGTAGTGGTCAATGCTTGCTTGAGGCAATTAAAAGCCTCTTTACACTTTTCATCAAACTCAAATGCCACTTCCTTTTGAAGCAGACTGGATAGTGGCCTAGCCTTCTTGCTGAAATCCTTTATGAATCTTCTGTAGAATCCTGCATGACCAAGAAAAGAACGAACCTCTCGAACACAAGAGGGGTAAGGCAAATGTGATATAACTTCTACCTTGGCAGGATCTACCTCAATTCCTTTCTCAGAGATTACATGCCCTAAAACTATTCCTTGTTTTACCATAAAATGACATTTTTCATAGTTCAAAACAAGGTTAGTTTCAATACACCTATTTAAAACTTTATCCAAACTTTCAAGGCATGCATTAAATGAAGATCCATAAACAGTAAAATCATCCATAAACACCTCTATGCAATTTTCAATGAAATCATGAAAAATACTTATCATGCATCTTTGAAAGGTTCCAGGAGCATTGCATAGGCCAAATGGCATTCTTCTATAAGCAAATGTGCCAAAGGGACAGGTGAATGTGGTTTTTTCTTGATCCTCAGGTGCAATATGAATCTGAAAGTATCCAGAGAATCCATCAAGAAAACAGTAGTGAGACTTACCTGTGAGATGCTCAAGCATTTGATCAATGAAGGGTAAAGGGAAATGGTCCTTCTTTGTTGCCTGGTTAAGTCTCCTGTAATCAATACAGACTCTCCAACTATTCTGCACTCTAGTTGGGATCAATTCATCCTTTTCATTTTTCACAACTGTGATCCCTGTTTTCTTAGGAATCACTTGAATCGGACTCACCCATTGGCTATCAGAGATAGGATAAATGATTCCTGTTTGTAGAAGCTTGGAAATCTCCTTCTTAACCACATCAAGTATTACAGGGTTGAGTCTCCTCTGGGGTTGTCTTACTGCTTTAGTATTTTCCTCCAGAAATATTCTATGCATGCACATGGATGGACTGATTCCAGGAATGTCTGCCAATGTCCATCCTATAGCCTTCTTATGTCTTTTCAATACCTGCAACAATTTTTCTTCTTGATTTTCATCAAGAGAAGTGGAAATTATCACCGGGAGCTGTTCATTATCCCCTAAGTATACATACTTTAGGTTCTCAGTTAGGGGTTTCAATTCTAACTTGAGTGCCTGCGAAACAGATGGAACTAACAAAGTAGATTTTGTTCTGCTGTTTGCACCTCAAAAATTTTGTTAGAATTTTCTTGAAATCCTGTATTCAGCTCCTTATGGTTAACAGATATATCTAAAGACTCTGAATCAGAAATTATGTAGTTATCAATTTCAGCACAAATATCACAACTTCCAGAATCATTGCATGCAAAACATTTGTTTGAATCATCCATGTATTCCAAATCAACATTAGAAAAATGTTCAAAAACTAGTTCATCAATAATGTCAATTTGGAAAACAGAATGATTTTCATATGGATATTTCATGGCATCAAGAATATTAAATTGAACTCTCGTGTCACCAAATTCCATAGAGAGAGTTCCAGAATGAACATCTATTTTGGTTCGAGCTGTTTTCAAAAATGGTCTTCCCAAAATGATAGGAACAGGAATTTGAGGCATACCTTCTTCCATATCAAGTACGAAAAAGTCAGCAGGGAAAACAAGTTGTTCTACCTGAACCAAAACAACCTCTATAACTCCAGCAGGGTAAGTAGTGCTCCTATTGGCTAGCTGAATTACTACACCAGTAGGTTGTAAATTTCCAAGAGACAATGATTTGAAAACAGACATAGGCATAACATTTATTGAAGCTCCTAAATCTAACATACAATTTTCAAATTTGTTATTGCCTATGATACAAGGTATAGAAAACGTACCTGGATCCTTGTATTTCTCAGGGATATTTTCCTTACCAAGCAGTGCAGATACATTCCTTCCCATACTTATCCTTTCATTACCTTTGAGTCTCCTCTTGTGAGTACACAACTCCTTTAGAAATTTGGCATACTTGGGAATTTGCTTGATTGCATCGAGAAGAGGTATATTCACTTCCACTTTCCTGAAAGTATCCAAAATTTCTTTGTCCACTTCTTCCATCTTCTTACTTGGAATTGCTTTTGGTGGGAAGGGAAGAGGGATATGAGATGGGATTTGAGGTGGTTGTATCTCAGACTTTCTTGAGCTTGAAGAGGGTACATCATTCTCAACTATTGTGGGCACATCTTTTTGTTTCTCAGGTTCCTTGGGTATGGGTACTTCAAGGTTTTTACCTGATCTTAACTGAATTGCGCTCACATTTCTTGGATTTGCAGCTGGTTGAGAGGGTAACTTGTCAGAGTTCTGAGATTGTAATTGGTTCAATGATGAAGCCAATTGCCCAATTTGGTTGCTTAAACTCTGGATGGTAGCATCATTCCTCTGTTGATACTCTGAGTTTTGTGCAGCCATTTGTCTCACCAGTTCTTCCAAAGAAGGGCCACTTGTGGATGGTTGAGGTGTATGTGTTTGGAAGGTTGGTGCATTACTTTGAAATGGGGGTTGGGGATGGGGATTTTGTTGTTGGTTGCCCCATCTCAAATTTGGATGGTTCCTCCAACTTGGATTGTATCTGTTGGTGGAAAGGTCATGATTTTATTGTTGTGGTGGTCTATCATGGTAGATGTTAGCTGCATAGGCTTGGGGACTATTATTATCCTTTTCTTGTAGAGAAGGACAACAATCAGTGGGGTGCTCTTGTGAAGAGCAGATGCCACATACTTTAGCAGTCATGGATTTTTGATTTACTGCCAATTGTGTGACCAGAGTGGTGAGAGCATCAAGTTTGCTCTCCAATTTAATTCCAGATGAACTAGAATTGGAATCAAACATGGGTTTGAAAGAATAATTTCTCACACCAAATTGTTGAGAGTTAGATGCTATCTTCTCAATCAGGTTTCTTGCTTCAGCAGCAGTCATATCTCCTAGAGCTCCTCCACTTGCCGCATCAATCATGTTGCGATCAACGTGGTGCAGACCTTCATAGAAGTACTGAAGAAGAAGTTGTTCAGAAATTTGGTGGTGAGGGCAACTTGCACAGAGTTTTTTAAATCTTTCCCAGTACTCATAAAGACTTTCTCCAGAGAGTTGCCTAATGCCAGATATATCTTTACGGATTGCAGTTGTTCTAGAGGCAGGAAAGAATTTTTCCAAGAACATTTTCTTTAATTCATTCCAACTTGTGATTGATCTTGGAGCAAGGTAGTACAACCAATCCTTAGCAACACTCTCTAAAGAATGAGGAAATGCTTTAAGATAGACATGGTCTTCTTGAACGTTTTGGGGTTTCATTGTGGAACACACAATGTGGAATTCTTTGAGGTGTTTGTACGGATCTTCACCCGCAAGACCATGAAACTTAGGCAACAAGTGTATAAGTCCGGTCTTAAGAATAAAAGGGACATCCTCATCAGGATATTGAATACACAAACTTTCGTAAGTGAATTCAAGAACAGCTAGTTCTCTAAGAGTTCTTTCATGAGGTTCAGCCATATCAGAAAAACTAGCAGTAGTACTTTCAACAGATTCAGAAAAGATACTATCACTATCAATATCAACAAAATTATTATTAAATCTAGCTTCTCTAATTAACCTATGAAAAGTTCTTTCAATTTCAGGATCAAATGAATATAAATGCTCAAAAGTTCTTCTAGTCATACATAGCATACAACAAGATATTTGATCATCATGAGCAATAACTCATCAGAATCCTAAATCATGCAAAAGAAATAAAATAAAACAAACAAACAAACAAAAGAAATTTTTTTTTTCAATTTACATATATATAAAAAATTAATTTAAAACAAGAGTTTTTCCTAAAGATCGTTGATCCCCGGCTGCGGCGCCAAAATTTGACGTGAGTATTTTTACAATCGTGATTCCGTCAAATTAGTACATTAAAATTAATTAATGTAGTACTAGGGTGTCAACCTAGGTCGTTCTCTCAAGGATCAACACAAAAATTTAGGAAAAATCAAGTCTTAAACTAATTTTTAACAATTAAAAATAAAAACTTAACAACTAAAATTTTTTTACAAACATAAGTTCAACAAACATACAATTGGGGGGGGGTTTGATTGATTTTGTTATCATAATTAAAATTAAAAACAAAGTAAATATAGGATTTAAAACAATAATTAACAAGCGATTGATTTTCTTGGAGTATTGTAAATAAATTTATCCTTGGTTCACTAAAGATAATTTGTATACTTTCATTACTGTCAATTTCTTAGCTCAATTTGAATTAATCAACTAAGCGTCTTTTTCAATTCATAATTCCTTTACTTTTATTTAAAAATGAATATTTTAATCAAGCATCCTAATTAAGCAAAAGGAGTCAAGATCGTAAAATCTAGGAATTATTGAGCATATGTAAGAACATCGCCTACATACATAATCTATTCTCAAATTATGGAATTAAGCAAACCATAATTATTAAAAGTGATTATGAAAATATTCATTAAGCATGCATATTTCCTTAATCCATTCTAATTTAAAATCTTATTTTATTCCATTTGAATAATTAAACCGATTAAGCATACAATTTTGATTAAACAAAATGGAATTAAATAAGCAGAGTAAGATTATGAAGAAATAACAATAACAAAAGCATACTGTATTAAAAATAATGACCTCAAAATTACATTAGTGCCGTATGTCTATAATGGATTGGCCAATAAGTGTTTTAATATAAATAAATCCTCCACTTCTGAAGTTGCACACAGCCTGTTAATGGGATCCTCGTCACTGTTGACGCTACGCATGGGCTTGAAGCTGCGCGTGGGTGTTGCGAATTTGTTTCCACGCTACGCGTGGTATTGGCGCTACGCGTCAGACCTGATGCTCAATTTCATAATTTCCCAATTGCAAACTCAATTATTCACTACAATATAAGGAAAATCAAGTAAGATTTATTATTTCCATTTAAAGATTATCGCCTAATTCAGTTAATATTAAATAAAGCTTGAATTATGAAAATGTGTTAAAATGCATAATATTACACAATTAGCAATGGCAAATTATACATATTTAAAGCAAAGAATTAAGGCTAAATCATGCATCATCACGCTCCCTCTACAGCTTATGAATCTACATAATGTATTTCACGTGTCGCAGTTAAAGAAGTATATTCAGGATCCCTTGCACGTGATCTCTCTTGATGATGTTGATGTGCGGGATAACTTGTCTGTCTCTCCCGTTTCGATTTGTATTGTTGAGTATTCCGTGAAGAGACTACGGAATAAGATGGTACCATTGGTGAAAGTAGCGTGGAAGCATGGAAACGTTGAGACACTCACCTGGGAATGCGAGGACAATATTCGTGAGCGGTATCCTCACTATTCGAATCCGGTATGTTAAATTTCGAGGACAAAATTTCTTTTAGGAAGGGTGGATTGTAACACCCTGAATTTTTAAAGTAGGAAGTTAAATTTAGAAAATAAATATTGAATAATTAAATGTGGACTAACTAATGTTCCAAAATACTAGAAATAATTTAATTAAGATTCTCTGAGATTGTTAGTGAATTATTATGACCGGATAAGTTGAAAACTGACCCGGATAAAATGTGGGTGTCGGACCAAGTATCTCCGATTGAGATGCCGTTGGTCAGGGCTGTAGATAATGTTATTGGGAATCCGAATATGTATTCGGAATAATTTTTAGAATATGTATCGAGCCCGAACTGTGAACCTGTTTAGTGAAAAACAGAAGAATTAAGTGATGAGAATAAAAATAAAATAAAAACCTCACCAATTCACTCTACATTTTTCCCGTAACTCTCTTCTTCTCCACGCCAACACACTTCTTCTTCTTTTCTTCTTCTTCTTCTTTCCTTCCCAAAAACTAAGCAAGTGGTTTACCTATTCTTCTCTCCCATTTTCTTTTTCTCCAAGTTGGAGGAGGACATTGTGGCTTGAAGCTCCTCCTTCCTCCTCTTCATTTTCGTCATCCTCATCTTCCTTTTGAATCCCATTTTCGTTTCGGAGCAAGGTAAGCTCTTTACCACTACTTTTATGTTTGGAACCTAGAGGGTAGCGGATGGTAACTTGGAAGAGTATTAAATGGTTGTGGGTAGAGAAAGAAAACATCAAATGCATGAACCCTAAGGTGTGGGTGAAATAAATATGAGTATTTATGAGTAATAAATGAAGTATGGGAAGATGGAGTTGAAGAATGATGAGTATTTATGATGGATAGTGGGTTTAGTGGAAACCCTAACTTATGGAATTTAGGGGAAATGTATAATATTGAAAGGGTTAACATTTATTGATGAGGGAAGTGTAATAAATGAAGAGGCATTAACATTTAATGATGACTAGAGATGGTGGTTGGAGAATATGAATAAAACCCACTTGAGATAGAATTAATGTAAAGTGTGGCAAAAGGGAGAACCTAACAAGTTAGGTTGTAGCCTTGATAATAATGAATGGTGGATTAAGGGAAGGAATTCCCGAAGCCTAAGTAAGCAAGTGAATAAACTTATGATATCTTCCACATGAGGAAAATCATGTGTACATAGATACGTATATGTATATTGAAATGGCTTTTGAATAAATAATTGATAAGGTCCTATAATGATTGGTGTAGGACTTGATAACTCTTGTGAAGCGGGAACGTCAAACCCAGAAGTGTACTTCTCTTAAGGTAGGAGGGGGGTGTATTTTCTAAATGTATGAGAATTGTGATGATATTGTATGTATTAATGTAATATGGCATATTGTTTTGATTAGATGTGTTATCATGTGTTTTGAAATGAGAATTGAGTATGGTGTTTTAAAATAAGTGTTTATATAAGGAAGCCTAAATGAGGCTATGAATGACATGTTATGTGATTATGTGTTATTGACTTCATGAACGATATGATGATGTTATGAATTGATGAATATATCACCTTGCAGGGTGCCACGAAGGGTATATCCTGGAGTGAAGACAATGTTATCGTGTTTATGAATATATCACCTTGCGGGGTGCCACGAAGGGTAAATCCCGGAGTGATGATGATGTTATGAATTGATGAATATATCACCTTGCGGGGCGCCACGAAGGGTAAATCCCAGAGTGATGAAGATGTTATGAATTGATGAATATATCACCTTGCGGGGTGCCACGAAGGGTATATCCTAGAGTGAAGACGATGTTATCGTGTATATGAATATATCACCTTGCGGGGTGCCACGAAGGGTATATCCCGGAGTGATGATGTTAATTTATGTGACTGAAATCGCTATTGAATTGAAATCGGATCTATGCATATGCATTATAAACACTACCATATGTATTAGCCATAGAAGCATGGCATAAAGTGAAACTCTGTTTGTGAGGTTATGATAGGAGTAGGTGGAACCCTTATTTTGAATTACTAATCTTGATTGTGATATTGGTTATTGTGATTTTGGGGAACTTGATGGGTATATGTATTTAGATGAATACTGATGGGTGATTGATTTAATGTTGAATGAACTTTCCTTAAGGAGGAAATAATTGTATTGCATTCATTCATATGTTATCTTATTTATTGGATTTCATCATTGAGAAAGTATACTCATTCTCCCTGTGGTATATCTTTTTAGCTCCTGTGTTGTAGGACTTGCTTTGGAGCTATTTTGAGGAGGAGAAGTGTGAAGGAAGCCCCTTTTTGGTAAAGAATGCCTTGGCCGGCAACACGTGATTTTGTAGTTGTGTGAATAGTTATAATGTGTTGATATTTTGTCTAGATTGATTAGACTTGAGTTACCAAGACAATTGTATGGATGATAAACATTTACATATAGGTAATGGAAATTTTAAGGGTCATGAAGGAAAATGAAAGCTTTTGTGTATGGCTTATTTTCACTCATGACCCTATGAATGTATGTGGAATGAACTGAAATGAAAATTTCCCTACATTTTGATGAATGAATGAGAGATCGTAATTGAGTATTGGTTTTATGGAGTGGAGTAAGTGATGGGATAATTTTGTAGGCTCATAATGAATTATAATGTAAATATATGAGTAGGCTCATTGGGAGCAAGTTTTAATTGGCTAGTAGGATGATATTGATATGATGAATTGAGTAGAATCAGTTTGAATGGAGTTTTGACAAGTTGTGTTGTCCAAATTCCATATTCTGCATGTTTTTCTGATAATCTCGCTCAGGCGGGATGGGTTCTCGCTCAAGCGAGAGTCCCTTCTGTATGGCAATCGGTTTCTGGGCAATTCTCGCTTAGGCGAGAGTGAACCTCGCTCAGGCGAGCTTGCCCCAGTATCAGTGTTTGGCTACTAGATGAAATCCGCCTAGGTGAATAGGGTCTCGCCCGAGCGAGGGCGAAGAGAATTAGCCATTGGACAAAATTCTCCCGAGCGAAGGGTCTTGAGGATGGCATTCGCCCCAATGAGGTGAATGAAAACCAAGTGCTAGGGAGCCTAGACTGAGTGAGAAAATACTTGGATTTAGATTGAATTGCTGAGTGAAAAACTGATCAGGTGATGAGTCAGTTTTGGAATGATTTCACCGAGTGGAAAACCGAGTGAGAGATGATTTGGAATTGGAATGATTTTACTGAGTGGAAACTGAGTGAGAGAAGACTCGGATTTGGAATGATTTTACCGAGTGGAAAACTGAGTGAGAGATGGGTCGGTCTGGATTGTTTTTACCGAGTGGAAAACTGAGTGAGAGATGGGTCGTTTTGGAAGGATTCTGCCGAATGAAAACCCGAGTGCTGGGGAAACCTTGCTGAGCGAGCATAAGCTCAGCTCTGGAAGTTATTTGCTTAGGCGAGGAGGTCTCGCCCAAGTTAGTAATGGGTAGTATTGATACTGGCCGAATTTCGCTTGAGCGAATGGCCTTGGTTGAGGTGCTCGCTCAAACGAGTCGGTATTGAATTCGGTTCTGGAAGATTTTCGCCCACGTTCACTGGCTCCGCCCAAGCGAGGCTTGTGTGTCTCGCTCAAGCGAGTCGGAATTCGCTTAAGTGAGGTGACCCCTGTAACTCCCTTTCTCTTTTCGTTCAGCTCCCTTCTGTCTCTCCCAAGTGCGTTGTATGGCACTCGCTCAAGCGGGTGGGGATTTCGCTTGAGCGAGGGGACCTTGACTTCCCAAAAACGCATTGATTAAATTGTTTTCCCTTTTTTTTCATTAAACCCTGATTCCACATTACCTCCTGAATACCTTGGTCATAAGATCTGATTTATTAATTCTTATAATGGTCGACCTCTTTAATTTTAATCACATAGCATTAACTTATTCTAAATTCTTCCGCTGTTTTTAATTGGAGCATTTATTCCTGGTTGCTCCTCTTGACTTACCTTCTCATATCTTCACATATGAGACAGGTCTCTGATAGGTCTGGGGAAATAAATAAACAGCTTCACCACTTGCAACTATCATGAATTAATTACACCAAAATCGTGAAAAATTTACCCCTATTTTTGGGGTGTCACAATTGACCTACAAAGATTGGAATGAAATACTTCCCTTCGCTCTGCATGGATACCGAACCTCAGTGTGAACCTCAACAGGGGCAACCCGATTCTCCTTGGTTTACAGAATGGAAGCAGTACTACCTTTTGAAGTAGAGATCCCATCCCTCAGGGTGATCATGGAAGCCAGACTTGAAGAAGCTGAATAGGTCCAAGCCAAATATGATCAACTTAACTTAATTGACGGAAAGAGGTTAACAGCTCTATGCCATGGGCAACTGTACCAAAAGCGCATGAAGTGGGCGTACGAAAAGAAAGTACGACCCCGTCAGTTCCAGGAAGGGGACTTGGTCTTTAAGAAGATTTTGCCAATCTAGAAAGATATCCGGGGGAAGTGGACGCCTAATTATGAAGGGTCGTATGTCATAAAGAAAGCCTACTCTGGAGGGGCTTTAATCCTTACCAACATGGACGGAGAAGATTTGCCAATGCCTACAAACGCAAATGCTGTGAAAAAGTACTATGCCTAAAAATAAAAAAAATAAAAAAAAGAGGCTCGCTGGGCTGAAAACCTGAAAAGGCGGCCTAGACAAAAGTTAGATTTACTTGGTAAGTCGAAAACCCAAAAGGGCAGCTCAGACAAAATCAAAACCTGGAGTCTTGGCACGGCAACACAAAACCCTTCAAGCAGAAAATGAGAAAATCAAGCTGGGGCATATGGGTCATTGTCAAACTACGTTCTTAGAAGCAAAATTAAAAGATGAACATCAAGTCGTGAGAAAGAATCAAGATTCTCATCGCTCTCAGAAAATCACTGAAGGATTCATGAGCCTTCCCTTTTCCGCTTACCTTCGATTCTTTATACCTTGTTGCATTTATTTGTTTTACATTGCTTTCATTACCACTGTACATGCCTGATGTTCATAAATAAAATTTACCCTTCTTTCTGCACGTGTTTATGACTAAAGTCTTAAATAAACAAGTTTTTTTCTAAAATTTTTTGAAAATGAAAATGACAAAACAGGAAGCTACGGTGAATAAAATGCATCCCAACGCCAGACCTTGCATCAGGAAAGCATAACCAACTCTTCTAGGCATGCTCACCAAAGTCAGAAGTTACTTCTATTTCATCCATGAGTTGTTTCGAAGCCAGCCTCCAAGGATGTTCACTTAAAAGGCTCAATTTGTTTTGTACTACTCACTTTCTTTTTAAGGGGTGGCCAGGATCCCTAATCCAGAAGCAGGTACTCACCAAAGCTCTCTCCCTAATAGACTCGTTACTTATCACAAGAAGAACACACATTAATAATTCCTCCCAAGCGAGCCTACAAACTGGACCCATTTCTCTCCGGTAAAGACCTATCCCTAACACTTAGGGAAACTTATCTGTCCCCAGTGGAAACACAGTTCAGTAGCCAAGCGTAATCCTTCCCCTGACAAAAATCCAGGATTCACCCTAAGCAGAATTACCAAATCCTCTTTCCAGTGAAACCGTGAGGGCCGCTAGACGAGGGCCCACCATACCTTTCTTCCCAGTGAAACATCGCCGAAAAGATCATTATTACCAAACTAGCACCCATCATACTCTTCCCACCAGACAACTCAAACTGGGGCATCACCCTAGGTTCCATTATTCTTTTCTGTCAAGGGGCAGCAGCCCGAATTTCGTCAAGATTGGGGCAGCACCCCGAATTTCTTCAAGATTGGGGCATCACCCCAGGTTCCATTTCTCTTCTCTGTCATGGGGCAGCACCCCAAATTTCTTCAACTTTGTCAAGACTGGGGCATCACCCTAGGTTCTATTTCTATTCTCTGTCTTTCTTCAACTTTGTCAAGACTGGGGCATCACCCCAGGTTCCATTTCTCTTCTCTGTCAAGGGGGAGCACTCTGAATTTCTTCAACTTTGTCAAGACTGGGGCATCACCCCAGGTTCCATTTCTCTTCTCTGTCAAGAGGCAGCACCCTAAATTTCTTCAAGATTGGGGCATCACCCCAGGTTCCATTTCTCTTTTCTGTCAAGGGGGAGCACCCCGAATTTCTTCAAGACTGGGGCATCACCCTCACCTTTTACTTTCTTGTCAACCGAGAGGCAACACCCTCATCTTTTACTTTCTTGTCAACCGAGAGGCAACACCCTTACCTTTTACTTTCTTGTCAACCAAGAGGCAACACCCTCATCTTTTACTTTCTTGTCAACCGAGAGGCAACACCCTCATCTTTTACTTTCTTGTCAACCAAGAGGCAACACCCTCACCTTTTACTTTTTTGTCAACCGAAAGGCAACACCTTCATCTTTTACTTTCTTGTCAACCGAGAGGCAACACCCTCACCTTTTACTTTCTTATCAACCGAGAGGCAACACCCTCATCTTTTACTTTCTTGTCAACCGAGAGGCAACACCCTCACCTTTTCTCTCTTATCAGCCAAAAGGGCAGTACTCTAGTTCTTTTCCAAAACAAAAAAAAAGTTCTGATGTTGACATTGGCATGAGGATTTGAGCCGGTGTCTCCTCAACAACCGAGGTTATCAACCGGTGTCTCAACAACCAAGACGAAGGGATGGTGTCGTGATCCCTACGTCGGTTAGAATTGGATACACTTGATTGGGATTTTGGCAATGGTCATGAAATACGATCTCACATTCCCTACACCGGTCAAAATTGGATTCACTCGGTTTGATTTGATTGTGGTAGAATGGGAATGCACAAAACGACGTCACTCCCGTTAAAGATTCAATGGGAACGATGTTAAAGATTCAAGTGGCCAAATTGTTACTAGGGACGATGTAGGTCATTAATCATACATCGGTTTAAATACGATGTGACTTTATGTAGATGGTGCCGATCAGAATTCAAGTTAAACGGTGTCCTTTCAAATTGTTATTCATTACACATCGGTCAAAAGTTTGATTATACTTTGCATTCTTCAGAAATTGAAAGCAGAGGCAGATGTGCAAAATTACTTTATTCATAAAAAGGGGGGCACTACGGCCTTACACAAAATAAACTCCGGAGCCTATCCTGGAACAAGGAAAGCAAAAAGGAAAAATGTTCTAAGCCCTAGTGCTGGGGGAGTCCAGACCGGCGACAGTAGCTGTCCCCTTAGAATCTTCTGACACCGTCCTCAACTCCATGCTTTGGCCTTCGGGGAGAGGCAGAGGTTCGTAAGGAACATCCTCAGGTTCCACTTCCAGACCCCGGTCCACAACATACAGATGCCCACCATGAAACTCATGATAGACACCTATAACGTTCAAGTTAAGTTGCACAGCGGAGTTCCGGTGTACAACTTGACGAACGGTAGAGCTGAAGGCGATGCTGATGAGTGTTTGTTTATATTGAGTTTGCTGAAAGAGAATCAAGTTTGTATAATATAAACTCAATGGAATGGATGTGCCAAGTTTAAACACAGAGGTTGTAGTAAAGCATAGATGTCGTTCCACTGAGGAGGTGTAAGACTAAAAATCTTAGTCTTGAATTGATTTGGCAGAATGATTTGGTTTTTGTTTTGTTATAAATGATGTTGAATGAGAAACAGCAAGTAACAAATAACAGAGAATATCACTTGCAAAAGATAAGAGTAAATGATGTTGGAAAAATCAGTTTTGTAAAACAGGGATTGGCTTCATCACATCTTCACCTCTGTAAGCTGCATAAGTTTCCATATAAGTAAATCGAAAAGATAAGTTCTACGTCACAATCAAAGTCATTTGCATCGATCCCTCGACTACAAAATTCATAAGAATGATTTCCAAACCGCTGATCCCTCAGTCACTTTGGAAACCATTCCAGCATTATCGATCGATTGTTTTGACGTTTGTTGTGTTAGACTCCATCCCTGGCTACCTACTCACAACAAGCATCTCTTTCAGGGTCTGCTTTCAAAAGTCACTTCCCAGCATACTCAAGAAAACTTAGAACAAGAAAATAGTGATCAAGTACTTTCAGGCATTAAACGCAGAAGGAAATACAGAAACTTTATCAAATCTCATTACTCAATGAAAACTTACGACAGCATTACTTCAGTGTTGAATGGATTACAGCCAATCCCATAAGGGAGATTAGTTACTCATGCCTTGCATTTTCACCATCAAAGAAATGAATACAGAAAATAGAAAGTGTGAAATGAAAAATACAGAGGATGAAATAATGTATGATGTTGGGTCATCGATGATGATGATGTTGTTTGCAGCTTGATTTATAGGAGTTTAGGTTCAGCTTCTCTTGCCCACTTGTGTAGAACCCATGCAGCATCTTTCAGAGACTGGTGGAAACAGAAGAAAGTGGATGAGTTTGCATCGCATTGTTGGTGAATAAAGAATTAAGAAACCCATGCTGTGTGAGTCACGCTTGGGCTTGATGGTCACGCTCAAGCGTGAAGAGTTCTGATGCTTATTGATGATCTCACGCTCAAGCTGAAGTAATTCACGCTCAAGCGTGGCTTCCTTGCCTTCTCACGCTTGCTCCTCGCTTAGCCTCGCTCAGTTACGCTCAGGCGAGGCCTTAATATCCATTCCTCACGCTCAAGCGGCTCATTCCCACGCTTGAGCGTGAGAGGGGTCCTGATGCCTCTGTTTCCTTTAATTCATGCTGGCCATGCTGAATCCATGCTTAGGCTTCCATTTTTATCATTCCACGCTTAAGCTCCTAGTGTTCACGCTCAAGCGTGAGGGGTCCTGATGCTTTCCAACTTGTTCAAGCTTAAGCTTGCTTGCTCAAGCTTAAGCTTGGTTGTTCAAGCTTGAGCTTGCTGTCTTCAAATGCTCCCGATCACGCTTGAGCTTGCTCTTTCACGCTTGAGCTTGATGCTTTCACGCTTGAGCTTGATGCTTTCACGCTTGAGCTTGATGCTTTCACGCTTGAGCTTGCTGCTTTCACGCTTGAGCTTGATGCTTTCACGCTTGAGCTTGATGCTTTCACGCTTGAGCTTGATGCTTTCACGCTTAAGCTTGCCTGCTTCAAGCTTAAGCTTGATTTTTCACGCTTAAGCTTGCTTGCTCCAAGCTTAAGCTTGATTTTTCACGCTTAAGCTTGCTTGCTCAAGCTTAAGCTTGCCCTGCTTTCCTATTGAATTTCCTGCAACTTTCCAAGAGTTTTAACACAATATTTCTTTTATACACCTATCCATCACTACTTAAAAGATTCATGCTCACTTCCTTCAATAATTCATCAATTTAGCTCAAGTTCTTTACAAAATTAATTCGAATGAGTCATGAAATCAATGCTTAATCAACACTTATCAGATGCCGGCTAATTCTGAAAATTCAGCCATCTCCTCGTCCCTCTCTTGCCGTTCCAGGACTTGGGCCTCCTTCACATCGGCGAGCTCCGCTGCCAGCTCCTCATTCTTTTTCTCCACCTCGGCCCGTCCAGCTAAGGCTTCATCTAGTTTAGCCTGAAGAGCTTTAAGAGCGTCCTCCGAGGCCTGGTGCTTGGCCTCAGCCTCATTCGCCCTCTTAGCAGCTGAGTTCTATGCCGTAGTGAGATCGGCCAGATCTTTCTCGCTCTTAGCCAAAGTAGTCTGAGCCTCCACTCTCAGGGCTTCAGCCTTTTTCATCCGGTCTAGGCATTGTTTAGCCTCAAGACCAGAGTAGTAGGACTTCCCCAGAGAATTAAGAACTCCGGTTGCTTTGACCAAGTTGAAGATGGCTCCCTAGACAGCACACTGAGTCTCAGAAGAGGGAAGATCGTCCTTCAGCTTGAAAGGGATTTCGAACCTCACCGGTGTCCCCCCGATATAATCTAAAAACTTCGAAATGCTAGAGTTGCAGTGGATGTTCTCTTTGGCAGGCTGAGTCTAATCTGGAGAGTTACTTACACCGACAGCCTGCTCCTCCACACGCTGAGCCTCCACCTCGGCCTCAGCTCTTTGGGCCTTGTGCTTTTTGGACTTAGAACTTTAGCCGGTGTGAGAGCGTTTTTTATTCTGGGCCACGTCACCTGGGCCCAGGGCCAAGCTCCCAACTTTGTCAGCCGGGATGCTAACCACCTTGGCCGCTGTGCGTCTTGGAGTTACTTTGTTCTCCACACCGGTAGTAGCAGCATTTCTGGCTTCGGCCTGTTCTCGAAGTTTCTTCAGAATGTCGATCCGAGCCATTTCGCCTAAAAAAATGTAACCGTTGTCAATACCAGTAAAAATAATAATAATAATAATAATAATAATAATAATAATAATAATAATAATAATCTCTCTACCTAAGTAAGTATCCCGATGAGACTCCGTCCCGAGGAGGTTTTTGCAGGAGATCTTGGCAAAGCGAGAGTAGGACCTCAGAGCGTCCAAGACTTTCTTGGACTCCGTCGATAAAACACTCTCACTGACGGAATAGGCATTGCTGGTCAGGAGAAAGTTCTCATGGGACCAGCCGGTGTAGAACTTTGATAAGTGTTTTATAACATAATAAATTAGATTTAGTTTGCTTAGGATTTTAATCATTATGCACTGTATTTCCTTAATTTCCATGATTTTCGCCTTCTTTCCACTATATTCTACTTGGGTATTTTATTTTGTAGAAATTAATAAAATTAAGGAACAAGTACAAAGATAATCCAAGGATCAATAACAAGAGAAAAAAGACCATCAAATGATAAAGAAACAAGAAGAACAACCCTGGTGAAAAAAGAGCAACAAAAGCATGAAAATGGGCTCGGCCCAAGTGGAAAGAAGACTGAATTCCAACTCAGAATGATCATTTCCGAGTAGGATGACTCGAAATGTTCATTTTATAGTAGGGAGTCCCTGAGTGAAGCTTTGCCGAGTGGATTATCTCCGGGTAGGGTGTTTCCGAGTGGAAGATTCCCGAAAGAGGTGCCTCCAAATGAAAAATGGCTGATTTTGAGTGAATATCTCCCAGTTGGAAGTAAATCCGAGTGGAAGATTCCCGATCAAAGCCATTCCGAGTGAAAAATGGACTGACTTTGAATAAATACCGCCCAAAGATATTCGTTCGAGTGAAGGATTACTGATTGAAGCGAGTCTGATTTGGGGACAAGTGCTTTTTCTGGGCAAAATTGTTTCCGAGTGGAGGTTTCCCAAGTGAGTTGATTCTGAATGAAAAAACTCTGAACTTCAGAAGAACACTTGTCAGGCAAGGCCTTTCCGAGTGGTGTGTTTCGGAAAAGATAGCATTTCAAGCAAGGAAAAGGTCCGACCGGGAATGAATCTCTTTCGGGCAGACTCTCTCAAGTTTCAAACTAACCCCGAGTGAGATGTCTCCGAGGAAGGCACTTCCGAGTGGTTTGGGGCCGAGAGATGTATTCTGAGCAAAGCAGAGCTCTAACCTGGAAAGAGCTTCTATTGGCCAGATTCTCTCAAGTTCCAAATTTCTGAGTGAAAAGCAAGGCCGACTCCCAAGTGAATACGTCTGAATGGGTTGATTGACGATTGAGGCCATTCTGAGTGAGAAGAAAGTCGGACTTCCAAGTAAATGTGTCCGAGTGGATCATTTCAAGGAGTGAAGAAAGGGTCATTCTCGACTGAATTACTCCCAAGCAATATATTTGAGCAAGGTTTCTCCGAGTGGTTCAATTCCATAGACACAGCCGAGTGAAACATTTTGGAGGTGCCGATTGAATCATTTGAATGAAGACTTCCCGATCCTGAGTGGGTCACATGTGAAAGAAGAGGGTCTGAACGAGTGCTTCAAGCAGAAGCACCTCTGAGCAAATGATCTCCGAGTGAGTCACTTTTGAAACAATTCTGAATGAATGTTTCAATCAGTGAAGCAATCGGAGGTGCTTTGCTCAGAACTTGTTTCTGTTTGAAGCAATTCCGAATGAATGCTTCAAGCAGTGACATTTCTGGATAAAGCAACACCGAGTGAAGCAATTCCGAATGAACAAAGGTCCTGATGAATGCTCCTCAGAAAGAAATTTTCGAGTCAATAATCAGTGAATTCAAGCTTTCACTCGGTCTTTTATGTATGAAGAGCACCTGTTCCGCTCGGATTAATTCCCACTGAGGATGGATGCTGGCTGACGCACTAATCCGAGTGATAAGGAGAATGCCGGTTCCATATTCCCACCGATTGCCCATGCTGACTTGGATTCCCACTATCTAAGTGGATCCTTAAATTATGAGGGGGCGGCTGACAACAAAACAAAAGGGAAAATAATAAAGAATTTTTACTAGCCGCCGTTTCCTATAGTTGTCGAGGTCCAGGCTGTTTCCAAGTTGATTTGTTGATCTCGTGGGGCGGATGACAAGAAGACAAAAGAGAAGTCCCACTAGCCGTCATTCCCCATGACTATTGACGCCCAGATTTCTATAAAAAGGGGGAAGCGTCGCTTTTTGATCCAGAGTTCTCAATTCATTCGCTTTGTTCCATTTTTTTTCTTTTTTTTCCTTCGTTTTCTTCTCCGTTCCATTTCTTTCTCTTTCGTTTTCTTTCTCTGTCCCGTTTCTTTCTCTGTTCCATTTCGTTCTCTTTTTATTTTCTTTTTCTTTATTTTATTTTTTGTAAGAGTTGTGAGGGTTGTGAAATTGAGTGTTCCAATTTGTAATTGGTGGAGGAATATTGCAACAAGGAAATACTGTGGTAAAATTATTTTGAGCTTTTGGAGAAATTCGTAAGTCTTTATTTTTACCATGTCTTATATGTTTTATTTTTCCATCATGTATATTGTCGCAACCGGGATCGCGACGGCACGGCCGACCCTCAGACATTAAAACGCGGTTTCGAAATCCTTTCAAAAAGAAAAACAGGGAGTCGCCACCAATATTTTTAAGGATAAAATACCGGGAAAACCTTTCGTTAAAGCATTGGTCATAAAAATGAAATTCCGAAATTGGGAGTCTAATTACAGGTGAGGAAGGTATTAGTACCTCACAACTGTTTGTTATAAAAACGGTTACCTCAATATGATAACGCGCATTATAATTAGCCAAGAAATTATTTTAACTTCTTCAAAAAGAAAGAATATACGAAATGACAAAACATACAAAAATAAACAAAAATAGACAAGGAATTTTTTACATGAGATCAACACGACGTCTCGTCCAAATTAACCTCGCTCCACCTTTTTTTTAAAAAAGATATTATAAAAATGAGATTAACAGGACGTCTCGTCCAAATTAACCTCGCTCCTCCTTTTAATAACAAAACAAAGATGGAAACTCTAAAAATTAAATAAAGAAAGATGGCCCGACAGGAACTGTTTCCCACTCCTACGTATTCTCGAACTTTCGAGAAATCAGGGTCACGTAGTTCTTTGTTGTTATTATTAGTTATAAGGTAAAATAAAGGAAATTTATCGGAGTAAATTTAAACAAGTGAATAGGTTCAACAAAATTACAACCCAGTAGAAGAACTAAAATAAAAAACAAAAGAGAAGAAACAAAACAGAACCGGTGTGGTGTAGACTTGGGAGGAGCTGGAACGGTGTGGGCTTGAGAGGAGTTGGACGGTGTTGTGCTTGAGAGGAGCTGGACAGTGTGGTATGGATTTGAGGAGCTGGACGGTGTTGTGCTTAAGAGGAGCTGGACAGTGTGGTATGGATTTGAGGAGATGGACGGTGTTGGTTTGAGAGGAGCTGGACGGTGTTGTGCTTGAGAGGAGCTGGACGCCGGTGTGACGAGAGAGAGAGAGAGAGAAATCAAAGCGACGTTGTTGTGGCTGTAGAGTTATGGAGCCGGTGTGCAATTCGTGAGTGGACAGAGTAAGAGAATGAAGGTAGAGTTTTAACTCAAAGAAAAGCTCTAGAATCCCCCCTTTTTTCCTCTCCAGTTGGGGTATTTATAGAAATCCCAGTGTATACTGATTGCCTGAACAGCCCAGAGACAGCCTGGCTACCAATGATTTATGGGGAACAGCAGCTGATGAATAACTTATTATTTTGATTTTTGTTTGTTCTCATCCGCCCCACAAAATTAGTGAATCAACTTGGATGGTGCGTTGGAGAAACAGCCTGGACATTAACAATCATGGAGAACGGCGGTTAGTGGGAATTCTTTATTATTTTCTCTTTTGTCTGTTACCAGCCGCCCCCTTTAATTCAAGGATCCACTTGGATGGTGGGGTTCCAAATCAGCATGGGCGAATGGTTGAAATATAGAACCGGCGTACTTCTTATGACTCTGATTAGTGTCTCAGCCAGTATCCATCCTCAGTGGGAATTAATCCGAGCGGGACAGATGCTCTCATATATAAAAGACCGAGTGAAAGCTTGAATCAGAGGTGCTTTGCTCAGAAGTGTCACTGCTTGAAGCAATCAATCGGAATCTCTTCAATCGGAGGTGCTTTGCTCGGAAGTGGACCACTGCTTGAAGCATTCGACCGGAATTTCTTCAATCGGAGGTGTTTTGCTCGAAAATGTTTCTGCTTGAAACACTCAAAGTCAATAGCCTTTCTCCCCTCGAAAGTGGACCCTTCGGGAATGTATTACTCAGAAACACCTCCAAAAATATTTCACTCAGCTATATCTCCGAGCGACAAGCTCCTTCAAAGTCGGAACCATTTTTTTACTTACAATTCATTCATTCAGGAATTCTTCACTCGAATGTCTCAGTCTGAGAGGTATTCCTTCAAAATCAAAGTCTTTCTTCACTCGGAAGCACATCTCTTGGAAGTAAGCCACTCGGAAATACTTCACTCGGAGACACCCCACTCAGATATGTCTGCTCGAAAAGTATTCATTCATAGTTAAAGCCTTTGCTCGGAAATAATTCCTTTGAAATAATCTACTCAGAAATATCTTACTCGGAGACACCCTACTCGGATATATCTTTGCCCGAAAAGTACTCTTCATAGTCAGAGCCTTTCTTTACTCGGGAGTAAACCACTCGGAAATGAAAAGTGCTCCTTTGAAATCAAAGTGTTTCTTCGCTCGGAAACACATCTCTTGAAAATGACACTCAGAAATGGCTCACTCGGATATATCTTTTCCCGAACAGTAATTCATAATCAGAGCCTTTCTTTGCTCGGAAGCAATTCACTTTTGAAGCAACCCACTCGGACATACGTCACTCGGAGACATCCCACTCAGAAGTATGGACCTTGAGAGTCTCTGTCCGAAAGAGGCTCACTCGATATCAAAGATTTTCTTCTCTCGGAAACACACCACTCTGAAATATCCCTGCCCGAAACGTGTTCATTCATAGTCAGAGGCTTTCTTTGCTCGGAAGTAATTCCCTTGAAATGTCCACTCGGAAATGCCTCACTCGGATATAGCTTTGCCCGACAAGTGCTCATTCAAAATCAAAGTCCTTTTCGTTCAGAATCAATTTACTCGGGAATTCTCTACTCGGAAACATCTTTGCCTAGAAAAAGCACATCCCAAATCAGACTCGCTTTTCATTCAGTGGCATCAATCGAAAATTGTTCACTCGGATGTATCTCCGCCTGAGGGGTACTCACTCAATCAGTCTCATTTTCATTCAGAATGGCTTCAGTCAGGAATCCTTCCACCCGATATGTACTCACTCAGAGTCAACCATCTTTCATTCAAAATCGCCTCAATCAGGAATCCTTCACTCGGACGTATATCTTTGGGCGGTATTTGTTCACAGTCATTCCCTTTTTCACTCAGAGTGGCTTTAATCGGGAACCTTCCACTCAGATTTATCTCCAACCGGGAAGAATTCGATCAAGGTCAGCCATTTTTCATTTGGAGTGGCTTTAATCGGGAATTTTCCACTCGAATTTATCTCCACCTGAGGGATACTCACTCAATCAGTCTCATTTCGCTCGAAATGTCTTCCCTCGGAATAACCCACTCGGAAATCATCATTCGGACACATGGAAATTAAAAGAGTCTTTACCCAAGAGGTATTTACTCATAGTCAGAGCCTTTTCTTCATTTCGGAAGTAACTTCTACACTTGAAGCCCACTCAGAAATGCCCTACTCGGAGACATACCACTCGGCAACATCTCACTCGGAGACTCCTTACTCAGAAATGATCATTCCGAGTCACCTTACTCGGAAATAATCATTTTGAGTCACCTTACTCGGAAATGATCCTTCTGAGTCGGAATTCAGTTCTCTCAGAATTCTTTTCACTTGGGAATATCACTCGGAGCCTAAGACAATCCCGAAGACAAACACAAATAGAAAGAAGAGGTTCCAAGTGACGAAATTCCCCATTCTTGCTGAAAATTGACTGGACCGAAGTAGGTGTTCACAGATGCCCCTCTTTACTTCTTTTTCGCGAGAAAAATATAAAGTCTCTTCTTGTTTTTGAAGTGGAAAGGAAGTAAAGACGTGAACACCATTGTCAAAGTCATGCGGACTCCAATAACCAAGAGAGTCAGTATCGTTCCAATGAAGAAAACTAATAGTAGTGCCAATTTTTGTGACTTGAAAAATGAAGCAAGGCGTCTACTTTGATGGCTTTGGCGATCTGATAAGGGTGGAAACCTAGGATTTGACACTTGAAGCTCTTGCTTTCTTTCTTTTTTCTCTATTCTCTCTCTTTTTTTGTTTTTTGTTGTTTTTTTGTTTTTTTGTTTTTTGTTTTTTTTTGAGTTTTAAATCTGGAAAAAGAAGTGGGGCGGTGCTCTAGTTTTTAGCAGGAAGTGGTTAACTGGGAATTATCCTTTGAATGACATGAAGTGGAAGGATTGTCTTTCAGTTAACATGAGGTGAGAGGATTGGGTGTCGATTCTCAATCGATCGGAGATGAAGGGTGCCTCATTCGGTGACCGGAAGAAAAAGGGTGCCTTCTTAGGCGACTGAAAGGTAAAAGGGTGCCATTTGTTCAGTGACAGGAAGGAAGGTAAAGGTGAGGGTGTTGCCTCCCAGTTGACTGAAAAGTAAAGGGTGCCATTTGTTCGGCGACAGGAAGATAAAGGTGAGTGTGTTGCCTCCCGGTTGACGGAAGGGTAAAGAGTGCCATCTGTTCGGTGACTGGAAGCTAAAGGGTGCCATTTGTTCGGCGACTAGAAGCTAAAGGGTGTCATTTATTCTGCGACAGGAAAGTAAAGGGTGCCATTTGTTCGGCGACAGGAAGATAGAGGTGAGGGTGTTGCCTTCCGGTTGCCTGAAAGGTAAAGAGTGCCATTTGTTCGGCGATAGGAAGGTAAAGGTGAAGGTGTTGCCTCCCGGTTGACTGAAAGGTAAAGGGTGTCATTTGTTCGGCGAAGGGTGCAATTTGTTCGGCGACAGGAAGGTAAAGGGTGCCATTTGTTCGGTGAAGGGTGCCATTTGTTCAGCGATAGGAAGGTAAAGGGTGCCATTAGTTCGGCGAAGGGCGCCATTTGTTCAGTGAAGGGTGAAAACCCTGAAGGGTGCCAGCTTTGGCGATTGAGGAAGGTAAAATGGGTGCCCGCTTCGGCGACTGGAAGGTAAAGAGGTGCCATTTGTTCAGCGACTGGAAAGTAAAGGTGAGGGTGTTGCCTCCCGGTTGACTGGAAAGTAAAGGTGCCATTTGTTCGGTGAAGGGAAGGTAAAGAGTGACATTTGTTCAACGAAGGGTGAAAACCCTGAAGGGTGCCAGCTTTGGCGATTGAGGAAGGTAAAGGGGTGCCAGCTTTGGTGACTGGAAGGTAAAGAGGTGCCATTTGTTCAGCGAAGGGTGAAAACCCTGAAGGGTGCCAGCTTTGGCGATTGAGGAAGGTAAAGGGGTTCCAGCTTCGGCGACTAGAAGGTAAAGAGGTGCCATTTGTTCAGCGACTGGAAAGTAAAGGGGTGCCATTTATCCGGCGACTAGAAGGAAAGTAAAGGCGAGGGTGTTGCCTCCCGGTTGACTGGAAAGTAAAGGTGCCATTTGTTCGGAGAAGGGAAGGTAAAGAGTGTCATTTGTTCGGCGAAGGGTGCCATTTGTTCGGCAAAGGGTGAAAACCCTAAAGGGTGCCAGCTTTGGCGATTGAGGAAGGAAACCCTGAAAGGTGCCAGCTTTGGCGATTGAGGAAGGGTCTTCTTAAAGTGCCAGCTTTGGCGATTACGGTTCCACTGGGGAAGAGAGCTTGGGAAGTGCCAGCTTTGGCGATTGTGGTTCCACTGGGGACGAGAACTTGGGAAGTTCTAGCTTTTGCAATTATGGTTCCACTGGAGAAGAGAACTTAGGAAGTGCCAGCTTTGGCGATTGTGGTTCCACTAGGGAAGAGAGCTTGGGAAGTGCCAGCTTTTGGCGATTGTGGTTCCACTAGGGAAGAGAACTTGGGAAGTGCCAGCTTTGGTGATTGTGGTTCCACTGGGGAAGAGAGCTTGGGAAGTGCCAGCTTTGGCGATTGTGGTGAGTTTTTAGGAAGTGCCAGCTTTGGCAGTTTGAGGAGGAAACTTTGAAGGTGCCTGCTTAGGTGATTTGAAGGTAAAGGGTCTGGGGTGATGCCCCAGTTTGAACAAGATCAAAAGATTTTTAGGGGTACTACCCCTTGGCTAGGAGAAAAATCTGGGGTGATGTCCCAATTACGAAGATCGAAAGGATTTTGGGGAACTGCCCCTTGATCGAGAGAGTAGATCTGGGGTGATGCCCCAGTTAGGAAAATTAGAGGTTGGTGGACTACCCCCTGACTGAAAGAGGAATCTGGGGAGATGCTCCAGTTAGAATATGATTGAAAGAACCTTGAGGTATTGCCCCTTGATCGAGAGAGTAGATCTGGGATGATGCCCCAGTTAGGAAAATTGGAGGGATTTAGGGGAACCGCCCCTTGACTAGAAGAACAATTTTGGGAAATGTCCTAATTTGAGTTGTTTAGTGATTCAAGATACCGTCTCTTGATTGGGAGAGAGATTTAGGGTCCACCAGGGATGTATGGCGGGCTTACTGGAGGAGAGAAATTTGGGGGATGCTCCAATTTGAGTTGCTTGGGAAGTGTAGCTCCATTGGGGGAGGATTCGGTGGTTCGGGGTAGTGCCCCTTGATTGGGAATGGATCTGGGGTGATGCCCCAGTTCTTTAGTAAGATTGAAAGATTTAGGGGTACCGCCCCTTGGCTGGGAAAGAAAAGAAACAGGGGAAGATGTCCCAGTTTGGAAAATCCGGCTGAAGGAGTTAGAAGTGTTGTCCCTTTATTGAAGGGAGGATCTGGGGCGATACCCCAGTTATTGGAAAGATTGGAAGATTTTATGGGTACTACCCCTAGGCCAGGAGAAGGATCTGGGGTGATGCCCTAGTTAGGGAGATTGAAGAAGCTAAGGGTGTTGCTTCTTGAATGGAAGAGAAATCTGGGGAGATGCCCCAGTTTGGAAGATCGGGAGGACTTCGGGGAATTACCCTTCGACTGAAAAGACTTGGGGTGATGTCCCAGTTCAAACTTTTTTGAAATTTGGGCACTACATCTTGGCCGACAAAAGACCTGGATATGATGCTCCAGTTTGGAGAGGAATGATAGACTTGGTGGCAAAATCTCAGGTTTAAAAGATTTGGGGTTAACAGGACATCTCGTCCAAATTAACCCATACTTGGCGTCGTTGCCGGGGAAAGGGATACACTAGACTATTGGGATGTACCAAGTTGATTTATTATTATTATTATTATTATTATTATTATTATTATTATTATTATTATTATTATTATTATTATTATTATTATTATTATTATTTTGAATGACCCCCTTAATATGCCTCATGAACAAGACAGAAACCTTGAGAAGATGCCGGCTCCGACTATGAGGTATTGATGGAAACCTCAAAGCGCAATGGAAACTGAGAAGGGCATCGTGATCGGCCATATAAAAGTGTTTTGTCCAATGATTTGGGTAGGTTATAAGAAGAAACCCGAGGAGAGTCGGCTTCAATGAGTGAGGATGCGAGTGAGCCCTGGAAAGTGCTAGTTTTGGCGATTGAGTCTTGACACATCTGCTTGTCACGACACCCTGCAAGAAAGGTTAGTGGTGTAAAGTAAAACAAATTAGAGCTTGAAGAGACTCCCCACAAAACCACAATCCTTAGAGATTTGAGGTGACTCATGACTGAAACAGAGCAGATGAAGCAACCCTAGCTTTGGAAATGTGTCAGGCCCAGTCTTCATAATGATCGCTTGAGGCGAGATCAAGTAACAGGAACATCTTGTCCTCACGACTTTAAATTTTCATTACCTTCTCATTTATATATTAAGGGAAAACATATGTCTTATCAAATCAGGGAAAATCACAATATGAACACGTATCAAAAAAGGTGAGATTGTATTTACAAGTTGAGCGGGGGGTGGAAAAAGGGAGGCCAAAGAAGCAAGTGGAGTTGCATGGGAAATATTGATAATTGGGTAGAATAGGAATGATTTCACAAATCCTCTAATGAACTGCATGAGAACAAAGTGTATTTCAATCCCACATCACGACTTTGAATTCTTCATTTGACCCTGCCTCTAAAAAAGGTAGTTGGACTACGGTCCTTGTGCCTTAACTTGAAATCAGACCATTCACCTAAGAATCTTTAAATTACTCTGCCAAAATCTTGATCCCAATTTATTGCCTGAACTATTCAGGTTTTCAACTTACCAGGTTGTTCTAACTTTTGCCTAGGCTACCTTTCCAGGTTTTCAGCTTACCAGGTTGCTCTAACTTTTGCCTAGGCTGCCTTTCCAGGTTTTCAGCCTAGCGAGCTCCTCTCTCCCTTTTTTTTGTTCTTTTCTCTTTTTTTCTTTTCAAGGTTGCGCCCTTCACAACAAAGGTTTAAGCTGATTGAAAATGAGTTTATTTGATCTCTCTTGATTTAGTCTCATCCTGTAGGGGAATAGATGTTATTTCAAATAGGAAGGTTTTCTCCAACACCATGTATCCAAGGAAACAGGGGTGAGCCCTTTTCGGCACCAATGAGAGGGATCGTTCCTTTCTTTTTTATCGTTTTCTTCTTCTTCGTTTTTTGTTTTTTTTTTTGAATGACCCCCTTGGTACCTTCGTTATGATCTAGCTGTTTTATTTACTCTTAGCCAATGTGGCAAAGAGCTATGATATTAATGGTATCATAGTAGGCCATTCCTTTGGTTACACTGATGTGGGAATAGTTATACTCCCTTAAGGTTGGGGTGTTGATTGCGACACAGATGAAACATTGTTTTTGTCGCATTCTTAGCTTGATAAGATTTATGCCCCCATATGGAAAAGTGATAGTTTGATCTATGAATCAGCTCGCCCCAATTGGTATATGCATAGGGCACCAACCTTGACTCCTTTTTTGTTTTTTTGTTTTTTTTGTTTTTTTTCTTTTTTTCTTTTTTCTTTTTTTTTTGGCAGAGTATTTCTTGACCATGTTTACATTCCTGGGCTTTAGCAAGCCTCTTCCATTCACGTTGGTCAGTACTAATATTCCTTGACGGGTAGATATATCATTATGGAGCCTGGTACTATCTTTATTCATGTAGACTTTTATGTCACTAGATTGAGCTACCATCATACTACAACGTCTTCTAAGGTGACTCGATCGATTTTCCAGTTGTTTAAGAGTCCTCTTCACACTGCTGACCTTGTTGAATGCTTTTGGATAGACCTAGGTGACCCTTATCCAAACGTCCTAGTTAATTCGGCCAACGGACTTTCGTCTTTGGTACTCTCTTCGTCAGCGTGATCAACCAGGTAGTCAAAGTTACGAAATAGAATTGTGATCTCATTGTTCTCAGAAGGATCATTTTTGGATGGATTTTTTTTTGTGTATGATGGCAAAGAGAAGGAGGAAAAATAAAAGAGAGCCAACGAATAAAGGGAAGGTTAAAACGAATAAGGGAAGCAAACAGAAACATTTTGAAATTTGATACGTATTCATTGAGAAAACCTGAAATGATAAAAATATGCTTTTGCCCTTATTACATAAAATATCCCAATGCCTTAGGCATAGCGTTTGGGTTGAAAAAGTCATACAAAAAATAGAAGTTTAAAGTCGTAAAGAGCTAGGTGGTCTCCTGGTCATGAACCTCTCCACTTGGCGTGCAAATTACAAAGCTTGCATCCTCTCCATGCCTCCAATCCCTCCTTATCATACTGATCCCAGGATTCTCATGATTAGACCTGGGGATTTATGATTATATTGGGACTCCCTTCCTGGAAATCTAGCCACTTGGCTTTAATCAGATCCCTCACTTTGAATTTTAAGGCATAACAGTCCTCAGTTGAGTGCCCTGGGGCTCCAGCATGCTAATCACATCGGGTATTAGGATTATAACCTTTGGGGTAAGGAGGAACCATCGGTTTCAATGGACAGGGTACCGCAAGGGAACTACGGATAAGGTGAGGTAAAAGTTCTGTGTAGGTTGTGGGAATAGGGTCGAACTGGACCGGTGTTCGACTATCAGTGGGTTTTACTATGCTTCAGTCTGGATTAGGTGGCTGAGTCTGCCCTAGTGAGGGACAGTAGGGTTGTGGCAAATGAGAATAGGAAGGTGTTTGAGGGATATCCGGATGAAAGCAGAGTTGGAATGGGAAAAGATTGGAGCTTTGGTCAGGGGTGGTAGTGGTCATGTAAGGTGTAGGGGGATTGGCAAGTTGAAAAGAAGTATGAGTCATTAGTCTGGGTTGGGCCCTTTTTTGGTTATAGGAAGTGGCATTAGCATCCTCTTTTTTTTTCCCCTTATCTCCCGATGCAGACATTCTTGTGATAGGTGCCCCAGGCGACTGGGAGGATTGTTAAATATAGGAGTTCATTGCTTGTAAATCATGATCCTCTTGTTGGTTATGGAATGGGGGAGAGTATTCTGAGGGTACTACATAGGGTAGGTTATTGTTTGAGTCTATGAAGACGTGTTGTGGTGCATAAGACATGCCATAGGTTGGTTGAGGATCAATGATGGGGTCGGTCCTGTTAATATTAATGGAAGGTGTCATAGAAGAGGGAATTTGCATTTTTGTCAGTCTAGGAGGATAGAGTGGGGTGGTTGGTAAATGTTGGTCATTCTTGACACCTGTAGAGGGTTCCCCTTCTATGATCTTCTTTTCTAAAAGTCTAGTCATCTCTGCCACTTGCTCCTTTAGCTGGTTAACTTCACTCTTGAGGTTTTCAATTTCTTACTCTCTTTCAGCCGTGAGTCTCCTTTGAAAGTCTAGTAAGGGTGTCGGTGTCAGAGAGAAAAACAAAAAATGTCAGGTGGAAACAGAAGGAAGGAGAATGTCGTGTGAAGCAATCTCAGGCCTTGACGAGCATCCTTTAACCGTTCCTTAGAACGTATCGTTCAAAAGTACTAAGTACGGTAAACATGGAAATTAATACGGGATAATTTTGAAGACAAAAGAATCCTTCATTCTGAGGTAAGAGCCTTAAGCTCAAACATCTCTGGCTCAGGCAACCATGGCTCTCATCCTATAAGTTCAATCCCATGTTAATTTCTATGTCTACTCGAAGGGTATTCGTTAAGCTCTGAATAGCTTCCAGCAAGAATAGAGAGAAATGAGAGAAAGAGCCACCAGGAATTGACGTGCTTTGCAAATTGATACTCCTCTAGTAACTTTCTTGAAAACATTTTTGTATTTAGGGAGGTTACGATTTGACAAAACTTGCAATAAATCAAGAATCGTGTGAGCTACAGATTTTTTGATCATCATCAATACAAAAAGAATTGATTTTTTTCTTTTGATTTTTTTTTATATGTATTTTTTTTTATTTTTTTCGATGATTCGAAAGATCCGTAACTCAAGGCCCAAAGACTTGTGCATAAAAAAAAGGACTACTTGTCTGTTAAAGGATCACTAGTTATAAGTATGTCATTTTTGGAAAAGGTAATCCACTAAACGGGAAAGTAGTCCTCTAATTTGGATCAGAAGGGAAAGTGAGAATGAGGAACGATAGAAGTAAAGTTTTCCCTTTGTACCCTAAGTCGGGTTTTTCTGAAGGTCTCCTGATGGTTCTAAGGTTTGTCTATCAGTGATATCTCGCATTAGGTGGCTTGTTCTAAAACTTCTAAAAGTCACTAGAGCCAAGATCCTACTCATGATGTTAACCACAACAGTAGGAAGTCTACTAGGTGTGGGCACCATGAATAAGTCGAACTCTAGCTGAGATTCTCACGGTAACCAGACAGGAAGTACATCCCAAATGGCTCCGCTATCAATCTCCCCTAATCTTAAGTCTCATTTGGGCCCGGGTATAGGGTCCCACTCAAAGTGTGTGCAAATTGTGAGTGTAGTGTGTGAAAGAGGCATTTAATACCTGTACCTTACTCATCCTGCACATAGAACAAACACAGAGCAACAAAATAAAGTCGTCTAACCTAGGGTTCAATGATCACACAGACATTACCAGAACATAAATGATAGATTACAAACCAAACAGAAACCATATACAAATATTGACAGAAAATAAAATAAAGGAAGAAGTTAAATAATTATTATGCTAATTAAAACATGCGTTATCAAATTGACTGGCTTGACTCTCTAAGTCCCCAGTGGAGTCGCCATCTGTCGCGACCGGGATCGCGGCGGCATGGCCGACCCTCAGATATTAAAACGCGGTTTCGAAATCCTTTCGAAAAGAAAAACAGGGAGTCGCCAACAATATTTTTAAGGATAAAATACCGGGAAAACCTTTCGTTAAAGCATTGGTCATAAAAATGAAATTCCAAATTCGGGAGTCTAATTACAGGTGAGGAAAGTATTAGCACCTCACAACTGTCCGTTATAAAAATGGTTACCTCAATATGATAGCGCGCATTATAATTAGCCAAGAAATTATTTTAACTTCTTCAAAAAAAAAAGAATGTACGAAATGACAAAACATACAAAAATAAACAAAAATAGACAAGGAATTTTTTACATGAGATCAACAGGACGTCTCGTCCAAATTAACCTTGCTCCACCTTTTTTTAAAAAAAAGATATTATAAAAATGAGATTAACAGGACGTCTCGTCCAAATTAACCTCGCTCCTCCTTTTAATAACAAAACAAAGATGGAAACTCTAAAAGTTAAATAAAGAAAGATGGACCCGACAGGAACTGTTTCCCACTCCTACGTATTCTCGAACCTTCGTGAAATCAGGGTCACGTAGTTCTTTGTTGTTATTATTAGTTATAAGGTAAAATAAAGGAAATTTATCAGAATAAATTTAAACCAATGAATAGGTTCAACAAAATTACAACCCAGTAGAAGAACTAAAATAAAAAACAAAAGAGAAGAAACAAAACAGAACCGGTGTGGTGTAGACTTGGGAGGAGCTGGAACGGTGTGGGCTTGAGAGGAGTTGGACGGTGTTGTGCTTGAGAGGAGCTGGACAGTGTGGTATGGATTTGAGGAGCTGGACGGTGTTGTGCTTGAGAGGAGCTGGACAGTGTGGTATAGATTTGAGGAGCTGGACGGTGTTGGTTTGAGAGGAGCTAGACGGTGTTGTGCTTGAGAGGAGCTGGACGCCGGTGTGACAAGAGAGAGAGAGAGAGAGAGAGAGAGAAATCAAAGCGACGCTGTTGTGGCTGTAGAGTTATGGAGCCGGTGTGCAATTCATGAGTGGACAGAGTAAGAGAATGAAGGAAGAGTTTTAACTCAAAGAAAAGCTCTGGAATCCCCTTTTTTTCCTCTCCAGTTGGGGTATTTATAGAAATCCCAGTGTATACTGATTGCTTGAACAGCCCAGAGACAGCCTGGCTACCAATGATTTATGGGGAACAGCAGCTGATGAATAACTTATTATTTTGATTTTTGTTTGTTATCTGCCGCCCCATAAAATTAGCGAATCAACTTGGATGGTGCGTTGGAGAAACAGCCTGGACATTGGCAATCATGGAGAACGGCGGTTAGTGGGAATTCTTTATTATTTTCTCTTTTGTCTGTTGCCAGCCGCCCCACCCCCCCCCCCTTAATTCAAGGATCCACTTAGATGGTGGGGTTCCAAATCAGCATGGGTGAATGGTGGAAATATAGAACCGGCGTTCTTCTTATGACTCGGATTAGTGTCTCAGCCAGTATCTATCCTCAGTGGGAATTAATCCGAGCGGGACAGATGCTCTCATATATAAAAGACCAAGTGAAAGCTTGAATCGGAGGTGCTTTGCTCAGAAGTGTCACTGCTTGAAGCAATCAATCGGAATCTCTTCAATCGGAGGTGCTTTGCTCGGAAGTGGACCACTGCTTGAAGCATTCGACCGGAATTTCTTCAATCGGAGGTGTTTTGCTCGAAAATGTTTCTGCTTGAAACACTCAAAGTCAATAGCCTTTCTCCCCTCGAAAGTGGACTATTCGGGAACGTATTACTCGGAAACACCTCCAAAAATATTTCACTCAGCTATATCTCCGACCGACAAGCTCCTTCGAAGTCGGAACCATTTTTTTACTTAAAATTCATTCATTCGGGAATTTTTCACTCGAATGTCTCAGTCCAAGAGGTATTCCTTCGAAATCAAAGTCTTTCTTCACTTAGAAGCACATCTCTTGGAAGTAAGCCACTCTGAAATACTTCACTCGGAGACACCCCACTCAGATATGTCTGCTCGAAAAGTATTCATTCATAGTTAAAGCCTTTGCTCGGAAATAATTCCTTTGAAATGATCCACTCGGAAATATCTTACTCGGAGACACCCTACTCGGATATATCTTTGCCCGAAAAGTACTCTTCATAGTCAGAGCCTTTCTTTACTCGGGAGTAAACCACTCGGAAATGAAAAGTGCTCCTTTGAAATCAAAGTGTTTCTTTGCTCGGAAACACCTCTTGAAAATAACACTCAGAAATGGCTCACTCGGATATATCTTTTCCCGAACAGTAATTCATAATCAGAGCCTTTCTTTGCTCGGAAGCAATTCACTTTTGAAGCAACCAACTCGGACATACGTCACTCAGAGATATCCCACTCGGAATTATGGACCTTGAGAGTCTCTGTCCGAAAGAGGCTCACTCGAGATCAGAGATTTTCTTCTCTCGGAAACACACCACTCGGAAATATCCCTGCTCGACAAGTGTTCATTCATAGTCAGAGGCTTTCTTTGCTCGGAAATAATTCCCTTGAAATGATCGACTCGAAAATGCCTCACTCGGATATACCTTTGCCCGACAAGTGCTTATTCAAAATCAAAGTCCTTTTCGTTCAGAATCAATTCACTCGGGAATTCTCCACTCGGAAACATCTTTGCCTAGAAAAAGCACATCCCAAATCAGACTCGCTTTTTATTCAGTGGCATCAATCGAAAATTATTCACTCGGATGTATCTCTGCCTGAGGGGTACTTACTCAATCAGTCTCATTTTCATTCAGAATGGCTTCAGTCGGGAATCCTTCACTCGGATGTATCTCCGCCCGAGATGTACTCACTTAGATTCAACCATCTTTCATTCAAAATCGCCTCAATCGGGAATCCTTCACTTGGACGTATATCTTTGGGCGATATTTGTTCACAGTCAATCCCTTTTTCACTCAGAGTGGCTTTAATCGGGAATCTTCCACTCGGATTTATCTCCAAACGGGAAGAATTTGATCAAGGTCAGCCATTTTTCATTTGGAGTGGCTTTAATCGGGAATTTTCCACTCGCATTTATCTCCACCTGAGGGATACTCACTCAATCAGTCTCATTTTGCTCGGAATGTCTTCCCTCGGAATAACCCACTCGGAAATCATTATTCGGACACATGGAAATTAAAAGAGTCTTTACCCAAGAGGTATTTACTCATAGTCAGAGCCTTTTCTTCATTTCGGAAGTAACTCCTACACTTGAAGCCCACTCGAAAATGCCCTACTCAGAGACATACCACTCGGCAACATCTCACTTGGAGACTCCTTACTCAGAAATGATCATTCCGAGTCACCTTACTCGGAAATAATCATTCCGAGTCACCTTACTCGGAAATAATCATTCCGAGTCACCTTACTCGGAAATGATCCTTCTGAGTCAGAATTCAGTTCTCTCAGAATTCTTTTCACTTGGGAATATCACTCGGAGCCTAAGACAATCCCGAAGACAAACACAAATAGAAAGAAGGGGTTCCAAGTGACAAAATTCCCCATTCTTGGTGAAAATTGACTGGACCGAAATAGGTGTTCACATATATGAATTTGAATTATGTCATGAGTAACTAAATTAATTATCTTGGGATGAAGGGGGTGTGATAATATTTTATGATAATGTTATTTTGACTTTGAATTAAATAAATTTCTGTTTTCCATTTAGTTCAAAAAATGCTCAATGCTCTTAGTGATTCCTAACAAGAACCTAAGTGATAAAGTTGTATTCTTGCGGGTATATTAGTAAGTTTAAGTAATTAATAGAATCGAGAGATTTATTGTTACTGGAAAGTTTTTGAACTAAGCCTAAGGTTTTGAAATAATTTTTGTGACCTCGGTAAAACAGTGAAAGTAATCAAAATCTTTTGGGGAATAAATGAGGGATTTTCACAAAACGATAATGGGCCTTTTCTAAGGATTAAGCAGCGCTTTCCATAGGTCAGGTACATTAATAGGATTCCGAGAGGAACATATTAATTAGCTTAAAGAAAATCCGCCTTGGAAAACTTAATTTGATTCTTATTTATGAAAAGTTAAAATTCATTAACATAAAATAGAGTCTTGATCTCCTGAAATCCCAAGATACTCTCAACTCTAATTTTTTAAGTGTCAAGTAAATTTTGTTTCTAAATTTATTTTTAATTTGTGTTTTATTTTACAAAAACATTAAAAATCAATTGTATGGATAATTATTTTCAATATTTTACACCCTTACTAGACTGTTGTCCCTCAAATATCGGCAATATTGAAATTCGATTAGATCATACTTGTTAATAATTTTTTTTGTTTTGTTTGTTTCTTTTTATATTTTTCTTTATTTTTATTCTGTTTGTTACTTTGTATTTTGTTCTTTATTTTGTATATCTGTTGCTGTTTTATTTTTGTAATTGTTTATTTTATTTGTCATTTATTTTCTTTTTATTCGATGAAGCCGTAGTGTCGATCTAAACTTAGGATTTGACCCTGAGATAGAACGTACCCTTAGAGCTTTAAGAAAACAACAAAAACAACAAAAACAACAAAAAGAAAAACAAATGGCAGACCAAAATAGAGCCTTAAGAGATTTTGCCGCTCCAAGTACAAATGGAAAAGGATCTAGCATCCTTAGACCCACAGTGGAGGCTAACAATTTTGAATTGAAGCCTTGATTACTCTCTATGGTTCAACAGAACCAATTCGGAGGTTTACCCTCTGAAGATCCAAATCTTCATCTTTAAATCTTTCTTGAATACTGTGATACCCTGAAGATGAACAAAGCCACCAATGATGCCATTCGCTTAAGACTCTTCCCTTTCTCTTTAAGAGATAAAGCGAGGGCGTGGTTATACTCTCTTCCTGAAGGATCCATCACGACTTGGGAACAATTGTCCAGTGCTTTTATCAATAAATGGTACCCAAGGAACAAGACTGATGTGCTGAGAAAACAAATCATAAATTTCTCACAAAAGATGATGAATCCTTATATGAAGCCTGGGAGAGATACAAGGAGTTGCTAAGAAAATGTCCTCACCATGGGATAGAAAGGTGGTTGACAATCCATATTTTCTATAATGGACTAACTTCCACACAAAAGATCTCTTTAGATGCTGCAGCTGAGGAGCCTTCATGAGTAAAAACGTTGATGAAGCTGAGAACCTGATTGAGGAAATAGCTCAAAACACTCACCAGTGGAACTCTGAGAGAGGATTACCTGCTAAAACACCAAGTAAGCACTCTGTTGATGCTCTTTCCCTACTTTCTGCCAAAGTTGAAGCATTAACATTAAAACTTGATAAAATAGGGTCAACAGGTACTACTAATATTGTTTGTGAAGTTTGTGGTGTTTCAGGACATGGAGCTGTAAACTGCCATTTAGCAATGACCCTTAATCAAGAACAAGAAATGCATCAGGTGGATGCTATTGGAAACTATGGTGGAAATTATCAAGGTAACTACAGACCTCCACAAGGTCCACCTGGCTTCCAAAATAGGCCACCTCAATTCCAAGGTAGTCAAAGTAACTACAAACCTCAACAAGGAACCTATATTCCACAAAAATCAAAGCTAGAATCCTTGATGGAGACATTTGTAGCTACTCAACTTAAACAAAATGATGAATTCTCTGATGCAATAAAAAACTTGGCTTCAAAAGTGGACTCTCTTGCCACCCATAACAAAATACTAGAAAATCAAATTGCCCAACAAGCCTCCTATTCTCAAAGAGCACCGGGAACATTTCCTGGGAAACCCGAGGCTGGACCTTCCAACCATGCCATGGCTATCACTCTTAGGAGTGGTACTCAATATGATGGTCCAGTTGGCAAGACTGAGGAGAAAAAGAAATTGGATGAGTCTCTATCTCACTCGATGAATAAGGAAGAAAAACCACAAGAAAAGAAAGAAGAGGTTAAGCCATATCAACCTCCTATTCCATTTCCTCAGCACCTGGCTAGAGCAAAGTTGGACAAATAATTTGGTAAGTTTCTTGATGTTTTAAAGAAATTGTATGTCAATATTCCCTTCATAGATGTTTTGCAGCAAATGCCTATCTATGCGAAGTTCTTAAAGGATATTTTGTCCAACAAAAGAAAGCTGGAAGAAGACAGTACAGTGGCACTTACTGAAGAGTGTAGTGCTTTAATTCAAAAGAAGCTTCCACCCAAGCTCCAAGATCCAGGTAGTTTCTCTATCCCATGTATGATTGGTAACATGACAATAGATAGGGCATTATGTGATTTAGGAGCTAGTGTTAGTTTGATGCCTTTATCTATTTTTAAAAAATTAGGATTGGGTGAATTGAAACCTATTAGGATGTGTTTACAATTTACTGATAGGTCCATTAAGTATCCTATAGGTATCTTAGAGGATGTTCCTATTAAGGTAGGAAAAATTTTTATCCCTGCTGATTTTGTTGTGCTAGAGATGGATGACGATTCTATGATCCCCATTATATTAGGCAGGCCTTTTTTAGCCACTGCAGGTGCTGTGATCGATGTCAAGAATGGTAAGTTGTCTCTGACTATAGGAGACCAAAAGGTTGATTTTAATTTGAAAGATGTTTTGATAAAACCTTCTCATGATAATGTTTGCTGTAAAATTGAAATTGTTGACCGAGTGGTGAAGGAAGAAACTCTTCTTAATGACCCACTTGAATCTATTTTTCTGAATAAGTTTGCAGGAACATCAAAAAGCAGTGAAGGTAATATACCACTGAGACGTGACACTGAGGTCATGGTGAGCCCAAATGTTGAACTTAAATCTTTACCTTCCATACTAAGGTATGAGTTTCTAGGCCCTAATCAATTCTTGACTGTGATTGAGGGATAGAGTCTGGATGAAGACGTTAAACTTACCACTTATGGGGAGGTAACCCCATGTCTTTATTTTTATTTTAAAAAAACAAAAAAAAACAAAAACAAAAACAACTATATCAGATGCTAGTTTGGGGTTACTACAGGTAAGTTTTCTTATCCTTTTATCATCCATTTTAACATTGAGGACAATGTCAAATTCTGGTTTGGGGTGGTAGATAAGAAAACTTAACTATTTTATTTACGTTGTATGATTGTTATATTTTTCATGCATGTGTGTTTTCCTTGTTTTGTTTGTAATCTTGTAATTTACCATGACTGTATGATAAATTTACTTTGAACACAAGGCTAAAGTATCTAAGGACCCCAAAATTTTAAGTATCTAAGGACCCCAAAATTTTGAGTAAAATTTTCAAAATTTGATTGTTTAAATGCCAAATCAATGTCTAAATGAACTTTATGTGATTAAAATTTTCTTTGAAAAGACATTCCATGGTTAGACTTGAGCCAAAATAGGTTATTTATCAAACAAATTTTCAAAACCCATATCTTCTTGATTGAGTGAATCTCATAGTCATTAATATTCTAGAACTTGTTTTTCAACCAATTCAAAATGGTTTTTGATTATATGTCTTAGGATGATAAAGGCACAATTAGGCCTTATTCTTAAGCCTCAGAACTTTTGCATAATTTGACCCCTAGTTGCCCCTCTTGAGCCTAAAAGTGAAAATTTTTCTTTGAAGCCTTTCATTGACTGATATTCTCTTAATGGTGAAAAAGTTGGAAATTTAGTGGAGCAAAGAAATAAAAAAGGACTTAAGAAAAATATGTGTCGCAACCTGGATCGCGACGGCGCGGCGAGAAAGAAAGAAAGTGTAGAATGAAACAGGGAGTCGCCACCAACATTTTTATCCATAGGAAAAACATTGGAAAAAACTAAGTTCAGTAAAGCACTAGTTAAAAATTGAGATTCAAGTTCGGGAGTCGGTTACGAGTAGGGAAGGTATTAGCACCCTACATCGCCTGTCAAAAACAGTACCAAGATTGAAAATGCGTAACATAAATAGCCTTACAAAAGATGGTTTATTTCTTCCCTTTTATTGTTGTATTTTTTATTTAAAAACGACAGAGTGGAGTGAGAGAACTGTACAAACATAGAATGTCGAAGCGAGGTCAATGGGACGTTTCATCCGAATTAAACTCGACTTCGATATGAGACAGAGAGGGGAAGAGAATGCTAATAAGGCGTCACGCCTAAATTAGACGTTCTCGAAAAAAAAACAGGGATAGGAAAGAGATAAGCGGGACGTCTCGTCCTAAGTATCCCTTCCTTATGAATTATGGCGAGGCTTGAGCAAAAACTAGGGGGAAATCAACAAGACGTCACGTCTAAATTGATTTTCACGGAAGCGACCAAAAAAAGAACATTTATGAAAGAAACATGAAAGTGAGGAAATAAATCAATAAAAAGAAATAAGAAAGATGGGCCCGACAGGAATTGAGGTCCTGCTCCTACGTATTCTTGAATTATCAAGAAATCAGGGTTACGTAGTTCTGAGTGTTTTTCTTTTAGGAAAAGACTTGGGAGATGATGATGGATGTTACTGAGGTGGGGAACTCGTACAAGGCGAAGTTCTTCGCACGTGTACGAATCCTAAAGAGGTTGTGTAGACGGGAGTGCTCCCGTACGACACTATTTAAAAATGATTTATTTCCCCTTTTTTTATTTTATTTAGATTTGAAAGAAAACATAGGAAGCATTTATTTCCCTTTATTATATTTTTACTATGAAGCGAAAGGGGAAGGTAGCAGAAGCTACAAAAGAGAAAGGGAAACAGTAAGTTCGGAAAACAGAGGGAAAATGAGCAAAAACTGAGGGGAAGAAGAGAAAACCGAGTGAGAAAGAGGGAAAAACCGAGTGAAAATGGAAGAAACCGAGTAAAAAATGAAATACTGAGTGATAAAAGCAGAAAACCGAGTGAGGACGAGGAAAACCGAGTAAAAATGGTAAAACCGAGTGGAAATAGGAAAAATACCGAGTGAAAGTAGTAGATTACCGAGTGAGGAGTGAATACCAAGTGAGACTGATTGAGAAGAGGGACGGTGTTGGAGTTGAGAGGAGTGAAGAGGTCGGATTTGGTGGACTTGAGGGGAAGGCTGGACGGTGTTGGTGGTTTTAAGGAAGAAGGACGGTTGATGTGGGTTTGAGGAGAACGGTTGGTGGAGAAGGGAATTGGGACGGTGTGTAGGAGAGAGGAGTGAGGAGGTCGGATTGGTGAGGAGAAGGAGGAGTGGGGCTGTTGGAGAGGGTGAGAGGAAGGAGCTGGAGGGTGTTTGGTGGCTGGAAGGGGGCTGGACAGTGTGTGAGAGAGAGAGGATGAGGGTGAATTCAAGCAGAGTTTTTTTCCTTAATGAATGCCCCTGTTTCAAAGCTTCAGCCCTCTATTTATAGGCTTTTTCGAGTGGAAAGCCAGCTCAGGCTTCCACTCCGAGTGGAAAGCCAGCTCAGGCTTCCACTCTGAGTTGAATGCCAGCTCAGGCTTCCACTCGGTCCTGGTAGTGGGGGACAGTGGCTGGTGGGAATTTTTAATTCCTCCACTTCCGCCCCTTGTCTGCCAGCCACCTCCAGGATTCCTGGATCCACTTGGGTGGTGGAATCCAGGTCAGCATGTGCAATCCGAGAGAGAATGGTAGAAATCCGAGAGAAAATAGTAGAAATCCGAGAGAGAATAGTGGAAATCCGAGTGAGGATGGCTCGGATCAGCCTCCCAGTCAGTATTCGTCCATATTGGGAGTCAATTCCGAGTGGAATGAAGCATTTCCCATAGAAAGCCAAGTGAAAAATACTCCTTTCCAAGTGAGAATTCTTCTGGGAGGAGCTGTGAGATATTCAATCGGAACCGAGTGCCAAGTGACTCGGCACCGACTGAAATGGTTGAATAATGACTCAGAATTGGGTGAGAAGTAGCCCAGTAATTGTTTAAAGGATGACTCGAAGATAGGTGAAAGATGACTCGGGAACGACTGAAAAGTGGCTCGGTGATGGTTTGAAGTATGGCTCAGAAATTGGTGGAAATGGGCTCGGTAATTTTCTTGAGGAGGGATGAGAGGGAATCGGTTTGAAAAGTGAGTGGTCATTTGGGAGTGGGTGAGAAAGGAATGACACGGAATTGGTAAAAAGTGAGTCAGAAATGATTGAAGACTGACCAAGAACTGACTGAAAAGTGTCACTCAAAAACCGATCGAAGATTGACTCAGAACTGATTAAAAATAACTCAGAATTAGGTGAGAATGATGACTCGGAACTTGGTAAAAATTGACTCGAAAATGAGTAAAGGATGACTCAGAATCCGGGTGAGAATGGTGAGTCAGATTTGGGTGAAAATTGGTGACTCGGGTTTGATGAAAATAAGCTCGGTGATGTTTAAATATGGCTCAGAAATTGAGTGAAAGGACTCACTCGGTTCTGATTGAAGAAACAACTCTCGGTTCTGATTGAAGAGGCAACACTCGGAATTCTTTCAGTCGGATGTATTTTGCTCGGATCTCATCTCTATGTGAAGCATTCACTCGGAATTTCTTCAAAAGTGACACAGAACTTCACTGCTTGAAGAATTTACTCGGAACTGACCTCGGGAGCTCTTAATCAGAATCGAACTTGGACATTTTCACTCGGAACCTTCCTTCCTTGCACTCAGAAATTGGAAATTTGAATTTTCTCACTCGGAATCTACCTATTTTCCACTCAGACATTGGAATTTCACTCGGAAATCAGCTATTTGATGCACTTTCTTAGAAGTTCTTCACAAATCCGAGTCTTGGATTGCTTGGAAACACATGACTGTTTCCCAACTCACTCGGAGTCGGCTTCATGCTTCAATCAGAATTAAAAACTCAGTTTTATCAATCGGTATCTCCTGAACCACTCGGAGAGACTTTGCACACATTCAGAAATCATTTCATTTGGTTGTTGTTACCCGAGAACCGATTGACGATTGACCATTCGGCACAGGATCAGTCGGAACTTAGCATTTTCACTCGGAAAGGGCTTGCTTCCCACTCAAGACTTGGAGACTTGGTATTTTCACTCGGAAAAGCTTCCCCCAATCAAAATTTGTCCTTCCAATTACACTCTGAGTCGGATTTTCCTTCGCTCAGACTTGTTTTCACTCAGATCAGTAGCAATCAGAAAGCACTCACTCGGATTTAGCATTTCTTCACTCAGATTAGATGCAATTAGAAAGCATTCTGAGTAATTTCACTCGGATTTACTCCAACAGGGGCACATTCCACTCGGATTTGATCCATTCTGAGTAATTTCACTTGGATTTACTCCAATAGGGGCACATTCCACTCGGATTTGATCCATTCTGAGTAATTTTACTCGGATTTACTCCAATAGGCGCACATTCCACTCGGATTTTAGTTCAACAGGGCTATATTTCACTCCTAAATGCTTCAATCAGAGTCATCTTACTCGGATTTGCCATTTTTGGGCCATTCCACTCGGATTTTCTTCATTTTGACTCGAATTTGACCATTTTTTGAGTTTTTCCAATCGGATTTATTTCCACCAGGGCTGTATTTCACTCAGAAATGCTTTAATCTGAGTCATCCTACTCAGATTTGCCATTTTTGGGCCATTCCACTCGGATTTGCCTCCAACAGGGTTGTATTTCACTTGGAAAAGCTTCATTCTGAGTTATTTCGCTCGGTTCTGATTATTTTGGAGCCATTCTACTCAAATTTGACCATTCTGAATTAGAATTCAGTATAAAAAAGATTCATTCCACTTGGACCGGACTAAAAGAGGTGCTCACAATATGTATAGGATGCAAAGAAAAGCAAGAAAAAAGAAAAAGAAAATCAAAAGGATGATATTGAATGAATTCCAAAAAGTCCATAAAAGTTCAGAAATTTGCTCTGTTAAATTTATGATGGTAATTTGAATCACTCATGACTGTTAAAGCCCTTTTGTATTCCATTTTTCTTGAAATTCCTACCTTGACAATACAACCCAAGGCCACGTTACAACCTTTGAAAGACCTTTAGACTTTAACATATTTTCTATCTAAACTGTGGAGTTTCTGGTTTATTAACAAGCCTATGGTAATATTTTTTGACTATGATGATCTGAGTGATACACAAACCATGAAACACTTTGAGTGAAAATTGAGAGAATAGTATCCTCTGTCTTGATAATGAAAATTGATTCACATAAGAAAATTAATATTGGCATTTGAATAAATCTTTTTCTCTATTTTGGATTCCTTAGTTTGTTGAGCTTAGTGTTTTCTGTATCTTATCATGTGAATATGGTAATTGCTTGAGGACAAGCAATGTTTTGGTTTGGGGTATTTTGATAAGTGTTTTATAACATAATAAATTAGATTTAGTTTGCTTAGGATTTTAATCATTATGCACTGTATTTCCTTAATTTCTCCACACTGGTAGTAGCAACGTTTCTGGCTTCGGCCTGTTCCTGAAGTTTCTTCAGAATGTCGATCCGAGCCATTTCGCCTAAAAAACAGTAACCGTTGTCAATACCAGTAAAAAATAATAATAATAATAATAATAATAATAATAATAATAATAATAATAATAATAATAATAATAATAATCTCTCTACCTAAGTAAGTATCCTGACGAGACTCCGTCCCGAGGAGGTTTTTGCAGGAGATCTTGCCAAAGCGAGAGTAGGACCTCAAAGCGTCCAAGACTTTCTTGGACTCCGTCGATAAAACACTCTCAATGACGGAATAGGCATTGCTGGTCAGGAGAAAGTGCTCATGGGTCCAGCCGGTGTAGAACTTCCTAGAAAAATCTGAATTCTCCCAGAACACTGGCCTTCCTGCATTAACCTCAACTTTGACATAGGAGTGTTTGAAGCTGACTCCGTCCATCTTGGCCGACTCGGTGTAGCTCTCAAAGTTTACAACCTTGGCATCACACCGAAGGTTGATGAAACCGAGCCTGCGTTACCCCGGCGCATCACCCTGCAGTAAGTGAAAAAAAGGGCAACAGTGGGGACGAAGTGGAAATACTCCCCAAGTACCTCCAAAGATTTCACCAAACCCCAGCCGTTGGGATGAAGCTGGCTGGGGGAGCAGTCCAAGAACCGGAGTACCCCCATTTCAAACTCCATGAGGGGAAGACGGATGCCAATCTTGGAAAATAGCATTTCGTACATGAAAATGTACCTAGACCCTGGTTGATGGCAACTCCGATCCGATGTTAATGGGTAGATAACGGTGAAATCATCTTCATGTTCCTTGCCGGAGTGAACAATGACGTCCTCGATGGTGACATCAGCAGCATCCTCTGCATAACGAGAGACGATGTTCCTGGGGTCTTCATGAGCCCAGAAGTAGGGATCCTTGGCCTTCTCGGTGAGCCAATCTATCCGATGTGCTATGACATTGGTCTCGACGGTGTTAGTTGGGATCACAAGGGTTCCGGTAGAAGAATTTCAAGAGGAATCCATGAGGACAGTGTGGCGGAGGAATGGAACACAGCTATAAAATACCATATCATCAGATAAGTAAAGATCGGCACTGCTATCCCGCTCACTAGCAATGCCTAAATCAAAAGATGAGGACGATGTATGGGAGTTAGACAATGTGTCAAACTCCCTCGTTTCCCACAAAGGCAAGGTGGAGAAACGATGTCCTAAAACTATCGGCCGGTGTGAACCCCCAGAGGCAACTTTACGCTGACCCTGGCTCGTGACTCCTCCCGACTGACGCCGGGATGTGATTGAACGAGGTCCAAATAGGACCTCGACAGAGTCGTTGCTTGAACCGTTGTCCATGCCCTATCTAGAAAATGAAGGAAAAGACGGTGTAGAGATACCTGCTGAGACGATGCGAGCTGTCCTTTTAGTGCAAGCCAGGATGTTTCAAAGACACCGGAGGATTTGAAGACACCGGAAGCTTTGAGCATCGGAGCAGTAGAGGTTCGGAACGAGAAAACAAGTGAAAATGAACGACCCCCCTGACTGCTTTTATAGAGTGGGGAGACGGGGATCTAGAACGTTCCATATTCCGGCCCAGGCCCATGAAAAAGGCCCACTCACTTCAACTATTCACATTCCGGTCCGAGGGCGTGAAAAGGTGAAATTCAAAAGGACGAATCAGGTGGTGACACGTGTAGGGGCTCTCAAGTCATTTCAAGTGGGTACCAGTCAGGAGATCACACCAGCGGTTATCATATCGTTTGAGAAGCTCTTCACATGACCCGACATCGGTGTTCACGTCTTTACTTTTTTTCCCTTCAAAAACACAAAGGCTTCATGTTTCTCTTGTGAAAAAGAAGTAAAGAGGGGCATCTGTGAACACCTACATCGGTCCAGCCTGTTTCGACATCAAATTGACATCGTCTAAAAATGATGCAAACCGATGTGGAGGGAGATGACATCGCTCTCAGAATTCCAAATAAGGAACACCGGTCTGTAATATTAAAAAGTAACACCGGCTTGGATCATTGAAAGGAACACCGTCTAGTGAACCGGTGTCCCTCATGATCCGGTGTAATAGGTTTCATGGACCTAGCATCGAATTGACGAGTCCAGTTGCCCATACAGTGACTTGTAATCGCACCATCCAAGCTGATCCTCGAATCCTAGGGGTGGCAGACAACAAATAAAAAAATAAAAATAATAATAAATTACCCACCAGCCGCTGCTCCCCATAATTGTTAGTGGCCAGGCTGTCTCTCCACTACGCACATGGGTCTAGTGGAGGCTTGAGTTGTCCAAACACTCAGCAGACACCCTGAAAGCTCTATAAATGCCTCAGCTGAAGAGGCATAAGGGTTGACTTTTTGAATTCTTGAACCCCCAGAGAATTAGGCCTGAACTTTGAACCCCTGAGAGCTTGCACCAAGAAATCCTAAAATCTAGTTGCTCTGGTGTTTGAAAAATCCTAAGCAGTTAGTTCAATCCATGGCTCCCTGAACCTTAAAAAATTGCCTTAGGACACCGGTCCCAACCCAGTTTACAGTGAACTTCTCCCTGCCGCCCATATCGTCCAGAAACCATAAATCCAGGAGCTTGTGTTCATCAACCCCACATTGGATCTCCCATTGAACCGTTACACCGTCTCTACGCCAAGCTCCACATTAGCTCCCTATTGTCACTTTTTTAATAGATACCAGCATTACTCCGGTTGTTGTTGCTCAGGCCTGCACCGGCTCACAGTTGAACTCCGGTCCTCAGTACCTCCCCTACACCGGTTACATTCTGTCCCTTGCTGTTATTTTCTTTCGTTTGTTTTCTTGTTGTCTTTCTTTTCTACTAAATTCATCGTTTTGTTAAGTCTGTTCTCTGGAATAATCTTGTTCTGTTACATCTTACTTTTATTTTTGCTTTATAATCAAACAAATGACAAAAAGAAAATAAGTGTCCCTCATGTCTCTTTTGATCAACGTAGAAATTTGTTTTTTTAACCAATGTCGTGCAGGAGTACTCCCGCCTACATTGTTCTTAAAGTTCGTACACGTGCGAAGAACTTCGCCTTGTATGTATCTTCCCTATGAGCTTTGCTCATCACCAAGTCTCTAGCTCCTCTTAAAACTCCCTCAAGAACTACGTGACCCTGATTTCTCGAAAAACTCAAGAATACGTAGGAGCAGGACTTAACTCCTGTCGGGCCCACTTCTTTTCTCCTCCCGTTCTTCTTTAAAAATTAATGTCATTCCCATCATTGCATAAAAGTCAATTTAGACATGACGTCTTATTGATTTTCTTCCATTTTGTCTTGACCTCAGTCATTCTTCATAAGGATCGGGCTAATTTGGACGAGACTTCCTGTTTATCCTCTTCATCCCCCAACCCTGCATCTTGATGAGAGAATGATTAATTTGGACGGGACGTCCTGTTAGCATTCTTGCCCTTTTCCACACACATCCCTATTAAAAAGCCAGGGCTAATTTGGACGAGACGTCCTATTAACCCTTTTTCATTCTCAACCTTGTATTTTTATGGAAGGATGACTAGTTTAGATGTGATGTCTTGTTGGCATTCTCTTCCTCATTGGTTTTGTACATTCCCCGTGTAGATCCAGGTTAATTTGAACGAGACGTCCTGTTAACCTTGCTTCAATACTCCATGTTTGTCTGTTTTGGTCCCTCTGTTTCAAAAAATAATAATAATAAAAAGGAAGAAATAAAATCTCTTTTGTAAGGCTATTTATATCATGCGTTTTCAATCTTGGTACTGTTTTTAACAGGCGATATAGGATGCTAATACCTTCCCTACTAGTAACCGACTCCCGAACTTGAATCTCACATTTTTAACCAGTGCTTGACCAAAGCAAGTTTTTTTCCCAATGTTTTTTTTTATGAATAAAAAACGTTGGTGGCGACTCCCTGTCCTTTCACCGCCTCTTCGAGGGTCGGCCGCGGCGCCGCGATCCCGGTCACGACACACATTATCATGCACATATGCATAAACACAACAATTCATCATTGAGAGGGGTTAGTGTGAAGAGAGCTTGGTCGGACCTGTCAAAATCAATCATCAATCACAATTAACACATCGCAAGTGTAATTATATTTACAATCATCTAAATAAAACATGTAATGCTCTGATACCACCCAATGTGACGTCCTAAATTCGCTATTCGGTATTACGGATATCGACTTCTAATTAATGAAAAGTAGAGAGAATTTTTTTTCGCGTTTATTTCAACACTTAATTAAGATACGCCACAATTCAAGACTTATAATGACTACCCTAGATCTAATTAGAAACCAACCCATATGTGAAGAGATGAGAAGGTGAAAGCTAAGCAAGTACCTAATTAACTTCGTGAGTATACAAGATTGTCATTCCCTAATTCCTCTATCACTTATATTGGTCATTAATTCTTCAAATTCAAGGCACATTCTCTTAGCCACACTCTTTAAGCCTAATAGTCATAATCATGAGTATCCACAATAAATTTTTCCAAGAATCTACAAAAGTGACAATATCATCCATACATGTTAATAAGTCATTAATTTTTGCCTCTTGTCTACTAGTCCTTTTTATACACCCTTAACTAGAAGTAAAATATCACATTATCTCATCTTACACTCCATACACTAATTATGTAAGAAAAATTCAGCATTGTACTCACATAATTTAAAACCTCATAAATCCATTCCATAACTACATCCCTGCAACATGCATAATATCATGACTCAAACTCAACTTTCATGCATAATAACTTCATTCATAAAGGTTTGTAATCACCAACCTCCAACATACTAACAAGGTCTTAACTCAATCTCTACATCTAAATATATCATAAATAATCTAACAAACTCATTCAAAATTCCAAGGACCTAGGCATTTACACCAATAGTCAAGCTATACAAAAATAATGTCTATACACAATAAATTCTACCAAGAATTTAAATCATCATTTTCAAAAAGATTGTCAGCCAAGGCAAATAATGTACCCTCTTCACACCATGCCACCCCTCTAAAGAGAGCATCACTCCTCCAATCCAACCTACATCACAAGGCTAAAATGGACAACATGGAGAGTGAGTATATTTTCTCAATGATGAACAATTATAATGATGATTCATGTATAGTGAAGCAATCTTATATATTTTCCTTCAACATATTCAATCTTATTGATATAATAGATAGATTATAATTCGACAATCAAATTCACACTTCATACACCCCAAAGGCCAACTCATGCCGAAAGCTTTAAATGTCAACCTTAATTTAAGGTGCTCATAAGAAATTCATTTTGGATGCTCAAATTCAAATATCATGCACACATAAATAATGCATATGTTATCCAATAAGTAATGCACATGCAATGAGACAAACTTAGAACAATTTCCATTTCCTCTTCATATGCACGATTCATTCATATGACTACAACCATGCATAGTTGTTCAATATTTTAAACCAACGCAAGGTTTCATTCTCAAGATCAACGCAAGATCATTAAATATCACATGGTATACATTACAACCACGCATAGTCATTTATACATTCAACCAACGCAAGGTTGTTATTCTCAAGATCAATGCAAGATCATTATTTATCACATATGAGATGTCATGCATGCCATGAGATACAAAAGTGCACATGATGGTCTCAATTTTTACATAATCCCATTTCATTATCATACATAAACCAAAAGAGCATATCAAAGGTATATCACCATCACAATCATCAATTTACCACTAATGTCATTCAAGAGTCTTGCTTTACATATTCATCACACATAGCAATAATAAAGCAACCAAGACCTACATGCAAACATGCATCACACATACATACATCATCAACACCAAGGCCATACTTTTAGAAAATAAACTTCTCTCCTACCTAAAGAGAAGTACTCCGATGGGTTGGAAGAGTTAGATGGTCCCACTTTACCGGAATGGTCAAAGCCTACATTAATATACATAAAGCTATATCAAACACCACACTACACTTTTGATGTTAATCACCATTTCTCTTCTATAAGTTCATATTTTTATATATACAAGGTCACATTAGATTTAAACCACTCTCCTCTTTAAAACTTGAAATTAAAGTCATCACTCATACACTTTTCCAATATCTTAAAGAACAATGACCATGGTTTGGAATTAGCCAAAGCCCAAAGATTAGTTATTAAGCTTCACAAGTTTTCTAAGTAACTTTCTAAGCCATTATAATTAATTATAGTGTTTCATATCCCTAAAAGGTGGCAAGTCTTTCTTTACTAACAATTTAGCTAATTGGTTCCCTTACTTCTTAAATTTCCTAATTATCTTGGTAATGGTTTCAATGCTAAGGAAAATCATCCTAAGTCATTTTTAGTACCTATCATTCACCTAAGGTATAAATCATACCCATTATCACCTAAATGTCAAGTCTTTTCCTACCAACTAGTTACTTTTTCCCCACTAACATACTAGTTAAATTTCATGAATGTGACTTCACTACAAGCATAATTCCTACACTTGTCCTAATTGCCCATAATTCACAACTTCATGTTTCCATTACCTATTAGAGACCAACTATACACATTTGTTTCCATCTTTGTTGTTTCCAACCACCAATGAATACCACAAAACCTTTACTAATTCATTTTTAGTCACAATTAATATTTCTAAGACCATAATTATTTTTGTACCCTAACTATGACCTAAACTCTTTTAGTTCACCATTATGCCAAAATTGTCAATCACATACATTCATACTCTTTAATTTCAATTAACATTCACTTGTTATATATTTATGCATAATGCATTTTCATGAAGCTCCCTAAGCTAACAATCCATCAATTTCACTTTATTGGTTTAAGTTCCTAATTTAATTTCTCCTTAACACTATACTTTTCATACTTAAATCTCCTAACATTGATTCCAATTTCTAAACCATATTTCATATTGTTCCATTAGCATACCAATAAGGCCAAGGTAACTAAAGTCACTCATAACACTTTTACTACTCCTAATTCACCTATAAAGCTCCTATACTAACCTAATCCTTCATTCTTCAACCTAACATCACCAATTTATTTCAATACACTAATTTAGGTCTCACAATCATTATAAAGTCATCCACAATAATTTAAGTCTACCAATTACAATTTTTCCCACTATTTAAAGTAAGCATCAAATTCTAGTTTTTCAACCAAAACTAACTCATTCATTCCAACAATAATTAATCTCATTCCAACAACTAATTCTTTTCATATTTCAAGTCACAAAAATAATTATCCAACATCAACAACAAAAAATTCCCAATGGTCTCCTAACCTAGGTTTTGGGTTCCACATGCAAACATCAATTTTTCCAATAACAATCCCATAATTTATAACATATTATGCTACTTAATTTAAAGCCTACTAAGGGTTCATGACATACCCCAATGGAATTCAAGGTTCCAAATTTAAGAGAGCAAAAAAAATTGGGTATTGATGAGCCCTAATCCCAAGTGCTTGAACAAGCTCCTCCAAAGTGTCAAAGAAGCTTCCAAGAACCTTAAAGTTTTGTCACACCATGGTTAGGCACAATAAGGGATTTTCGGTTTTGATGAGGGGGCTAAGGAGAGATGATGTAAATATGAAAAAATGAAGAGAAAGAGGAGAGGGATAAGGTCCAAACCTTAAAAACTTGTCAAAAATGACACCTTTCTTCAATTTCCATCAAGTTTTGGCCATGGTTTATGGTGGAAGAGTTTTGAAAATAGAGAGAAGAAGAAGAAGAGGCAAGCACGGTTTTGAGGAGAAGAAGAAGAGGGCTGACGCAGATTTGGAAGAGAGGGAAGAAGAAATTGGTTTCTTGGCTTTTAGTGCAATTTTACCATAATGCCCCACACTTAAAATTTTTTGGCTCCAAGGCCCATTTTTTTTGCAAATTCATATGTTTGGGCTTCAAATTCTGATAGGGAATAGCCCATGATGGTGTTCATAGCCAGCCCACTTGGTTGGGTGAGATTCGTCGCGTTTTGGCTCGAAAACAAACCTTTTGGTCGCTCGGGGCCCTTCGTACGTCTAATTAATTAATGATAAATTTTTCCAGGTTTATTTTTGGGTTGAAAATATTTATTTGAGTTTTTTCTAATATTCAATAGTTATTTTTGGGTTAGTGAATTTTTTGAGGCCCAATTGGGGTCCGTTGCCCAAATTGGTCGTTTCCAACGTTAAACGACGCCGATAAATCCCGAATAATTCACAATAACTCACAAGAACACTCAAATTAATTTTAACTCATCGTTAGCACATAAATATTTATTCCTAATAATTATCTAATGTTTCCCGGCCTGTTGGGCCCGTCTCTGTATTCTGCTCGTACGTCGTTCGTCAATTAAACGACGACAGTAATCGTTGTATTCGTCGTATCAACTCGAGGGCTCCATAATTAATTTTTTCTATATGTATAGGAATCCAAATAATTATTTCCTATAGTTGTACTATTTATTTACTCCAATTAATTAATTTTACTCAAATTTCTAGGATTTTACATGTATCTGTAGCCTGGTCTGGTGAGCATGGTATAAATAATTGTGTGGTTCCTATTTTGATAATCTTGCAATCATCTGTTAATAATTTTTCCAATTGGGTACCTTTAGTTGTTCTGAGTTCTTCATTCCCTATTATTCATGTTTGTGGTGATGATGATTGCTTGGGGACAAGCAATGTTTTAGTTTGGGGTGTTTTGATGGGTGTTTAGTTTGAATGGTTTTAGTGGTATTTTGTCTAGGTTTTCTAGGTCATTTGTGTTGTTTTTATCCCTAATTCCAAGTGTTTTTCCTTCATTCCGCATTTGTTACTTGGGTGTTTCAAGTTTTGCAGAAATAGCTTGGTTACAGGTGCATACATTCAAAAACAAGAAGTATTTGAGGAAGCATTGGATGAATGAAAAGGAGTCAAGCCACGAAAAGCTAAAAAAATAAAGCCTTATCCACCTTTAAAAGCATGATAGAGAAAGGATTTACCAAGATGGACATTCCGGGACCTCAAAGTAGTGAGAAAAGAGCAAAATGGTGAAATCCAGAGAAATCCACTGGCAGTGGGTTTTTCCCACTGGCCGTGGACCTCTCTAGAATGGGAAATTGGGCCATAAAAAAATCCACTGCCAGTGGGTTTTTCCCACTGGCCGTGTTTCTCTGTGCCAGGAAACCCACTGGCTGTGATTTCCTCTGCCTGGAGGTAAAAAATTGGGATCCTGGACCCCTTGTCACAATCCACTGGCCGTGGGTTTTTCCCACTGCCAGTGGGTTTTGTACGTTCTGCATTTTCGTTATTTTTTGGGAGCGGTTTCTAAGTTATAAAGGGAGTTTTCGAAAAGGGAAAGGCACGCAGACATTTTGGGAGACTTTTTGGAAGAAAAAGAGAGAACTTTTCAAGGGATTTTGGAGGGAATCAAGACTATAGACATTGAAGAACATCGATTGGCAGATTTCAGAAGTAGATATTGGAAGCAATAGTGAGAGCTTTTACTTTCTTTTCTTCTTTTTCCTTGGGACTTCCCTTTAATTTGTAATCTCTGAATATGATCTCTATTATGGGATGTGTTGGATTAGGCATGTGTAACTAAACTCCAATCTTGGGTTAAGGGTGTGACATGTTATTGTATTGAATTGATCCTGAGACTTGTTCTATTTATTAATCCCTAGTTCTATTCAATTTCCATGAGTGCTTAATGCTTTTGAAGATCTAGAGATAGGGTCAATTGAACTTAAACACTAAGATAATCAAAAGATTAATTGGTTGTTTGAATGCATGAAATTGAACATAGGGTCATGGGTCATGAAAGTGAGCATGACGCTTCGAGGTTACGTTGGATTTCATTGTTCTTAATGAGCCTAAATAATAAACTGAATGCGGTTCTTTATTAGTTAGGCATATTAATGTTGTTCTGAGAGGGAGGCTTAATTAAATTCGGAAATCCTACCTTAGAACATGAATTAATAAACAGGAAAGTCTTAGGTGAAATCAATACATGACGTGATCACTTACCGAATCCCAAGAGTTTCACCATTTATTTGTTCTAATTCAAAGTAAACAAGTTTAGTTCTTGAAGTTCGTATTTATTTTGATTTTGCTTTTAGAAATCTTCTGAATTAAAAATTGCCTTAAGAATTTTCTAGATAATTGAACCACTGCTATAAACTAGTACTTGGGCACAATCTCTATGGGAACGATATCTCTTTTTATTACGCGATACCCCGTACACTTGTGGGTGCCTATCAGTTGGCAAGACAAATTGTCTGTTTCTATTAGAAGATCAGAGTACCTTGGTAGAGTTCGTGTTGTTGGTCGAGGTTATGGTAAGTTTTACACAGCTCCCTTACATACATATTTCTAATCAGTTATTAGTTTCTAATTATACTTTACTACAGGCCTCTAGAGCTTCTATGGTTCTTCTTCCATTTCTACACCATCAGGAAAGGAGTTTATGGAGTCTAGGGTAGCTACTATGGAAGCAAATAAGCAGAGAACTTTTAGTAGCTACAGTAGAAGCTGTCAACCCTTCGGGGGATGATGGACACCATCAGCTATCAAGGGGAGCGTACTACACCCGCGATCAACCCACAGATTGGGCGGCTCAACACAAAGGGGTCTTGTGCTACAACTAACGGTAATGATGATGACATAGACATTGAGGCCACCCATCAATGTGACTTGCTTGTTGATAAGTCAAAGGAGCCAATGGCCACAGGTGTGGTTCACGACCTAGGCCCTTTGATTCACTATCAGCCATTACCTAATGGTATGTCAAGGGTCTCAATTATAGAGATCATATTAAAGGATGTCGTCATCCCAGTGTTAATTACGAAGGTGTATGTCATCGGCCAGGCACTAGGACACTTCCTCGTGTGGCCTAGCAGACTGTTTAGAGTTACTGCTCCCCTGGCATGTTCCATAATGAACTTCAAGTAAATTATAAGTTTATGCATGGTTTATATCATATCTATCGCGACCGGGGTCCCGGTACACGACGCGGACTGGTTAAAGACAATAAAAAAATGAAACTATATTGGAATGAGGTCTTTAGATGTCCTAAAAAATAAAGGGTTCAGAGAGTCGTCACTAATATTTATCAAGGAAAATATCAAAAAAACCATTAAATAGCATTGGTTTTTTTAATGAGATTATGTTTAGTCCGGGAGTCGAATTACAGGAGGGGAAGGTATTAGCACCCCACACTGTCCGTCCTAAAACGGTTACCCAAATTGATCATGTATAATTTTTCATGAAAAATGATTATTAAATATTTCATCCTTCATAAAAAAACAATAATGATATATGATATTTACAAACAATATTCATAATAATGAGGACATTTTGAAAAATATAAAACAAAACTAAATGATAAAACACATCACCTAAATTTTCATCATTTTTAGTTCAAAGAAAAAAAATAAACAAACAAGTGATTGAAAGACAGTAAAATAAAAAAAATTAAATGAGATGTCTTGTCTCCATTATTTTCTAGTAATAAAAAAACAATCCATTGATTTTATTGGGAAATATATGGTTTATAAAAAAATAAATAAATGAATGAAAAGGTAAAAAAAAAGACATAAAAAAGAAAAAAATGGAATTAAATACACCAATATGAAAATAAAGAAATATATACACTTAAGTAATTAAAATTAACAAATGAAACTTATTCAATTATTTTTTAGAAAAATAATATTAATAAGATGTCTCATCTAAATTAATCTCATTTCGAACTTAAAAGAAAGATAGATGAATAAATAACAAACTATTTATTAGTCTTGGTCTTTATTATTATTTTATTATAATAATTTTTCTTAATTATCAAGAGGTTGCTAAGAGAAAATAATAAGAAGTCATGGCAATAAATAAAATGGACAATTATGTATATATAAAAAACTATTCAAAAATTATCAAATAAATAAATAAATAAAATAATATGCATAGATAAGAGAGAGAAATGAAAAGATAAATAATAATAATAAGTAAATAATTATTTAAAAAAACAAAACTCAAAAAATTGTATATATATGAAACATAAAATTAAATGATTATGTCAAAGATGATTTCAAAATTATTAGAGTAAATAAATAAATGTTAAAAATAAGGATGGAAGAATAAAGTATAGAAAAATAAAATAACTGCAGGAAAATAAAATATAGAAAAAATAAAATGGAGTAAAATAAATATAGAAAAATAAAAACGCAAGATAAATAAATAAAAATAAAAGTGCAGAAAAATAAATAAATGAAAATAAAAGTGCCAAAAAATAAATGAATAAAAATAAAAGTGCCTAAAAAATAAATAAACAAAAATAAAAATGTAAAAGAATAAATAAATAAATAATAAAAATACAGAAAAATAAATAAATAAAAATAAAAATATAGAAAAATAAATGAACTTGATAAATAACTACAAAAAAATAAAGAGCAGAAAAATAAATAAATAAAAAGAAAAGTGCAGAAAAATAAATAAATAAAAATAAAAATGCAAAAAAATAAATAAATAAAAATAAAAATGCAAAAAAATAAAATGAACAAATAAATAACTGCAGAAAAATAAAATGCAGAAACATAAATAAAGAAAAATAAAAATGTAGAAAAGTAAATAAATAAGAATAAAAGTATAAAAAATAAATAAATAAAAATAAAAATGCAAAGAAATAAATAAATAGATAAATAACTGCAGAAAAATAAAGTGCATGAAAATAAAGTACAGGAATATAAATAAAGAAAAATAAAAGTGCAGAAAAATAAATAAGAATTAAATAAAGACAAATAAATAAAGATAAATAAATATTCTCGTAGTAATTAAAAAATACCTTAGTACAGAAACAAATAAAGAAGTACAAGAACAAAATTCGGGAGATCGACCTTTGTAGATTTTCCCTGTTTCTGGCTTCGTTTGGACCCAATTTGAGGATGTTTAGGATACCGGTTACAAGGTTTAGACAGTATTTTGGTTCACAAAGTTCACATACTAAGACATACTAGGATGGCACACTTATTTTCCTAATAACATTTCCATAATATAATTTTAGAAAGTAAAAACTTCTAAAAAATCTCACAAAAATTTAACACTATTTCACCTCTTTTTCCTTCTTCTCTCCCTCATTTACCTTAGCATCATGCCATATTTATAGAAGAAAATTGGCCTTGGATTCCTTATAAAATGACATCACTTTCCTACTTTTCCAATTTGTCCAAATTTGATGTCAATTTCTCCAATTTTCTCCAATTATCCAACCAAATTGGGTCCTACCTCAATAAAACCACCGAAACATTTTTTCTTTTTTCTTTTTTTTATTTTCATTTTTTGACTTTTTTTGGATTTTTTTAAGATTTGATTTTTTTGGGCCTTTTTATTTATTTTTAAAAAAAATAATGTTTTGAATACAAATGAGTAATCACTTGCTCTTATGGAAACATAAATTATTTTAGAATCCTAAAATTATTATTACACATGTGGCCATAAATAAAATACCTAATAAAGATAAACTACTACTCATGCTACATGGAGCAAGAAGGTAGTCACCAAACATCGATTTTCCTCCCTTATTCTTTGCTCCTGGCTTCGACACCCATTGGTCATTGCTTGAGGAAAATTATGAAAGAAAGTTGATGAAAGGAGAAGTGTGGTAGGAAATGAGGAGAGATTAAGTATTTATAGAAATGGAGAAGGTACTATTCCCAACGGTCACTATGCAATTTTTTAATATTATTTAAAAAAATTATGTATCCGGACAAAAATTGGTGTTCACAATCTCACATTACTTTCAATGTATTAATCATTTTGCAACATGTTGGCCTACTATCTAGGAAGGGCAAGGCCGCCATACATCCCATTCGGAGGTTATGGAGCATTGGGGATGAGCTCGACGAGGACTTTATCTCGATCCCATAGCAGGCAGATGTCTTCGGTCGGCCAAGTCCATTCTCGCTTTACATTACCCAGGCTGACTTGTTTGAGATTACGAATGGGCAGACCATATTGAACATCTCTATTATCCAACTTTGGATTATGTAAGTACTTGTATTTGTAATTATTTCAATTTACATGGTATTTGTTACTAATCGTGCGTATTTGTTTCTAGGTATCTGCTTAAATTTTGTATAGATAACAGTGTTCATAGGACATATAAGTTCTTAGAGCCCTTATCCATATAGAAGACCGGGAACATCAAAGGGGACACTCAGGCTTACATCCAGAATTGGATGCATAAGTCAAACAAGAGTCTCTACCTTGCCTCATACCACTCTCAGTAAGTTTTTATTGTATACATGAAAATCTATTAATTTAATCATTTTGAATTGTCACTTATTAGGTTTTATTATAGTTTACATTGGAAACTTATGGTTATTTGTCCCAAGATTAACATTCTCGCATGTTTCTATTCATTGCATAAAACTGCTCTTGTGGACTTCAAACAAATCGTTGAGGTGTAAGTTCAATTAAAAAGTTAACTAACTTTACATATTCAATTACTTCATTCTGTACTTCTACGATTCTGACTCATTACGTTTTTTATTCATACATAGGGTTGTAGCCGGATATACTCAACTACAAGGAAGCATTTGCAGAAAAAAGATGCAGTGGATTTATCCAAAAGTAAGTACTTCTAATAATGACCATTGTTATTTATTAACTTCTTATAATTTTAAATAAAATTATCTAATTATTTATTTGATGTACCTTGTAGTCTTATAGATAACAAGGCAGCCATGAGTGTGGGTATTACATTATAAAGACCATGATAACCATTGTCTAAAACCATATAGTAGATGCATGGACAATTATGTTTACTTGCCTACATTTTATAAATTTGTATTCACATAGTAATATAGTTTTTTGGTCTTTGGACTTGAATAGCTTATTGTTTTGTCTTTCATTTGTAGCACTTTCAAGATAGGTCACCCTTCCCTTCAACAAACGTAGATTGTATGAAGGAACAATGGGCTAAGTACTTTCTTAAAGTGAGGGATAAACTACGATAGACATTTATTATTTTATTTCATTCATTGTATGTAGTATAGGAATATACATAATATTCATTGTAGATATATATTGCATTATATTGTTTATGAAAGGATGTATCATATGTGAAAGGCTCTTGTATATGAGAGTGAGAGGAGCGAATCTGGACCGTACAATTATACAATGGATGGTTGAGATTAATCATGTGAGTTTTTAAGAAGTCATGTGACATTTTAAGTGATCATGTGACTTTTAAAAACTTTTAATCTCAACCACCCATGTATGGTTATACGACCCAAATTTATCCCTCTCACTCTCATATAAGAGGACCTTTCTCATAAGATACATCTCCTTGTTTATGAATACATAATTTTATTTCATTAGTTGTAGTTTGCTTATATTAATTATGTAGTATGTTTATATTAATTGGCGAATAATAAATAAACCCAAAATGAACTGTCTTGGATAATATGTTGTGATTGCTTGTGTGAACTCTGTTGTTTAAAATTATAGGTTTGGGTATATTACTAAAAGGGAACGCATACGTTAAATAAAAACTCATATTTAAACTTAGTTATGACATTAATAGAGTTTAAAGTCCACATTCAAACTCAATTATGGCATAGCCGAGTTTAAAATTTAGTACATTTAAACTCAGTTGTGTTTTAACCGAGTTTAAATAATTGCCTAAAAGAGTGTAAATGGTTGTACATTTAAACTTGGTTGCTTAACAACCAAGTTTAAATAGGGTTTTTAACCTCGGGTGATATAAACTTAGTTCGGATCCTTTTTGATTACTTGAGTTTGTATCTCTTTTTCCCGCTAGTGGGGATACTAAAGTTAGCTTGTTAGTTATTAGTTAGGGATTAGTTAATGTTAGTTGGTCTATAAATACTCTTACAATCTTTTATATCTTTCATCTTTCAATAATGAATTTATATATATTATGATTAGGTCTTTATCCTCTTTTGCTCCAACTCAGAATTTCAATACTTATATATTTATTTTTATTTTTCACCCAAAGGGTATACTTTCTTTGAGGAATTAAAAAGAGGTACCAAAACCATGCATTGTATTTAAACACAACCAAATTATATTTAGCTTTTTCTTCCTTATCATCTTAATCTTCAATGATTAATTGTTGACACATTGACCAATGTGGTATATATGGCACATTTGTTGGGACTTGTTCATTTTGCTTGTTTTGTATGGGCTCTACCAAACTTCAACTAGTTTATGTTTTTGAAGTTTGACATTGACTCTAGTTGACTCTTGTGTATCTCTTGATATAAATACTAGTTCAGATGTATCTCTTTCCATCTTCTATACAATTTCTTTATTTCCAATAATAGTAACACATCAAGATCTGTTTTCCACGTCTTGCATATCTGTGGCTAAAAGATTGAATAATGCTTTAGTCCTTCTAGTTGCCAAAGGGAGCAATGAATGCCCTAGCAGCCACCAACAGGATCTTCAAGTTGGCCTCATGATCGGGGCTTCTGGGATCGGATTCCAAGCTTGAGAAAAGTTTTCTAGGACTGTTGATGGAGTGCAAATTTGGATAAATTGTGCAATTGTCTGCAGGTGGGCTGCATTTTATTCTTCTCTTATTTGTTATAATGATTTTGATGGCTTCAATCATAGGTGTTGTCGCAACCGGGATCGCGGCGGGATAGTGACCCTTAAAAGAATTATTTCAAATCAAAAATCTTTTCGAAAAGAAAGTAGATAGCAGACAGGGAAACAGGGGTTCGAAATCCTTTTGAAAGAAAACAAACAATAGTAAGAACAAAGAAAACAGGGAGTCGCCACCAATATTTTTAAGGTAAAATATTGGGAAAGCCTCTTTTAAAAGCATTGGTCATAAAAGTGAAATCCTAAGTTCGGGAGTCGAATTACAGGTGAGAAAGGTATTAGCACCTCATAACTGTCTATTATAAAACGGTTACCTCAAATTGATAGTGTATACGTCAAAATAGCCCAAAAATTATTTTAACTTATTCACAAAAGGAACAGGCAAAACAAACGAAGAAATTTTGAGATAAGGTTAACAAGACGTCTCGTCCAAATTAATCTTAAATCGAACAACTTGACAAAACAGTGACAATAAGAAACTTGACAAAACGGAGTAAAAGTAAGGATTAACAGGACGTCCTGTCCAAATTAACCTTAATTTGTAATAAAAATTAGATATTAAAATAAAGTTAAATAAGATGAGGTAAAATAAAGTTAATTAAACAAAACAAAAAGTTCCTGCTCGACGGGAGATATTCCTGCTCCTACATATTCTTAAGTGTATTTAGAAATCAGGGTTACATAGTTCTTGTTTTGAAAATTAACTTTCGAGAATATTTGAATTATTTTTTAATTGATTTGATTTTTTATAAATGAAAGAAAATTCATGAAGAAGGAAAAATACAAGGCGATTAAATTTGCACGTGCATGAACCTTCGAAATCTTATAACGCATATGTAGGCAAAGTATTTTGCACGACATTGCTATAAGATTTTTGTGACATTTTGTTTTAAAAAAAGATATTTATAATTTTGTTTATATCTAGGAAAACTTGTATTTATTTTTATAAATCTTTTTTAGAAAGGAAATAAAATTCCAAAATTAGACTAAAAATCTGTTTTACTTATTAACAAATAAAAAAGAAAATAATAATGGAAGCAAAAATTAAAAAATATTGTAAAGGATGGGTATTGAATCCAAGTCTTTTAGATACATAGAAACATGTCTTACCATCAGGACAAACACCATTTAATTTTAAAGGAGGACTGAATTAATTATAAAGCATAGTAGCGTTTAAACCCATTCTCTCTTGGTTGTTCAAGCGCCAGTTTGTCATTTGAACTATCTCTATTCCATGCTAAACTTTTATTCACGAAACATATAAACGAAATATCACCTTCACTTTTGCTAAAAACGAAAAAACCACCGTGAAGACAAAAGCACCATTAAATTGACAATAACAAGAAAGGCACAACAGTCTGAGAGTGAAGAGACACAAGGCGGTGTGACATGACGCAAATTATTTAACAATTATAATAATTATTATTATTATTTGAAAGGAAAAGATATAAAACCTAAAAAACTAAACAGCGAAATGAAAAGCAGGTGACGTGACATGACAAGAAAAGGAGTAAAATAAAAACATAAAGAAAGAAAGAAAATAAAGTAATGACCAAATAATTAAATAATGATAATAATAACTTAAAAAAAACAAATGGACCATGGGACTCGCAACGTGAAAGTCCTTTGCCTTTCAAGGTACACAGAGTTAACTAAAGAGATGGATGGCAAAGTGAGCAGGAGAAGAAACGAGAGGGAGGTACCGGCAAGGGGCAGTTTCTTCTTCTCTTCACTGTTTCTGTTGGTGTTTTGTTTTTTTTGTTATTATTTGTATTGACCGTTGTGTGTTGAGATGGTAAGATGAGAGTTTGATTTTGTTTTGCTGTGTTGCTGTTGATGAAGAAGAAGAGATTGTGGGTTTTTTCTTCAGAAGGGATTATAGTGTGTAGATGATAGTCCTTTATAATGGCGGTTAATAAAATTCCAGAAAGTACAAAAACATCAAAGGAATGTTTGGTTTGTAGTTGGTAAAACAGAGTTGAATTAAGTGAAAAATTTAAAAATTAATATTAATTCTTCACGCTGTTTAAGAAAATCAAAACTTCTTTAACCCATAAAATAAAATTAAAAGGTAACTTTGATGTAAGGTGACTCCAAACATGCTTTAAGTCAGTTGTAATCATATTGTGACGGGTATGTGGCCGTTAAACTGCCAGCATGGTTTGAGCAATTTCTATTTGTAAAAAAGTGCCACGGCACACGTGGGTACTTTTGTTTAATGCCAAAAATAATAACCGCCAGAACCTGTAAATTTAACCCCTACCATCACACAATTTTTTTTGTAGTGGGTTATTTAGTTGTGTTAATTATTTTAGTAATTGGTTGATATTGATAATGTCATTGTCAATAAATTTTTTCTCTGTTTTGTTTTAAATTTTTCAAAAAACACTTTGTTAAAGTTCTTTTTTTTTCTTGCTTTTATTTTATAAGAACCAAATAACTGATTGGATGTTGTTGATGAAGAAGATTGTTGAAGTTGAGAAATTGTTGAAGACTTCTTTAAATTTAGATTAATGTGTGTTATTTTTAATTTATGGATTGATGTATTGAGTACTAATATTATCATGTATTAAGGATTTTATGGATTAATGTGTTATTTTTAGTTTGATTTATTGAATATTGTGGAATCAATGATCTTTTACGATATAAATTTTGATTTAAAAATACAATTTTTTTTGTTGTGTGTAAAAAACCCACAATACAAGTATCCAAATGGATAGATGCGAATACATGTTTCTATTACATGTGCAGGTTGTTATAGATCCCTCTAGAAAAAGGAGGGCATAAACAATAAATAATTATAAAGTTGGAAATTTGTGATGGATATTAATTTGTATTGGTGGATGAATTAAGACCACACAAATTCATGTGGTGGATATTGGAATTCAAGAATAAGGCATCAAGAAGCAAGCAAAACACAAGCTATCTTGTGAGTAGAGAGTGTTTTGTGAGACCAAAGCAATTAGTTAATTGCTTTGATGAGTTATTGAGTGAGGGAGAAATAATTAGTGAGTGACAAAATAGTGAGGTTAATTAGGGTGTTTGGGAAACACTTAGAGTGCCACTATTTTGGGTTAATCTCGGGTTTGTGCCTCTAATATTTTATTAGAGAAGTCCCTCTTGTACGCCTACTAATTTATTAGTGGGAGAAATTTTCAGAGTTTGACCCATGGACGTAGCCCAAATCAAAAGGGTGAACCACGTTAAATTGCTGGTGCCATTTTAATTATTTATTTACTTTACTCGTATTTAATTTATTCTGCAACCACCTATTTTATCGGTCCATCATTCCGCTACGTCGGGGAAATATCAGTTAATCTGTGGCTGTTTTTCCCAACAACTGGTATCAATGCGGTACCAAGGGGAATTAATATCTACTTATCGTATGCTCTGTGGTTGCCATTAAGGTGGACCCTCCACATCAGAAAATAAGTCAGATTATTATTTACCCTTTAAAAGTCTAGTTGGGGCCATAGAGGTGAAGGCGAGCAAAATAATTAATTTAAATGGCATGAATTACCACATATGGAGAAACAAGATGAAGGATCTCCTATTTGTGACGAAGATTCATCTACCAGTGTTTAGTACAACTAAACCTGAGGACAAAACAGATGAAGAATGGGAATTTGAGTATGAACGAGTCTGTGGCTTTATCCAACAACTCGTCGAAGACAATGTGTACAATCACATTTGTAGTGAGACTCATGCTCAAACACTGTGGAACAAACTAGAGGAGTTGTACGCTTCTAAAACCGGCAACAATAAATTATTTTATTTGACAAGGCTTCTCCAGATGAAGTACCGGGAGGGTACATTGATGGCAGATCATTTGAATAAGATGCAGGGGATCGTGGAGCAGCTGTCAAGGATGGGCATTAAATTTGACGATGAAGTACTTGCTCTTTTGGTGCTGGCTTCCCTACCAGAGTCTTGGGAGACTTTAAAGATTTCAATCACAAATTCTGCACCAAATGGTGTAGTAAACATGGAAAATGTCAAAAGTGGTGTCCTAAATGAAGAAATGAGAAGAAAAGCACAAGGATCCGCATCATCGCAGCAAGATGTTCTTGTTGCAGAGACCAGGGGGAGGAATCAGACCAAAGGTTCAAAGTCCAGAAGCAAAAGCAGAGGAAAGTCAAATAAATATGCAAATATGTAGTGCCATCACTGCAAGCAGAAGGGTAATATAAAGAGGTTCTGTCGGATACTCAAGAGATCTTAAAAGAATAATAAAGGCAAGGAGAAGGTCCAAGATGATAGCAGTGATGATGAACAAACCAATGCTGCCGAGGAGTTCTACATCATGTATGAAGAAGACATTGTCAACCTTGCAACCCATGAGACCAGTTGGGTAGTTGATAGTGAAGCTACCATTCATGTGACATCTTGGAAGGAATTATTCTCTTCTTACACACCAGGTGATTTTGGTGTTGTTAGAATGGAAAATGAAAATTATTCAAAAGTTGCAGGAAAAGGAGATGTTTGTTTGGAGACACAGAATGGTACGCGGATAGTCCTAAAGGACGTCAGGCATATTCCAGACATGCGCCTGAACTTGATCTCAGCCGGAAGGTTGGATGACGAAGGTTACTGCAACACCTTCTACAACGGCCAGTGGAAGCTTACCAAAGGATCATTGGTGGTGGCCAAAGGAGACAAGTGCTTAAGACTGTACATGATGCAGGCAAAGGTTTTGCAAGATGCTGTGAATACAGTGGAGAATGACGGTATAGTTGAATTATGGCACAAACGGTCATATGAGTGAGAAAAGTATGACCGTTCTAACCAAAAAGAATATATTGCCTGGATTGGATCAGGTCCATCTAAAGAAATGTATTGATTGTCTGGAAGGAAAACAAAATAGAGTTGCTTTCAAGAGTTCCCTCCTTCCAGAATGAAGAATGTATTGGACCTAATACATTCAGATTTGTGTGGGCCAATGCCAAAGTCACTTGGTGGTGCTCAATACTTTATGACTTTCATTGATGATCATTCCTGGAAGACTTGGGTGTATCTTTTAAAGACTAAAGACCAAGTGTTGGATGTCTTGAAACAGTTCTTATCTATGGTGGAGAGGGAGACTGGCAAGAAGCTTAAGTGTATTCATACAGACAATGGTGGAGAGTACACAGGACCATTTCATGCTTACTGTAAAGAGCATGGTATTCAACATCAAACGACACCGCCAAAAACGCCGCAATTGAATGGTTTAGCTGAGAGGATGAACAAGACTTTGATGGAGAGAGTCAGATGTATACTCTCACATGCAAAGTTGCCAAAGATGTTTTGGGGTAAGGCTATACAAGCAGTCGCTCACGTATTGAACCGTTCACCTTGTGTTCCTTTCCAGTACGACACTCCATAGAAGGTATGGTCAGGAAAGGATGTTTTCTATGATCATTTGCGGGTGTTTGGCTGCAAGGCCTTCGTGCATGTACCGAAGGATGAAAGATCTAAACTTGATCTCAAGACACAACAATGTGTGTTTGTCGACTATGGTCAAGATCAGCTTGGCTATAGATTTTATGATCCAATCCATAAGAAGCTTGTCAGAAGCCGTGATGCAGTGTTTGTCGAAGATGAGACCATTAAAGATATAGAAAAAGCCAAGGAAAATGCTTCCAAATCCAATGATGGTTCAACAAACATAGAGCTAGTTCCTTTAACGATGGTGCCAAGAGAAGTTGAAGATGAAACTCCTAATGATCAACCTGAGGCAGGTGATCCGATTGCTCCCTTTGAGATGCCATCAGATAATTCTGATGATGAAAGTGTTCATGATCAACCACTAGCTCCAGTGGGTTCTCCAAATCTAAGGAGATCTGATAAAGTCAGACAACGCTCTACAAGATATCCTGAAGAACAGTATGTGTTATTGACTGACGGGGGAGAACCGGAAAGCTTCCAAGAAGCTATGAATGATGAACACTATAAAAGGTGGGTTGAAGCCATGCAAGATGAGATGAATTCTTTGCATAAGAACAAGACATTTGACCTAGTGAAGCTGCCAAAAGGCAAGAAGGCTTTGAAGAACAAGTGGGTGTTCAGAATCAAGCATGAAGAACACAGTCCCCAACCACGATTCAAAGCTAGATTGGTTGTCAAAGGATTCAGTCAAAGAAAGAGGATTGACTTTGATGAGATTTTCTCACCAGTGGTGAAGATGACATCCATCAGAACAGTGCTAGGCTTAGCAGCAAGTTTCGACCTTGAAATCGAGCAGATGGATGTAAAGACGGCTTTCCCTCATGGTGACTTGGAGGAAGAGATATACATGGAGCAACCAAAGGGTTTCAAAGTAAAAGGGAAAGAGGACTATGTCTGTAAGCTTAATAAAAGCTTGTATGGCTTGAAGCAGGCACCAAGACAATGGTACAAGAAGTTTGAGTCTGTGATGGGGGAGCAAGGCTACAAGAAGACCACTTCAGACCATTGTGTGTTTGTACAGAAATTCTCTGATGATGATTTTATTATTCTTCTGCTCTATGTAGATGACATGTTGATCGTTGGCCAGAATATTTCCAGAATTAACAAGTTAAAGAAGCAATTGAGCAAGTCTTTTGCTATGAAATACTTGGGGCCAACAAGACAAATTCTTGGCATGAAAATATCCAGAGACAGGAACGCCAAGAAATTATGGTTGTCACAAGAGAAGTATATCGAGAAGGTACTTCAATGATTTAATATGGACAAGGCTAAAACGGTTAGTTGTCCTCTTGCTAATCACTTTAGACTAAGTACCAAGCAGTGTCCTTCCACAAAGGATGAGAAGGATGAGATGGATAAAGTTCCATATGCTTCAGCAGTTGGGAGTTTGATGTATGCCATGGTGTGTACACGGCCAGATATTGCTCACTTTGTGGGTGTAGTGAGTCGTTTCCTTTCAAATCCTGGAAAGGGACATTGGACTACAGTAAAGTGGATTTTCAGGTATCTCTGTGGTACCTCCAAAATGTGTCTGTGTTTTGGAGATGGAAAACCTATGCTAGTAGGTTATACAGATGCTAATATGGCTGGCGATGTTGACTCAAGAAAGTCTACATCAGGATACCTGATTACCTTTGCAAGGGGAGCTGTGTCATGGCAATCAAGACTACAGAAGTGTGTTGCTCTCTCAACAACTAAAGCAGAGTTTATTGCAGTAACTGAAGCTTGCAAAGAGCTGATATGGATGAAGAAGTTCTTGGAAGAACTTGGCATGCACCAGGAAAAGTATGAGTTGTTTTGTGACAGTCAGAGCGCAATTCACCTTGGGAAGAATTCCTCTTTTCATTCTCGATCAAAACATATTGACATGAGATATCACTGGGTCAGGGATGTATTGGAGAAGAAGTTACTACAACTTGAGAAGATCCACACAGATGAAAATGGATCAGACATGATGACAAAGACTCTTCCAAGGGAGAAGCTGGAGTACTGTCGACAAGCAGCAGGACTGGTAGAGCCCTCCTTCTAATCAGGAGGGGGAGATTGTTATAGATCCCTCTAGAAAAAGGAGGGCATAAACAATAAATAATTATAAAGTTAGAAATTTGTGATGGATATTAATTTGCATTGGTGGATGAATCAAGACCACACAAATTCATGTGGTGGATATTGGAATTCAAGAATAAGGCATCAAGAAGCAAGCAAAACACAAGCTATCTTGTGAGTAGAGAGTGTTTTGTGAGGCCAAAGCAATTAGTTAATTGCTTTGATGAGTTGTTGAGTGAGGGAGAAATAATTAGTGAGTGACAACATAGTCAGGTTAATTGGGGTGTTTGGGAAACACTTAGAGTGCTACTATTTTGGGTTAATCTCGGGTTTGTGCCTCTAATATTTTATTAGAAAAGTCCCTCTTGTACGCCTACTAATTTTATTAGTGGAAGAAATTTTCAGAGTTTGTCCCGTGGACGTAGTCCAAATCAAAAGGGTGAACCACGTTAAATTACTGGTGCTATTTTAATTATTTATTTACTTTGCTCGTATTTAATTTATTCTGCAAACACCTATTTTATCGGTCCATCATTCCGCTGCGTCGGGGAAATATCAATTAATCTATGCCTGTTTTCCCAACACAAGTAATATAGTATTGTATTTGTAGTCGCCTCACCCCATTCATATTGCTACTTACAAGTGTGCCCTCTAAAGCATATGAATCCATATACTTTCTTTCTTGTTGGATTGTTTTTTTCTACAAATAACAAGTCACTTTATAATTGAGTCAACCCATACAAGTCTCTCATCTTCAAGGGTTTGTATTAACTAAACCCCCAAGTAAATTAAGTTCTATATTTGGTAATATGGATATCATCAACAACAAAGTAAACCCTGGATACAAGTATATGAAATGACTCATACATGATAAAGACCAAGTGTCTACTACTTTTACATTTAAGACTCACACTTGATAAAGACCAAGTGTCTACTACTTTTACATTTAAGATTTTATTTAATATAGGGAGAAACAGGTGTAAAAAGAATATTACAAAGCAAACTAAGAATCGTGGCTATATATACACTAGTAATACTAACTTGTCTTGATAATATATCTAACCTGTATATATCGGTAGTATATATAATGTGTATGAAACTATGATAAGGTCTCAAATGCCTGGGCCCCACGTGCAACTTTAATGAAGACATCTTCCAGTGTGGTGTCAGCTAAACCCCAAGCAGAAACTGGGAGGCTTCTCCTTGCAGTTTCAACAGCACGGAATACATTTGCTATTCTAACCTCATTTTTTGGTAGCTCAAACTTTTGAGTACCAGAGATATGGTATATCTTGTTAGCATTTGGTGAAAACTGTTGCACCAAATTCTCTACATCTTTTTCATGATCCATAGATGTTGTCATGGTGAACACATAAGTTCCTCCATACCTAGCTTTCAACTGTAATAAACCAACAAAAGGGTATTTATAAAATGTCACTTGGCAGCAAAACAACGAATTAACATTCGAATTAAATGCGTAAGTCATGCAAGGTTAGCATAGTTGATTTATAACATGGACGTAAAGTGTCTGGACCTGGGTTCAAATAAATCTTGATTCCCCGCTTCCTAACACCTATGCCATCCTCCTTTATCGCTATTACAAAGGATATAAAGAAAACTAAGTGCGAAACTAGTAAGGATTCTTAAGTTTCATTCTATGAATGTCAATCACTTATAGTAAAAAACGAAATTTAAAGCCTAAAATAGATGATCTTTTGCAATCTATGGACTTAAGGTATTAGGAGCGAGTGATTTGGATGAAGTATATCAACTAAGCAATATTAGTAATATTACCTCCTTTGAATTTCCTATGCACTGCAAGCTACCGTCTACAAATATTCCTAATCTATCGCATAGGACTTCTGCCTCTTCCATGGAATGTGCTGAAAAGTATATGGAAACAAAGATTTATTGATGTATACTTTAGAGACAGAACACATTCATGCTGTTATTAAACCAAAAAAATAAGGATGTCAGATCAACATCATATTCATCAAATGGATTTTTTTAGTGTACTCGAGAGAACATGTTAAAAGATTTAAAAAACAGAATTTTTATTATAAGTTGTGTTGCTTCTACCTTGAAATCATAGGAAATAGGTATTAATGTTAGTTTTAAATGAAATCTTTTTACTTTTGAGTTTCTTAACATATGCTCTACGATATTGTTCATCAAAACCAAAGTTAAAAGCAAGTAAACTAACTTTACAATTTAACCCAAAACTTTAAGCCTATCCAATGTGCGTCATTGCCACTTATATGGGGTCCAACCTACCTATTCTTATCGAATGTGGAACTTTTTACTCACATTTTGGACACCAACACCGATAATGGATATAACAAATTATGGCAACAAATTGTAGTTATGGTTATAAAAACATCAAGATAGAGATAGGGAGTACTGGTAAGAATGATTGCAGTTGCACGATCCTGTTTTGCACGCTTAACAACATTCCATAAGTTGTTTCGTGATGCAGGGTCCAATCCAGAACTGGGCTCATCCATATAAACAACCTTACAGAAATTCAATGCTTCCAAAATAAGAAAACATAGCATGAATCTTATAAGAAGAAGAAAAATAGTTTTACAAAAACATCTTGAAACGAAAAGTAAACTTACTCTAGGATCTCCAATCAATGAAATCGCAACACTAAGCCTCCTCTTCATTCCCCCACTGTATTTTCCTGCTTGTTTATCACCAACTCCTCCATGAAAAAGGTTTACACTTTTCAATGATTCTTCCACTGCCTGCAGCATTAGATTGGAAGCTGAAAATCGCCTGTGTCTTGTCTTAGTAAATTGTAACAACATTATAGTCTTTTCATCTAAAGCTCCACACCTAGCTTGAAAATCACTAATAGGATGTTTAATTTCCTCTAACAATGACATAGACCTCCTAATTGGGGCCCATATACACACTTTAGTCATCTTAACCTATTACCCAAGAATTATATGTTAGTTGACATTTTTAAAATAGTAACTGGCCAATGTATGTGTCACTAAAGAGTAAAAGTTTTGGACACAAATAGGTATAAAATTGGCCATTGATCTCTTCTTAGTTCTTATTGCTTCCACTCATAAGCAGGAATTTTCTAGTCCAAACCTTGCTTTCCTTTATGGTATCAAAATTGACTTACTTGTGTCAAGGCTGAACCTTTAAGATTTTTAAGCCTGCCATAAAAGAGTAGGTGCTCTCTTCCTGTCAGGGTTTCCCAAAGCAAGCTAAATAACAAAAGAAAAAAATATATATACATATAAAATTTCTCAAATCTTATAAATCCAGCACTAGATAGAAAGGGAACATTAAAATTGAAGGAAATTTCAGCTTACTCGTGCTGTGGGCATACACCCATGCTGGTATATATGCCATCCATATCAGTTTTTATGTCAAGACCTTGAACAAAAGCAGTACCAGAGGTTGGCTTTGTGAGACCAATCATCTAAAAGAATATACAAGTTGATTAGATTTATGAAATGTGGAGAAAAGCAACCAAGGACAATAAAAGATGGGAAGTAAACAAATCAGAGGACCAGACTTCTTTGTCTACCTTCATACATTTTTTTGTGAAGAGCCTTATTATTTGATAAAGAAAATATGCCCGTTTTAAGGTCATTTTAAAAATCATTCTTTCATCTAACTTGAGTTTGAGCAACTGAATACATCCTTCAGATCCTACTTGTATATTTGTTAGAGAAAAAGGATGGGAGAAAAGTGCAAGAAGTTTTTCAAAAATGTGTATTGCTGATGAAAATCAACTTCAACTGACCATATTGATAAAAGATGTTTTCCCAGCACCATTAGGACCAAGCATACCAAAGCATTCCCCTTGAGGCAAAGCAAGGGACAACCCTCTCACTGCATATTTCTCAGGGTTGCCATCCCTCCCTGGATAGACCTTTATCAAGTTGTCACATACAATTGCATGATTCATAGTTGGCTCAAGTAATAGCTGCTCCACCTTCTCCCTCTGAAGAGAAAAAGAAGAGATAACAAATTACACATATAACTAAGATCACCATATTAAGAACAATACAAAACAAATTGCAACATAGAGGTCTTCTAGCAAAAATATACTGTATGTGTTGTGCTACGGATGCAAACTGATAAAGTCTAAATTCATCATACATTTGTTTCCCGTAAACAAGACAGCATGTAAAAATAAAAGATTGTGACTGAATTACTACCTCTATTCACTATTCTTTGAAATTTTAACATTTATACATTAAGAAAATAATTAGTGTTCTAGATTTTATAAAAATGTGTTGCATAATTTTCTAGTTTAGCCTTATTTAATATTGATTGGGAATGACTAATAGCATAAATGTTTAATAGATTAACATAAGTTAGATGTATCATTCAACCAAATATGCATTTATTACCATGGGCATGATGTAAAACAATAAATAATTCTACCTTGATTTCCTAAAGTAAAAATAAAAAATGAATAAACCAAAAATCCTAAAGTGTCAAAGAATAGTTAACGGATGTAGTAAGTTATTTGTTTCTCTGATGGAATTCTACCTGATTAACTAGGCTATCTCATGTTATTCAAGTATTATCTTTCACATTAGCACTCCTCAATAAGGCAGCATGATCGTGTCAATTTCAAAAACAAATCACCGAAATCAACCTGTTGATGGATATTACTTTTCCTAGTTTCTAAAACCAGTACAAGCTTCGACGCAAGTAAAAGTCACCTCTTGATTGACATCAGGTTTCTCTATCTGGACAAAAACTTTAGATCCCTGCCTTTGGAGGCTAGGCTTCCGAAAAGATGAAGGTGGTTTCTTTTGAAATCCTTTCAAGAAAAAAAGAGGACTTTTCCCTCTTCCTGAAGACAAAACTTGGTCGATATAGTAAGCAAAACACAGAACCAATATCCACTCCACGAATATGATAATTAAGACCTCTCTCATGCCATTTGTGCTCCCACTCAAATCTCCCCACCGCATGCCATGTGTCCCCAAAGCATCCCCACTGAAGGAAGCTTGTGATAACTCATACAACCCACGGTATAGAGAAAATCCAGGATACAACTCCATAACAATGATCCACCCTCCTGAAGAAATTATGCACGCAATCAACAGCCAAAAGAAAGGTTAGAACTTAGAAATTGCCAACATGTTTTCACATGACACATAAAGATGACTAGCATGAAATCTAAGTAGATATAAATTCTAATCACAATGATCATGTTAGTCTATTCTTGTAATTTAGTAGAGAATCAAACAGTAGCTGAATTTGATAGTGTCATAGTGATACATCAGAATTCCCCTCTATTTAAAATGTAATTCATATCCTCGTGTATTGATCAGAGAAACACCACATTGCAAATAAAGTAGCATTGAAATATATGGAAAAAACTGAATGTATCTTGAATAGAAAACCGGAAAAGCATATTACTTGGAAATGATGTATCTTGAACAAAAAACTGGAAAAGAAAGCCACCTAATAACCCAGTTCCAAACACACCTATATATGCTATTACTGCAATCACAACAAAGAAAGTCAGTAATCAAATCTGACAAGAAAATATTAACACAATATTGTGTTTGCTGTCATCAAACCTGTAGCGGTCTTAACATTGGAAAACATGGAAGCCAGTAGAAATGCCAGCGAAATTTGTAAATTTATATAGATGAAGTAAAAGACAAATTGGATGCTGTAGTCATTCGTTGTAAAGAACTTTAACCCTGAAGAATAAATGCAGTTCTATTAAAGAGAAATGGAAAGTGCCAATAAAAGAGGACATTCACAGGTTGCATTCTTACCTATGACTGAGCCAAATATTACAAAACACAGCATGTAGACAATGGATAAGGCAAGAAAATAACCATAAGAAATCATCCAATATGGCCCATCATCAAGACCATGCATTCTCATCATGATTCTTAATTTTTGTTGCTTCTCATAAACTAGGGATGTTAGGACAACCTACATCAGCAAACACGTGTTCACAAAACATAGCAAATAAATTCTTCCATGTTAACACAATAGGTGTTAGATAAAAATTTTTACCTAGAGTATGAATCATGTATTGTTCAGAGTGCAACAATATGGTTCACATTTTTACATGAAAATGAAGATGATAGAAGGAGAAGCAAGAATGTGAGGCCTAGTTCAAAAATAATATTTAGCCAACAGAAACCATTCTGTAATAAATGACAGTTCTTTCCTTTCTTTTCTTTTCAGCTAAAAATTCGGTACTTAAAAACAACATAGCTCGATGCTTCTTAATGTGTTTATGTAATGTGTACTTACAGGGAAAAGTTGCAGGATGACCAATGTAAAAAAGAGACCACCCAGAAGAGAAGCCAAATCAAATTTGAATGGGGTCTCAGGTTGTGGCATTCCCTTTACAAACTCAAACAACATTTTGGTACCAGTTCCAAGCAGAAACTGAAGGTAGGCATTTGATACCTGTAAGTTTTAAGATTCTAGATGTCAATCCTGTCCTAATTCATCAGATGCACAAAAATAGAGATACAAATGTTATTGCAATGAAAATTGGAGAACATATATAATTGGAATCAGAATTAGTCAACTAGCTTAGTGAAAGAGATCAACTAGTGATGACTAAGCAAGTTTCTTCTTAGAAAACAAAGAAAAATGTTAATTTGGTTCTCCAAAGATAGGGTAGCCACCAACTAGCTCTTTAAAATATTCTAGTCACCACATACATCCTCAAATGATCAAAATGTCCATAAACTAGGTCCTTAAAAGATTTTGGCCACCAAATAGGTCCTCGGATGCTCAAAATATGCCCCACATTAATCATTTTGTTGACTAGTTAGCTTGCTACATCATTAACAGTTTCTCAAATAAAAGTTACTAGAAGGACTAATGAGGTGGACATTTTGATCATTCAAGAACTTATTTGGCATGCAATATTTTGGTGACCTAGTTAAGAAATCCATATTTGAAGGACCAAATTAATGTTTATTTCTAGAAAATACATACTGCAAATCTATTCCAGCACTAGTGACTCAGTAATTTATTTTTTCATCTTAAAGTTAACATTCCAATACAAATGCAAATTTTGCTAGATTTTCAGTACATGCTTGCAAGTAGCATGGACCATGGAGTAAATTTATATACACTACTCTTAAGATTGAGTCTTATTTTTCATAGCATCATATCAGTTATAGAATAATAGCATGGAGGAATCACAATTGAAAAACAAAGTTTTAGATGTCTACCAGATTTACGGAACGAGGAATTCGCATCAATGCAATGGGATTAAAACCAGAGTCATTTTTGTAGGTTGAGTTGTACCATATGCTGACATTATATCTATTCCCATTTGAATTTAGAAAATCATAACCTGGAAAAAGAATATGAAAATAAGTATTCCCTTCCAGCTTCCACAGCCGGTACACATAGGTTAAAATAAGATAATATAACTACCTGCAGCTATCTCATCAATCTGTCTCTCTATATTACTTCTTCGATAACCTTTATATAGCTCATCGTTCACCTCGGAAGAACTATTACGCCATAAACGTAAACCCGTAGCACATCTCACCTCTAGAACCAGTAAAAATCAAGAACTTGTATCAGTAAAAACAAAATCTAGAAATCAGATGCAAGCCTTTAGTATAGCCAACCTAGAGGGCAAAATAATGGTGTGTGTAGGTATACTCCATTCAAATATGTTCAAAATAATTTGGCTGAGCAGCACTTCTTGACCAAGATTACTATGGAACTATTAGAAAATGACAGATCTAACTCAATCAAAAAGCCAGCATTTGAATTAAAGATTGTCTCAAGTCTTATAAGGTATAATATATACTAGTCATAAGCTTGGCTGATACGAGACTTATCTCAATTCTCAACATTAACAAGAAAATTCTACACATGAATTATACTCCCTTTGGATGGTTCCAAGTTTGGTAAATTAGCAATGAGAGTGTAAAGTTCAACTATTCATATCAATGAATGAATGAATAACATAAAAACAATTTATTTGAGAAAGGTCAAAAATCCTATAACTAAACTTCGATAATCCTAAAGGGGTACATCAACTATTACCAGTCAAATCATCATTATCAAACAGTACCAATCTTGCACACCTATAAGAACACGTATAGAAGTATCAAACTATAAAGAGAATGGTATTGGTATTGGTATTGGTTCCCCCCACCCCCCAACACACAAATTATAAAAGGAAAAGGCAAGTCCTAAGTATTGAAAGCAAATAAGGGGTATCCATAAACAATAGGATGGCATTGAAGAGAGTAAGCCCACAGACTAGCTGCAACCACAAAGGTGGGAAGTAAGCAAAGCCCCATGCTTCAGTTGGGAGGCTATTATACCACATTGAAAACAAATGAGGGGTGTTCATACCAATGGGAGACATATCTTATGACATTAGGTGTATGGGTCCTTAAACCACTTAATTTACTCACATCTACTCAATATGAAACTACATCACACTTAGATTCTTCAACACAAAACATTCAATTTTATCATTTGATTATTTTGATCATGCATAGCCTTCTTGACTAGTAAGATAGGAATTGCACAATAGCTTGTCAACCTTCCCAGTAAAGTAGTTGTAATTTGTAAGTAGCGCAGCCATGCATGCCTATTATAAATTTCATTAAAAAAAATTGCTATAATCAGCCTAGTCATTGTCCATAATCATATTATACAACTATGTTAGGTCCCATTATCCCATACCTTGCGGCGTGCTAGTGGTTAACATTTGGACAGGAATGGAGAAGGTAGCGTTCTGTGGGCATTGACTTCGGAGATAATAAATAGGAAGATCCGAAAAGAAAGCAGGTTCCAGAAAATTGGTGTACTCTGGCTCTGACTCTGTTCCCTGTAGTTAAACATACAAAAGGAAAATCAAATTCAAACCAAAAGAATAATAATAGTAATAATTAGATAAAATGATAGATTAAATAATACTATTAACTCACAAAGACATTTGTAGCCAAACTACCCATAATATCAGAGTTATTTATGCTCAAGGTACTCGGGATCATATTCGCGGACAAAACTGGCAAAGCAGAAACATATGGTTAACACATATACAAAGAAATGAACACTGGAGTGGACACCAACAAGTTAGGTACTTAGGTGAGTAAGAAAAAGAACAAAAAGCTTAAACAATTTTGTTCCTGAAAATGTAGTCATGAACGGAACTAAAAATTATGTATGCACCAAAACATATGAGTTATGTAATTTACAAAATAAATAAATAAATATTTACCATAATATTCTCCTCCCCTTTATATTATATTTATGTACAAGATGAATATAAATAAGTTTAAAGGATTTGGTTGGTTGTATAAAAAGGAATGAAGTGATTTAGTAAAGGGAATTGAAGAGTTCCCTCCATTTTCCCTCCAAATATATCATAAAACCAATCCATATGTCCTAATCAACTAATCTAGCAAAACAAAATTGTATACTTTTTTTCACAAGTTATAAAATTAGAGAATAAACTTGAGTATGATAAAATTGTGAAACAAAACATGTGAGAAGCTAAAAGAAATCAATCAAATGAGAAACAATAAACAACCAAAATTATAACAAACGTTGCAACTGCGCGTAACTAGTGTAAAATAAATAAGAATGCTACAAAATATTACTAATAAAATTATATAATATTAATAATAAAAGGTTTTGGAAATTAAAGAGTCCCTAGTGAAATAGTATAAGATAAGAAACTATTATGTAGTTTCACATTACTCATCATCACAATCATCATCTAATAGATATATGTCACACCTGCAACCATGACATCTGAGATATTTCACATGTCATTAATGTGTAATCATATGGACTGTTTTAAAAGATTTTAAATTTTGTAAAGACCTAGTCATTCAAAAATAATTTTGAGAAACTAAATCAAAATTTGCAATATTTACGGGAATAGAAACTTATTTAACAAAAAACAAAAGTAAGAGAAGCAATTTAATTTAAGCAGTAACAATATAACAATGATATTTGTCCAGTTTATAAAATGTTTAAAAAAATCCAGCTATCTCTCAATTATATCAGGTTATGTTGGAGTTATAATAATGATATTTTTTGTATGAATTTAATTGAAATATATTAGCAAGGTAACATTATCATTATGAATTATTAAACAATATTACTAATGGGAAATTTTCTAATTGATACCAAATTTAGTTATATCAGTTAAAAAGGATTTTATCATTATAAATATTACTGATTTTGGTTTTAATTTTTTATCCACTCTCCATAAATTCATTTTTAAACATATTTTATTTTACATATTAATGTCGTGCTATATATTCAATTATGTCACATTAACCATTTTAAAAAAGAAAAACAAGGTTGTCACGTAACATGATGGTTTACTCTATCTATTTTCTCATTCATTTTGACATCAAAAGATAAAAAAAGACACGAAATTTGCACATTGTCACCGGAAATTAATTTTTAGCATGAGAGCGTGCGCTTATAAAAATTAAAATTACTTTCATTTATAATTGTTAATTATTAATTATTATGTGTATATATACTTACTAGTGTTTCCGGTTGGATTTATAAAATAATTCAAACTAAAACACATAATTTTATAAAAATAATTCTAATGTTATCATTATAATTCAATTTTTACATTAATGTTAATAGTATTACCAAAGATAGCATGAGCTTTGTCTTATAGTAACATATAGAACCATTAAAATATTTTTTCATGGTATTATAAATAGCACAAGAGGAATAAACCATTAACTATTAATACTACTAGAAAAATATCAACCGGTCACCGAATTTAGCCACCGAAAATTATCCATCGCAAGTTGTCACTGAGTTTGGTCACCGAAAAACATTTGTGATGAATTTTAGTTTTTGTAAGGATTAGCCACCGAATTTGCTACCAAATAAATGATAGTGATAATTTTCCGTGACTAAAATTTGTCGCAAAAAAGTTGAAAAAATAAAATAGTAAAATAGCCACTAAATTAAAATTCAATGGCTAATGTATGGGGATATAACCACGGAAAAAAAAAACAATTTGTGTGACACATAGATAAAGGAGAGCCTAAGTTTGAACTCCAAATCTCCTGAATGTGACTTCTCAATCTCCTAAATCAGACTTCCCGGTTTAGCTTTATTGTGTTTTGTATTTGTTTTTTTTTTCTATACTAAATTTTTATACTAATGTAAAAAATATTTTTTTAACATAATTTATTTGGATATTTATATTTCTTAGTCCTTTATTTTCTTCAAGTTAGGGTATTAGGTCGCCTACTTATCAAGAATTAACTATAGACCCCCCTCCCCCCAATATGCATTTGAAAACCCTTAGGTTAATATTAAAACTTTTTTCGAGCCAAGTTCTGAGACTCCACAAGAAACAATCTCTTAGATTAATTCTAATTTTCCTCTCTTTGTTAATTGCAACATGGACTTATTTAAAGAGCACAATCTAACAGAATCGTAATCTTGTGCCTTTAGAGATAACTAATGATGATATATTTTAAATAACTTAATCTAAAATAAGCTAATGATAAGATAACATAATAAAGAAAATTCCATCGTTTGTTAAACAATGAAATCAACTACCCATGAAGGTGCGTCCTTAATCCTTGGTTCCGTTGCCTTATCTTTGTAGGTCGTAACAGTACCCCTCTCCCGGAAAAGGACCTTGTCCTCAAGGGCTGCTTTGCTATAGAGGTTGACCAAAACATCCCAAGACTCCCATGTAGCTTCTTCGCATGGTTTTCCAGCCCATTCAACCAAAACCTGGTATTGAATTCCCTCAAGTGTTGTGATATTGCTTTCAGAAATGATGGCCTGCGGCATGGGTAACTCAGTTGACGGAGGATCATCATCATATATGATAGAAACAGGAGGATTTGGACCTGAGTAAGCCTTTAATAAGGAAACGTGGAAGACTGGATAAATACGAGTGTGAGATGGTAATTCTAGACGATATGCCACTTTGCTAATGCGTTCCAAAATACGAAAGGGTCCAAAATATCACTTTGCTAGCTTAAAGTTGAGTCTGTGGGTTACAGATTGTTGTTTGTAGGCATGGAATTTAACCCACATCCATTGGTCCACTTCAAAATTCTTATCAATCCGCTTAGAGTCAACATATTTTTCATTCATGTTTATGCTTTTGTCAGTTTAGCTTGTAGTTCACTCTGAATTTCTTATCGATCTATGAGCATAACGTCTACCTCATCCATTAATGCCTGGTCTGGAGTGTACGATGGCAATAGCCTTGGGTTAGACCCATATAATGCCTGATGAGGGGTCATCCCAATAGCAGTATGATACGTAGTATTATAGTTTAACTCCGCCCAAGGTAAGTATACATGTCATCAATTTGAATGATCTGATGAAAAAACCCGAAGATATTGTTCAAGGCAACGTTTGACTGCCTCGGTTTGGCCATCGCTCTACAGATGGTATGTCATCGAATAATGAAGATCTGTTCCACCCGAGTGCATGAGTTGACGCCAAAACGTGCTTAAAAATATAGGGTCTCTATCTGAAACGATACCTTGTGGAAAGCCATGTAGTTTAACTATATGGTCTAAAAATACATTAGCCACTATCTTTGCTGTGAATCTTGTCTTGAGAGGCATGAAGTGTGCTGTCTTTGTTAAACGATCTACCACCACGAAGATCATCGTAAACCCATAAGAAGGAGGGAGGCCGACGATGAAGTCCATTGAAATTTCTATCCAAGGACTTGTAGGAATCGACACGGGTTGAAGAAGACCCTGATACTTGGTAATACTATTCTTGGTTTGTTGGCACTTAATACATGTCGCTGCATATTTTTCCACTGATTGCTTTATCTCCTTCCAATAAAATTGTTCCACCACTCGTTTATATGTTTTTAAATTTCCCTTATGCCCTCATTGCAGGGTAGAATGAAATCCATGCAGTATTTTAGTAACTAGAGGGGAGTCTCGTGGTATGTATACACAAGAACGGTATAAAAGAAGACCGTTTCGGACATCAAATTCCGAAGGAAGCTTATTCTGGCAATGTAAAGAATGGAATTTAAGAAGTTCAAGTTCTGTTGTGTTGGCCTTTCGTAACTCAGATATAACTACGTTTTCCAATTGGGTGTAAATATGATAATATTCAGCTGGCAGTCGAGATAGAGCGTCAGCGGCAGCATTTGTGTTCCCGAAACAATAGACAATGTTAAATTCGTATCCCAAAAGTTTTGTCAGATAATATTGTTGGTATGGCATTTGTATCACTTGTGTCATCAACTCTTTCAAGCTTTTATGGTCTGTCTTGATGATGAATTTTCTGCCCAATAAGTAGTGTCGCCATCTCGCAACGACCTGTGTAATAGCATATAGTTCACGCACATACGTGAATGCGTTGCTCATGTGGTGTGAGAGCTTCTTACCAAAGAAAGCTAATGGATGACCTTGTTGGGTCAAAACTACGCTGATACACTCCGTGCTCGCGTTAGTCTCCATCTCAAACAAAAGCGAAAAATTTAGAAAAGCGAGAATTGGTGTTGAAGTTAGAGCTTGCTTGAGTAATTCGAATGTCATTTGCCATTTGGGGTTTTATGTGAGGAGTGGGTTAGGGTTTGTAATTTGTAGATTTTGGGTTTAGGATTTTGTAATAAGGGGTGGGATGGGTTATAGGTGGAGGTAGGTGTTGGTTTGGTGAAGGGAAGATGAACTTGGGATTGAGTTGTTATTACGGTGTGAAGGGAGGATTCATGGTGCCAAGAGGAAGAGGAATGAGAGGGAAAGATGAAGAGACAACGTGAGAACAAATAATGGGTGAGGGATTTGTTCTAGAGACGTGAGGAGTTTGACTATTATTGTCGGCTAAGATTTGTAGGGACTTGTTAGCAATTTTTTAAATATGTTAAAGACTAACTTTTGTTAATTATATGTGTTTTAATGCTAACATGACACATAGGTAGATTGTAACATTGGATGGACACTCACAATAGACCTATTAACCCGAGAATGTTGAAATGCGGGAGGCATATAACTAATTTTTGATAAGTAGGAAACCTAACACATATACCCAAACAAAATGAAGGACTAAAAATGCATTTACTCTAATTTATTTTTATAACTGATCTAAAATTTATGTTTTTAGATTGGTTATAAAAATAACCAATGTTAAATGATTCTATATTTCATGTATGTAGGAATTCACCGGTTTAAAAAATATTTTTCAAACAAATTATAGAAATAAACGATATTAAAAAAATATTTTTTTATATAGGTTATAAAATAATCATAATAAAAAAAAGCGGTAGGAAAAGTCAAGCAGATTCAAAACCCGTATCTTGATAATAAATATTTACTTACTTTGTCCGAAAGTGCGGTTGGTGCCGGTGAAGAGCATAGTGACGGGACACGACCCATTTGTGCGGCACGATGGGTTCGGAAAATCAGAGAGTGGAAGCAAATCAGTTCTCACGGCTCGGTACTGTGGGGCCGGCAATTGCAACAAAGGTGGCCATTCTGGAGGTTTGGGAATGGCACACGCGCCAACTTGGTCCAAATCCGAATACTGAATCCCACACACTTCCTCCACGCACGTGTCCCCTTCTTTCTTCCTACAAACGCACCCACACTTGTTCTCTGCCTTGTCCAGTTCCTTATCCACCAGCTTCTGCAGCAGAAACAGCAACATACACAACGCGAACGGATACATCAGCAGACGAACCGTTGTCTTCCTATTTCGTTTCTGAACATAAAACAGAACCAATCACACATAAAACATTAGAAACTATTAGAAACATGCTTAATTAGTGATAATTAAAGTTACCTGAAAGGTTAAATTCTTCCTAAGGAGAGCGTTTGCTTGAGTCAAGAAGCTCGCGGGTTCGTTGGCGGTGTTGTTCCCATTTGCCATGTTTGTTTTGTGTGTTCGTTATAGCTATGATCTTTATTTCACTCTTCTTTATACTTAACCTTTCAGCACGCAAACAATATTTTTAAAACTTGAACGGATGGGTTTTATAAGCGTTTTGGGGGTGTGAATTAATAACTGGCCCTCTACTTCCCTTTATTTTCAAGAATGGTATTGTATTGTGATGACATGTAAAAGGAGAGAGAATTGGCTCAATTGGTACAACACAATGGTTAAGGGTCTGTTTGGTTTCCAGTTGGAGAAACGGAGTTGGGGAAATGGAGAAATTTATGGGTTGATATTAATCCTTCACGACGTTCGAGACAGTTAAAACTCCGTTTGACCGTAGGATTTATTTTTGGGGTTGGTTTGACCAACCCAACTTTGTAACCAAACAGGCTCTAAGTCTAACATAATTTAATATTAAATATTTTAACTTCCATATTGTTGAAAATATATCTCAACTCAATCCATAGTAAAAGTTACAAGGTTGGGAAGTGTCCTTTGTTAAATGATTACAACGTTAATTAACAAGGTTGATGTTGACATCTAACTCTCATTAATAGCTTGGATGAGTGGGGAAGATCATGCAACTTCCATGAAAAAACATTCGTTTACCTTGGACTTTTTATTCCGCTGATTCAGTTATACCGTGTGTTTTCATTAAAACATATACACATCAAAATCAGTTGATATAATGTGGAAACTGTGGGGGAATTGGTTAGATTGATCGATGGGATCTACAAACAATTAAACAATTAATTGCTAAGTGCATTTAATTAAATTAAATTTTTTAAAGGGCTATTTGATTTTTTAAAAATTAAAAATTTAGCTTAAACTATCAAAAAGTTGTGTAAAAATTGTAAATAATAAAAAAATATTTAAAAACACCATTAAAGTTCATCCACTTTTATTTTTAAGCAATCTCTCAATAATTTCTAATAAAAATTATTTTTACTTCATTAGACAATGGTTGTAAGGCACTAGTTAGTAGGATTCTTTTTTAACAAATCCATTAACATAATTAAATAATATAATAATGAAATATTTTATATTTAATTTTCTATAATATTTTGAGATTATATTTTTTTGCTACATATTTTTTTGGGATAATATGATTATTAATATATATATATATATATTTAACTTATTTTATATAGGAGTAAGTTTAATAACCTATTTAAAGATATATTTATAGTTTTATTTAATAAGTCTTTTATGATAAAAATAAGATAAAAAAATATGTTGTTTAGACGATGAGAAAGAAAAAGAAAAAAAAATTGAAAAATGAATATAATTTTTTTGGAAAGATGAGGTGAAAATAAATTTAGGTAAGAAATAAATAAATTTTTATGTATAACAATTTATTATTTTTTATTATAATGAATTTATATATATAATATTTCAATATTTTATCATTTTAATAATATTTATAAATTTATTAATATTTATAGTAAACCAAAATCTTAAATCATCTCCTCTCATACGAGGAGAAAATTAGTTTCCATTGAACCATATTTTCTTTTGTTATTTTATTATTATTTTTCCTTCAAACAAATAAGAAAAAATTTATTTTCTATCTTATTTCCTTACTCCTAATTTTTCTCCTAGAGACTAATTCCTTTTAGTTGCCAAATATTTATTCAAAAATTTAAGTTTAACAACGGATTTAGCCATCAACTTTAAAGTTATCTTTGATGGTCGTTAATTGCTAACTAATTTATTTTTATCATCTTCAATCGGTCACTAATTCGGTTATTATTTTCGGTGAGTTAGCCATCAAACATTTTTTTGCTGCTAATTAACACTTTTCTAGCAGTATAGTGGAATATATATGAATCAAGTGAAAATTTTTGTTCTTATAAGAAATGAAAAAACTATATACATAATGTTCCCCCCAGGAAACAAGGATAGACCCCACCGTTGGCCTCATCTTCCGTAATCAGGGAAAAGGACCCCACCATAAATATTTGTTATGTTAGTGGCATCGATTGTGAAGCCCACTTATTATCCTGTTGTATAAATAAGGCCATGGCCTAATGTTGTAGGCAAGTGACATACATTGAATAACAGGCTTTGAACATTTGGAATCCCAGTTATTTTTTGTGTGAACATTTTGGCGCCCACCGTGGGACCCGGTAAAACGGATCCTACAACCACCATCTTAACGTGAAAACCCAGATTACAGGAGGGAAGACAATGGTAAACACTAGAAACACACGAAGGGGAGAAGATAGTAGGCAACAAGGGACTCCTCGGGAAGAAGAAGATCAGATGTTACGTCTCACTAACATGGTGGAGACATTGCAAAGAACGGTGGCTAACTTGCAGCAAGAGAACGCCGCACTCCGAGGGCAGAAGGAGAAAGAAAGGGAAGCCTCCAGCTATAACGGCGACCGATCCACCCACCATAGAATTGTGGAGCAACCCTCTCTCCAAACAGAAACCACAAAACTTAATGTTGAGCTGCCTTTCGCGGCACACCCATGGGTCGATTCAATAATGGAAGCCCCCACACCTGACAATTACAAGCCCCCGTTGATAGAAAAATACGATGGGAGGGGCGATCTTGAGGATCACTTGACCATCTATGTCGACATCATGCTGGTAACTGGGGCCTCTGATTCCTTTTTTTGCCGAACGTTCCCACCACCCTTTCCAAATCGGCACTTAGGTGGTTTTCCCACTTACCGCCCAAAAGCATCGCAAACTTTTCCAATTTAAGTAAAAAGTTCCTCAATCAATTCTCCACCAGCAGGTCTGTACAACAGACGTCACATAGCCTAGTCAATTTACGACAACTTCCAAAAGAAACTTTGAAGCAATACATGGCCCGCTTCTTTGAACAAGCCATTCAAATCCGAGATCTCAGCCCGGAAGTTGCCCTACACGCTATCCAAACTGGATTACGCCCGGGTAAGTTTGCTGATTCCTTGACCAAAAAACCGCCACTGCACATGGACGATTTCAGGGCGAGGGCCTCACGCTACATTGCCGTTGATGAACAAGAAGCTGATAGGAACGAAAATCCTGATCAAGAGCATTTTCCCGACTATAACACTCACCAAGATACCGATCGAGAGCGTTTTCCCGACCGAAACTTTTGCCGTGCGAAAATGAAGAAAAAGTCGTTCAAGCCTGACCGAGACAAACGGATCGGCATCTACACAACTCCCATTTACACAAGTTTCACCCCGTTGAATGATCGTCGAGACCGTATCCTGCATGAAGTTTATAACACGGGACTCTTAACACTTCCACCCCCAGGGGAAGGACCCAAGGGATCAAACACCACTAGGTTCTGTGAATTCCATAGGACCCACAGCCACGCCACTGAAGATTGTCGATCCCTACGGAATCAAATTGAACATCTCATACAACAAGGGCACTTGGGAAGATTTGTCGATCGGGAAAAAGATCACTCGGCCAAAGGAAAATCCCGAATGAGAGAAAGAGAACACCCCGACCAAGTAGAACTACATACTCGGAGATGGTCAAGAAATCCTCGATCTCGATCTCGCTCCAGGTCCCCGAGGCCGAGAGACGAAGAAAACACTCCCCGACGAGTTATACACACCATTGCTGGGGGATTCCCGGGTTCTCGCGAACTTCACCGATCGGGCCAGGTAAACTTGTTACAGGAACATTCAGATTCAGAAGTCATCATCTTTGACAAGTCAGATTTCACAAAAAATGGCCCGAATCGTGACGAACCCATGGTGGTCTCTATGGGGGTGGCCGACTGTATTGTTGAAAGAGTGCTCATAGACCAAGGAAGCTCGGCAGACATTTTACACTGGAAAGCATACAAGCAAATGGGGTTATCCACTCGGAATTTAGAAAGGTACGATGGTACACTCATTAGTTTTTCTGGTGATTCTGTGCAGGTCATGGGATGCATCGACCTTATAACCACCTTCGGGGGTAGAGAAAATAGTCATGCTATAAAGGTCAAATTCTTGGTGGTAGACTTCCCCAGTTCCTACAACGCACTACTCAGACGACCCTCACTAAACACCTTGGGAGCTGTCGTCTCCACAATGCACCTCACTATGAAATTCCCGCTTGGGGATGGAAGAGTAGGGGTGGTTAGGGCCGACCCAGAAGTGGCACAGGAATGCTACCATGAAAGCCTCAAACCCAAATCCGCATTCATAATTGAAGATGACGTAGAAACCAACTTTGATCCTCACGACGAACGGGAATATGAGAGGCCCCAACCAGTTGAATCCCTCAAGCTCATACAAATTAGAAAATCTCCAAACCAATTCACAAGAATCAGCGCAATTCTTAAACCAGCCCTGGAGGAATCACTCGTTAATCTTTTACGAGAAAATTTCGACTTGTTCGCTTGGAGTCCAGCTGATATGCCAGGTATCGATCCTGACATCATTTGCCATTTGCTAAATTTGGAGTCGGGAGCCAAACCAATATCCCAGAAACCAAGAAAAATAGGTCCTGATCGAAGACAAGCGGTCAAAGAGGAAACGGAAAAATTATTATCAGCTGGCTTTATCCGTGAAGTCAAATATCCTGTCTGGTTGTCGAATGTGGTAATGGTCAGAAAGACAAGCGGCAAATGGAGGATGTGCGTCGACTTCACAGATCTAAACAAGGTATGCCCTAAAGACCCTTACCCCTTACCTAGCATTGATCGTCTGGTGGATGGTACCTCAGGTTATAGAATGTTGAGCTTCATGGACGGTTACTCGGGTTACAATCAAATTCGGATGCACCCAGAGGATGAAGAGAAAACCGCGTTTATCACCGGAGGAACGAACTATTGCTACCGAATGATGCCCTTCGGATTGAAAAACGCAGGAGCTACTTATCAGAGGCTGGTGGATAAAATATTTGCCAAACAAATTGGCAAAAATATAGAGGTCTACGTAGATGACATGGTAGTAAAGTCTAAACAAATCAATTCCCATATACAAGACTTGAATGAAACCTTCACCGAACTGCGGAGGCACAACATGCGACTTAATCCCGAGAAATGTTCTTTCAGAGTTCAAGGGGGAAAATTCCTAGGCTATATGCTTACATACCGAGGCATTGAAGCCAACCCAGATCAATGCAGGGCCGTTCTTCAGATGCGAAGTCCCCAGAATGTCAAAGAAGTCCAACGCCTCACCGGGAGAATCGCAGCCCTCTCCCGATTCCTTTCTAAATTTGCAGAAAAATCCATGCCATTTTATAAAACGTTAAAGAAAATGGACTCGTTTGAATGGACTACCGACTGTGAGAAAGCCTTTTGAAACCTTAAAGCTTATCTGGCTTCCCCACCAATCTTGACACGACCAGAAGCAGGGTCAGAATTGATCCTCTATCTTTCCGTTGGAGCCGAAGCTGTCAGTTCAGTCCTAATCCAAGAAGAAGGCTCGGTTCAAAAGCCCATTTACTTCACCAGCAAAACGCTGCAAGGGGCGGAAGTACGTTATCAACGAGTAGAAAAATTCGCCTACAGCTTGGTAATAGCCGCGAGGCATTTGCGCCCCTATTTCCACAGTCATCAAATAGTGGTCCGAACCGACCAACCACTCGAAAAAATTCTTCAAAGACCGGAGCTTGCAGGACGAATGGTGGCATGGTCAGTAGAGTTGTCCGAATACGATATTTGGTACGAACCCAGGGGACCCATGAAAGCTCAAATACTCGCAAACTTTATAGTCGAACTGGGAGAAGATAAAGAAGAATACAATGTCGAACATGGATTATGGACCCTGTCAGTTGATAGTTCCTCTAATACAAAGGGCAGTGGTGCAGGAGTCGTGATAGAGTCACCAACCGGGCTAACAGTTGAAGAATCCTTACGATTCCGATTTAAAGCCAGCAACAACCAAGCAGAATATGAAGCCCTTATTTTCGGGTTGAAGACAACCATTGATTTAGGGGCTCGGTGCATCCAAGCAAAAACTGACTCCCAACTCGTTGCTAGACAAATCGAAGGGACCTACCAAACCAAAGACATGACACTGGGAAAATATCTTGCCCGAGTAAACGACATGGTAGCGAAACTCAAACATTTCTGAATAGTCCATGTTCCCCGAGCAGCAAATGAACGCGTAGACATTCTCGCTAAGCTCGCTAGCACGGTTAAAGCAGGGAACCTAAAAACAATAGTCCAGGTGATCTTAGAGGAACCAACAATCCAAGAAAACCAGCAAACCCACCAGGTAAATGAAATTCAAATTAAAACATCTTGGATGACCCCTATTATTGAATTTCTAACACAAGGAACCCTGCCAAATGAACAACAAGAAGCCAAGAAATTACGGGTCCAGGCAGCCCACTACACCATGATAGATGGGCAACTATATAATAGGGGTTTCACAGTACCCTTCCTCAAATGTCTGGATGAAGAACAGGCCGACTATGTCATGCGAGAGTTACACTCGGGAATTTGTGGGCTCCATGGAGGAGTCCGACCTTTGGCAGCCCGCGTCCTTCGAGCAGGATACTTCTGGCCCACCCTGCGCTCTGACTGCTACGACCTAGTCAAGAAGTGCGACCCGTGTCAACGAAACGCCCACCGAAACCATAGCCACCCAGAACCGCTACACGGAATCCTTTCCCCATGGCCATTTAACACATGGGGAATGGACATTCTAGGCCCTTTTCCCCCAGGAAAAGGACAAATAAAGTTCCTCCTCGTGGCCATAGATTTCTTCACTAAATGGATTGAAGCCGAAGCTCTAGCCACCATCACAGCAGCTAAAGTACAGTCCTTTACATGGAGAAACATCATCTGTCGACACGGACTTCCCCACACTATCATATCCGATAATGGTCGGCAATTCACAGATAAACACTTTGTTGAATTCTGTGAGAATCTTGGCATCAAAAGGAAGTTCTCTTCGGTGGAACATCCCCAAACAAATGGACAGGAAGAAGCAGCAAATAAGGTTATACTTCAACAGCTCAAGAAACGACTCGGACAGGCAAAAGGATGTTGGGCAGAAGAATTGCATGGAATTCTGTGGGCATACCATACAACCCCGTATTCTTCAACTCATGAGACACCTTTTCGACTCACCTATGGAGCTGATGCCATGATACCCGTGGAATTAGGGGAACCTATACTCCGACGACTGATCTATGACGAGGTTTCAAATGACAATAAGAGACGTGAAGATTTAGACCTTGGCATGGAAGAAAGAGATGTAGCTTACATCAAGATCCAAGTGGCTAAGCAAAAATCTGCTCAAAAATAGAATTCTTTCCTCCGACCCAGACCCTTCAAAAGGGGGGATCTCGTCCTACGGACCGCAAAAAACAATAGACGAGTGTGAGAAGAAGGAAAGCTAGCACACTCCTGGGAGGGACCATACCGAATCAAAGAAGTGCTCGGAAAAGGTGCTTACCGCATTGAAGAATTATCAGGGAAGGAAATACCAAGGACATAGAATGCAACCCATTTGAAATTCTACTTCAGTTGAGTATTATGTACGAGCGCCCTTTTTAAAGAACTTTTCTCAGATCTTAAGGTTTCGCTCTCAATAAAAAGTCTGAGATACGAAACGATCTTCGGCATCGAGTACGAAACAATCTCTCGGTATACATATAAAAAGTCCAAAATACGAAACGATCTTCGGCATCGAGTACGAAACGATCTCTCGGTATACATCTAAAAAGTCCAAAATACGAAACGATCTTTGGCACCGAGTACGAAACGATCTCTCGGTATACATCTAAAAAGTCCGAAATATGAAACGATCTTCGACACCGAGTACGAAACGATCTCTTGGTATACATATAAAAAGTCTGAAATACGAAACGATCTTCGGCACCGAGTATGAAACAATCTCTCGGTATACCTATAAAAAGTCCGAGATACGAAACTATCTTCGACACCGAGTACGAAGCGATCTCTCGGTATACATCTAAAAAGTCCGAGATACGAAACTATCTTCGACACCGAGTACGAAGCGATCTCTCGGTATACATCTAAAAAGTCTGAGATACGAAACTGTCTTCGACACCGAGAACGAAGCGATCCCTCGGTATACATTAAAAGGTCCGAGAAGGAAACGATTCTCAGAAAAACCGAGTCCCTCGGTATAAATCTAACAAATCCGAATACGAAGCAACTTCCAGTGCAAGTCAAGAAAACCGAGCACGTAAACAATCTCTCGGTATAAATCTAACATCCGAATACGAAACAAATCAAGAAAACCAAGTACGAAATCAATTCCTTGACAAAAATCTAAAATACGATATGCCTCGGGTTCGGGACTATCATCATAACAAATATAACACAAGGAATGAAGAAGAAAGAGACTTGCAAAGAAAATTCATTAAAAAACTCGAATTCTTTTACAAATCAAATAAGCTATCCCTAAGTTGTTCCTTCAGGCGCATCTACACCCAGAATCCCCACACTCGGCGCATTTTCAAGAATCCTTGGACCAGCTTCAACATTTGTCGGGTTCTCCACTGGCTCGGGAGGAAATACCACTTGTCCATCCACCACAACCTTAAACGGATCGAGGCCTTCAAAATTTAACTCAATGGAAGGGTTTAGAGCTGAGATCTGCTCCTTGCAAAGCTCAAAGGCCTCGACATATTGAATTGCCACATCCTGCTGGCTACAGCCAGATCCTCTTGTGATTTTACTTTCAGGGACTCCAATTTTGAATTTACCACTTGGAGTGCCACCTCCAATTCCTGTTTCTGAAGGGTTAAAGTGTTGGACGATTCTTCAATCTCAGCAACCTTGTTCTCCCAGTACGAACACTTTTCCTCAGAGATTGCCAATCAAGACTCTACAGAATCCCTCTCATCCCGAGCGGATTTCAACTCGTCCTCTGACCTCTTCATAGTCTCCTTCATCAGGGCCACCAACTTTCTGAGCTCCCTAACCCGGTCGATTTCTTTCTGCTTCTTCTCCTCTAACGTCTCCTTTTCCTTTTTCAAGGACTCATTTTTGGAAGCCAACTCTGCCAATAACTTTTCCCGATCAAACAAACATTTTTCCAGACCTCGTGATATAGAGGAAAGACGTAAGCCAAACATCTCCATTGCTTGACACATAGCAACAGGGTTATTGGAGGTATATTTTTCTTCGTCTTCCTTGAAGAAAATTATCTGATCCACAAAGGGGCCAATGGGAAACCGAACATCCCACAAAGAATACACTGGAGTCTCCTCCGAAACCTGAGACCCATGAACGAATGTTTCCCACGAACACTCAGAGTTATCTGAAAGACATGGGATAGCACTGGCTATCAACTCAGCCGAGCCAAGAGGAGATGAATTAGAAGAGGAAGGTGTAGCATGAGCTCTTTTAACCGATTTACTACGAGTCTCCAGAGGCGGAACCCCTTCCGCCTCAGTATCGGTAACCAAAATCGTCTTGGTAAAAGGAAAAGCCTGAGGAACAGAAGACGGTTCCCTCCCAACCTCGATAGCGGTATTATCAGAACTAGGCTTTTTATTCACCTGTCTAACCTCAGCTTCCAGTTGTGAAGGAACAGTTGTCAGAGGAGTAGCAGCGATTGGAGTTTGGACGATAGGCTGGGCTACGATTACAGCAGAAGAAGATCCCGTTTTCTTCTTCAGCACCTTCCCGACTCCCTTTGAAAGGGCTTCCTCGTAATGTCTCTTGAGCTCCTTTTTTGAAAGATGATGAGGAGCCATGTCGCCTGTAAAACAAAAGGAAGAGTTTTTAAATTAGCATTAAATAAACGAGAGAAAATCCAATCGGAGCACACTACTAAAACTTACAAATCCAGGCGGCCAGAGCGTCCGGAGACGGAGCCAGGCCTATCAGCGCCTGAGAACTAAAAAATATATTCACATCCTTGGAGAGAAATTTCACATTCGACTTCTCAGGAACAGTCAGATCATCCCACAACACTCGAAATTGTGTCGGGTTCTGGGTCCAGTATAGAGGAAATAAGGGTTGAGAATCAACCCCGTGAAGGAAATCTTCCCCGGGTAAATCTGGATTTACCCGAATCTTAAAAAAACCCTTTTTAAAATGTTTATAAGATTGGTCAAAGGCCCTGATTAGATTGCGACGGGCCACAACGTTAAGTGAGACCCATCCTAAAGGAACACCCACCTTTGGTACTCTCACCTGAAAATAATAGAAAAACACAGAGACGGAAGGTACCCTACCAAAAAACTCGCAGAGAACCTCAAAAGCCTTAACAAAGGCCCACCCATTTGGGTGAAGTTGGGTTGGAGTGATGTTTAACGTATTTAAAACCCCAATTTCAAAAGCGAAAAAAAAGAAGAGACAGATGAAGGCGAGAAAAAAACGTTTCATATACATATACGAAATCTAGCTCGCTAGGGTCAGCACGACGATGACACACCCTCTTCGACTCAGAGCAACTTACGCACTTTACGTTAGATGCTAACTCAGAGTGAGAAAAACTCTCGTCCCATAGCCTAGCTATGGAAGTTTCATCCTGGAAAGAAGAAGAAATAGCAAGAACCTCTTCCCGCACCCATGAATACGAAGATCCAGAAGAAGAAGCCATTGATACAAAAGGAGAAAACAAGGAAGAAACAAAGAACACTAACCTGAATGAGGTAAGGACAAGAGACGAAGAAAGGGAAACCAGAAGACCAAAGAAGATTGAGAGCACAAAGCTTGAGGAAAACTCAGGAAGCTCAAGAAATACAATGAGTGTAAAAGAGCTTTGAAAAGAAAAACAAACCCTATATTTATACCCTACGAATAGACAACAACGGTCAAAGAAAGCCATCCCTTCGACAGATAAGCGGATGACCACCACGTGGCAATATTTGGAAACTAAGGCAACCCAATGAAAAGCTTTTAAGTTCCAGAGCGAAACAATCGAAGGGCTAGAAAAAAAAGGAATACCAAGAGATAAAACGATCCAACGAACGAAAATCTAATAGCCACGATTATTGGATTATAATTACATCCATAAACCCCTTCAGACCAAAGAACGCTCCTTTTCTTAAAAAACCAAAAGACATTCCTTTTCCCAATACGCATTTATTGGACCCTTCGAAAAGATATCACAATCATTAGAATAATTAATGCTTCAAAACAACAGTTGAATTTCCACAAACAGTTGGCAACAATCTACTCTACACTGCTAGGTGAGACATTCTCAATCCTTCTTCACCCTTCCCAAGAAACACTCATTCGGAACCAAAGCTTTCCTTCACTCGGCAATTGTTCTCTCGGACACGCTTCAGTCAAAAGTCTCTAAGGCCAAGATTCCCTTTACTCGGAACTCTTTCACTCGGCAATTGTTCTCTCGGACACGCTTCGGTCAAAAGTCTCCAAGGCCAGGATTCCCTTCACTCGGAACTCTTTTACTCGGTGATAGTTCTCTCAGCCATACCTCAGAAAGATCTCACTCGAAGTTAGAGCCTCACTTCACTCGGAAGTAATTCTCTCGGACTCAGAGATGTCTCATTCGGACCCAGAACTCTCCTCCACTCGGAAATAGTTCTGTTGAAGCATTCCAAACTCGGAAAGGCACTCATTCGAAGGCAGCTTCTTCTTCACTCGGAAGCTATTCTCTCAAACATCCCTCACTCGGAAAGGTCCTCATTCGGAAAAGCCTCATTTGCAACCACACTTATGTAGCCATTTCGCTTGACCGATCGCTCAAAGCTCATGGCTGGGGGGCTCCTGTTCCCCCCAGGAAACAAGGATAGACCCCACCGTTGGCCTCATCTTCCGTAATCAGGGAAAAGGACCCCACCATAAATATTTGTTATGTTAGTGGCATCGATTGTGAAGCCCACTTATTATCCTGTTGTATAAATAAGGTCATGGCCTAATGTTGTAGGCAAGTGACATACATTGAATAACAGGCTTTGAACATTTGGAATCCCAGTTATTTTCTGTGTGAACACATAATATTTTTAAGTAATCATATTACAATTAACAATTTACTCTTAATCATTTATTCATTATTTATACAATTAAATAGATTTAGAATTCTCTTTTACCACGATAACAAATTTTCTTTCTACGTATGTAGGGACACATCTCTATCAATAAGTTTTTGTAATTATATTTTTAACACTTACACTTGAAATCATGGCTTAAGAGTTAAGTAATACATAATCTTTTCGGCTGATATCACATTCACATAAAATATTTATATAGTCTGAATAACCAGAAGAAAATTATATAGGTTTGAGAAGCTGAAAAGCTAAAGAAAATTATGTTTTTATTAATTTCAAATTGAGATCGATGCGCGTAAAAATGATGCAGCCCGCCCTTTATTTTTTTAATTCCCTCTCAATTCACCCCTCCATCGGCGCAAACCACCTTGCAAATACATGTTCCATTTTCATGCCACTTGTACTCACATTCACGCCACTTCCATATTCCATGTTATATGTTTACTTCAATCAGCTTTAATTAATTTTAATGGTGTAAAAACCAGATCGATCATTGAACTGGTAAAAATATTGGTTTAAAAATTACTGGTTAGACTGATGGTCAAACCAAGATTGAACAAGTAGTAATAAATTATTATTATTCATTAAATAATAATCAATTAAATTGTTGAATAACTTAATATTTATAAAACAAATCCAACAAGTATACTAGAAATTAAACCACACATAGTCCAAACCAAGTAAAATAAAAAACATGGCCACTAAAATTCCACATGGCAAATTGATTGAAAATGTTAGTATCCATCCATATAAGATAAAAGATTGGTTATCTCATGTGAGTTTATGTAACATAACCTACATTTCTTTTTTAACACACTAAGTCACTAATAGAACTTAAATTGGTCATCAATGAAAAAGTAAAAGAGCAAGACTTATTTTTTCATGACTCACCATCAAACACTGGAATTGCATCTCTGTGAGACATTATATCAACACTAAACTCAGGAGATATTTCTTCATCAACAACCCAAAAATTAACTTAGTCAATTGATTCATAATCAACGAGATCATAGTTTAGTTGTTTGTTTTGCATCCTAAACAGTAAACACATCATTTTTAATCATCATAAAATTGCATACCTATGTTTCATTTTAAAACATAATCTACATGCCTATGCTTCAAACGCAAGTTGTAAGAAACATAAACTAGATCATTTAATCTTTGATATTCTAGTCTATTTCTTTTCTTTATGTGAATGCATTCAAAAAGACTCTGATTCCTTTCACATCCACAAGGAGATGCGGTTTAGCTAAGGACGCGTATAGCTAATTTTTACAAATTTGGAGCACTACTGCCATACAATCTCTATCATTCATCTACATATGACATATGAATATTATATAACAATAATTAATCTTTAAAGCATTAAAAAAATAATTACACGTAATTACACAAGGATAATTAAATTTTACCATGCCATATTGTCTTCGTAACAGTATAAGCACTTTCTCAGTAAAGCTTCCTTGTCGCTGACGATACATTTGGCTTTCTTGAATACCAACAGTTACATCAATTTCAAAGCCCTTTATATCAAACAATTCAAGTAAGGCATGCAAAACTCTACTTTTCTCACGAAAGCTATCATCAAAGAAGAAAGCTGGATTCAAGAAATAAGTTGCAGCATGAAGATGACGCTTAAAATGTTTGTCTCATCTAGCCTTAATAATATTTGTATAAGGATGATATAGATCCTTGTTACCATTAAACATCTCCTTAATCCTATTCTTTTCTCTTTGCATACCTTTATAAATATAACCTAATGATGTTTTTTCATCACATCTACAATTCTTAGCAAAGTGATAATTAGGGCTATAATTTTTTATATTGTGAAACAATATTTCCAAAATTCATTTTCTAGGATAACACTAAAGAGTTTTCCAACTGAAGCCTTAGTTAACTGATGAGTTGTGAAGTGCTTGTCCATAACCAAAGCTTGTAAATCACTCTTGTGATCATAAATGTTTTTCAATGTGATGAATGTAGTGGCAAATCTAATCACCCCAGGATGTCCAATTTATTTCTAACTTGCTCTAATCCTTAGCCAAGACAAGAAAGTCATATAGTTGTAAACAAAAATAGTTATCTTCGAAGCCTTTGTTGCAAGTTCAACAATATATGGCATACTAGCAATATCCTTCAACAAAAGATTTATGCAATGAGTAGCATACAGAGACCAAAAAATTATTTCATACTTGTCATGTATCATTCTCCCAGTAACTACATAGTTAGCTGCATTATCACTAACTACGTGAACAACATTCCTAGGCCCAACCCACTCAATAATTTCATAAAACAAGTTGAATAATGTCTTAACATCTTTGACAATATTTGATGTATCAATATATTTCACAAATGATATACCTATATAGGAATTAATTAGAATTTAGAATTTACATAACATGATTGTACAAATGATACAATATAAATTAACTTTTAAAAGATAAAATAAATTATATAATACCTGCTGGACAACAAACTAGAAAGTTTATCAGAGTTCGCTTCCTTTGATCAATCCAACCATCAGCCATAATAGTACATCCCCATTTAGCTCAATTGGCATGTTGTGTTTCAATTAGTAATTGACACTTTTTCTTACAATTTCCTAACAAGTTCAACCTTAGTTCATGATAAGATAGGCCTTTGAAACCAGGGCCAATAGCACAAATAGCATCTAAAGTAGGTTGAAAATAAGGCGAATTTACTACATTAAAAGAAATGCAAGCATCAAACATCCACTTAGCAATTGCCTACTTAGCTTTGTGCATTGTAGTTTTGCTAGCCAATACACTTTTCAAGGTTGTCTAAGCACCAACGAAAGTCCTCAAAACAAAATAAGAAGAGAGAGGACCATCAACTTTTCTTTTGAGATTTGCTTGGATAAATGACCGGTCTTATGTTTCCTCTTCATTACATTCAAATGCTTCATCAAGGTCTTTTTTTCCTTATTGAGTTTGACTTTCTTTATTGACTCTACCATTTGATGACGAACCTCATCAGGGACTTTTCACTAGTGCAGAAAAGGTCTATGAACTCGGTTAAAATTGGGATACAAACTCAGTTGTAAAAGTGAGTTCGTTGGTGTCGTGTTCGTAGGTAACAAGGGTATGGACTCGGTTCATAAAACCGCGTTCATAGAGCTAATATATGACTTCATTTTAAGATGAACCAAGTTCATATTCTATTTCTGGGTTAATCTATGAACTCGGTTTAAGCAACAACCGAGTCCATAGACGCCCTACTAACTCGGTTAATAACAGAATCGAGTTCGTAGATAAGATTTTTTTAAAATACTTGTTTTTGTTTTTCTATAACCCCAAACCTGCAAACAATAAAAATGACCCAATATAAGAATATGTATATACCAAACAAAATTGTACATATACAAAATCCTAAAACTAAAACCACTAAAACTAAAATAGGTTTTTCTAACATATATACATATACAAACTACTAAAACTAATACTCATATACCTATACTATTGTAATGCCCTGACCGCTTTTCAGGAATGAACAAATCTCCCCACAGAGCAACACGAGACCTTTCCAGTATGCTTTTGTCCTCACTCACACACTTTTCGAGAACTTCCCAGGAAGTCACCCACCCCAGAATTACTCCAAGTTAAGCACGCTTAACCTTGAAATCCTTAAGTGATGGGCCACTGAAAAGGTTAACGCATATGTAGTACAAATCTATTCCTTTAAGTTATCCTCGACTGTATAGTCTTATACCTATACAGTCTTTGGATCTCTCTCATTTTGGTATGTATTTGGTTTGTTCATGTGTCCCACCAATTGGAACCCTGCCAGGAGCCGCTCTTTGTCCATGCCTATGCACCGATGATCACTCTCCGCCCTCTACAGCGCCGGGATGTCACAACTATTATCCCCTAATCCTTAAAAAATATGCCCATTGCTTCGAATATCCTTGATCTCTTTTGTAGTGTATGAGGACGGGTCTTGGAAAGCCTATATATATATGTGTGTGTGTGTGTGTATGTGTATATGTGTGTGTGTTAGTTATTGCATATACAAATACATATTTACACCATTATACCTGAATTTGTTTGAAATTAATGAATTGGTTATGAAACTTACAGTTGCCCATTAATCAGTTATGTTTGCTTCAATGATGGTCTACATCGTCTTCATCACATAGTACCCGCACTCATATCCTCCTGTATGTCTATGATACTGCACAATACACATACAAAGTTTGTTAGTATTTGCTTTAGATTATAAAAATAGAATCTATATAGAAAGTACGAAAGCATGCACATGTTGTCTTTTTCGAGTTCATGCATATTTTCTCTTACTTTGTGTGCTAAGTTTTTGACATACCTTTTTCTTCTCTCTAGCTTGGTCGCTTACGATTGGAAAGGCGTCGGTAGGATTTCGAAGCTTCGGGGTAGTTTCGACACTCTGTCGACTAGTTTTGTAACCCTCGGTAAGCTTAATTCTTATCGACAACTCTATTAAGTTTGTATTTGAACCACGATTTTAGCATTTCTGTGATTTAAGGGTTACAAAATTATTTTTATTAATTTTTAGAATATTTTAATATTGGATATCGACGTTCGAAGCTAAATCGGGATTTGACGCTCTATCTTGGAAATACGGATAACACCCTAAGGTACGTGTTATAATTATTTATGCATGTGAAGCTTGATGTCATCACTTAGTATGTGTGATGATATACAAGTTATAATTATTTGATTGTTAGTAGATAGGTTTTACTGGAGGTATAGTTTGCCATGGTTTTATGTTAAGGACTTAATCCTCTGTAAGTCCCAAAATTTTAAACCAATATAGGTGAATTGTTATGTGCTTATCTTATTTAAGTAATGTGTTGAGGTTGGTATTCCTTGATTCCTGACTTATATCTTCATATATGGGAAAGGAAGGATACCTTGTCCATTGTTAGGGACCTGTAAGTCCATTCTAAAGTTTGCTAGGGTTTGTAGTTTCAATCTTTCTCTATATATGTAGTGTTAAGCCACATGTCTCTTAGATTCTTAAGCTAGTCCGCTGGGGTGTTGTGCTATTCATGAAAAAATCTCCCTAATTTTAGTAAACCATGAGGATTAATTCTGGAAATTTAGACTAGATGTCGCACAATAAATCACACGTAAATAGGTAATTGTCAGAACCAAGTTTGTCCTATAAATAACTTTTGAAATTTTAAATATATTCTAAGACCTCAAGATTTATTCTGTGTTATTTAACCTCTTTACTTAAGTGTTTCAGAATGAAAAGTCTATGATGCATAAGCCATAACTCAAAGGGGGAGTCCACCATTCAAAGTCTGCATGGGAGTAATTCAAAAATATTTTAAGTATGTCTCATACTAAGTCTACGTAGGACCAATTCAAGATATTGCAAGTTTGTCCCTGAGTTAAGTCTGTGTTGAAGACATCGCTTAAAAGAATTTCTCTAAAATGTCCCAGACTTGAAGTTTATTGAGTCTCGTTCTTCAAACAGTTCATTCAACTCAACATCTCATCCCTCTTATCTTTCAAGCTTTAAGACATCAGACTCATACGTTTTAAGATTAAAGAATAGCTCTTCCATTCCATATCAGTTTATGCAAGGCTATCTCTTTACAAAACTCCTTTAGTCAAAGTATGTTCCTATCCTGAAATAAACAACAAGACAAAACTTTTAGAGGACCAAGCGTTCGTATGGGAAGAAATCGATGAAGCTACTTTGAGCACCTCATAAAGTTGTCAACGTGTTGTGCTTAAGTCATAAGGCTTCAGAAGGTCAAACAAGATGTTTTATGTCTTACATTAGACGAAAGAGAACAAAAATGAGACTTTCTCTTTGCATAATTTGAGGCACTCTATTTTCATGTAATTCTCGTCTATCGTCAAAACAGACCTTGTCCTCCTCTCTTCTTTTGTGCCTCAACAAATTCAAACGGCTACCTCTTCACCAATGAAACAATAACGACTATTCTAAGAAGATGCAAAGAGTGAAGAGACTGAGTCTTTGGATTATAAATATTGAAGATTCAAAAACAAAGACAAGCAAGAATACGAACTCATACTTTGTGAACACTGCTTCTTGCAGTTGCATTCTTTGTTGTTTAAGCACAATCTTTGTTGTACCACACTCTCTAAATTCTTTATACTTGTTTAGGCCAGGTATGTTTAATTACACTTAGTTTTTTGCAAGAAACATTGTTGGCCTAAAGAAGCTTTTGAAAGAATACTTAGGTTTTGAGCCAGGGGTTACTTGTTAAAAGAATACTGGGGAATTAAGCTAGAAATGGTTGGAGTCAAGAATACTTGAGGTACAACAAGTACTGTTTATGTAAAAGGATTTTTATATAGTGAAAAAGCCTTCAGACTGAAGGGATTGGACATAGCTTTAACGTTTGGAAGTAAACCAACATAAATCTGTTGTGCAAATCTCTTTATCCCTTCTCTCCTTTTTAAGGCTGAGTCTATACCTTAAGTCTGTTGCCATCTTGTGTTTAATAAAGTTTTAATTTGCTAAAAGAGTCACAGACTTAATCAACCCTCCCTTCTAAGTCTATCTTTGAACCTTCAGTAATTTTTTTAACATAACTATTGCGCTTCATTTGGTTGAAATAGTGGAATGCAGAGGGAAATAATTGAGTGGAAATAAAATAAGTGGAAAGAAATTGAATGACAATAATAAAAATGATGTAACATCCTAATTTTAATTAATTAAGAGGTTTTAGAAAAATAAATCAGACACTCGATTTATTTTCAAAGGCTCATAATTAATTAATTAATTATTGAATGGTCGATATATTAAAATTTTAGAACGACCCATTAAATTAAGGAATTATTCGGGTCCATTTTAGAATTTAAGTTGAAGGGTATTCAGTTTCGGTTATTAACCAAAAGGGTTAAGGGACCAAACTACTTTTGGTCAACTTGAATTAATTAGGTTAAATTTCTTTTCTATTTTCCTTTCATTCTTACTCCTCACTTATTCACTCCTTATTTATATCTTTCTTTCCACTCATTCCATTTTCTCATTTCCACTCTCTTTTCTCTTTATACCTTACGGTGCTCTCTCTTATTCTCACTTTCTCTCATTCACTCATCATCCTTACCATTTCTTTTTTTCTTCTTTCCTCCCCCTCACCACCCTGAACTGAAACTCTTTTTTTCTCCACTCTTCACTTTGTCTCCTCACAAACAGAACCATGCTATCTCTTTTTCCATCACCATTTCTTTTCCTTTTCCACCATAAGCACCTTTATATCTCCTTTTTATCATTACACCAAGACCAAACCACCATCTTCTCCAGCACAATAACACCAAACTGTGACCACTTTCCTTCCTCTCTATACTAAACTCTGTAACCTCTCTATCTCTCTTAGCTCCATTTTCTCTCTTCTTCATTATCACAAAAGCCATCATTTTCTCATTCTCCTCCTTACTAAAACATGAGCTTTTTCTCTCTTCCTCTTCACTATCACGTGCCTTTCTCTCTCTAGAATTTATTTGCATACATGACGACCATTGTTGCAGAGCTCAAAGGTTGCGTCAAGGTTGATGAGAGGCTCAATCGGAAGCTGAAGCATTAGTTCTCGGTTGTCGATCGGTGTAGAATCAATTAACACCCTCTTTCCTTTCCACATGGTTGTTTGCTTTCCTTGCATGGATGTCCATCTTCACTTCTTTTACATGCATGTTAAATTTTACAATTTTGGGGATCCCTTTGATGGGTTGCATGTTGCTTATCTGTTATAATTTTGGAAAAATCATAAACATAAAAATTGTTCCTATTTCTTTTCTCTTTCCATTGAGCTATAGAACGCCTAAAATCGATAACTAGAGTGAAAGTTATGCCCAAAATATGAAAGGTTGTCTGGTTGGGTGTATGGCTACAGGTTAATGGCTTTCTATGCAAACTGAGAATTTTTTACTTAAAATTGGATATTGGTGTATTCATAAAAGTTATGGTAAATCTTATTACAAAAATTTTAAGACCAAGATCTCTTAAATCAGACACCTGTAGCTTAAGTTATGTTAAAAATAGTGAAACATGCACATGATTATCATGTTCTGCGTAAATTAATAGCTAGAAATAGAAACTAGAATTTTTGACTCTCAACTAGCTTTCAATGTCTTCATGAAAGTGGTAGAAAAATGTGTCATGGAGATTTTAAAACTATATTCACCTAAAAAAGACATTCGTAGCTTAAATTAAGCTGAAAATACAGAAGTATACGTGAATCTATGAGCTGGAATTAAAATCTAGGATTTTTTATAATGAATCGACAAGACTCACAAACATAAAAGATTATGATTTTATGATGAATATGAATTGATTGATGATTGTGTACCATTAACCATTAAGTATGAATTTAGAAATCCACCGAGACTGATGGTGGGGTAAGCGATTAGAAATCCACCGTGATATGTCTTATAACATCAATGTCTCAAGCATTCAATAAGCACTAACTCTCATGATCTTATCCATATTCAACACCACTAATTCACGGTGGATTTCTAATCGCTTACCCCACCATCAGTCTCGGTGGATTTCTAACACTAGTGGAAAAAATGGATATAATCACGGTTAAAAAAGGACTTTATTCACGGTTAAAGAACCGTGGTTGTTGCATCCGTGGTAGTAGATGATGGTCTTTAACCACGGTTAACAACCGTGGTAATAAATCACATCTAACCACGGTTAAGAACAACTGTGAATATAACTTACTATTTATATTCACGGTTATGCTCGATAACCGTGAATATAAGAACTGAAAGGTGTCAGTTATATCCACCTATATTCACGGTTGTTCATCATAACCGTGAATATAAGTGTTAAAAGGTTTCAGTTACAAACTACCTATATTCACGGTTATGAAGAACAACCGTGAATAAAATGTATCTATATCCACGGTTGTCCATCATAACCGTGAATATAAGTAGTTTGTACTGAAACCTTTTAATACTTATATTCACGGTTATGATGGACAACCGTGGATAAAATATATCTATATCCATGGTTATGGTAGTAACCGTGGATAAATATAGTCTATATTCACGGTTGTTGCCATAACCGTGAATAAATACTGAGGTTTTTTTTTTAATATGGATTCTATTTTATCGTTTCCCAACCCTGCATTCAGACAACCAATACAGTATACAGTATGCCACAGCAACAGTATATCAAAAGAATGGTATGTATATATATAACAATTTATTTTCTATATCAATTCATAACAACCTAAAAAATAAAAGTATATACAATTAAGTTGAATGTAATCTAATAAAAGTAAACCCTAAATCCTACTAGATACATATATAAAAGAATAAAGATCCTATATCTAGCTTTGCCTAACTTCAATGAAGTGTGAGGCCCATTGCCTTCTAACATCATCTATAAGTTCCTTTGGGAAAAATGACCGGTCATTAAAGTACTGCAAACAATGCACAAAACAATTAGAACAAAAGCTTTATTTATTACATGAAATTGATAAAATTGGTAGAAAAGTAGTCCAAATGATGAGACTTACATCTGTCCATCCATCTACTAAATGATGTTGGACAATGGTCGGCATAGTGTGCATGACGAAATAGCCACACTCGTAGGTACCCTTCTGCCTGTAAGACTACAATGGACATATAGTATAGAATAAGTGAATTCGCAACTTAAAAAATATGTACTGAAGATTTGAATGAATACGATTGACTTACTTTTGGGTACACCCATACAACTGTTTTTCCTTTGGTCTTGTTTCCAATCAGTAGATTGTATCCAACCACCGCCCCACGTCAAACAAAACACAATATAAGTTAGAATTGTATAGTTCTAAAAATGATGTAATCGAATTTGTGGTTATTTTTTAGGGATGAACTTACCGGTCTACTATATCTTTCAGGTCTTGTGGAGCTGTCCGATGCAAACTATCAAAGTACAGAGCAAGATAGTCCTTCGGACAGATCACCAGAAGCGTCCAGTGAGCCCTGCAGTTACCAGTGATAAGTGAGACTTCAAAATGCAAAAATTCATGACAATAATTATGGAATAGAATATTACCCTTTATGATAGGGGCCCATGTATATAGGCTTCCCAGACTCAAACATCCAATTCTGGATGTATGTCTGGGTGTTCTGTGAGGTGTTTCCTTGCCTCTGTATGAGAGAGGGCTCTAAGAAACCGTAAGTTCCTTGGAAACCCAAGTCCACACAGAGTTTTGCCAGAAACCTAAACAAGTTAAGACATGGTTAGCGACAAATAACTTGTATAATGAAAAAATTGGACAAAACAAGGATATACTTACAGCTCCCACAACTGAAGGATGGAGCCGTTCAGCATCGACGTCCCCGAAATAATGTCACACATGTCAGAATTTGTAACGTAAACTGGAAAATCACTGGGACGGCCGAACACTAGTGGCTGCCATGGGACCTAAACAGTGTCGTCTGCTTGCTCATACCCGATGCGCCATAGCATCCGGATGGGATCCTTGGCCGGGTCTGGCTTCTTCAATGTCTGTTCCTGTTGAACAATTGACAACCATCACATTTTGTACCATAATTGACAAGGAAATAAAGCTAGTTAGTGTTTAGGGTTTTTACCTGTCCAGGGGCAATCACCAGAAGTCTGTTGGGCCACATCAGAAAGTGGCCCACCGCCTGACCGACGGTCTTCACCTCCTGAGTTGCCACTGGCACAGCAGTATCCTCCTCGAGGACGAGCACAACCGAGACCCTGGACATACCATTAGGTAATGTCTGATGGTGAACCACAGGGCCTATGTTTTACACCATACCAGTGGCAACTGGCTCCTCCGACCCGTCAATGAACAGGTCACATTGACGGGTGTCTGGTGGCTCGACCCCGTCATCGTCAGGGTCAGCCGCAGCGCACGACCCCTTAGTGCTAACCTTCCGTACCTACATATTTACACATCAAGCAGAAGTTATTCAACAATGAAATAAAGTGATTACAAACAATAAAATTGAGGAAATTAAATAAAGAATCTAACCTGTGGGTCGCTAGCTGGTGCAGTAGTCTCCTGGTGGTGGCTGAGTGAGGCCTTCATCTCCTCCCTGAATCAGGCCATCTCCTGGTGGAGCCTAGATATCTCCTCCTGGTACTCAGCCTTCACAACAGCCACCTTCTGCTCCACCATTTGCTCAAGGGATGGGGCAGGGTCGGGAGCACTGTAATAGGCGCGGAGGCCTGTGAAATGTGAATGATTAACCCATAATTGTTTAACAGATAACAAAATGAAAGCATAGAGTTATTTAGCACTTACCTACACCTCGACCAATAGCACGCACTCTTCCTGGGTGCTCTGGCCTGCCGATGGCGGTAGTCAAAATATCCTCCCGTCCGTGGGCTACGAAAGACCCTTGGGTTGATTGCTCAACCAAGGAATCCTGAAACCAAACAAGTTAGTATTCACTTCCTTCACGTAAACTGAAAAACAGACACTGATATAAAGGGGAATACTTACTATCCGTGAGGCAACCTCCTGAGCCTGTGAGGAAGTGTATTCCCCACTCTTCTTGATCCTAGCCCGCTTCCATTTGTCGTGGCGTGCAGGTGGGGAAGGGGGATCCACAATACCAGTGTCAGTCTGACACTGACTCAGCCTCTCCTGTGCCAGCCGCTCCTCCAACCTACGGTAACCCCCACGTGACAGTGTGTGTGGGCAGTCATTTAGCTTCCTAGTCTCCTTGGCTTTCTTTCTGGTCTCCTACAACAAGAAAATAAATATTCACAGTTAGCCGTATAAATTATACATAATTTAATCATCTAAAAACCAATGTACCTGAAACTCGACAAAATGTCTAGATGCAACAAAAGCATCCCAGGTCTCCTGATCGATGAATGGATATTTCTCTCCAGGGAACTTTCCTTGGTCTTCCCCGAATACATACCTACAATGAAAGGTACATTTAAACTAAGGATTGGTACAATTTGGTGAAGCGTTGATTAAGAATTTAAAGTTCAATATACCTCGTGGTGAGTATGGATTTGAATGACCTCCATCGCTCAGCCATGATACCGAGGACCTTCCTCCTCGCTATGTCGGAAGATGGTATGTCAAAAGAATCCTACATGAAAGGAGTTAGTCCATAAAGGAGTCCTTATTAAGAGTTACATGAAATAATACACTAAAATAAAACTTAAATAATATCTAAGTTACCAGAACATCACTCCATAGCTGGTTCTTCACCACCTCCTCGACACTATCCCAGTCGGGGATAATGATGGACACCTTCGACCGTACCACAACCCCCAGATAACTGCTAAACTTCGTGGCATGCTGTCCACTCAATCTACCGGTGTTGACATCCATCTCAACAACTACCCTCTCTCCCCGGTGATGCCTACGTGCGACGTCTGGCATCCGGGTAACACCTCTACTCTTCCGAGCAGAGGAACCACTGGCCTGTGAGTCGGACCTGGATCGTCCATCCTGGTCAGCCATGAGTATTTGTCCAAACAAGGAAAAAAACTGTCAAATATTTAATATAACATTTAAAACAACGAATAACTAATATAACATGTAATTCAATGAATCACCAACAAGATTTATACCCTATTAAGATGAAATATTTTCCCACAAGCCCTCATGGTGGTCATGACGACTGGCAACAACATCATCTATGTCATGTTCCACAATAGATGTTGGAATACGTGTTGTAGTTGATAGAATGTCCACAATATCAAGATTGGGGTCTCCAATGTGTCTACCTTGGATAACAATTGACCACCGTTTGTCAGCTGGGTCAGCCACATAAAAAACTTGCTTCACCTGCGTTGCCATTATGAATGGTTCGTCCTTATGCCCTATCTTGTTGAGGTCCACCAACGTAACTCCTAAATCATCAGTTGTGACACCGTTCTTATTGTTAACCCATTTGCATTTAAACACAGGAACGGTGAAGGGACCGTAATCAACTTCCCATATATCTTCAATCACACCAAAGTAGCATGACTCGGCCATCACAGGGTTGTTGTCCTTTGCAGTTGAGAAATGCATTGCCTGAGCCACAACCATCACTCCATTGTTTTGACTTGTACTCTTTTCATCCTGTGTCCTTGTATAAAATGAATAGTTGTTTATGTCATACCCACAAAAGGTGAGGACATCAAAGTTTGGGCCCTGTGCTAGTCGATGTAATGTCGAGGATGCAGATGCATCTTTCAGGACGGTCTTTTGGAACCACTGCATGAAACTCTTGTTGTGTTCATTCAACAACCACTTTTCAGTCATTTTAGGGTTGGTTTTCTTGACTAGCTCCTTGTGTGTGGCTAGATACGGTTGCACGTCGTTCGTGTTGTTTAAAATATACAAGTGTGCCTGAAGGACATCAGCACGTGGCATGCTCTTCACTTTTTTCCAATCATTCCTTTCCCATCCAATCTCCCTTCATGATGAGTCGTTGGAATACCAATGCTTGCAGCATGTGACATGTATTCAGTGCAAAACTCAATTGCTTCCTCTACAATATATCTTTCCACAATTGAAGCTTCGGGACGACGTTGGTTCTTCATATACCCTTTCAATATCTTCATATATCGCTCAACGGGATACATCCACCGTAAGAACACTGGACCACACCAACGGACCTCTCTCACCAAATGGATGATTAAGTGGACCATTATGTCAAAAAAAGAGGGCGGGAAATACATTTCAAGCTGACATAATATAAGTGATGCTTCCTGTTCCAACACATCCAATTCGCCGGGCACGATTACCTTGCAACATATGGAATTGAAAAACATACACAACCTTGTTATGACATTTCTCACATTTTTAGGAAGAATGTCACGAATGGCGATAGGCAGAAACTGCTGCATCAACATGTGACAATCGTGAGACTTCAACCCAACTAACTTCAAATCTTTCATGGAAACACAAGACTTGATGTTGGAGCCATAACCAGACGGAACTTTCACATTTCGTAACGATTCACACAGACTTTGCTTTTCTTTTCTGGATAACGTATGACATGCTGGAGGCAAATATGTTCTTTTGCCCTTTGATTGTGGATGCAAATCCTGACGTATACCCATCAACTCTAAGTCCATAAGCGAGTTTAGGCCATCCTTAGTCTTCCCGGGTATGTTTAAGAGTGTACCAACTAAACTGTCGCACACATTCTTCTCCACATGCATTACATCAATGCAGTGTCTTACATCAAGCTCCCTCCAATATGGCAGGTCAAAAAACACTAACCTTTTCTTCCAGTTGTTTTGTGTCGGGTGCTGTTTTTCACACTTACCAAATTGCACGTTGACGTCCTTCACCTTTTCATATGCCTGGCGACCAGATAGTGGTGGGGGAGCCATTTCAAAATCTTGGGCACCGTTAAATGACTTCTTCAACCTTCGAAACGGATGATTCGCTTTAAGAAACCTTCGATATCGAAGATAAACATTTTTCCTGCCATGATGCAACCGCACAGAACTAGTCCCCTCCTCACATACTGGACAAGCTTTATGACCCTTCACACTGTACCCAGATAAGTTACCATACGCTGGAAAGTCATTGATTGTGCAAAATAACATGGCACGTAATTTGAATGATCGCCCAGTAAACCCATCAAACACTTCAACCCCGTCTTCCCATAACCTTTTGAGGTCTTCAACCAATGGAGTTAAATATACATCAATATCGTTCCCCGGTTGTCGTGGACCAGAAATCATCATTGATAACATCACATATTTTCGCTTCATACACAACCATGGCGGCAAGTTGTAAACAAACAACAAAACAGGCCACGAACTATGGTTTGTGCTCAGGTTCCCAAACGGGTTCATGCCATCTGTGGCTAGTGCAAGCCTAACATTTCTTGGTTCATTGGCAAATTCTGGAAAAATCCTATCCATTTTCTTCCATTGCGACCCATCGGCCGGATGCCTAAGTAGTCCATCAACAACCCTCTCATCAGCATGCCATCTCATAAGTTTTGCATCATCTGCATTGGCAAATAGACGCTTTAGTCTTGGAACTATAGGTAGATACCACAACACCTTTGCAGGAGACCCTTTAGTGCATACCTCATCAGAATCCGCCTCTTTCTTCTTATACCGTGACACCCCACATCTAGGATATTGATGCAGCATTTCTAACTCACCCCGGAATAATACACAATCATTTGGGCATGCATGTATTTTCTCATACTCCAAACCCATAGGACACAACACCTTTTTTGCCTCATAGTTACTTTTCGGCAAAGTGTTTCCAGCTGGGAGCATTTCTTTCAACAACTTCAGTAAGTCAGTGAAACTTTTATCCGTCCACCCGTTTATGGCCTTCAAATTAAACAATCGCAAAACTGCTGATAACCTCGTGAAATTGAGGCAGTTTGGATACAACGGCTGCTCAGAGTCCTCACACAGAGTTGTATATACATGAGCTTTCTTAAAACCTTCTACCCCTACATCACGGATCATATCCTCGAGCCGGTCATCCATGTCGACATCGTTGTCATGCATCGAGCTTCGATTTTTAGTCTGAGAGTTGTTACTTGGCACCACCACATCTTCACCATGCCATATCCAACGCGTATAACTACGTAGAAAAACGTCACACAGTAGATGTTCTCGCACCTCTTCTAAGTCTACCCGACGCAGGTTAAAGCATTTAACACAAGGGCAAAAATACTTTCCATTCACCCCCACTGCATTCCTCGCTACGAATTCTATAAATGATTCAACTCTCCCCTCGTACTCCAGACTTAGGCGTGATGCAGTTATCTAACTCCGATCCATACCAACTGTTTACAAGGTGCTATGATCAACCTCACTTTTTATACAAATGTGGTGGTCCTATACCCATTCAGCATGACAATTGTTTTTATACGTCATTCATATATACAGGTTAGGACTTATTTTAAAATTTGATGAAATTTCGGCAGCATTTCGCATTGGTCTCTAAGTACACAAAATGAGAGTGGTCAAATCAAATTCAACCACAACCAAATATGCACCCAGAGAACAACACAAAATACAAGTTACCGAAAGTTTATCAAATTTTAAAATAACTCCTAACTTGTACATACTAACAGTGGCGTATAAAAAATAATTGTTCATCCCAAACTGTCCAAACGGACAATTCAAGATTCAACACAAACGATGACATTAATTAATTTAATGACCATTTGTGTCGAATCTCAAACGGGGAACTACGGTTCACTCATGCACATCCTCATACCAGTTAGCTAGTATGAGCCTACGAGTTCGCAACATTGACAACCATATACATACAAACGTAAACAAATAACATTATATGAGAGAAAAAATAGCAACAGAAATAACATTATATAATTGTGGTATTTTCAAGTAGAACTATGGTGTTGGATGATGGATTATGGAATTTGAGACATGAGGGTTGAACTTTTATTTTATGAATTATGGATATGGTGTTGGATTATGACATTTTTCAAGTTTTGTTTGGTATTGGATTTTTATTTTTTAAACATGGTGGCCCGGGTTGGGTTGGTCAAAAATCCATATTGATTCATTTTATTTTTGGGTCACTTTTTTTGGGTCACTTTTAGTTAAGAAGAATTTTAGAGCATCTAAACTACTTCCATGAAGGAGTAACTATTATATTTTGTGATAATGCTTCTACCATTACATTGTCTAAAAATCTAGTTCTACATGGAAGGAGTAAACACATTGATGTAAGATTTTATTTTTTGTGGGATTTATGCAACGATGGTGTTATTGAGCTAAATTATTGTAACACGGAAGACCAATTGGCAGACATAATGAAATATTTCCTCAATTTAATATCCATAAAGATTCTATAAACAACTCTCTTTTTAGATCAAACAATTACCACTAAAGTTGCTATTACGAGATTAATTTAAAATTCCTACCTACCGTAAGTAGGATAAGTACATACTTCTCCTAATACAAACTTTCTATAATTTTTTTATGTATGTATGGGTATATGCTATATGTGATAGAAAACTGTTATAACAAATTCCATGTTTCCTCAATTTAATTTCTTAAAACACCAGCTATGATGTATATCTAAGTAATTTCCCTTTAAAATATTTTTTCTTAAAATGATTCTAATTTTGTAGATATTGCAACCTCAAAAACAGTATGATCATTACAGCTACTGTTTTTATTTCAGTACTTTTTTTTTTGGTAATTGATTTCAATACATATTTTGTTCTGAAGGATATCAATTCTTTCGTTTTTTTGGTGCACAAACAATAAAATTCTCGTCAGCCATTTCAGCAGAGACAGAGACAGAGTTCAGAGGCAATGTCAAAATAGCAACAATGAAAAAGATATCAATTCTCGTCAGCCATTTCTCGTCTCCACAACAATGAAAATGTCACAGGCAATGTCAAAATAGCAGAGACAGAGTTCAGCTTCAACAATAAACACACAAACTTAGAGACAACGAAGCAAACCCATTACGATTATACAGCATAACAACGAAGCAGAAGTTAAAAAGTGAACGAAAGAAGAAGGGCAACGAAGCACTTACCTGACAATGGTGAACGAAGAAGAAGAAGGGCACGCGAAGAAGAAGGAAGTGAACCTAGAAGCCTACGACCAACAAAGAGCAGGACGAGGAAGAAGACGATAACCAGCGAAAGTAAGGAGAAACTGAAAAAAGAGTGAAAGGCGCGGCTTTTGAAGTTTCAGAAAGGATATATATTCACGGTTCCCCCTCACAACCGTGAATATATTAAACATATATTAACGGTTTAACAAACAACCGTGGATAAATGTTAACTATATATCCACGGTTACGATACCAACCGTGGATAAATATTAAATCTATATTCACAGTTATAGAAACAACCGTGGATATAGAGTACCCAGTGATTAAACCCTAAAACCTGAACTATATATCCACGGTTGGAAATACAACCGTGAATATTGACATCTATATATATCCACGGTTCACATCATAACCGTGAACGTACCCATCAATATATATTCACGGTTGTGATCACAACCGTCGATATATATTTCAGGTACTATATATCCACGGTTGACTCCTCAACCGTGAATATATATTGATGGGTACGTTCACGGTTATGATGTTAACCGTGGATATATAGTTTTCTCTGATTAAAACGTTCACCTTATAATTTCAAAAATGCCACCGCGCATGTTTTTATCACTGATCCTCTTCTACCCGTGAATAATATCCCGTTGTTATATCCATTTTTTCCACTAGTGTAAATTCATACTTAATGGTTAATGGTGGTAGGAATGTCTTGGCCGACAGCTCTATAAAAACATGGTTTTGATGTCATTGTGCATGTGAAAATGACAAAGATGTTTTAAGATTATGTATAAACTCTTATATATGCTTTTATATGAGGATGTGTTTTGTGTATGTGTTTTTTCATATTGTCATTTATGTGATGTGATGAGTCATGTTGTGGTAAAATATATATGCATTACGAAAAACTTATTCATAAAAATTTTAATTAGAAACTCAGGACGCCACAAAGGAAATTATGTATAAGTAGATATTAATTGAAAATAAATGAAGAGAAATATTTTCTTTTAGTAGTATACATAATACATATAAATAATTCTTTAAAATAAAAATTGCATTAAACAATTATACCCTTTTTTTTTTTTTTTTACCTTTTAACGGTAGCTCATAGTTATAGGGGTGGGCAACTTTCATATTATCCATCTTTAATCGATGATCCGAAGAAGTAAAATGGCAAATGAAATTACGAGTGGGCCTCGGATTATGAAACGATCAAATCATGATTTACATTAGGAAATATTAAAATCAACGGAACCCACAATTAACCGACCCTTGCTACATAACACTTGTTATTCCTTTTTTAGTTTAGGTCAAAACACTTGTTATTCCTATAACACAAGCTACACAAAATGTATTACTTTGGAGATTGATGTAACGACCAAATGCTTTAAAAAATCTATAACTATAACTGGAGTACTTGAAATATATTTAATCATTTTAAAATAGTTTTTGTTTTTAATTTAAAATAATTGATAAATATAAATGATCAAATATTTTTATTTTTAAAAATAAAAATGTTACCCAAAAACAGTTATTAGATACCCGCTATATTTTCTATTGGAAGCGATGATTACAGAAATTTCGCAGTTATAACCCGAATTCTATATTCAACAAAGAATTTTTAAGGCATAAAATTAAATGCAGTGGCTGAAACTACTTGCTTAAGATGCAAGTAAGCTCTGTTTCTGTTTCTTTGCAAGTGTAGTGAGAGAACTGGGAAATTAGGGTGACAACCGCCCCACGTTTCCACTTAATTTTTTTTAATGACCTATTTGACTATAGTTTTAAATATAATATCAATTCTCGATTGTATTTTCATTTGTATTGTACGGTTTGAACTAGTACTACTTCCAATGTCCTAGTTCGAGTGTGTGCTGTCCAAATGACCCAAATACCCTTTAATTTGTTTGGCATGGACCCAAACTCCGTGTGGAGATAGAAAAATTGAAATTGGAAATTGATAACAACAAACCAAATAAAACGGTAAAAAATAAGTTGTTGCTGTCACTGTCAAATAATACAAACACGGGATATATACTTATTCGGTTAAATTATTCATTTCATTTTTATAATGTTATTATTTATAATTAGTCTTTATATTTCAATATCTACTCTTTTACGTGAGATCAAGAGGAATGAATATCGATCGTACAACCATATTATATAGTTGACGTTAATTAAATGAGATTTTAAAAAAGTCATGTGATCTTTTAAATTATCATGTAACTTTAAAAAACTTTTAATCTTAAGTATTCATTATATGCCAAAATTCACTCCTCCACTCTCACATAAACAAATACATCCTTTAATATCTTATGAGTTAATTGTTATACGAATTGGTTTTTATTCAACACAGTCAATATTTTAGTGATGTATAGCTTATTGGCGGTTTAACTAATGCTACGATGGTTTCCAACCATCACAGTTTTATCTCCTAATTTTAAAAAAAGTGTCAGACGATTACTGATGTTATTTAACACGCAATAGGAGTCTAATTGCATCAAAGTAAACAGTGCCAAAAATATTTTTATTGAATTTTTATAATAAAAGTGCAATTCATAAAAATGGGTACATACGATACAACTATCAAAACATATACTTTAATAAAATAGATGATGTTCACTATAAGTTCATAAAACATAAAATCCTAGAGAATTACTCTAGAGAATTAGAATTTTATTGTTCAAGATGTCACTTGATGTACAGAAGGGGATTTGAGACCATGTTTATACATTAAAGAAGGGTGGTGATCTCTGTATAATATCTAATAGATAGAGATAATTTCCTAAAATTAAGAAGATAAAGATAATATCCTAAAACAAGGGGATAAGGATGACCTTAGCTAATCTGGAGGGAATAAGAGCCCTTCACTCATAAGCTCTCAGTCATCAGGCAAGCCGAGTAACTATGTATTGAGTGATTGTATGTCATGTGATTTCTAGTCGTGAGCTTTATTGTTCCTCTTGTCGAGATTCCGGGATTTAACGTAGTTTGATGAGCTAAGTCCTGGTAGGTCTCGTTAAAATCTCTCGGGAGAAAAAACCTAGTGGGAAAGAACCCCTTAAGTAGGAAAAAGAGTGCCCTTGTTACTGTAGCGTTTTATGTCCAGGAAAAATGTTTCTTCCGTTTAACTCTTTAAGTCGGTATATTCCTTTGTCGATGCTTCTCTTACCCGGTGTGGGTCATCGCAGATTGGCTTCTAGCTTCCCGTCCTCTCTAATTTTTCTATTGTTGTCAGCTACTTTTAAGATTAGATCTCCTCCTTGAAAAGGTCATGGCCTAACCAATGTGTTTATTTGCTGTTGTTACCCTTGAGTCATCACTTGGAATTTTTTGACGTAGTAAATTTTTGTCATTAGCCATAGTCGTCATGCTGTTACCCCGAGCCATCACTCAGAGTTTTAGGACTTATTTGTCGTTACCCCGAGTCGTCACTCGGAGTTTTGGGACTTATTTGTCATTACTCCCGAGTTGTCTCTGTGAATGATTACATGATGTTACTTGGTGGTTCTATTCTTGCCCCGCTGTTTTCGAAGCTCCTATCCGATTGGCTTCACGCTCTTCCATATTCACGTAACGTGCTGCCTTCTTCCTGAAATCATCCATATAGTCAGTATAACATCCTTAATTTTTAAAATAAATTTCAATAAATCAAAATATTTTTGAAATAATTCAAATTTTCAAAACAGAATTTGAATTAAATAATTTACAATATTCGTTTTACAAAGCCGACCGGCTCTTTAAAACAAAAATAAGTACAATTAATTATATAAAAGCACTCGGTATTCATGAGCCGGCCAAGGCTTCCACTAAGACAAACTCCGAGCTGCGTGAATATCTTCACATATCATGGTTGAGCCCTTCATTCACTGAAAAATAAATGTAGAGGGTGAACATAACATATCAAATAACAGTTATTGAATTGGAATAAAAATCCAATTAATAACTATAAAACCAATACTGATTACACTCGGCAATTTTAACTCACTCGACAATTACATCATTTTACCACTCGGTAAATATAACATCACTCGGCAAATAACAATTTCACTCGGCAATTAACAAATTATTCATTCACAAAACCGAGACATATACATATACATATACTCATCATAACAGCATGTTCTCTCAATAACACATAAATCAGTGTATGCACATGCTCAACCAAATGGATCCATTAAGTCACATACTTAATTAATGATCAACCAAAACGGGATCATTATTAAGTCTTTCAAATTTTGTGTTGCAACACTGGCTCCCCGAGCCATAATTCAGCTCCTCGCTGATTCGGCCGTTTTACAGGTACCAAACTGCTCTACGCCCCTAATGTAACACTGAGTACCACTCCCAGAGTGATAGCGGTCCTCTACTCAGTGTTACGGGCCAAACCCCGAGCTCTGCTCAAGAGGTTACCTTGAGTCCCACCCAAGGTCTTTTTATGAAAATCACATCACACAGGCATTTCATGCATATACATAAATATCATGAAAAGTTCATGAATCATCATCCATAACATCATCAACTCATATCATTCCACTCGGCATAATAACCAACATACATAAACTCAATATGAATGGAAAATAAGGAAACATAAAGTATGTTATTCATTTGGGGTCTCAATTCATACACATAATACAGATATATCAAAAATGCCCCAAATCCATTCATAAACCATCTATTTGAGATGTACGCTCCCCCTACCTAGAAATAAGGTGTTCCAGCAACTTTAAAAATTATATCCAGTCTCTGCTCTCAAATACCGACTGGAATTTGCACTGCTACACCAGTCCAAGCTTTCCTTCGTAAAGAAAAGAGAATAGAGATTTGATTCCTTCGTTTACTAGTTCCAGTGAAGATTGAAAGTATAAGAATGATTTCACTTTCAACAACTTCTCTATTATTCCAATAGCATAAGTATTTATATACCTTTCACGTGAAAGAGACGTGAATAACTTGAAGTACTCTGCAACACGTTTCTTTAATAATTAATGAAGGGTTAAGATATTTAATGAAAAGGGTACAACACATCAAAATGGGTCCCAAACTTAGAAAATATCTAAGAAAGGAATCTGCTGGAAGGTAGAAGAACATAATGACGTGGAAAGCACCCATCAGACTTGATCCTCGCTTGAGCGGACCACTCTTCGCTTGAGCGAGAATTACCCAGTAACGAATTCCACTGGCATTCGCTTGAGCGAGGCACCTACTCGCTTAGGCGAAATCCAACCAGAGGCTATCCTTCGATTCTGCACTCGCCCACTCGGCAAGGCTTCCCAGCACCCGGGTTTTCACTTGGCAGTTTAATTAAAACCGACTCATCTCGCTCGGTTATACCTCTTTCCAAGTCAGGGTCTTATTTCTTTCATTATTCAGAAATTTCTCCACTGTAAGGTTACTCAGAAATCTCCTCGGGATTACTTACTTAGAAAATCAATCAGAGTTGAAGTCTTCGTCCAGAAGCACTCTTTCTGGAAAGACTTACTTGGAATATATCACTTGGAAGTGTCTCTGTGACACTTTACTCGGAAAATCACTTCACTCGGAGTCAGATTCATTTCACTCGGAATCTGATTCTTTTCACTCGGAAAATCTTGTCTCATTCATTTTCCACTCGGAATTTCATTCAAAAATTCTTTCCTATTCCTTTTTAAGTTATTTTTATAAAAATCATAAAAATCGGAATGTTACAGTCAGGGGCTTTTTGGCCAAAGATTTGGAAAACTTACCCAGGCGCAATCACGTCTGTAATGCATAGAGTGCCACCTCTGGACTTAGATCTCAAATATGTATGGCTTGCTCATTGAAGCATGCCATGAAATGCTTAAATGTCTTCCTTCGTCCCTGCTTGAGGTTGACCAGGCTATGGGAAGTCTATTGAACCACTCAGCTAGAGGCGAACTAGGTAAGGAACTTTTCCGTGTGCTTGGCAAAACATGATATGCTTTCCGGGGGAATATGTGAGAACTAGAGCATAGTGGATTTAAAGAGGGTGGTAGAAAGGTTATGTAAGAGGGCATTAAACGCCCCAGAGATGAGAAGGTTGGTTGTGAACACGGTGAGCTGTTCTTCTGGGTCACTTCTTCCATCATACTTTTCCATTATAGGCGGCTTGTAATGTAGTGGTGTGGGGGCCGTCATTAAGGCTTCTGTGAATGGATGTGCCGGACAATGGACTAAAGGTTTTGGTTTGTCTTCCTTTGGTTTTGTAACTTGCATATTTTGATAACTAGAAGTTTCCCTCTCCTCTGATTGACGATTCCTCAGGTCGTCGTTTTCTTTTCTTAACTTCTTCATGGTATGTTGTAGTGTTTTGACGAGGGTTAAAGCCTCCTCCAATTTATTGTCATCGCCCTGGTGTACTTCTTGATTCCTCGAGTATCTTCTTCTTCTATGCAGTTAGGGTTGCTGTGTGTGGCCACCACTTTCCTTGGAGCCAGTCCTTCTCTGTGTATCATGGGAACTGTTTTACTAACCAAAATGTTCTCTCTAAGTACGTAAGACACAAAGCCCTAAAGAATTACCCTAGGAGAATTAGGGTTTTATTGCTCAAAATGTCACTTGAATTATAGAGAGCGCTCTGAGGCCATATTTATACATCAAAGAAAAGTCATGATCTCGGCCCGATATCTAATTGAAGAGATATAGACAATCTCCTAAAATAAAGGGTATAAGGGAGACCTTAGCTAATCCGGGGGAACACATGGTGTAAGATGAAAACAACAAGTGAAAATGATAATTAAACTTGAACCATGGGTACGACTTATTCTGTTATAATTTAGACAAAGAAAACTTATTTTAATCAGTTTAACGTAACATTAACCTAAATCCTAATTCAAGTTTGGTAAGGATAAATGCATAAACAAATTTGAGAACACGGGTATAATTAAGAATATACTAGATAGTTTTTTGAGTTTATTGTATTTTTACGTTTTATATTTAATTATTATTTTAATTAGAATGTATTAAATTGTATAATTTATCTTAAAATATTTATTATTAAAATTTTAAAAAATTATTGTTTTGCTCTGGAACCGGGGTTCACAGGACCCAGGGTCTAGAGGAAAAGACCCTGACCGGGTCCCAGGATATATGCTTGACGGGGTTGTTGGATTGGACGGTCTCTAGGCTATACCGTAGTTCCTTGAGCTCCTCATACCGGCTTATCGCGTTGAGGGGCGAAAGGGGGTGCTACCTGCAAAGACACTCAACGCTCAAGTCAGTCTGGATTCTAACATCGGAGCTGTATCGGGTCTAAAAGATGGGTACCAAAGAGGTTACCGCTTGTGAGAGTATTAACAGTATTTATAGCGAGGGAATGTCACTATAGTGTCTCGTTCAGTGTGTCAGATCATGTCCATGCACGTGGGTTCCTTGCAAGTCATGACCGGTGTAGGCTAGTGTACCCTCCTACGACTTCGGTCATTTGGCCACTTAAAGGCACTGACCCCGACCATACGGGGCAGTAGCCTGGCCGAGGTGACATAACATAGGCCGACGTGCTATCCTTTAAGGGTCCACACCGGCTTTGGTAGGGACCATGGATTAGCTTGAATCTACTACTTTGGGGGCCCGATAACGACGCCAGATCAATTATATAATAAAATTTGATTATCATGGATTCTTCATAAACCCAATTAGACAAATATGAATGAGTTTATGTTTTATAATTTAAAAATAATGTATTTTAAACCAATTCCTAAATTGGCCAACTGATGTAGCTAATTGACCTATTTGTTTAAGCTTATTTTTAAATATTTTTCTAAAAATCTTTTTTAATAAGTACTTTTTTAATAAACAAATTAGAGTTGCTTTTTAAAATAAGAAGAAATCAACTTATTTTCAGCTTTTGCTTATTTTTAAAACTTTAAACAAATACATCAAAATTTAAAATAAGTATTTTTTTAATTAAAAAATATTTATCTCTCAAAATAAATTTAAACAAACAAGCCCAATAAAAAACAGACAATTTTTAAGTATATAACTATTTATAAATAAAACTCACAAAGGCCAAAATAGCATAAAAAAGAAGACCAAAAAATTAATTTAACCTATTTTTTATTGGATATACTATCCTTAGATAAATCAAATAGAAATATTATAAGTAGTAAAATTTATCAAATGTAAATCTAATTATGTCTTCAGGATTCAAACAAATATTTTTGGTATATCTTAACAACACTTGTTAGTATTGATTTAAAAAATGAACCAGTAATTAAATGGAGCTGTAAAACTAATGAAAGAACAAAAATGTTTTATTTTATTTGAAATGATAGGGAATAAATCCAAAAAATAACCAATTTCAAATGTTTAATTTTCTTTCAATATATTTGTCTTCAATAGTGATTAATAAATACAGATTTGAATAGTGCACGGCTCCACGCGAGGTGATAAGTTCAAATATCAGTGGTTTAAGTATTACATGGAAAAAAATGTTAAAAAGGTTTCTGTTTTCTTTTTTGGTGAAAAAGGTTTCTGTTCAAAAACGTTAATGGCAAGTGTAGTAAATTTACAGCAATCGAATGTCAAAGACGAATAATGATTGAGTCTCTCTCTCTCTGATGGAATAACCGCGCTTTCCCTTCCAATACCGACGGACGCAACCCGATTTTGTTTTTGTATTCCATTAAAAATTCGAAAGATACTTGGAACAACACATATACTCTAGTTAACTGATTCAGCTATTTATTCTTCTTGTTATTCTACGACGACACATAACAAACACTGACACACAACTTCTGCTTTCTCTCTGAACACTCAACAAAAACACATAAAACATATTACAATATGACAAGAACCACGACCGTTAGAGGTTTCCCCTTGGTCTTGCAACAGTACACGGCACTGTTGAAGAAGAACCTGTTGCTATGGTGGCGTAACAAGAAAGCGAGTCTTCTCCAATTGTTGTCCCCTCTAATCTTCATTTTCCTCATATTCGCAACCGACAGAGCAATTAAGGCTCAAACCTCAACCTCTTCCCAGTACAAAACCGTCACCGACCCTCCCATTCAACCATCTCCCCCAATCACACCTTGCGAAGACAAGTTCTTCGTCAAACTTCCTTGCTACGACTTCGTTTGGAGCGGTGACCAAAACCCCAAGTTCCACACCATCGTTAACCGCATCATGAATAACAACCCTGGCAGACCCATACCTCCCTCTAAGGCACCCTTTTCATTATTAATTATTAAATCCTCTTCTTTCAATTAACGATGAGTAAAATGTGAATTATGAGAACTTTGGTGTAGGTGAAATCGTTTAGAGACAAAGATGAAGTGGATGCGTGGCTTTTCAGTAACCCTATGCATGTTCCCGGGGCGATTCATTTTGTGGAGAAGAATGGCAGTGTCATAAGCTATGGCATTCAGACAAACTCAACTAGTCTTCAGAGGCGCGGGAAATATGAAGACCCTACTATGTCCTTTCAACTCCCTCTTCAGCTTGCAACGGAGCGTGAAATTGCCAGATTCCTTATTGGAGGTATAATAAATGATGAATAATGAATGAATGAATGAATGGAAGTACTATATAGCTTATTGTTTGTGATGAAATGATGATGATTCAATTGTGTTGAAATTGATGGAAACTTCAGATCCGAATTTCAGTTGGAATGTGTTTTTGACGGAATTCGCGCATCCTTCCATGACTCCTTTCTCTGCTGTGGGTTCCATTGGTCCTACGTTCTTCCTCGCGATTACAATGTTTAATTTTGTTCTTCAGATGAGCTCTTTGGTGACTGAGAAGGAGCTTAAACTTCGCCAGGTATGGTGTTAGAGATGTAATGTAAGATTATTCATGTGTCTTTGCCTAATAGCTTAAGCTTTTACTATTGAAGCTCTTTTGGGATGGATTGTTCTTGTTATGTAAACATTGTACATAACGAAGTCCTTCACGTTGTGAAGTTGTCATTTTTTTAGAGAAAACCTTTAAATTGATCCTCTAGAGATAGGAGGGTCCCCAACTAGATTTTCAAAGATGATAAATCTCAAATAAGTCCTCTAAAAGATTGATTTGGTCATTAAACCCTTTTACGAAATTAAAAATCGATAAGTAATGGTTGTTTTAACCAATGTAAAAGGGTTTAACCAATATAAAAAGGTTAACTTGACTGACAGACATATTTGGGGTTTATTATTTTTGAAGATCTAGTTTGGGACCACCCTGTCTTTGAAGAACCAATTTGAACATTTTCTCTTTTTTTTTTTTTTACATTCGTGTTTGTTGTTCACTGTGTGGTCTTTTTGTTGGTGCAGGCAATGAATATGATGGGCCTTTACGACTCTGCCTACTGGTTGTCCTGGCTCACCTGGGAAGCAGTTGTCACCATCCTATCATCGCTACTCATAATTCTCTTTGGAATGATGTTCCAGTTTCGTTTTTTCTTGAAGAACAGTTTTCTGGTCCTGTTCTTTTTGTTCTTCTTGTTTGAACTCAATATGGTGAGAATAATCTTGGAATTCTTTGAGGTTTATTGTTTACACATTCTTCTTGTTTATTGGAATTTGAATTATGTATAATAGCTTCCCCCTTTTTTTTATTTTAGACTGGCTTAGCCTTCATGTTATCTGCTTTCATTCGGAAATCATCTTCGGCAACAACAGTGGGCTTCTTCATATTCATTGTGGGCTTTGTGACACAGGTATGAATCCTCTTCATACTTTCTGGACAAGGTTTTTGGAGAAGCATCAAGAACTAGTACTCATATTCCTTTTGTGTGTTATTTTTCTTTGTGCAGCTTGTTGTGCAAGCAGGATTTCCTTATACAGATAGCATCTCCAAAACGTTCAGAAATATCTGGTCACTATTCCCACCTAATCCTTTTGCTCAAGCTCTACAAGTTCTTTCAGACGCGGTTGCAACTTCTGAAGATGACGGTGTTAGCTGGAGCAAACGGGGAGAATGTGCTATTAACGATGAAAACTGTGTGATAACAATTGTATGCTATGATTTGACCGCTAAATCCTAACACCACAAATCACTTGCTTTTGCTGATGACTTTATGTTCCATAGTTCTATATTTGCTTTGGTTCCTCCCTTCTCTTCAGCCTTAGTCGTGTCACTGCAACAGTTACTTAGTATTTTTTCCTTTTCATTGGCAGAATGATATTTATAAATGGCTTTTGGCTACATTCTTCTTATGGTTTGTTCTGGCCATCTACTTCGACAATATAATCCCAAATGCTTCAGGTGTGAGGAAATCAGTGTTATACTTTCTAAATCCAAGTTATTGGACAGGAAAAGGAGGACAAAAAGTGAAAGGTGATTAGTTTTATGATTTAAGTTGTGTTTCTTCTTGCTTGCTCTTTATGGCACAAGTCTTCATGTATCCTCATCTTCCTTTTGTAGAGGGCGGGATTTGTAGTTGTGTAGGTTCAGTTTCTCGTCAAGAGCATAGTATGCCAGATGATGAAGATGTCCTTGAAGAAGAAAACAATGTGAAAAAGCAACTAACAGAAGGTGTGGTTGACACAAATATTGCTGTTCAGATACATGGCCTTGCAAAGACATATCCTGGCACATGGAACATTGGTTGCTGCTGTAAATGTAAAAAAAGTACTCCTTACAATGCTGTCAAGGTAAAACATTCCCTATTAAAATTTTTATCGTTAAAGTTGGGGTGATTAGAAGAAAACTTCTTCATGCATCAAATTTTCATCATTGAAGCTTGATAGATATAAAACTATTCTCATGCCTTCACCTTGTAGCTTAAGCTTTTTGGGATAGTTAATTCATAACATGATACTAGAGCTTCTATGACTAAGCTGTCGTGAGTTAGATTGTTGCTCCCAGTCTTCTCATTAAAAGTGAAATCTTAGGAGTCAGGACAAGGAAAAGATGGCTTGTGCATTTTCCATGCCTCAAGCACAAAAGGCTCTTGTATCTTAAGTGCTTGGGATTAATTGGTCTATGAAAAAACTTTTGCCTAAGTTGTCTGGGTGCAATTCTATTGAATAGTGACACAGAAATCTTCTTTCTATATGGCGACTGTCAATTTTCTGATTCCCTGAGTTTTTAGCCCTATTATTTTACCTGAATGTCCCACTTTTTTCATGTCTCAATAGGGTAACATGGTGGAGATTGCAACCCTTCTTACTCCTGTTTAAGTTGACCTATATTTTAATGAGGATCAATGTGCTTTTCAGGGTTTGTGGGTGAACTTTGCAAAGGATCAGTTATTTTGTCTTCTAGGACCCAATGGAGCTGGAAAAACTACAGCTATTAATTGTTTGACAGGGATAACTCCAGTAACTGATGGAGATGGTGATACTCTGTCCCTGTTTCTCTATCTTTAACTTCTACATTGAACATTCATTAATTAACATGGTGTTGTCTACTGAATAACAGTATGTTAACATTTTCAATCTCTCTAACAGCATTGATTTATGGACATTCCATCCGAAGCTCTTCTGGCATGTCAAACATCCGAAAACTTATAGGAGTATGTCCCCAGGTATTCCCCCTCTCATGTAAACATTTTTTCATGTGCGGTGCGGATGTGTATCTTAGTACATTGAGAATGCATAAATATGATTTTCAAATGCAATAACTTTCTTCTCTCCCCATCAACAGTTCACTGACCTGTTGTTGATTTTTCTAATCCACAGTTTGATATCCTATGGGATGCACTTTCTGGACAAGAGCATCTCCAACTCTTTGCTACTATTAAAGGCTTGTCCCCAGCTTATATACAATCAGTATGTTTGCTCTAGGCCAGAAAATTTTCAGTACAAGCAATGATTTTGTGTTTAATATTTAACATTAACTGTTAGGAATACTACCCCTCATTCCTTTTAATTCAATTTCTTCTAAAAATATGTAGATTAGTCAGACGTCATTGGCAGAGGTTAAACTCACAGATGCAGCCAAAGTAAGAGCTGGAAGTTACAGTGGAGGAATGAAACGTCGTCTCAGTGTTGCAATTGCTCTTATTGGTGATCCTAAGTTAGTTATTCTGGATGAACCGGTATGCAAAGCAGAGTTTTTTTTTTTTTCTTTTAAATAGGCTAAAGTTAATAGTTAATTTAATAGTTTGTTGTTAGTAGAAGGAGCAGAACCTATGACCTTCTCCTTCCTTTCTATCTCCTTTACAACTAGACCACCTTATCACTCTTGCAAAGCATAGTATTCTTTTCATGCATATATTCTATTTGACATGTTACATGATTAATCCTTGATTTTAATTTCTTAGACTACTGGTATGGATCCAATAACAAGAAGGCATGTGTGGGACATAATTGAAAATGCAAAAAGAGGGCGTGCTATTATTCTTACGACACACTCTATGGAAGAAGCTGACATTCTAAGTGACCGCATAGGAATCATGGCAAAGGGAAGGCTTCGCTGCATTGGCACTTCAATCAGATTGAAGTCACGCTTTGGTACTGGTTTTATTGCTAATATCAGCTTCCATGGAAATAATTTTGATCGCAGTCCTCCCAATGGAGATGCAGTATCTGATGAACATCGTGAGGCTGTGAAGAAATACTATAAGAATGTGAGATGAATTTTTATGATGATTTAAAGTATTTCTGTGATAAGCAAAAGATTGGTTTTTAACCTTGAATATTTTGACAGCATTTAGATGTAGTGCCAAAGGAGGAGAACAATAACTTCCTAACTTTTGTGATTCCTCATGACAGAGAAGCCCTCCTGACGGTTAGCTCTCTTTCCTTAGCTGCGTCTATTTCCTTTTAATCTGCTCCAACACTAGGGTTTGAATCTTAACTGTAGCTTAAATACTTATTAACATTGAAGCAGATCTTTATTGGAAATTTCTAGTTTAAGTTGATCTTCATTTGCAGAAAATTTTACTTAGTTGCAATAGTCACCTAATTATGTTGATCATGTAAACTTCTGAATATTTACTAGTTTCAAATTAGGTAACTTATTGATAATTAATTCAAATGGACTTTGACTTAGGTAACTTGAGAACACCAAGACCTAATTTTAAGAGGCAAAAACATTTGACGGTTTCTTTGTTGCCTAAAAAGAGGATGATGTTTCATATTTATACTGTCTTTCAATATGTTGGGAACAGGTTTTTGACTTTTCGGTTAGTTCAGTATTTCCTTTATTGAAAATGTTTTTAATGAATCCTTTCTATTTCTGTAATGTCATAGTTTATAATCATAATCAAGGATAACTCCTATGTTTATTCACTCTAGACTTAGAAACTGCGGATGTGAATTATAATCAAATGTGCCATACTACATGTATTTCTTATAAAGCTGAAATATTTTTGGGTAACAGAAACGGGTGGGCACCTGTGTGTCCCATAAATGTGAGAAGAAGAATTATGCTTAGCACACACCTAATGAGCCACAGAACAGATTTTGCTTAATTCTATGGGTTGTATTGTCTTATATTCCTATTGCTTCCCAAACAGAACTTCTTCTCGGAGCTCCAAGATAGAGAAGAAGAATTTGGCATATCTGACATCCAGCTTGGTCTTACGACTCTGGAAGAAGTATTCTTGAATATTGCAAAGCAAGCAGAGCTAGAAAATGCTGCAGCTGAAGGGAGCCTAGTGACCCTGACCTTAACTTCTGGGGAATCTGTGCAGGTTAGTGTCACTGTATTTTGCTTTAGATTTTTCTACAGTGATGCGTATATCTTTCAAGAGGTTGTTGGACGTAGTAATTGATTGTATTAGTTTCTCCAACACAAATTGAATATAAAATATTTATTTATACACGAGCGCAATTGTCAAAGTTGCAGATTTTACCCTACTGCTTTTCATTTCAATATAAGTTGCAGCTATGACAATTAGTCCTTTTCTGCTTATCAATACAATAATTATGCAGATTCCAATAGGAGCTAGGTTTGTGGGGATTCCTGGAACAGAGTCTTCAGAAAATCCCACTGGGTTTATGGTAGAAGTATATTGGGAACAAGATGACACTGGTGCACTATGTGTTGCTGGCCACTCGCAGAAAGTTCCAATTCCTCAGGGTGTTCAACTATCATCGTCTCCTTCTGCAAGACAACGTAGAAGTTCAAACCGGTCTGGACCAGTTCACGGGGTTGTGATCGATCCAAGTCAAGTTAGTTCAGTCAGCTTTCAGTGATGCATGCCCTGCGTATAGGGGAGACAGTAGATATACTCATACAATACTTCTATGCTATACTTATCATACTAATCTTTCTTCATCTTGGCCACTTCAATCTCTTGTCTTACAATTTTCTCTCTCTCATTCTTGTACAAAAGTTTGTTAGAATTTGTTGTATTAAAATAACTTATCGATTCCGTTGGTTTCTTGATGTGGGCCCTCCGGAAGAGGGAATGGTGTGAGAAAGGACCCACTGCATGGATGTTTGACTTTGTACATGTTTTTGGCAGTCGGCAGTGGCACATGTTGAACTAGCATATAGAATTTTCTCAATTTTAAAGAGATCTTTTTAGCGATGTATAATCAATTAGTTTTAAAACCATTTATGCCCTTTTAAACTGCTTTGTAGTTTGTTTGTTTTTGGTTTTATCGCAAGTACCTCTAATGGAGGCAATCTCATTTGAGTTTGAAATATCCATATTATGTTGAGATTAACTTTCTCAAAGCGAATTTTACATCCATAAAGTTCAAATATGAGACATTGCTGGAATCAAGTTTTAAGTTAATGGTTTGATTAGTTTATTTAGGGTATGTTTATAAGTTGGTTTTTCAAGGAGAATGAAGAGACCAGAATGTTTATTGGAGGTCATTTTCCTTTTTGTATTTTGAAAGTTTGATTTTTTTTATTTTATTTTAGAGAATTCTCTCTTTCCTCTTCTCCCTTAAAACCTTCCCCTCCCCCTCTCTAAACTCTCAAAGATAGCCTAAGGGATTTATAATTTTTTAAAGTTAGTTGAGATATTTTCTAAATAAAAAAATAAAAGGACCATATAATTAATTCAAGAGATCAAAGTCACACACAATCCAAACTTGCCCATGTAGTTTCCATAGGTTTTATTTTTCAATAAAGTCCCTTTAGAAATTAATTTACAAATTAAGGTCATTTTGGAAGTAATTTTCTATCTAGAATTAAAAAATGGCGTAATATATTGTGTTTTATTATGAGCGCAACTAAGGCATGTGTGACGGATGTAACGTGCATGTGAGTGTCACAATTCAACCATCTTCTTATGACTTTCTGGCCTATTTCATGTAGTTTTTTGAAACCTTATAATTTTTCTCCTTTCAAATTGTAGCTTGGAAGAGATGGTAGAGGTGTCACCAATTTTGTAAATAATTGCTTTGTCTCTAGTTTTGATTTTAGTTGTGGTGAGGGTTGGAGTGGTGGTAAGGGTGGATGAGTGTAAGGGTTTCGTGAAGGATGGAAGATAGTGAATTAGGAAAAGAGATGATGAGGTGGTATTTTATTTTGTTTTTATATTTAAAAAATCGACACATAGAGGTGATGAAGACTTCAACGTTAGCGACATCATCACTTAACATACTATATTAACAAAAAGGGTTTATTTTGATTACCCTAAAATTTTTAGGGACCAAAAATGATCAAATTACTTTACAAAGGGTTTCCCTAAACCCTTATAGAAGTTAATTTTATGTTTGAGCCTTCTATATATTGCTATATCATAATATCATTATAATAGATATTGTAACACCCCGAATTTTTAAAAATAGAAAGTTAAATTGAGAGAGTAAACATTAAATAATTAAATATGGACTAACTAATGTTCCAAAATGCTAGAAATAATTTAATTAAGATTCTCTGAGACTGTTAGTGAATTATTGTGACCAGATAAGTTGAAAACTGACCCAGATAAAATATGGGTGTCGGACCAAGTATCTCCGATTGAGATACCGTTGGTCAGGGCTGTAGATAAAATTGTTGGGAATCCGAATGTGTATTCGGAATAATTTTTAGAACATGTATTGAGCCCGAACGGTAAGCCTGTTTGTCTAAAAACGGAGAAATTTTAGTGAAGGCACCAATCTAACTCTTTTTCCCTACTCCTCCCTCACATTCACATGGCCATTCTTCTAAAACACAAAACTCTCATCTTTCTTCTCCTTCTCCTTCACTTCTCCTTCTTCCTTTCCTTCCAAAAACTAAGTGAGTGGTTTGCCCTTTCCTCTCCCCCATTTTCGTTTTCTCCAAGCTAGAAGGAGAAGCATTGGGTGCTTGAAGTCTCCTTCTCCTCCTCCATTTTCGTCCACACCTCTCTCTCTCTTGGTGTTTATTTTGTTTCTTGATTGAGGTAAGTTCTTTCCATCTTAATGATAGCTAAACCATGGAATAGGGATTTCTAAGGCTTGGGAGAGTATTAAATGGTTGTGGGTGGTTTGAGGAAACATTAAATGCATAACCCTAAAGTAGGGGTGAAATAAATATGGGTATTTATGAGTAATAAATGAGGTATATAAAGATAAGATTGAAAGATGATGAGTATAGAAGTGCATTTATGAATGTGACTGGGTTTGATGGAAACCCTAACTTATGAAATTTAGGGGAAATGCATAATATTGAAGGGGTTAACATTTATTTATGAGGGAAGTGTAATAAATGATGAGGCAATGTCATTAAATGATGATTAGAGATAGGGGTTGGAGAATATAAATAAAAACCACTTGGAATGGGATTAAATGTAAGCTTGGTAAATGAATAACCTAACAAATTAGGTTGTTACTTTGACAATAATAAATGGTGAGTTAAGGGAAGGAATTCCCGAAGCCTAAGTGAGCAAATGAATAAACCTATGATAACTCCTGCATGATAAGAACCATGTATACATAGACATGCATATGTATATTGACATGGCCTTTGAATGAATAATTGATGTGGCCCTATAATGATTGGTGTAGGATTTGATAACACGGGTGAAGTGAGAACATCAAACCTGGAGGTGTACTTCTCTTAAGGTAGGAGAGGAGTGTATTTTCTAAATGTATGAGAATTGTGATGATAATGTATGTATTAATGTAATATGGCATGTTGTTTTGATTAGATGCGATATCATGTGTTTGAAATGAGAATTGTGTATGGTGTTTTGAAATGAGTGTTTATATGATAAAGCCTAAATGAGGTTAGGAATGATGTAACACCTAGATTTTTCAAATAAATTTTTCACAAATAAATGAAAATTTTAACAAAATTTTCAAATTAAAATAACAAAGCAGTCGGCATTACATCATCGTGCTCATTTAATGTTTACAAATGTTTCACAATCGGTATACACAGGAGCCGACCAAGGCTACTACAAACATCTATGTGCATTATGTACAATACACAAATACATAATGCTCCAATCGGCTGAGTGATCTCACACATCATTGCTGGGTCCTATGTCCACTGTAAAAATGACAACAGTAGAGGGTGAGCATAAACATATCAAATGATAGTTATTGAATCGGATTAAAAGTCCAATTCATAACTGTATATAAAACATAAACATATCATATAATCTCATAACATCAGCCAATCAAATCATCATATCAGTGTAAATATATGCTCAATCAAATGGATCCATTATTAAGTCTTTTAATTTGTGTTGCAACACTGGCTCCCCGAGCCATAACTCAGCTCTCAGCTGATCCGGCCGTTTTACTGGTACCAAACCGTTTGCCCTCTCATGTGACACAATCACTCCCAGCGACAACGGTAGTGTCACGGGCTAAGCCCCGAGCCCCGCTCAAGAGGTTTGCCTTGAGTCCCACCCAAGGTCTTTTGTGGAATCCTCGAAACCACATAATATATTTCATATTTGTTCATTATCATCAATCACATATCAACATCAATATCATATAAATGGAAATATCACAGATATATCACACATATTATATTCATATTCAAGATTTAATATTATTCCAAATCCGTTCATAAACCATGCATTTAAGATGTAACGCTCCCCCTACCTGGAAGTAAGGAGTTCCTCAAGCTATATTCAACCACAGTACAAAATTTTCGACTGAAACTTCAGTTCTGGAAGTAAGGAGTACACAAATTCCGACTGGAACTTCAGTTCTGCACAGTCCACAGCTTTCTTTCTCAAAGTTCTTACCAAGTTTCACATTAAAGAGAAGAATAAAGATTGGTCTCCTCTTTTTATCGATAAGGAAAGATTAAAGGTAATGTTGACACTCACATGATTCCAAGCTAGTCTAATAATAGGATTTGACATAATTCGTTCATGAAAATGACATAAACGAATTGAATAAGTGAATGGATTAAGCACTGATACGCACTTATAATATAAGGACAAAACAAAATAATAAAATAAAAGAAGATAGGATTATGGAAAGGGTCCATCACTTAGCAAAATCAGGAAAAAAATCTGCGCATCAATAATTGAAGTGATTATTAATTTTGACTCAGTTTCAGTATGTTCTGACTCGGTTTCAGTATTCTGGGCACATCTTTCCGAGAGGATTCAACATAGCCTCTGTCCGTTCAGAATTCCTTCATTCGGAGGAAATTCACTCGGAATGGTTTTATCCCATGAAACACTCAGCTTTCCTTCCTCGGAAATGTCCCACACGAAAATATATCACTCGAAAATACCTTTAGAAATAATTTATTCGGTTATATGTATTTCTGTCTGAGTTAAAGCCTTCGCTTATGTCACTCGAAAGTCTTTTATTCGAAATTATTACTCGGAATCGAGGTTCAGTCCTCTCTCGGAATCTTTCTACTTGAAAGGATCACTCAGGGTCAAAGTCAATCTCTATGAAGAACCCGAGCACAAGCTCTTAGTAACTCTTTAAAACATCCGAGCACGAATTAAATGAAGGGTTCACCACTCGGGAACTCACCACTCGGATACTATCCACTCGGTAACTATTCACTTGGAATATACTCATTCGAAGTTAAAGTCTTTCCTGGAAAAGATTCACTCGGTATGTCTCAATCGGTGCCATACCACACGAAAACCAGAAATGTCTCTTGACGTTGTCCCACTTAGAAACGTCTCACTCGGTGTCGTCCCACTCAAAAGTGTCGTACTCGAAGACACCTCACTTGGAAAGTCACACAACTCGGAGATGCTCCACTCGAAAATAGCTTAACTTCCCTATACTCAGAAGTATCTCAACTTTTCTACACTCGGAAGTATCTTATCTTCTTACTCTCGAGAAGTATCTTAACTTCTTACACTCGAAAGTAGTTCTCTCGATCATGTTTCACTTGGAAACGTAGAACTTAGGAGCGTCTTTGTCCGAAAGGTGCTCATTCGAAGTCAGAGCCCCCTTTCACTCGGAATTATTTCTATTTTCACTTGGTATCGTACCATTTCACTCGGAATAGCTTATTTCCAACAATATTCACTCAGAATTTCACTCGGAAATTCCTCACTGATCCTTTAATAAATTATTTTCTAACATTCAAAAATTTAGGATGTTACATTTCTCCCCTCCTACAAAAATTTCGTCCTCGAAATTTAAACATAGACATACCTTAACAAAATAACTCGGGATATTGTTGCCTCATAGCATCTTCTCGTTCCCAAGTATGTATAATAGACTGATCATGCTGCCATGCAACCTTGACCAATTTAACATCCTTTCTCCTCAAGCGTTTTACCGATCGATCCACTATACCAGTGGGTTCGGCTATAGTAGTCAGGTTGTCTCAGATTTCAACATCATCATTCAGCATTTCATGAGTAGGATCCGGCAAGTACTTTCTCAGTTGAGAAACGTGGAATACACTATGCAGATTTGCCAAATGAGGAGGCAACGCAATCTGATAGGCTACAGGTCTGACTCTCTTCAATATTTCATACGGACCAATATACCTCGGGCTCAATTTCTTGCTTTTCAATGCTCTCCCAATACCGTTGCTCGGAGAAACTTTCAGAAAGACTTTGTCGCCGACCTGAAATTCAATCTGCTTCGTCCGCTTATCATAATAACTCTTTTGACGATCTTGGGATGCTTTCATTTTATCTTTGATAATTTGAATTTGCTCAAAGGTTTGCTGCACAATCTCAGGTCCTAACATTAAGCTCTCACCCGATTCCGACCAACAAAGAGGTGTTCGTCATTTCCTGCCATATAAAGCCTCATATGGAGCTATACTGATGCTACTGTGATAGCTATTATTATAAGTGAATTCGATCAGAGGAAGGTATTGTTCCCAGCTACCTCCATGCTCTAGCACACAGGACCTCAACAAGTCCTCTAAACTTTGGATAGTTCACTCGGACTGCCCATCTGTTTGAGGATGATAGGCCGAACTCAATCGGAGCTTCGAGCCTAATTCCTGATGCAAACTTCCCCAAAATCGGGAAGTAAACCTTGGATCTCTATCCGACACAATAGAAGATGGAACACCATGCAGTCAGACTATCTCGCTAATATACAACTGTATTAGTGTCGGCAATGAGTAACTCATATTGATCGGCAAAAAGTGTGCAGACTTTGTCAATCAGTCCATAATAACCCAGATAGCATCGTGTCCACTCCGAGTCCTGGGTAATCCCATTACAAAATCCATAGCAATAACATCCCACTTCCACACGGGAATCTCTAAAGGTTGTAAACTACCGGACGGTTTTTGATGTTTAACCTTTGCTTTCTAACAAATTATACAGTGAGCCACGAAGTCTACCACATCCCTCTTCATTCTAGGCCACCAAAAATGTAATTTCAAATCATGATACATCTTAGTAGTACCCGGATGAATACTCAGCATGCTTCTATGTGCCTCATTGAGCACCGATCATCATAGATCACTTGAGTCAGGTACATAAATTCTACCTTTCACTCGGAAAATGCCATCAGAACCTTCGGTTAAGGATAGGTCCTTGCCTTTAGCCTGAGTTTCTTTCATCTTGGCTAAATAGGAATCCGACATCTACTGTACATAAACAAGCTTCAAAAATTCATTTGCTATTTTTAATGTTCCGAGAGTTACTTTTCCGGGTGAAGAAATATCCACTTGTAAGCTCATGTCTCGGAATTGTTCAAGCAACTCCATCTCTTTAACCATCATCGTTGCCATATGAATGGACTTCCGACTCAAGGCATCGGCTACAACATTTGCCTTTCCCGGGTGGTATTTCAAGTCGAAGTCATAGTCTTTTAGAAATTTAATCCACCTTCTCTGCCTTATATTCAACTCCTTCTGATCAAACAAATATTTCAGACTCTTATGATCACTATACACTTCGAACTTAGAGCCATAAAGATAATGCCTCCAAATTTTCAGCGCAAAGACGATAGCTGCCAACTCCAGATCATGGGTCGGATAATTTTGTTCGTGTGGTTGTAATTGACGCGAGGCATAGGCTATCACTCGGCTATTCTGCATCAACACACATCCAAGACCGAGTCCGAATGCATCACAATAAACTACACAGCCTTCCTGCAGATTTGGCAAAGCCAATACAGGAGTAGAAGTCAGTCGGGTCTTCAATTCTTGAAAATGCTTTTCACACTCGGAAGACCACACAAAAGGAACATTCTTCCGAGTTAGCTTGGTCAGTGGCGAAACGATTTTGGAGAATCCCTTAATAAATCTCTGATAGTAACCGGCTAAGCCCATAAAACTCCTAACCTCGGTGACCGACTTAGGTCTCTCCCAATTCATCACAGCTTCAATCTTTGAAGGATCTACCAAGACACCTTCACTGGAGATAACATGACCCAGGAATTGAATCCTGTCCATCCAGAATTCACACTTAGACAATTTAGCAAACAATTGCTTCTCCTTCAACACTTGAAGTACCGATCGGAGATGCTCTTCGTGCTCCTCATGAGACTTCGAATAAATCAATATGTCATCAATAAATACCACCACAAACTGATCCAAATAGGGATGAAAGATGTTGTTCATATAGTTCATGAACACAGCCGGAGCATTAGTCACTCCGAACGGCATCACCACATATTCATAATGACCATGCCGGGTCCTGAATGCCATCTTAGGAACGTCAGCAACTTTCACTCGGATTTGATGGTATCCCGATCGTAAATCAATCTTAGAAAAGACTGATGTACCACGTAATTGGTCAATTAAATCGTCAATCCTGGGCAATGGATATTTATTCTTGATGGTCAGCTTATTCAATTGTTGGTAATCAACACATAACCGCATGCTGCCATCCTTTTTCTTAACGAGTAACACCGGAGCACCCCACGGTGATACACTCGGTCGGATAAATTGTTTATCTAGCAACTTGTCAACTTGTTTCTTTAGTTCTGCTAACTCAGCAGGGGACATTCTATAGGGAGCACTGGAGACTGGCTCGGCTCCAAGAATCAGATCAATAGAGAATTCAACTTCTCTATTAGGAGGAATACCAGGTACATCCTCCGGGAATAACTCGGAAAAATCATATACAACAGGAATATCCTGGATTCTAGACTCACTCTTTCCATCGGTCATACAGAATAACATAAATAGTTGAGATATACCTTGGATTTCATGATCATCGGCTTTCTGATTAGGGAAGATCACCCTCCGATTCCGACAGTCAACTAGGACTCTATTGGCCGACAGCCAATCCATACTGAGGATAATGTCAAGACCTCTCAAAGGTAGACATATCAAGTCAGCCATAAAACTCCTATCACCCAAAGTGAAGGAAACATTTTCACACATCATAGAAGTCCATAGTTTAACTCCAGTCAGGTTAGATACACTCAATGGCCGACTCATAGCAATAACAGGTAATCTCATACGCATCACACAATCATTAGAAATAAATGAGTGAGTTGCACCCGAATCAAACACCATGTTAAGAGTAGTATTTCTGAGTAAACACTTACTTTGAACAAGGTCATTGGCCTGAGCAGCCTCCTCAGCAGTGATGGCATACACTTGGCCTGCAGCTGGTGAACTAGAAGCCCCAGCTTGATCATTTCTCGGCATCATAGAATTATTGCCACGTCCACCATTTCCTCTGCCTCCCCTATTTCTGACTCCATGGCCTTGTCCTCGGAAGCCTCCTCGGTTTACACTAACATTTGACTCGGTAAGTTATAAAAGAGGACAGTTAGGATGAATATGTCCCTTCTCATTGCAATAAAAGCAAATAACCCCTTCTTCTTTATCACAATCCCGAGCAAAATGATCACCGCCACATTTAAAACATCTAACGTCTCTGGGATGACTCATCGATCGGCCGCCAGAATTCACTCGGCCTCAGAAGTTAGAGGATGATCCGTCTCTAACAGACTTCCCATGCTTCTTAAAACTGATCGGTGGTAGCTTCGAAAGACTACCCGACTTACTGCTCGGTCCAGTAGAAGCTTTACCATCTTCCTCATAGATTCGGCATTTATTAACCAGAATCAGAAAGCTTCTAATTTCCTGGTGTCGGAAAGCCTTCTTAATTTTTGGGTTCAGACCGCTTTCAAACTTAATACATTTTGAGCCTTCAGTACCCGGCATTTGAAAAGGAGGATAGAATAAACAGAGTTCCTCGAATTTTGCCGCGTACTCTTCCACACTCATATCACCTTGTCTGAGCTCCATAAATTCCAATTCCTTTCAGCTTCTAACAGTATTCGGGAAATATTTTTCAAGGAAACATCCCTTGAAATTCTCCCAGGTCAGCTCGGTTCCCATAACTGTCAGTCGGTCTTTAGCTATTTTCCACCAGTTTTCAGCTTCTTTCCGAAGCATGAACGCAGCATATTCGACCTTCTGCGCCTCAGTGCACTGCAGACTGCCAAAGATCCGTTCAAGGTTCTGGATCCAGGCATAAGCTTGGTCAGGCTGAAATCCTCCATGGAATTCAGTCGGTTTCCGCTTTAGAAAACAATCAATAGTTTGATTGTCAGTCGGTTGATGCTGGTTCTGCCTTTCTAAGATATCAGCAACACGCTGGAAGGCAGCAGCCATTGCATCCATACATTGAGAGTCCATTTTCTTATCCTGAAAATAATCACTATACTTTAGTATCTCTCATGGATACAAAGGTAATTTATTTATAGTTGATTTCCTCAACTATAATACTCAACAACCATGATATGATTTCACTCAATTCATAGCATTAGTAGATTAACCTTGGCCTTGGACCTTTTCAAGTCTGCTCTGATACCAAAATGTAACACCCAGATTTTTCAAATAAATTTTTCGCAAATAAATGAAAATTTTAACAAAATTTTTAAATTAAAATAACAAAGTAGTCGGCATTACATCATCCGGCTCATTTAATGTTTACAAATGTTTCACAATCGGTATACACAGGAGCCGGCCAAGGTTACTACAAACATCTATGTGCATTATGTACAATACACAAATACATAATGCTCCAATCGGCTGAGTGATCTCACACATCATTACTGGGTCCTATGTCCACTGTAAAAATGACAACAGTAGATGGTGAGCATAAACATATCAAATGATAGTTATTGAATCGGATTAAAAGTCCAATTCATAACTGTATATAAAACATAAACATATCATATAATCTCATAACATCAGCCGATCAAATCATCATATCAGTGCAAATATATGCTCAATCAAATGGATCCATTATTAAGTCTTTTAATTTGTGTTACAACACTGGCTCCCCGAGCCATAACTCAGCTCTCAGCTGATCCGGCCGTTTTACTGGTACCAAACCGTTTACCCTCTCATGTGACACAATCACTCCCAGTGACAACGGTAGTGTCATAGGCTAAACTCCCAGCCCCGCTCAAGAGGTTTGCCTTGAGTCCCACCCAAGGTCTTTTGTGGAATCCTCGAAACCACATAATATATTTCATATTTGTTCATCATCATCAATCACATATCAACATCAATATCATATAAACGAAAATATCACAGATATATCACACATATTATATTCATATTCAGGATTTAATATTATTCCAAATCCGTTCATAAACCATGCATTTAAGATGTAACGCTCCCCCTACCTGGAAGTAAGGAGTTCCTCAAGCTATATTCAACCACAGTACATAATTTCCGACTGAAACTTCAGTTCTGGAAGTAAGGAGTACACAAATTCCGACTGGAACTTCAGTTCTGCACAGTCCACAACTTTCTTTCTCAAAGTTCTTACCAAGTTTCACATTAAAGAGAAGAATGAAGATTGGTCTCCTCTTTTTATCGATAAGGAAAGATTAAAGGTGATGTTGACACTCACATGATTCCAAGCTAGTCTAATAATAGGATTTGACATAATTCATTCATGAAAATGACATAAATGAATTGAATAAGTGAATGGATTAAGTACTGATATGCACTTATAATATAAGGACAAAACGAAATAATAAAATAAAAGAAGATAGGATTATGGAAAGGGTCCACCACTTAGCAAAATCAGGAAAAAGAATCTGCGCATCAATAATTGAAGTGATTATTAATTCTGACTCGGTTTCAGTATGTTCTGACTCGGTTTTAGTATTCTGGGCACATCTTTCCGAGAAGATTCAACATAGCCTCTGTCCGTTCAGAATTCCTTCATTTGGAGGAAATTCACTCGGACTGGTTTCATCCCATGAAACATTCAGCTTTCCTTCCTCGGAAATGTCCCACACGAAAATATATCACTCGGAAATACCTTTAGAAATAACTTATTCAGTTATATGTATTTCTGTCTGAGTTAAAGCCTTCGCTTACATCACTCAGAAGTCTTTCATTCGAAATTATTACTCGGAATTGAGGTTCAGTCCTCTCTCGGAATCTTTCCACTTGAAAGGATCACTCGGGGTCAAAGTCAATCTCTATGAAGAACCCGAGCACAAGCTCTCAGCAACTCTTTAAAACATCCGAGCACGAATTAAATGAAGGGTTCACCACTCGAGAACTCACCACTCGGATACTATCCACTCGGTAACTATTCACTTGGAATATACTCATTCGAAGTTGAAGTCTTTCTTGGAAAAGATTCACTCGGTATGTCTCAATCGGTGCCATACCACACGGAAACCAGAAATATATTTTGGTGTTGTCCCACTTGGAAACGTCTCACTCGGTGTCGTCCCACTCGGAAGTGTCATACTCGGAGACACCTCACTCGTAAAGTCACACAACTCGGAGATGCTCCACTCGAAAACAGCTTAACTTCCCTATACTCGGAAGTATCTCAACTTTTCTACACTCGGAAGTATCTTAACTTCTTACTCTCGAAAGTATCTTAACTTTCTACACTCGGAAGTAGTTCTCTCGATCATGTTTCACTTGGAAACGTAGAACTTAGGAGCGTCTTTGTCCGAAAGGTGCTCATTCGAAGTCAGAGCCCCCTTTCACTCGAAATTATTTCTATTTTCACTCGGTATCGTACTATTTCACTCGGAATAGCTTATTTCCAACAATATTCACTCGGAATTTCACTCGAAAATTCCTCACTGATCCTTTAATAAATTATTTTCTAACATTCACAAATTTAGGATGTTACAAATGACGTATTATGTGATGATGTATCATTGACTTCATGAATGGTATGATGAGTACCTAAAAATTTTGGTTGGAGTGTTTCTTGAATATAAAGATTGATGGTTATGTTTGAACTTGTGAATAATAGTGCAGCTGAGTGTGAAAGTACCCTAGATGAGAGGGTGAGATAATCCTATTGAGATTGAAGCATACATGAGCATTGCATACATGGTATAACATGCATATTGTGATGATGATATTATCATATTGATAAATGTATCACCTTGTGGGGTTCCACGAAGGGTAGATCCCGGAGTGATGACAATGTTATGAATTGATAAATGTATCACCTTGCGGGGTGCCACGAAGGGTAAATCCCGGAGTGATGACAATGTTATGAATTGATAAATGTATCACCTTGCGGGGTGCCACGAAGGGTAAATCCCGGAGTGATGACGATGTTATGAATTGATAAATATATCACCTTGCGGGGTGCCACGAAGGGTAAATCTCGGAGTGATGACGATGTTATGAATTGATAAATATATCACCTTGCGGGGTGCCACGAAGGGTATATCCCAGAGTGATGATGATAAGTTAAGTGACTGTGACCACTATTGAATTGGAAATTGGATCCGTGCATATTCATCTTTAAAACACTAGCATGTGCGTTGGTCATAGAAGCATGGCATAGAGTGATACCCTGTTGATGAGGTTATGTGAGGAGTAGATGGAACCCCTTTTCTTTAAATTACTAACCATGATTGTGATATGGATGGATGTGACTTCAAAAAATTTGATGGATATATGTATGTAAAGGAAATTGATAAATGAAAGATTAGGTGTTGAATGACCTTCCTCGATGAAGGAATATTTGTATTGCATTCATGCATATATTGTCTTGATTGTTGGATTTTCATTATTGAGAAAGTATACTCACTCTCTATGTGGTATATCTTTTTAGCTCTTGTGTTGTAGGACTGTACATGGAGCTTTAGTGTGGAGGAGAAGTGTGAAGGAAGCCCCTTTTTGGTAAAGAATGCCTTGGCCGACAATATTTTGATTTTCGTAAGTTGTGTGGAATGGTTGTAATGTGTATGACACAATGCATATTTTGTATAGTATGGATTTGGAATGGATAAATGCATGGATGATGGATATATATATATATATATATATATATATATATATATATATAATAGTGATTTGCTAGGTCATGGAGGAAAATGAGATCTTTTGTTTATGACTCATTTTTGAACATGACCCTGTGAATGTATGAATGATGAAACCCTCCTTATTTTGATGAATGAATGAAGATTCATAATTATGTGTTAGACTTGTGAAGTAGAAGGGATGATGAGTTGGATTTTATACATTAGATGAGTGGTAATGGAAATCTATGAGCATGATTGTTTAGAGTAAGTTCTAAAGGTGTAATATGATGATTGAGATGTAATGAATTATGGTAAAATAGCTTGAGTTAAATTTTGGTAGGTTGTGTTGTGAAAATTTCACGTTCCTGCATGTTATCTGATAATCTCGCTCAAGCGAGATGGATTCTCGCTCAAGCAAGAGTCCCTCCTGCATGGAAATCGGTTTCTGGACAATTTTTGCTTAGGCGAGAATGGGTCTCGCTCAAGCGAGATTGTTCCAGCATCAGTGTTTGGTCACTGGATCATTCTCGCTCAGGCGAGAGTGAGCCTCGCCCAGGTGAGATGGCCCTGGCATCAGGGGTTGGTCTCGGGAAGGATTTCGCTTAGGCGAGGAGGGTCTCGCCCGAGCGAGAGCTGAGAATTTTAGATACTGGCCGAATTTCGCTTGAGCGAATGGCCTTAGTTGTGAGGCTCGCCCAAGCGAGTTGGTATTGATTTCGATTCTGGACGATTTTTGACGTGCGTATTTTTGCAGTCGTTATTCCGTCAAATTAGTACATTAAAATTAATTAACGTAGTACTAGGGTGTCAACCTAGGTCGTTCTCTCAAGGATCAACACAGAAATTTAGGAAAAATTAAGTCTTAAACTAATTTTTAACAATTAGAAATAAAAAAAAAAAAACTAAACAACTAAAAATTTTTACAAACATAAGTTCACTAACATACAATTGGGGGGGGTTTGATTGATTTTTGTTGTCACAATTAAAATTAAAACAAGGTAAATAAAGGATTTAAAACAATAAATAACAAGCGATTGATTTTCTTGGAGTATTGTAAATAAATTTATCCTTGGTTCATTAAAGATAACTTGTATACTCATTAATGTTAATTTCTTAGCTCAATTTGAATTAATCAACTAAGCGTCTTTTTCAATTCACAATTCCTTTACTTTCATTTAAAAATGAATATTTGAATCAAGCATCCTAATTAAGCAAAAGGAGTCAAGATCTTAAAATCTAGGAATTATTGAGCATACATAAGAACATCGCCTATATACATAATCTATTCTCAAATTATGGAATTAAGCAAACCATAATTATTAAAAGTGATTATGAAAATATTCATTAAGCATGCATATTTCCTTAATCCATTCTAATTTGAAATCTTATTTAACTCCATTTGAATAACTAAACCGATTAAGCATACAAATTCAATTAAACAAAATGGAATTAAATAAGTAGAGAATGATTATGAAGAAATAACAATAATAAAAGCATACTATATTAAAATTAATGACCTCAAAATTACATTACAACATTCTCCAAGAAAATCAATCTAAGGGTTTTAGCCCTCCATAATTACAACTACAACAATAAAACTAACCCGGAAATGAAGAAGTTGCTGGAAAATTCCAACAGAGAAGAGAAGCAGAGGAAGAACGTATGAGTGAGGGAGGAATTGAAGAATGAAGAATGGTGTGTTTACCCCTTCCTCTTGTACCTATTTATAGGATTTCAAAAGCAATCTTTTGCCATAATTAATTCATAATGGAAGATGCACTCTTGATTAATCAAATCAATGGTGCTCCATGATCATCTTCAGTGCATTTCCCACCATCTCAGTGCTTTGCCCACCTTCCAGAGGCTTGAAAAACGTGTTTCTGGGCCAATTATTCACTCATGAATCGATTCATTGGTGGGAGGAATCGATTCATTCGTTCCAAAATGCAATCCTGGGCCAATTTTACACGTGTGAATCGATTCATTTAGGGAAAGAATCGATTCAATGCTGTTGGAACCCGTATGAATCGATTCAGGAGGCTTGTGAATCGATTCAAGTTGCAAAATTTCACTTCCTGGGTGCATTACATTCGCATGAATCGATTCAGGAGGGGGATGAATCGATTCATCCCCCTGATTCTCCATAATTTGCACACTTTTTCACCCTTTTTGAGATCTTTTTGCATATTTCTTGGTTCCTTTGATCCTTAGGCACTTTGATCTTCATTTTGGATTGGAATTCTTGAGTTCTTTGATTTATTTCCCTTTGGCACAAATTATCAATCAAATATACATAAAGATCAAATGATAAAAATGTGTTAAAATGCAATATGTTACACACTAAGTGATGGCAAATTATACACATTTAAATTGGAGAATTAGAGATAAATCATGCATCATCAAATACTCCCACACTTATTCTTTTGCACTCCCGGGCAAAATCAAAATAAAAACAAGTATAAAAATTTATTGAAAACATTAAGTTGAAAACAACACACACAGAATTGGCATGCTTGTCATGAAATCTTAGAAATATACAAAGAAACAAGAGTTTTTAACATGAAAGATACAGAGCATCAAGATATATATAAAAATCATTCAAACACTTAGGCATGTGAAAATTAAATTAAACTGAAAAGAAGATCATAAGTGATAGAACCTCACAAGACATACTCTCAACTCTCAAGTGTTTAAGGTTTGTGTATACACTCAAAACAATTCCTGAAAAACAAACAGTCTAAAAATTTGGCAAGTTTCTTAATTCTACAATCAACACAAATGAATGTATAGATCAACAGGGCTTTCACAGGGTTGCAATGTGGCCAAGGTTAAAATGGATGAAATATATATATTTATATATATATACCAAAAAGAATAATGAAGCAATTAATTTTACTGGCAAACAGTGAGGGTAAAACATTTATTGTATGGTATTTGGTAATTTTTTTTTTTTTTTATATGAGATTGCATAACACTTGAAACAAGAGTTGCAATTCCTTTTTGCACACCCCCACACTTATTTGAATGCCTGTTTTGACTTGATTCCAAAGCTTCAATATATTTCTTACGGTAGGTATATTTTTGGTTTTTCATCCATGGCTTATTTGAGCTGCAACAAGGAAACAGTTAAATAGGCTCAAAATGGCTAGCAAGAGATAATTTATTCATGGTAGGCTTATCTGGCTTAGTGGCTCAACTGAACAAAATGCCTGTATCAAAATACATTCATATGAGTTTCAAGTATCATAAAGAAACAAGACAAAAATTAAGATGTAAGCTTTCAGGAATTAATCACACATGAAAGGATTAAGATGGTTTAAAGTGATCCATCAAATTTTAAGGCTCAAAAATCTCACAAGGTATAACTCCATCATATATGATCATTTCTCAATTATCATGTCATTCTCAACATACCAAAAATGTTTGAGTTCAAATTATAACATATCATTAAGCTCATATCAGACATGAAAGAATTTACTTGTTACTCATGCATATCTTAAAATTCCAATAAAACATGCCATTTTAAAACAAAAACACACACAAAATCTTTTATTTTTAAATTTTTTTTTTTTTTTTTTTAACACAAAAAATTTAATCACACAAAAACACACAAATGATAAAAACACACAAATGATCCCACCCCCACACTTAAATCATACATTGTCCTCAATGTAAGACAGAGCATACAAAATAGACAATATAATGAAAAAGTAAAGAGATGGGTAAGAAAAACTCCCTCAAGGTGGATTAAACTCAAATACCACATCCTTTTGAAGCAGATTGGATAGTGGTCTAGCCTTCTTGTGCCTTTCCAAATTTTGCAGCAATTTTTCTTCTTGATTTTCATCAAGAGAAGTAAAGATTATCACCGGAAGCTCTTCATCATCTCCCAAGTATGAATACTTGAGGTTTTCAAGTATGAAATTTAGTTCCAGATTAGGTGCCTGCAAAGTAGATGGAACTAACAAAGCAGATTTGGATTCTTGCACCTCAAAAATTTTGTTAGAGTCTTCTTGAAAATTTGCATTTAGAACAGGTATTTCTATAGACTCTAAATCAGCAGTTATGTATTTGTCAATTTCAGCACAAATATGACAATTCTCAGAATTATTGCATGCAAAACAACTGTATGAATCATCTATGCATTCCAAATCAACATCAGAAAAATGTTCAAAAACTAGTTCATCCAGAATGTCAATTTGGAAAACAGAATGATTTTCAGAAGGGTGTTTCATGGCATCTAAAATTTTAAATCTTACCTTAGTGTCACCAAATTCCATGGAAAGAGTTCCAGCATGGACATCAATTATAGTTTTGGCTGTTTTCAAAAATGGTCTTCCCAAAATGATAGGAACAGGAATTTGAGGCATACCTTCTTCCATATCAAGTACAAAAAAGTCAGCAGGAAAGACAAGTTGTTCTACCTGAACCAAAACATCCTCTATAACTCCAGCAGGATAGGCAGTGCTCCTATTGGCTAGCTGAATTACTACACCAGTAGGTTGTAAATTTCCAAGAGACAATGATTTGAAAATAGACATAGGCATAACATTTATTGAAGCTCCTAAATCTAACATACAATTTTCAAATTTGTTATTGCCTATGATACAAGGTATAGAAAACGTACCTGGATCCTTGCATTTCTCAGGAATATTTGAAACTTCTTTACTGAGCAGTGCAGATACATTTCTTCCCATGTTTATCCTTTCATTCCCTTTGAGTCTCCTCTTATGAGTACATAGTTCCTTTAGAAACTTGGCATACTTGGGGACTTGTTTGATTGCATCAAGAAGAGGTATATTTATTTCTACTTTCCTGAAAGTATCCAAAATTTCTTTGTCTACTTCTTCCATCTTCTTGCTTGGAATTGCTTTTGGTGGGAAAGGAAGAGGGATATGAGATGGAATTTGGGGTGGTTGCTTCTCAGATTTCCTTGAGCTTGAAGAGGGCACATCATTCTCAACTGTTGTGGGCACATCATTTTGTTTTTCAGGTTCCTTAGGTATGGGTACTTCAAGGTTCTTACCTGATCTTAACTGAATTGCGCTCACATTTCTTGGATTTGCAGCTGGTTGAGATGGTAATTTGTCAGAGTTTTGAGATTGTAACTGGCTTAATGATGAAGCCAATTGCCCAATTTGGTTGCTTAAACTCTGAATGGTAGCATCATTTCTTTGTTGATACTCTAAGTTCTGTGCAGCCATTTGTTTCACCAGATCCTCCAAAGAAGGGCCACTTGTGGATGGTTGAGGTGTAGCTCTTTGGAAGGTTGGTGCATTGTTTTGAAATGAAGGTTGGGGATTTTGTTGTTGGTTACCCCATCTCAAGTTTGGATGGTTCCTCCAACCTGGATTGTATCTATTGGTGGAAAGGTCATGGTTTTGTGGTGGTGGAGGTCTATCATGGTAGATGTTACTTGCATAAGCTTGAGGACTATTATTATCCTTTTCTTGTAGAGAAGGACAACAATCAGTGGGGTGCTCTTGTGAAGAGCAGATTCCACACACTTTAGCAGTCATGGATTTTTGATTTACTGCCAATTGTGTGACTAGAGTGGTGAGAGCATCAAGTTTGCTCTCGAGTTTAATTCCAGATGAACTAGAATTGGAATCAAACATAGGTTTGAAAGAATCATTTCTCACACCAAATTGTTGAGAGTTGGATGCCATTTTCTCAATTAGATTTCTTGCTTCAGCAGCAGTCATGTCTTCTAAAGCTCCTCCACTTGCCGCATCAATCATGTTGCGATCAACGTGGTGTAAACCTTCATAGAAGTACTGAAGAAGAAGTTGTTCAGAAATTTGGTGGTGAGGGCAACTTGCACAGAGTTTTTTAAATCTCTCCCAATATTCATAAAGACTTTCTCCAGAGAGTTGCCTAATGCCAGATATGTCTTTACGGATTGCAGTTGTTCTAGAGGCAGGAAAGAATTTTTCCAAGAACATTTTCTTTAAGTCATTCCAACTTGTGATTGATCTTGGAGCAAGGTAATACAACCAATCCTTAGCAACACCCTCTAAAGAATGAGGAAACGCTTTAAGATAGACATGGTCTTCTTGAACGTTTTGGGGTTTCATTGTGGAACACACAATGTGGAATTCTTTGAGGTGTTTGTGCGGATCTTCACCCGCAAGACCATGAAACTTAGGCAACAGGTGTATAAGTCCGGTCTTAAGAATAAAAGGGACATCCTCATCAGGATATTGAATACACAAACTTTCGTATGTGAATTCAGGAGCAGCTAGTTCTCTAAGAGTTCTTTCACGAGGTTCAGCCATATCAGAAAAACTAGCAGTACTTTCAACAGATTCAGAAAAAATACTATCACTATCAATATCAACAAAATTATTATTAAATCTAGCTTCTCTAACTAACCTATGAAAAGTTCTTTCAATTTCAGGATCAAATGAATATAAATGCTCAAAAGTTCTTCTAGTCATACATAGCATACAACAAGATATTTGATCATGATGAGCAATAAATCATAAGAATCCTAAATCATGCAAGAGAAATAAAATAAACAAACAAACAAACAAAGAAAAAAAAAATTTTTTTTTTTTAATTAAAATTTTCTTTTTTTTTTTTTCAATTAAAAAAAAATTAATTTAAAACAAGAGTTTTTCCTAAAGATCGTTGATCCCCGGCAACGGCGCCAAAATTTGACGTGCGTATTTTTGCAGTCGTTATTCCGTCAAATTAGTACATTAAAATTAATTAACGTAGTACTAGGGTGTCAACCTAGGTCGTTCTCTCAAGGATCAACACAGAAATTTAGGAAAAATTAAGTCTTAAACTAATTTTTAACAATTAGAAATAAAAAAAAAAAACTAAACAACTAAAAATTTTTACAAACATAAGTTCACTAACATACAATTGGGGGGGTTTGATTGATTTTTGTTGTCACAATTAAAATTAAAACAAGGTAAATAAAGGATTTAAAACAATAAATAACAAGCGATTGATTTTCTTGGAGTATTGTAAATAAATTTATCCTTGGTTCATTAAAGATAACTTGTATACTCATTAATGTTAATTTCTTAGCTCAATTTGAATTAATCAACTAAGCGTCTTTTTCAATTCACAATTCCTTTACTTTCATTTAAAAATGAATATTTGAATCAAGCATCCTAATTAAGCAAAAGGAGTCAAGATCTTAAAATCTAGGAATTATTGAGCATACATAAGAACATCGCCTATATACATAATCTATTCTCAAATTATGGAATTAAGCAAACCATAATTATTAAAAGTGATTATGAAAATATTCATTAAGCATGCATATTTCCTTAATCCATTCTAATTTGAAATCTTATTTAACTCCATTTGAATAACTAAACCGATTAAGCATACAAATTCAATTAAACAAAATGGAATTAAATAAGTAGAGAATGATTATGAAGAAATAACAATAATAAAAGCATACTATATTAAAATTAATGACCTCAAAATTACATTACAACATTCTCCAAGAAAATCAATCTAAGGGTTTTAGCCCTCCATAATTACAACTACAACAATAAAACTAACCCGGAAATGAAGAAGTTGCTGGAAAATTCCAACAGAGAAGAGAAGCAGAGGAAGAACGTATGAGTGAGGGAGGAATTGAAGAATGAAGAATGGTGTGTTTACCCCTTCCTCTTGTGCCTATTTATAGGATTTCAAAAGCAATCTTTTGCCATAATTAATTCATAATGGAAGATGCACTCTTGATTAATCAAATCAATGGTGCTCCATGATCATCTTCAGTGCATTTCCCACCATCTCAGTGCTTTGCCCACCTTCCAGAGGCTTGAAAAACGTGTTTCTGGGCCAATTATTCACTCATGAATCGATTCATTGGTGGGAGGAATCGATTCATTCGTTCCAAAATGCAATCCTGGGCCAATTTTACACGTGTGAATCGATTCATTTAGGGAAAGAATCGATTCAATGCTGTTGGAACCCGTATGAATCGATTCAGGAGGCTTGTGAATCGATTCAAGTTGCAAAATTTCACTTCCTGGGTGCATTACATTCGCATGAATCGATTCAGGAGGGGGATGAATCGATTCATCCCCCTGATTCTCCATAATTTGCACACTTTTTCACCCTTTTTGAGATCTTTTTGCATATTTCTTGGTTCCTTTGATCCTTAGGCACTTTGATCTTCATTTTGGATTGGAATTCTTGAGTTCTTTGATTTATTTCCCTTTGGCACAAATTATCAATCAAATATACATAAAGATCAAATGATAAAAATGTGTTAAAATGCAATATGTTACACACTAAGTGATGGCAAATTATACACATTTAAATTGGAGAATTAGAGATAAATCATGCATCATCAATTTTCACCCACGCTCGCTGGCTCCGCCCAAGCGAGGCTTGTGTGTCTCGCTCAAGCGAGTTGGGGTTCGCTTGAGCGAAGTTGCCCCTGAAACTCCCTTTTCTCTTTTCGTTCAGCTTCTCCGGTGTCGCCCAAGTGTTTCATATGGGACTCGCTCAAGCGAGTGGGGATCTCGCTTGAGCGAGGGGGGACCCTGATTGCTCCAACTAATCGATCAAATTATTTTATCTTCTCTTCACATTAAACCTTGATCCCACGTTACCTTATGAAAACTTTGGGTATAAAATGGGACTCTTAATTTCAAAGTGGTTGATCTCTTAAAATTTAATTACATAATATTAATTTACTCAATATTCTTCCGCTGTTTATAATGGAGGAATTCTTTAAGGATAATTCTCTTAACTTACCTTCTCATATCTTCACATATGAGATAGATCTCAATAGATCCAGGGTAATAAATGAATAGCCTCATCATTTTTGTTTTCATAAATCAATATTATTAAAATCGTGAAAAATTTACCCCTATTTTTGGGGCGTCACAGATATTAGCCTATTAGGTTTTGATTATCAAAAGAAGATATTAGGGTTTTAACATTTGGTCATTCATTCACCAATTCATGACTTCATGTATATTTCCATTTGATCGAGGTGCTGACATTCATGATAGAAAGTTATTTTACATGTTATGTTTTATAATAATGATATAAAGTGGTGATTTTATTTAATTAAAGTATGGGCAACGAATTCAAGTATGAGTACTTAGGTACTAAAAAGGTACAATGAGGATTGAACTTGTTACCTACATAGTACGAGAACAAGTATGAGTACTTTCTTGAAATATAGGTATTAAGATGAATAATATAATACTTTACACAAACTCATGTGGTTGTCATCCTAAAGATTACACCACAATCCCAATTTCATCATACCTATTGTGTTGTTAACTTAGTACCAAACATATTGTTGTCAATTTAGCATAACATATTGTTCTACCTATTTAGAACCATATAAAAAGTGCACTAAACACCTAAAAACTTCTCAAGCAACCCTAGTTTTCATAAATAGTATTCAAAAGAGTATTTTTCTTTAAGAAAACCTATCTTGAATAACTTAGAACACATTTGCTATTCTAACCTTTTCATTTGGCAGTTGAAACTTTTAGGTACTAGATATATATGAATAAAACCCCAAAGTCATCCCCTAACGTATGCGTGATTGATTAAGTTAGTCATTAACCTATCAAAATAAGATTATAACCCCTAATGTATGCAAACCTTCCATCAAGTTGGTCTTTACCATTAACGGTTATTGGATGACGTTAGTCAAAGCGTCATGTGACACGTTAAGCGTCATGTAAGTTATCACGTGGAAGTCAAGTGGTCATGTTTTATGCATTAATTTGATCCCTAACATATAGAATATTACATTAATTTGGTCCTTAACATATACAATATTAAACAAAATCTATCATATTAATCCATAATTGATTGTAATTTGTATCAACAAAATCCCTAATGTATTAATAATCACATCATATCAATCCCTAAGGTTAATTTAAATACTCCAAACTAGACTTTGATGTATATGTGAGTTAGTTACTTTATGTTGATGTAATGATGTTATTTGTAAATTATTTTAATGTAAAGAAAATAATATTCAATAAAATCAATGTAGAGCAGGTTTAAACATAACTAATATAGTATATTGGGTTTAAAATGATACACCATGGTGATACAAAAGGTTTGTTAAGTACACAAAGTCCTCATCTATCCTTAACAAAGTAAAAGTTAGTGTAGATGTCTTCATCGACATCGCTAGTAAAACAACCTTAATTAATAAAACAAGCCTAAAAACTCAAGAAAATTTTCACAATTTAATTGCAGTTCAAACAACTAAGTTTTGGGTAATAATAGGCTTATAACAAAATTTAACACTAAAACATATGAAAAAGGTTCATTTTAGTCTTAAAAATAGTGGAAAATGTCACAAATATCATCTATTAGTCCCAATTTGACAATCATAGAAAGTTGGGTTTAAAACCCTCTTAAATTTGAATTTTACAACACAATGGGTCTGGTATTTTACGCCTCATGAGGGTTAGAAAACTCCAATTGAGGTAAGACCAATTTTAAACCTCTGTAACATAATTATCTACAACTTTCATGAAGAAGTCAAAGGCTAAAAATGTCATTAAGATACACAAATGGGCCAAAAAAGCAAGTAAATCAAGAAAAACGAAGAAAATCCAAAAGCTGTCAATAGACCAGCCAGCGTGGTTACGCCTAGTGACCCGCTTAGCCACGCCCAGTGACTAAACAGATAGCGTACCGACGCCAAAGCTAGCGTAGGTACGCTCGGTGACTCGACAGCAGCTGTTCCAGCAGCTTTTTGTGCCCTGTTTTTAGCGATTTTGGGTCGTCATTTCACTAGGCTAATTAACTCAAAATTTCATGAAATTTCATACACAACACAAATACCCTATTATCTACAATGTGGCAAAGTTTCATATCCAAATTCCTTCCCCATCAAAATCTAAGCTATAGGGTAGTTTTATGCATTTTCTAACATTCTACATGAAAAATAATCCACATTTTCAACTTCTAATCACTCTTTACTTTTTCATATGGAGTCCAATGACCACCAAATTTTGACACTAGCTAACATACATTATTTGTGACGCATAGCCACTGACCGCACTAAAAAATTCCTAAAAACGAGAAATTTATGCACATAAATGCGTTTAGCTCATTTTAAGGAGTTTTTATGCAACTCAAGGGTCAATTCTCAATGGAATTGGCCTATTCCAGTTTCTACAAGTCACAAATCATGCATAGTCACTATTGAAACTATTCTAGAACATTCATTCCTCATAATTTGATATTTGACCTTCTCAATTGCTTAATAATGCATCAAAAATCATATAAACAATACATTTATATGAACTTGTCATCTAGCCACTACTATATCTCATTCAAGAACAGTTCCTGGACATTGATACGTCAACAAAGCATCATGTATACGTCCACAATTCCTGGTCATCAAACTCATATGCAAATGGTGGGACCATCCATTGTCTCCACTCTTCCATAACATCAAGTTTCTCAATAACATATATATAGGTGCACATATCATTTCTCAATAATTTGGATCCAATATTCATCATAAAACTTTATGTTGCAACACTAGCTCTCAACCATATACTCAGCTCTCAGCTGATCTGGCCATTTTACTGGTACCAAACCATTTGCCCTCTCACGTGACACAATCACTCTCAGCGACAACGGTAGTGTCACGGGCTAACCCCGAGCCTCGCTCAAGAGGTTTGCATTGAGTCCCACCCAAGGTCTTTCATATATACATATGGCATCTCATGCATTCAAATATCATCAGTTCAACAAATAAGTGTCCCACGCTTTTATGTTTACAACATTTTATTTTGATTTATCACATAATCTCATAAATATTTCACACTATTCAAGTATCATGCAAACCACAATTCAAGCATCTCATGCCAAATTTCAAACATAATCATATCCATTCAAGTATCTTATGCACAAGTACCATTCTAATATATAATCCATATTCCATATAACATAAACATCTCATACTTTCATATAACTCAATGAAACTCAAAACATGTTTTACATCTTGTGCAATCTTTCATATTCATATAGATGGTAATCATCATATTTATCATAGTGCATAAAACACATTATTCATAATTCTATATTTAAATATACCTCGAATCCGCCTATAACTATGCATTTAATTATGTAAAAGCTCCCCCTACCTCGAATAGAGAATCCTAGAAGCTCTTCGATCGATCGAATACTAACGAACCTCTAATCGCAAGCTCCGACCTCGATTCCTTAAATTTGACAACTTCCTAAAATTCATAATACTTGGTTTTAACCTTATATTTGACATAAATACCGCTAGCCAAGTAAAGAATAATTAAAATATGGCTATTTCGACAAGTTATGACTCACCGAACCAAAACGCCAACTTCGAACCTTGACTCCGAATTACGCTTCAAACTCCAAATCACTCCGAAACCTTATGAAGCTACCTTATTTCAATGAAACTACAATTATTGAGCTTCAATCTTATAGGACTAGCAATTCAAGAAGCCATTTTATTACACTTTTCATGAAATACTCAAGTTTTAGAAAACCCTAAAGCTGCCTACTTATTTCAACGGCTTCCAATTGCTTCAAGATTCAAAAATTTACAAGAATTGAAAGGTGGAAATAAGATTAAATCAAACCCAAGGTAGAATTTCATCATTTTACCTTAAATTGAAGAATTTAAAATTCTCCCTTTGTGATTCCAAGCTGATCAACGTTAAGAGGAAGGAGAAAGTGCTTGATTTCCACTTTAATTTAAGGAATTTAAGGGAAATTAGAGAAAAAGAGAAATGGTATGGCCAATTGGAAAAGAAGAAGAAAGTAGAAACAAGTTTCTCATCCCCTTTAAAGCTCACGAAGGAACAATAAGGAAAAAAGAAGGAAATTTGCATTTTTAAATGATTTAGGGATGCGTTGGTCATTATGACAATTGTTAAGGATGTGTTCATCATTTTAGTAATTGTTCTAATTAATTTCCCATTTTCCTTTAAATCCCTCTTTTAATCATGCTTTGATAATAAATCCTATTTTTAGGATGTTACAATTCTCCCATTCATCAAAGAATTTCATCCCCGAAATTCAAATATAGACATACCTCAATGGAATAGCTCGAGATATTGTTGCCTCATAACATCTTCACGCTCCCAAGTATATATAGTGCATTGATTCTGTTGCCATGCCACCTTGACCAACTATACATTCTTGCTTCTCAAGCGTTTCACAGATTTATCCACTATACCAATGGGCTCAGCTACAGTGGTCAAGTTCTCTCTGATCTCAACATCATCATCTGGCATTTCATGTGTAGGATCTGGCAAATACTTTCTCAATTAAGAAACGTGAAACACACTATGCAGATTTGATAAATGAGGAGGTAGTGCTATCTGATAGGCCATAGGGCCAACTCTCTTCAACACTTCATAGGGTCCAATATACCTTGGACTCCGTTTTTTGCTTTTCAATGCCCTTCCAATACCTTTATTAGGGGAACCTTTAGAAACACTCTATCACCAACCTGGAATTCAAGTAGTTTCGTCCGCTTATCATGATAACTTTTTTGACGATCTTGGGATCCTTTCATTTTCTCTTTGATCATCTGTATTTGCTCAGAAGTCTACTGCACTATTTCAAGGCACAACATCAGACTCTCACTAGTCTCTGAATAACAAAAAGGTGTTCGACACTTCCTGCCATATAAAGCCTCATATGGAGCCATACCAATACTACTGTGATAGCTATTATTATAAGTAAATTCGATCAATGGGAGGTACTACTCCCAGCCACCACCATGCTCTAGCACACAGGACCTCAACAAGTCCTCTAAACTCTAAATAGTACACTTAGACTGTCCGTCTGTCTGGGGATGATAGGCCGAACTCAATCGGAGCTTTGAAACTAACTCCTGATGTAAGCTTCCCCAAAATCAGGAAGTCAACCTCAGATCTCTATCCGATACAATAGAAGATGGAACACCATGCAGTCAAACGATCTCACTGATATACAATTGTGCTAGTCTCTGCAAGGGATAACTCATATTAATAGGCAAGAAATGTGCAGACTTCGTCAATCGATCCACAATAACCTAGATAGCATCATGACCATTGTGAGTCCTAGGTAATCCCATCACGAAATCCATAGCTATAGCATCCCACTTCCATACAGGAACCTCAAGTGGCTGTGAACCACCAGATGGTTTTTGATGTTCAACCTTTGCTTTCTGACAAATAATACAATGAGCTACATATTCAACTATATCTCTTTTTAATCCAGGCCACTAGAAATGCAATTTCAGATCATGGTACATCTTTGTAGTACCCGGATGGATACTCAACATACTCTTATAAGCTTCATCAAGTACCATTTTTCTCAAATCACTAGAATCAGGCACATAAACTCAGCCTTACACTCGCCAAATACCATCAGAACCTTCCGTTACAAGTCCTTACCATTAGTCTGAGTCTCTTTCATCTCAGCTAGGTAAGCATCAGACATCTGTTGTACATAAACAAGTTTCAAGAACTCATTGGCTATCTTCAAAGTACCAAAGAGTTACATTTTCAGGCGAAGAAACATCAACGCTCAGATTCATGTCTCTGAACTGCTCGAGTAATTCTATCTCTTTTACCATTATAACTGCAATATGAATGGATTTCCGGCTTAAGGTGTCAGCTACAATATTTGCCTTTCCCGGATGGTATCTCAAATCGAAGTCATAATCTTTTAGGAACTCAATCCACCTTCTCTGCCTTATATTTAGATCCTTTTGATCAAACAGATACTTAAGACTTTTATGGTCACTAAACACTTCAAATTTAGAACCATACAGGTAGTGTCTCTAAAATTTCAATGCAAAAACCACAGTTGTAAGCTCTAGATCATGCGTAGGATAGTTCTGTTCATGCGGTCACAACTGTCACGAGGCATAAGCAATTACCTTATCATTTATGCATCAATACACACCCTAGGCCTAGCCTGGATGCATCACAGTAGACTATAAAACTTTCCTACAAATTAGGCAATGCCAATACAGGAATAGATGTCAATCTAGCCTTTAATTCCTAGAAACTCTTTTCACATTTAGGAGACCACAGAAAAGGAACATTTTTTCAAGTTAGCTTAGTTAGTGGCAAAGCAATTTTAGACAATCCCTCAATGAATCTCCGATAGTAACCAACTAGACCCATAAAACTCCTAACCTCAGTAATTGACTTAGGTCTCTCCCAAGCCATAACAGCTTCCACTTTGGAAGGATCAACAAAAACACCTTCATTAGAGATAACATGACCCAGAAACTGAATCTTATCCATCTAGAAGTCACACTTGGACAATTTAGTAAACAATTGCTTTTCTTTTAACACCTAGAGTACCAAACGAAGATGTTCTTCATGCTCCTTGTAGGACTTAGAATAGATCAAGATATCATCGATAAAGACAACCACAAATCGATCTAAATATGGATGAAAGATGTTGTTCATATAATTCATGAATACACCAGGGGCATTGGTCACACCAAAAGGCATCATCACATATTCATAGTGACCATATCAGGTCCTAAACAATGTTTTGGGAATATCTGAAGCCTTAACTCGGATTTGATGGTGTCCAAATCGTAAATAAATCTTTAAAAAGACTGAAGCACCCCGCAATTGATCAATCAAATCATCAATCCTTGGCAACGAGTACTTATTCTTTATTGTAAGCTTGTTCAGCTGGCAGTAATCAATACATAACTGCATACTACCATCTTTCTTTTTAACTAGTAACACTGGAGCACCCCACGGTGATATACTAGGTCGGATAAACTGTTTCTCTAACAACTCATCAACCTGCTTCTTTAATTCTGCCAACTCAACAGAGGACATCCTATAAGGAACACTGAAGATTGGTTTAACTCCAACAACAAGATCAATAGAGAATTCAATCTCCCTTTCAGGAAGAACACTAGGTACATCCTCCGGAAATACCTCAAAAAAGTTGTATACAACAGGGATCTCATGTACTCTAGACTCACTCCTTCCATCAGTCAAACAGAATAACATAAGCAACTGGGATATACCTTAGACTGTGTAGTCTTTGACATTTCGATTCGGAAAGATCACCCACCGGTTCTAATAATCAACCAGGACTTTATTGGCGGATAGCCAATTCATACCAAGTACTATATCAAGACCCTTTAAGGGTAGACATATCAAGTCAATCACAAAACTCCTATCACCCAAAGTGAAGGATACATTTTTACACATTATAGAAGTCCATAGTCTAATGCCAGTCGGGTTAGATACATTCAAAGCCCGATTCATAGCAATAACAGGCAATCTTAGACGCCTTACACAATTATCAGTAATAAAAGAATGAGTCGCCCCATAATCAAATACAAAATTAAGTATAGAATCGTCAAGTAAACACTTACTTTGCACCAGATCATTTGTGACGTCCCGTATAATTTTCTGAATAAATTTTTCGCGTTTTTAAAAGATCATTTTAAAATTCATAAATTAAATTCAGAGTTCACATAATAGTTAATAATTGCGGAATATTATCATACATACTAGTCGTGAATAATTAAATTCAAGAAAACATTTTAGTAGCGGAAACGATTTAGAAAATAACGGTACATGATACGTTATACTTATTACAGCCCATAAAATCAAAGTCCAAGTAATAATTCATATAGGCATCAATCATGGCATCACTCTTCATTCTGCGTGGCATTCACTATAAAAATTAATGTAAGAGTGAGACAAAATATAGAATAAATATAAAATAAATAAAATTACACAAACACAATCAACAAACCATAATGATATGATGAATATGCCAAACAAGTTCATTTATATTTAATAAGTCCTTAATTTAGTCCAATGATGTCATGCTGGATCCATTTGGTTTGGTGGGAATACTGCAGTAAAAGTCTCATAGAGACACAAATAGGGCTTTAGCATATACCATGAATCCCTACACTTCATGGCGCTTAAGTACTGAAGTACACAAGTATCATAAGTAAGGCTTTGCATAAACCATGAATCCCTACACTCCATGGCACATAACAAAATAGGGCTTAACTCGTCATAGAGTAACCCCCCACCAGGGTAGGCAATCATGGAACCCCTAAATTCCATGGTGCGTCCAAATGCTTATGATGCATGAATGCCTTTAATTCTTATTACCATTTAACATACCATGATATCCACATTTCCAAAACCTCTTGGAAAATACAAGTCCTCAAGGGACACAATACACATAATAATTCACAAAATCATGGATTTACTGTTTCAACCACATATGTCAATAACCACAAGACATTCATGTACATATAAATTAATTTCGTTATTCATAATTATTCACCACCACAATATACAAACTGTATGATACTCAACAGCATTCATAATAATTCATAATCACTCAAGAATTCAATAATAAATTATTACCCATAGAGAACAACATATCATTTTCATTCATAATAGCCTTTATAAGTAAGTTTCGGCATTCCCAACAGCAACAGACGTTAGTAAAACAGCCATAACATGGACAAATCAAATCCTTTTTAGGTGATTTCACTTTCTGTAGTTCAATAACATAATTGTCTACAACTTTCATGAAGAACACAATTTCAAATTCCAAACAGAAATATCACTTATCCACGAAATACCACACTGCCTCAAGGTGAGTTTTCAAAACGTACATATAATAGTAAATTGAACATTTCTGGAGCTACAAAAATGATTTTTGCGTGAAACTAGTTCTAAATTACTCTTAACACAAATATACACAACTTTCATGAAGATCATAAATTCAAATTCTAAGCATAAACATCACTTATTCACAGAATACAAAACTGCCTCAAAGAGGATTTTTAAAACGTAGACAGGTTAGTATTTTTAACGTTTCTGGAGCTACAAAAACAATTTTAGCATGAAACTAGTTCTAAATTATTCTTAACACAAATATCTACAACTTTCATGAAGGCACTAACAACTAATTCTCACCACAAAATTCCCAGTTTTAAAAATAAGATTCGGATTTCATAGTTAACAGATTTTCATCATGAACATACTTCTGTATTTTGAGCATATATAGAGCTACAAGCATCTCTTTAATCAAAAACACTTTCTATAGATCCCTAACATAAATATCTACAACTTTCTTGAAGACATCAAAGGCTGATTATGCATGTATAATTCCCAGAATACCAATATATACACAAAACATGGAATAAATCTTTCACTCGGACATGCAGTAGTATTTTGGCTATAACTTTTGCTATATGCATTCAAATCAGTTGAATCAGGTCTTAAAATTGACATAACAAAAAGATCTACAACTTTCGTGAAGAAGTTAGAATCAAATTCACACGTTTTCAATCTCAAAACTGAGAAACAAGATACGAAATTAAAACTGGAATCCTAGAACTGCATACAATTCTACCCATTTCATAGTTATTCACAACCCTGTCCCCTTTTACTTGGTTTGCTGACTGAAAAATGGTCTCCTTGCTGTCCTTGCTCCTGTTCGAAGGTGTATTGAGGAAGAAGAGTAAAAGAGAGGAAGAAGGTATACTGGCCTTGTTCTCTGAAGGTAGGTCTGAGCAGAAGCAATGTTAATAATGTAAGGACAAGTGGGGAACAACTTTCCCTTGAGTGGATGTTTAGTGCTGTTAGTGCGTTGATAATGGGAATTAAATAAGAAAGTGGGCTTATAATGGTCCACTTCTGGCCGTCCTACATACTAGGGGTGAATAATGGGTTTAGATGCATTAAAATATGCATAAGAGACAAGAAAGGAGTCAAAAAGTTACTCCTGCACTGAATACCGACTGGAATCCACTCGGTTAGCCTCTAAGCCGACTGGAATCCTACCCATGCTGACTGGAAATTGTCAGTAATGTGAAAAGAAGGAAATCGGAGTCCTTCTCACTCAGTTTTCACTTGGCATGAGCCATTCTTCACTCAGTTTTTCACTCAGCAAGACCGAGTCAACTCTCAATCTGTCTACTTGGCATCATCACTCAAGTCCGAGTCATCTCACACTCGGCTTCCCTCTTGGCATAAGAGTTTAAACCGATCCATTTTCATTCAACTCAGTCAGTCAGAGCCGACTCACACCCACATAATCTATCACTCGGCTATTTATCCTAAATCCGAGTCATCACAAGCAGTCTTTCACTCAATTAAATCTTCCAGACCGATCCACACTCTTTGGCTTGTCACTCGGCAGATTACTATAAACTGACTCATTCTACTCGATTGTGCACTCGGTAAAATCAATTAAAACTGATTCCAACACCCTGATTTCCACTCAGTAAAATAATCCTTACTGATCATCATTCACTCAGCATTTCCCTTCAAGAACTGACTCAACATCAGATCGGCCATCACTCGGCATTTTCTTTCCTTACCAACTCATTTCTTAATCAGTTCTCACTCGGTGAATTAGAAACTGAATTCTTCTCTCCTGTAGTCTTTCACTCAACAATTAATTCCAAGACCGGCCAACGCCCATTCGATCTTCACTCGGTATTCATACCCTTTCTCATCTGAGGAATAACTTAACCATTCATTCATCAGAGACAAGCATCACAGTCAAATTTCACTCGGACACAGCTATTACTTAGTCACTCAGAATACGGGTTACATGATTCACTCAGAATATGTATAATATTTTTCACTCGGATATCAACACTTAGGAATATAGAAGTATTTCCCACTCGGGTTTCACTCGGTTAATCATTACTTAGTCAAGATCAAACCAACTTCTTCAATTATGTTTCACTCAGAGTCCATCAGGTCCATTACCACTCGGAAAAAGGCCCATACATACGAGTCTCACTCGGAATTTGGCTTATATAAATGAGACTCACTCGGTTATTCATCTCTTGGCATCACAGACTAACCTTCCTTGAATTGTTCTTCACTCGGAACCCTTTAAGGCTTTCACCAGAAAAGAAGCCATATGCATAAGCTCCATTCGGAAACGAATTTTCCTTTGCTCTCCTCTCGGAAATGAAGCACTCGGGAAACTTTTATTCAGAGATGGAAACGCCTAACAATGTATGACTCAGAATTGAGTGATTGGAAAATACTTGACTTGGAATTGAGTCTTTCTGGGGTATTTGACTCGGAAATGAGTCATTTGAAGGTGTTTCACTCGGAATAAACCCTCTCAGCCATGTTCCACTTGGAAAAACACAACCTTCACTCGGAATTCTTCTTTGTCACTCAGAATTTTCCTTTTTCACTCAGAATTTTCATTCTTCACTCGGAATTTCAATTTGTCACTCGGAATTTCATCCTTCACTTAGAATCTCTACCTTTACTCGGAATTTTTCTCTTTCACTCGGAACAGGGTGCCTTTTTCACTCGGACAGTCCTTTCTAAGGCATGTTTCACTCGGAAAATGAATCTTATCATTAAAGGTCTATGTAAATCCTATAATTATTCCCAAAAAATAAAATTTTTGGAGTATTATATACCATCCATAGAGTGTTTTATTCATTGATTAACTCTTATAGACCTTCTATACCTCATAATTTATAAAATGGGACTATTATTAAAAACAGGATGTTACATTTCTCCCACCCTAATAAAAATTTCGTCCCCGAAATTTAAAGTTGAAATCATCGTTCGGAACACAAACCTATCACAAACATACTTATACACACTATTAATATATCATCATAGGGCATCATCCCCCAACGCTCACTATCAAGTACTGGACTTGTCTAAATCCAATTTACATGCTCATGTTAGGCTTCGGGAATTCTTCTCCCAAGACCAAGACTCTTTAAATCTTAAAGGGCTAACCGCACTTAACAACAACAATACTATGTCCCTTAGCCTTAAGACCTCCAAATCATCACATGAATCATTCAACCATCATAAAAAATCTATTCGAACTCATTATAAACCTATCGGATCCGTCTAAGATCAATACCAATTCAACTATTTCAAAATGGCATATCCATTCATCAATTTAAGTATCTATTCCTCTAATCCACTATCAATGGCTTACAACCATTTTCAACATCATCATAAACATCAACAACCTAAATTAATTCCTCCAATCACTCAAATACTCATATACACTTCCCTCCTAATTCTCAATAATCGTCATCAATGATTCAAACAGTAAATTCCTCATATATAATCATCCTAGAGTATTAAAAGTCATCAGAATCATCAACTTAACAAAAAAAAAATCTTTAACTTATTATACTTTTCATCAAAACCTAATGATTATTTCTAATAACCACTAATCTCCATTATTTATAACACCTACACACATAATCATGGTTTTCCACAAAAATCACTTTCCATAATATCATTACTCATTTACCCTAAAGCCTAGAGTTAGGGTTTTACTAAAATCAAATAGTCACCCTTAACAGCCATTATATTCCATCTCAAATCTTAAAATCTTCGTATACCATTTCACACCTATCCAAAGATACTTAAGACATATTCCACTTTTGGGTTTCACATGAAAATGGTTTATATTCTTAACCCATTCATAATGCACTCTCCTATCACCATAGAAACCAAAACCTAAAACAACAAAAGAGTATAAGAATTTCACCTTAAGCTCCACGCTATCCCTAGCCTTAGTATGTCCACGAAAATGAAGAGAGAATACGGAGTTTCCAATCATTGAACTATCTTCATATTGATGAATAAGAAAGCATGGTTGGTTGGTATGGAAGGAGACTCATAAAATGATTATCCAAAATAGGATTTTCTTCTAATGAAAATATCATGGTTTCGTTATGATAGTCTACTAAAACTTGATTCACCGATAACCAATTCATTCCAGATTCTTCAAAAGTAAACATACAAGATTGACAAGGAAGTTCCTACCTTCTAATGAGCTCAGAGCAATCGTCACACACCTTAGTAATCCTAAGTTATGTACCGGTGGAAATGGAAACAATCAGGTCATATATTATAGGTCCCATAGGTAATTGAAGACGTCTAACTTACTTCTCAAAAATAGAAGAATGTGTAGCATTAGAATCAGACATCACAGATAATATGGTGTCATTGATCTCACACTTACTTTGCATAAGGTCGCCTGCTTGGTCAGTCTCTGACCCGCTGATGTCAAAGACTCTTCCTGTATGTGATCTCTCGTCTGTTGACTCCCTATACTGTCTTATAGGTTGAACAGCGCGAGCGTTTTCTCTACGAACTTCTTGATAACTAGAACCTCTTTGATTATTCCTGATGTTATTGTTGTTGTTGATTTGATGTTTTTATGGACAATTTGGGCTGATGTGACCCTTCTGATTGCATCGATGGCAAGTAATATTTTCTAAGCGTCTATAGCAATCACATACATGGTGATTACCTCCGCAGTTATAACACTTTATATTCACATGATTGTTACGTTTTTCAGAAGAAGATGATGATCCTCCCTTGAAACGATTTGGATAAAACGATCCTCTCCTTTTTAAGGTAATTGACTGAGGTTTCAATTGTCTATTAATCTCTTCTCGTGCCAATCTGACTTGGTGGTTTTCTTCGAAAATTCTTAGTTGATTTTGCCTTTCTATAGCTTCAGCCAAACGGTTGATAGCAGCTGCCATAGCGTCGTTATCATTCCTTGCCATCCTATATTCATGGTTTGATTTATACTAATCCTATGGGAAAGTATATTATGTATATAAATACTACCTAACTATGAATGTTCTATAGTTTATCATATAAATCATATAACATTTATCATATTATCAAGTAGTAATCAAACAAATTATTTTTGCAGTTTATCAGTCAGGCACAAGTCATATAGCACATACGTAACATATTATCAAACAAATAATTAAACAATTCACAGAGTATATCAAGAATCAATACATGTCATAGTAATTGGTCCTGAATTTTTGAAAATGCTCTGATACCACCAATGTGACGTCCCGTATAATTTTCTGAATAATTTTTTTGCGTTTTTAAAAGATCATTTTAAAATTCATAAATTAAATTCAGAGTTCACGTAATAGTTAATAATTACGGAATATTATCATACATACTAGTCATGAATAATTAAATTCAAGAAAACATTTAAGTAGCGGAAACGATTTAGAAAATAACGGTACATGATACGTTATACCTATTACAACCCATAAAATCAAAGCCCAAGTAATAATTCATATAGGCATCAATCATGGCATCACTCTTCATTCTGCGTGGCATTCACTGTAAAAATTAATGTAAGAGTGAGACAAAATATAGAATAAATATAAAATAAATAAAATTGCACAAACACAATCAACAAACCATAATGATATGATGAATATGCCAAACAAGTTCATTTATATTTAATAAGTCTTTAATTTAGTCCAATGATGTCATGCTGGATCCATTTGGTTTGGCGGGAATACTGCAGTAAAAGTCTCATAGAGACACAAATAGGGCTTTAGCATATACCATGAATCCCTACACTTCATGGTGCTTAAGTACCGAAGTACACAAGTATTATAAGTAGGGCTTTACATAAACCATGAATCCATACACTCCATGGTGCACAACAAAATAGGGCTTAACTCATCATAGAGTAACCCCCCACCAGGGTAGGCAATCATGGAACCCCTAAATTCCATGGTGCGTCCAAATGCTTATGATGCATGAATGCCTTTAATTCTTATTACCATTTAAAATACCATGATATCCACATTTCCAAAACCTCTTAGAAAATACAAGTCCTCAAGGGACACAATACACATAATAATTCACAAAATCATGGATTTACTGTTTCAACCACATATGTCAATAACCACAAGACATTCATGTACATATAAATTAATTTCGTTATTCATAATTATTCACCACCACAATATACAAACTGTATGATACTCAACAGCATTCATAATAATTCATAATCACTCAAGAATTCAATAATAAATTATTACCCATAGAGAACAACATATCATTTTCATTCATAATAGCCTTTATAAGTAAGTTTCGGCATTCCCAACAGCAACAGACGTTAGTAAAACAGCCTTAACATGGACAAATCAAATCCTTTTTAGGTGATTTCACTTTCTGTAGTTCAATAACTTAATTGTCTACAACTTTCATGAAGAACACAATTTCAAATTCCAAACAGAAATATCACTTATCCATGAAATACCACACTGCCTCAAGGTGAGTTTTCAAAATGTACATATATTAGTAAATTGAACATTTCTAGAGCTACAAAAATGATTTTTACGTGAAACTAGTTCTAAATTACTCTTAACATAAATATCCACAACTTTCATGAAGATCATAAATTCAAATTCTAAGCAGAAACATCACTTATTCACAGAATACAAAACTGCCTCAAAGAGGATTTTTAAAATGTAGACAGGTTAGTATTTTCAATGTTTCTGGAGCTACAAAAACAATTTTGGCATGAAACTAGTTCTAAATTATTTTTAACACAAATATCTACAACTTTCATGAAGGCACCAACCACTAATTCTCACCACAAAATTCCCAGTTTTAAAAATAAGATTCAGATTTCATAGTTAACAGATTTTCATCATCAACATACTTCTGTATTTTGAGCATATCTAGAGCTACAAGCATCTCTTTAACTCAAAACCACTTTATATAGATCCCTAATATAAATATCTACAACTTTTGTGAAGACATCAAAGGCTGATTATGCATGTATAATTCCCAAAATACCAATATATACACAAAACATGGAATAAGTCTTTCACTCGGACATGCAGTAGTATTTTGGCTATAACTTTTGCTATACTCATTCAAATCAGTTGAATCAGGTCTCAAAATTGACATAACGAAAAGATCTACAACGTTCATGAAGAAGTCAGAATCAAATTCACAAGTTTTCAATCTCAAAACTGAGCAACAAGATATGAAATTAAAACTGGAATCCTAGAACAACATACAATTCTACCCATTTCATAGTTATTCACAACCCTGTCCCCTCTTACTTGGTTTGCTGACTGAAAAATGGTCTCCTTGCTGTCCTTGCTCCTGTTCGAAGGTGTATTGAGGAAGAAGAGTAAAAGAGAGGAAGAAGGTATACTGGCCTTGTTCTCTGAAGGTAGGTCTGAGCAGAAGCAATGTTAATAATGTAAGGACAAGTGGGGAACAACTTTCCCTTGAGTGGATGTTTAGTGCTGTTAGTGCGTTGATAATGGGAATTAAATAAGAAAGTGGGCTTATAATGGTCCACTTCTGGCCGTCCTACATACTAGGGGTGAATAATGGGTTTAGATGCATTAAAATATGCATAAGAGACAAGAAAGGAGTCAAAAAGTTACTCCTACACTGAATACCGACTGGAATCCACTCGGTTAGCCTCTAAGCCGACTGGAATCCTACCCATGCTGACTGGAAATTGTCAGTAATGTGAAAAGAAGGAAATCCGAGTCCTTCTCACTCAGTTTTCACTCGGCACGAGCCATTCTTCACTCAGTTTTTCACTCAGCAAGACTGAGTCAACTCTCAATCTGTCTACTTGGCATCATCACTCAAGTCCGAGTCATCTCACACTCGGCTTCCCTCTTGGCATAAGAGTTTAAACCGATCCATTTTCATTCAACTCAGTCAGTCAGAGCCGACTCACACCCATATAATCTATCACTCGGCTATTTATCCTAAATCCGAGTCATCACAAGCAGTCTTTCACTCAATTAAATCTTCCAGACCGATCCACACTCTTTGGCTTGTCACTCGGTAGATTACTACAAACTGACTCATTCTACTCGATTGTGCACTCGGTAAAATCAATTAAAACTGATTCCAACACCCTGATTTCCACTCAGTAAAATAATCCTTACTGATCATCATTCACTCAGCATTTCCCTTCAAGAACTGACTCAACATCAGACCGGCCATCACTCGGCATTTTCTTTCCTTACCGACTCATTTCTTAATCAGTTCTCACTCGGTGAATTAGAAACTGAATTCTTCTCTCCTGTAGTCTTTCACTCAGCAATTAATTCTAAGACCGGCCAACGCCCATTCGATCTTCACTCGGTATTCATACCCTTTCTCATCTAAGGAATAACTTAACCATTCATTCATCAGAGACAAGCATCACAGTCAAATTTCACTCGGACACAGCCATTACTTAGTCACTCAGAATACGGGTTACATGATTCACTCAGAATATGTATAATATTTTTCACTCGGATATCAACACTTAGGAATATAGAAGTATTTCCCACTCGGGTTTCACTCGGTTAATCATTACTTAGTCAAGATCAAACCAACTTCTTCAACTACGTTTCACTCAGAGTCCATCAGGTCCATTACCACTCGGAAAAAGGACCATACATATGAGTCTCACTCGGAATTTGGCTTATATACATGAGACTCACTCGGTTATTCATCTCTTGGCATCACAGACTAACCTTCCTTGAATTGTTCTTCACTCGGAACCCTTTAAGGCTTTCACCAGAAAAGAAGCCATATGCATAAGCTCCATTCGGAAATGAATTTTCCTTTGCTCTCCTCTCAGAAATGAAGCACTCGGGAAACTTTTATTCAGAGATGGAAACGCCTAACAATGTATGACTCAGAATTGAGTCATTGGAAAATACTTGACTCGGAATTAAGTCTTTCTGGGGTATTTGACTCGGAAATGAGTCATTTGAAGGTGTTTCACTCGGAATAAACCCTCTCAGCCATGTTCCACTCGGAAAAACACAACCTTCACTCGGAATTCTTCTTTGTCACTCAGAATTTTCCTTTTTCACTCAGAATTTTCATTCTTCACTCGGAATTTCAATTTGTCACTCAGAATTTCATCTTTCACTCAGAATCTCATCCTTCACTCGGAATTTTTCTCTTTCACTCAGAACAGGGTGCCTTTTTCACTCGGACAGTCCTTTCTAAGGCATGTTTCACTCGGAAAATGAATCTTATCATTAAAGGTCTATGTAAATCCTATAATTATACCCAAAAAATAAAATTTTTGGAGTATTATATACCATCCATAAAGTGTTTTATTCATTGATTAACACACTTAGACCTTCTATACCTCATAATTTACAAAATGGGACTATTATTAAAAACAGGATGTTACATCATTGGCCTGAGCATCATCCTCAACATGGATAGCATAAACTCTGCCTGTAGCTGGTGGGTTAGAATTTCCACCACGATCATTTCTAGAAAGCATCACATTACCACGACCTCCATCGCCTCGGCCACCACGGTTATCGTTTCCATGACTTCATCCCCAGAAGCCTCCACGATTAACATTAGTATTTGCTTGCTGAATCTGAGGATAGTTAGGGCGGATATGCCCTTTTTCATTATATTGATAACAAACAACATCATTTTCTTTATCACAGTCCCGAGAAAAGTGGTCACCACCACATTTAAAGCATTTGCCGTCCCTCGGACGACCAACAAAATAACCACCACGTGTACCTCGACCTCTAAATCTGGAGGACGATCCGCCTCTGCTAAACTTTCCTTGCTTTTTGAAATTAGTAGGCTGTAACTTTGAAGAAACATCTGGTTTACTGCTTGATCCAGTAGAAGCCTTATCATCTTCTTCATGGATCCTGCATTTATTCACAAGAACGGGGAAACTTATGATCTCTTGATGCCTGAACGCCTTCTTGACTTCAGGTCTTAAGCCACTTTCAAATTTAATACATTTAGAGCCCTCAGTCCCAGGCTACTGAAAAGGAGGATAAAATAAATAGAGTTCTTCAAACATAGCTACATACTTTTCAACACTCATGTTACCTTGCCTGAGTTCTATAAATTCCAGCTCCTTTTTGCTCCTCACGGTGTCAGGGAAGTATTTTTCAAGAAAACACGCCTTGAAGTTCTCCCAAATTAATTTAATCCCAACAACTATCATTCTGGCCTTAGGGATTTTCCACCAATTCTCAGCTTATTTCCGAAGCATAAACATAGCATATTCAACTTTCTGTGCCTCAGTGCACTGTAAACTATCAAAGATCCTTTCCACGTTCTGAAGCCATGCATAAGCTTGGTCAAGATGAAAGCCCCCATGAAATTCAGTGGGTTTACGCTTTAAGAAGCAGTTCAGGCTATAATTATCTACTGGTTGAGGCTGATTCTGCCTCTCTAAAATATCAACAAAGCGCTGAAATACAGCAGCCTTTGCGTCCATACCCTGGGGGTCAGCCATTTCTTATCTTGAAAATAATCACCACACTTAAGTACCTCTCATGGATAATAATACAATTTATTCATAGCTGATTTCCTCAACTAATGTAATACTTAACAACTATCATATGAATTCACCCCATTCATAGCATTTAGTAGCTTAACCTTCGCCTTGGACTTTTTCAAGCCTGCTCTGATACCAAAATAAAACAACCTTAATTAATAAAATAAACCTAAAAACTCAAGAAAATTTTTTGCAATTTAATTGTAATTCAAACAACTGAGTTTTGGGTAATAATAGGCTCATAACAAATTTTAACACTAAAACATATGAGAAAAGTTCCTTTTAGTCTTAAAAATAGTGGGACATGTCACAATTATCATTTATTAGTCCCAATTTGACAATCATAAAAAGTTTGGCTTAAAACCCTCTTAAATTTGAATTTTATCGCGTAGTGGGTCTGGTATTTTACGCCTCATGAGGGTTAGAAAACTCCAATTGAGGTAAAACCAATTTGCAAACCTCCGTAGCATAATTATTTACAACTTTCATGAAGAAGTCAAAGGCTAAAAATGTCATTAAGATACCCAAACGGGCCAAAAACAGCAAGGAAATCAAGAAAAACGAAGAAAATCCAAAAGCTGTTAGTAGACCAGCCAACGTGGTTACGCCAAGTGACCAGAGTACCCATGCCCAGTGACTAACCAGCCAACGTGCCAACTCCTAGGCCAGCCTAGGTACGCCTGGTGACTCGACAGCAGCTGTTCCAGCAGCTTTTTATGCCCTGTTTTTAGCGATTTTGGGTCGTCGTTTCACTAGGCTAATTAACTCCAAATTTCATGAAATTTCATACACAACACACCTACCCTATCATCTACATTATGGAAAAGTTTCATGCCCAAATTCCTTCCCCATCAAAATCTAAGCTATAGGGTAGTTTTATGCATTTTCTAACATTCTACATGAAAAATAATCCACATTTTCAACTTCTAATCACTCTAGCTTTTTCATATGGAGTCCAATGACCACCAAATTTTGATACTAGCTAACATACATTATTTGTGACGTATAGCCACTGGCTACACTCAAAAGTTCCTAAAAACAAGAGATTAATGCGCATAAATGCATTTAGCTAGTTTTAAGACATTTTTATGCAACTCAGGGGTCAATTCTCAATGGAATTGGCCCATTCCAGTTTCTACAAGTCACAAATCATGCATAGTCACTATTGCAACTATTATAGAACATTAATTCCTCATAATTTGATATTTGACCATCTCAATTGCTCAATAATGCATGAAAAATCATATAAACACTACATTTTCATGAACTTGTCATCTAGCCACTACTATATCTCATTTAAGAACAGTTCCTAGACATTGATGCATAAACAAAGCATCATGTTATAAGTCCACAATTCCTGGTCATCAAACTTATATGCAAATGGTGGGACCATCCATGGTTTCCACTCTTCCATAACATCAAGTTATTCTCAATAACATATATATAGGTGCACATATCATTTCTCAATAACTTGGATCTAATATTCATCATAAACTTTGTGTTGCAACACTGGCTCTCAACCATATACTCAGCTCTCAGTTGATCTGGCCATTTTACTGGTACCAAACCGTTTGCCCTCTCACGTGACATAATCACTCTCAACGACAACGGTAGTGTCACGGGCTAACCCCAAGCCTCGCTCAAGAGGTTTGCCTTGAGTCCCACCCAAGGTCTTTCATATATACATATGGCATCTCATGCATTCAAATATCATCAGTTTAACAAATAAGTACCCACAATTTTATGCTTACAACATTTTATTTTGATTTATCACATAATATCATAAATATCTCACACTATTCAAGTATCATGCAAACCACAATTCAAGCATCTCATGCCAAATTTCAAACATAATCATATCCATTCAAGTATCTTATGCACAAGTACCATTCTAATATATAATCCATATTCCATATAACATAAACATCTCATACTTTCATATAACTCAATGAAACTCAAAACATGTTTTACATCTTATACAATCTTTCATATTCATATAGATGGTAATCATCATATTCATTATAGTGCATAAAACACATTATTCGTAATTCTATATATAAATATACCTTGAATCCACCTATAACTATGCATTTAATTAGGTAAAAGCTCCCCTACCTCGAATAGAGAATCCTAGAAGCTCTTTGATCCATCGAATACTAACGAACCTCTAATCACAAGCTCTGACCTCGATTCCTTAAATTTGACAACTTCCTAAAATTTATAATTCTTGGTTTTAACCTTATATTTGACATAAATACCGTTAGTCAAGTAAAGAATAATTAAAATATGGCTATTTCGGCAAGTTACGACTCACCAAACCAAGACGCCAACTTCGAACCTCGCCTCCAAATCACGCTTTAAACTCCAAATCACTCTGAAACCTTCCGAAGCTACCTTATTTCAATGAAACTACAATTATTAAGCTTTAATCTTATAGGACTAGCAACAAGAAGCCATTTCATTACACTTTTCATGAAAAGCTCAAGTTCTAGAAAACCCCAAAGCTGCTCACTTGTTTCAATGGCTTCTAATTGCTTCAAGATTCAAAAATTTACAAGAATTGAAAGGTGGAAATAAGATTAAATCAAACCCAAGGTAGAATTTCATCATCTTACCTTATATTGAAGGATTTGAAATTCTCCCTTTATGATTCCAAGCTATCCAACGTTAAGAGGAAGGAGAAAGTGCTTGATTTCCACTTCAATTTAAGGAATTTAAGGGAAATTAGAGAAAAAGAGAAATGGTATTGGCCAATTGGAAAAGAAGAAGGAAGTAGAAACAAGTTTCTCACCCTATCTGAAGCTCACGAAGGAACAATAAGGAAAAGAGAAGGAAATTTGCATTTTAAATGATTTAGGGAGGTGTTGGTCATTACGGTAATTGTTAGGGACGTGTTTGTCATTTTAGCAATTGTTCTAATTAATTTCCCATTTTCCTTTAAATCCCTCTTTTAATCATGCTTAGATAATAAATCCTATTTTTAGGATGTTACAACTAGACGAGCAATTGGAACATTTCTTGTACTCATAATTAATACACCAATACACATGACAAGTTAAAGGTTGCTACACACATATTTGTCTTAAAAGTTGCATGTATCCTGTATATAATATAAAGCAACAAAAAAGAAAATAAGTAAAAGACACCATTATCACTCTACTAGGTAGTAGTGGAGGATTGTAAAACTCACCACAATGGTAGTAGTAGGCCGATGTGATTTCTTTAAGTTGGTTGATAAGAGTTGGTTCACAATCTAAGCTAATATGATTTAATGTTTATGAGAGTGAGTTTGTCTGTATTCATTTTTTTATTTAGGTTAGGTTTTAAATTGTGTAAAACACATCTTGTATTTCAGGACACAACGTACCTATTCGTCTTTGTTTGACAAATGTGTAAGTTGACTTTTACTTTGTTAAGGATGGATGATGACTTTGTATCCTTAATACACCTTTTGTATCACCATGGTATATCATTTTAATATCAATTGACTATATTAATTATGTTTAAAATTTCTCTACACTAATTTTATTGAATAATATTTTCTTTGCATTAAAATAATTTATGAATAACATCATTGCATCAATATAAAGAAACTAACTGACATATATATATATATATCAAGATCTAGTTTAAAGTATTTAAATTAACATTAGAGATTGATATGATGTGATTACTAATACATTAGAGACTACTTTGACACAAATTACAATTTGTTAAGAACTAATATAATAGATTTCTTCAATATAGGGAAAGGACCAATTTGATGTAATATTATATATGTTAGAAACCAAATTGATGTAATATTCTATACGTTAGAGACCAAATTGATGCATTTTGTAAGGCCTTCTGTTACATCTTAATAAATTCTAAAAAAATTTATAATTTTTTTTTACTAAAAATATAATCGTTAAAAAGAAACTATTGGAATAAATATCATTGAAAATTTATAAAGTAATTTTACAAGAAAATAAATATTAAACATTATTAGAAAGAGAGGAAACGCCATGGCCCAAAATAGTTACTTAATGACATTATTTATTCATTGGACCACGGTATTCATACCGAGCTCCCTTTCTAGAACGTGCGATATTTACTGCCTGGATTCTTCGATCCTTCCCTCTGTACGAACCATTAATTAAAACATATGAAACAAAAACACGGAGAAAGGAGTGAGAAACATAATATAATATTCCCAAAATGGGCATAAGCAATAAATGGTTTTCATAAACTAATATATAATAATATCAAACACAATCACATACGCAATCAATTATGAATGCATGAATGTTATGTAATATGTTCATCATAACTTACCTATATATGTGGGCCCTTAAATTTGAATTTGTACTGGGCCAACCAAGAGTTTACACTGTTCCATAATTCTGGATAATAATAACATGAACAACTCAACTGACATGAAAATACTTAGAGACTAGTCAGATTGAGAAGGTTTTTATTATGAAAGTACCCGACACTAGGGAGCTACCCTAGGTCCCTTGAAGCACCCTTTCACACCATCTCATCCCAAGGCTCGTAATTAAGCCTCCTCTAATGTATCCTCGGTTTCTATAATCTGTCCCTAAATAATATCATTTTGTTTCACTTTAATGATTCATGATGCATGAACTACTCGCGTATTTAGTTGGTTAAGACTTTTAAAAACTCAATTATTAAATACCATAAAGATTTACAATATCATCTCAATAAACTATACATTTCCTTAATTTCTTCTCTGAATTTCTGTCATACAAAAATAAATTTGGTACAGTTTTCAAATTCAAATCTCACTTAAATTGAGTTTCCAAGCCTTAAATATCTCAAAACTTTCTCATATAAAATTTTACATAATCTTTCTCAAATTGAATCTTAGCAAGATCAAATTTAGAAATCTCAATTATTTCTAAATATCTTTAGTTATTAGGTTGAAAAAAAAACAAAATAATTTACTTATGAAAATTTTATTTCACTAAAAGAGAATAGTTCTTAATTCATTAACTAAAAATACTTAATTTTTTCTTTAATTTAAGAATTAGTTATTAATTTTCATAAAATGTCTTCTTTCTAAAATAAATACTAGATTTTTTATTCTAAAGATTAAAAGTAAAGTAAATGAAAATAATTTCTAAGAAGAAATAAAAGATTAAAATGATTATAAAATACTTTATCTTAGAATAGAAATTTAAAGAGTAAGGTAAGAAAATTCTTATTGAGTTTTAGCTTTCCGTCATGCTTGCTATATGCTGAACTCCACATCACAAGATCATCAATCACAATCAAATATTATTATTAAGCTATTTGCATGGTATAATACAAACTTAAGCCAAAGCTTGGTATGTAAAGAAGTGAAGTGTTCAAATAAGAGAACCAAGTTTGTATAATATGAGTTTAATGGAATATTTATGCCAAGTTTAAACACAGAAATTGTAGTATAGTATAGATTTTGTTCCACTGAGGAGGTATTGGTTTGGAGATCTTAGCTCTTGAATTGATTTTGAGAAAAAGTTTGTTTTGATTTTTGTTGTTCAAATGGTTGAATAAAATGTAAACAGCAAGTATTGAAAAGACTAACAATAAAGAATTTTGGTAAAAATCAGATTTGGAAAACTGGGATTGGTTTCATTGCATCTCACCTTTCGTAAGCTAAATAAATTTGCATGTATTTAACTTGAAATAATAATTTCTACGTCACAATCAAAGTCATTTGTATCGATCCCTCAACTATAAAACTCATAAGAATGATTTCAAACCGCTGATCCCCCAGTCACTTTGAAATCATTCTAGCATTATCGATCAATTGTTTCAACGTTCGTTGCGTTAGATGCCATCCCTGGTTAGCTACTCACAACAAGCATTTCATTCAGATTTGCTTTCAAAAGTTACTTCGCAATATATTTAAGAATACTTAAAACAAGAAAATAGTGATCAAATACTTTCAGGCATTAATGGCAGAATGAAACACAAAAATTATCAAATCTTATTAACATACATAAAAACTTACAGCAGCATTACTTCAGGTTTGAATGGATTACAACCAATCCCAACAAAGGAAATTTTAGCTACTCATGCCTTGCATTTTCACTTAAGAAAATTGGAAATGAATACAGAAAAATTTTTGAAGTGAAAGGAATGGTTAAGAAGGTAGGATGTAGGAGATGCCGGATGTGACATCCTAGGTCGATTTACCTTTTTATTTAAACCCGGTAATTATTTCCATAATAAATTTTTCACGTTTAATAAAAATTTAGATCTTAATATAAAATAATATTTACTTCCCTTAATAAACAACCCACTCGGCCTTGATATAAAATAATATTTACTTCTTTTAGTTACATTCTAAATAATAAAATCATACTCAGTATAAACAAAACTGATCGAAAATAAATCCTTTAATGAAAGTATGTTAAAAGTAACAACCGATCGGAAATGATTCAACTTGGTCTTGATATAAAATAGTATTCGCTTAAATATATTCAAAACAATGATAAGAGCATACACAAAATAATATCCGATCGGAAACACATCCTTTAATAAAGTGGAGTTGAAAGCAGCAGGAGAAGAAGGAGAAGAAGAAGAAGAAGAAGAAGAAGAAGAAGACAGGGGTCATTCGCTTAAGCGAGCGCCGACTCGCTTGAGCGAATGCCACACGTTAAACCTGAACGAGTAAGACGCACACGGGAGACTCAAGTCGGGGTTTCACTCAGAAAAAGGGTTTCACTCAGGAAACACTTAACTTTCATTCACTCGGGCATACCACGCTTGACTCATTCCTACGCTTCACTCAGAAAGGTCTGCTCGGTCACCGCTCTCTCAGGGATAACATAACCTCCTTCACTCGGTAAGAGTTTCTCCGGGTATCCCTACTCGGAAAATACCCTATCCTTACTTCACTCGGGAGAAGCTCTCTCGGCCACAATTCATTCGGAAACCTTTTCACCTTCGCTTGGGAGCACTCAAATTTTCACTCAGAAACATTCTACTTTTCTTCACTCAGAATCGTTATACACTTTGTTCACTCGGAATAGTTATGCTCTTTCTTCACTCAGAAATATTCTACTCCATTTTCGCTCGGAAATATTCTACTCTATTTTCACTCGGAAGTATTCTACTCTTCATCACTCGAAACATTCTCCCGGCCAATCTCACTCGGGACATTCTAACCTTCCACCCAGAAGGGGGTCTCTCAGTTATTCTTCACTCGGAAAAGGAACGAGGAATTCCCACAGAGATAAAATGGACATCAAACCGACTGGCCCTCGCCCGGACAGGAATAAATCCTCTCGGGTAAGATTTGCCCGGTAATCAGCTTTGCTACAACAAACACATGAAAATTAATACCAATCATCTAACAACATAAATTCACATTCATTCAATTAACACATCAACTCACACTTAGTTCCACACTCGGAAAACTCATTATATATATATATATGTGTGTATTACACCATTTATTCAAATTCACTCGGCCTTGGCATCGATTTCCCGCTTGGCGCGACTCCAGGGCTCCGACCTCCTCCCTGTCACTGATTACTAAATTGAAAACAACAGCAAGGGTGAGTGTTTAGCATTTTAATTAATCTAGAACGGAATAAAATATGAGTATAAACTCTATCCGATTCTTTATCTTCAGATTGTATATTACACTCGGCCATTTAACTCACACTCGGCATTACACTCACACTCTTCACTTTACTCACCTTCGGCAATATATCCATTAACACCCGGCTTTATAGTAATTCATACTCAGCAGTGTAACAGTTCTCCTTCGACAATCTTAACAAGTAACATTCAGCAAGTAATTTCTACTCAGCAAATATAACAATTTTCCACTCGACAAATATAATAATTCCTCGGTAAAGATATGAAATTACACTCAGCAATTACCTCAAATCGTTCAGCAATGATTTAAACTTTTATTCAGCAATTATAACCAATTTAACACTCGGTAATCATGGCAATTCATGCTCAACAATTATAATACTTCATACTCGGCAATTATATTCAACCTCATTCAGCAAATACAACAAGTTACACTCGTCAAATACAACAGATTGGCCCTCGACAAATACAACATCATACTCATCAATTTTCACTCGGCAAATATGGCAAGTCTTACTCAGTAAGTACAATAATTCATACTCGGCAATTATAATAATTCAAACTCAGCAAATACAGCCAATCACTCAGTAAATACAGCCAATCACTTGGTAAATAAATTAAATCATACTCAACAAATATAACAAATCTCATTCGGCAATTATCACAAACTACACTCGGCAAAATCATCCAATCATTAATTGTCACAACTGACTCACATAAAATTGACGCCTAGTATCCGAATACTAAAGGATCAGCCTTCAGCTGGGTGTCCTACTTGACACCCCGTGAACCCTGCTTGGTTCACTGAGTCCTGCTTGACACTCCACCTCGACCACTGGGTCCTACTTGACCACTGGGTAGCTCAACTGGGCACAAAAACCACGGGAGCCGGAAATGAGGGGCTATATATATCGTCGGCCGTCCTATACCACATAATCACATCTCAATCATTTCATATTATCAACAATCAACAAATGCAACTACCAGAAACTGGCATGTGCTCACAACACAGGGTGACCGACTTGTCAAACCCATTCATCACATTGCCACTGGGCGACCTGCTTGTCAAGCCCATACATCACATTGCCACTAGGCGACCTGCTTGTCAAGCCCATTCATCACATTGCCAGCAAATACCGATTATCACAGTATTAAATATTTTAATTTCAATCGGCTCAAGCCACACACACATGATCAGAAACCGATTGGTGTCCATACATATACATGCATTCATTCACATTCATATATAATTCATTCGGCATTATCTCAATTATAACAACATTAAATACTTCTCAAGTCACATACACATAATCAGAAACTGATCGGTGTTTACATACATGCATACTCATACATTCACAACTTCACTCAGCAACAACATCAAATATTTCTTCATTCACACACACACACGATCCTAAATCGATCGGTGTGTGCATTCATGCGCATATTCATATACATATTCACATACTTTTCTTCCAACATTATTTATTACTCGGTTTACAAATGTCTCAACAACTCGGACAGTATGTCCTATTCCAATTAATTATAACCCGAACACCCCCTTACCTCCGTTCCAAGCTTTAACAATCAGTGGGTCCACAGTTCCATCACCGTTCCAGCACCAGCCTTCTTACGTGTTTCACCAGTGTTCGTTTCACCACGTAACAGGTTTGGGATGTGAAACACATCAATGTTACACCACCACTCACCCTATTAAAGGGCCACTTTGAGGCTCACAGCCAAGAGAAGTGGAGATCGGAACAGTATCCCCACATGCATGACCATTCGGTCCAGAAAAGAAATAAAAAGGATGAGGTGACAATTTCACACGGTTTAGAGGACTTACCTTGAAACCACAACCACAGCTACGTAATTATCTCAAGGTTTGATGTAAAAAGAGACTTCCCTTCAAAGCTTTCGGCCCTGAACAATGGAGGAAGGAGAAAAAGGAAGGAAACAGATGAAGGAGAAGAAGATTCTCGAGAGAAGATGAATGATTGAAGAAAAGGAAAGAAACTTTTCTTTAATACCCAAGGCAACCGGTCACCTGCCCAGCCGAACATTTCTCCATTCCTTTATGATTTCCTTAATGATTTTAATTAAACCTCTCTTCTTCTAATCACACCTTTTATAATTAACCAATAATTCATAAAAATATCAATTAAATTCCTAAAAACAATTTTTAATATTTTCCATTTCACCGAATTTTTCTATAAATATCCGGGATGTTACACCAGATATGCAGGAGATCATCTCAATCCTCTGTTCTCTTCTTGATTTATAAGGGTTATGCTTAAGCTTTCTTTTCCCACTTGCATAGTGCCCATGAAGGAATATTCAGAGACATGCAGAAACACACCAAAGTGGTTGAGTTGGCATCGCACCATTGGTTAATATTAAATTAAAAATTTCATACTGCATGAGTCACGCTTGAGCTTAATGGTCACGTTCAAGCATGGAAGGTCCTGATGCTCACTGTTTGTCTCACGCTTAAGCCAAGCTTAGCCACGCTCAAGCGTGCCCTTCCTGTCCAACATGTCCAATTCACGCTCAATCCACGCTCAAGCGAGCTCGGGCTCACGCTTGAGCGTCTCCTTCTCTTGCTCAAGTGTGGGGTCCTGATGCTGATTCTTGTTGCGCTCAAACCACGCTCAAGTGTGCTTCAAGCGTGAGTTCAGCATTGAACTTCCAAGTTTGAACCTTCCAGTGTTGTCCCTCGCTCAAGTGCCCCTTCCTCACGCTTAAGCGTGAGGGGGCCTGATGCTTATTTCTTCATGCTGTAGCTTCTTGTGACTAGGACTTATTTTAAGTTTTCGTTGCTCAACTTGGCCTTCTTCAATTCCTGTAACTTGTCAAGAATTTTGAAGCAATTTTTCTTAAGAGTGAAGAGTTAGTCTTTTTACACAAAGAATTTTTCATAAGAGATTTCATGCTCAATTATGTACAAATTCGGTTGAATTCTTTTCAAAAATGGGTTAAATTAAAGCATGAAATCAATACTCAATAAACACTTATCAATTATCAATCATAATTACTGAACTGTCCTACGCCGAGGTCAAGAGATCCAGTGTGGGGCCAGTCATAAAAATCAAAGATTAAATGGGATTGAAGACCAGTTCTCCAAGTATCCGGTCTGCATATCTGGAGTCCCAATATGAAGAGAGCAGTTTCGACGTCCTGGAGGTCCTTCACGCCGACCTCATGCGTTGATATGGGCGAAAGGTGGTGTCACCTGCAAAGATTCTCCGACGCTCAAGTCAGTAATAGTATTCCAAATATGGAATGTTTTGTGATCACTCTATTGAATCCAGATAGTAACAGAAAAGAGAAAAAAAAGGATCCCCCTCCAGTAAAATAAAGAGAGTTCTTATACCTGATTGGCTCGATATACGAGGACTTGTTAGTAGGGAACCACTAACCTCCATTAATTAAATAAATTATTATTTAATATGCACTCGCCAGCATGATTGAGGCAAGTGGTTATTTTATATTAAGCGTAGAGAAAGTAAGGCTAGTCTTAGGGGACAAGTTGATTATTTCCAGGAGCAGATTATGGCTCATAGTGTGGAAAATGGAATCTTTGTCCTTGTCCCTGTAGCAATGCCTATTGTCTTCTGTATGGTGACGTGAGTATTATCCGATGTGCATGGCGTTATCCTGGACAACCGGTATAGGGAGAACACCTGATACAGATTTAGAGTTCGGATGTATACTGATGACACCGGTGACACGTTGAAGAACGGATAAGAGACGTTATACTGTCTTATAGAACAGATACCGGTATCAAGCCCGGATCATATGTCCCCTAGCTTGTGTGAGGGACTGTGTAGTTGTTCATATAAGCTATACAACCTGCGAGAGGTCTAGATGCCGGTATACTTATGCAGAAAATATTTACCTATATGTGTATTGTTCAGTATTATTATGTCATGAGGAGCCGTTCTATGGATGAAGGCTCCATTGTCATAATGTCACTACAACGGATCCGGACAAAGATTCGTTGTATGAGAATCCCAAAAGTTTTTTGAAACTTGTGACTCTTGAAATTCGAGTAATGGCTGTAAGGCATAAATCGCGTCGCATGATTAGGCATTAAATACCTTTAAACACGTGTGCGAGCAATTATTGCATTGGAGGCGTGTATCTCAGTAACCGTCACCTGGGGTTTAATAGGCTTACAATTTTTTAAAACTTCTGGGCCCAGTGGAGAGGCCCCTTGGTGAATCGACATTGTTTTGGCACCCATGAGTTTGAAACGACTATGTCGTTTGAATTGTAAATCGACGCGTTTAGTCATGAACAACACAACCCCAAGAGTTGGTAAACGAACCCTTTCGTCTCTTATAAAAGAAACACTTAGTGAATTTTGGGAATCACTCGCTTCTAATTCCTTAGCAACACTCTGCAAAAATTTTACAGAGACGTCTGCTGCTTGTTTTACGAAGCTCTTTCTGTCTTCACTTTCCTTGCTACCTTAGGTAACCATTTTTTTCCTTTGTTAGTTTCATCTTCCATTTCTCTATTTTTTCTTGAAGAAATACGCCCTAGGAGGGGGAGATTAGCTTCTTACATCTCTGGCCACCGTGAGGGAAGAACCCCTGTGGTTTTTCCTAGGGCTGAGGGTTGAGTCACGTCGCTCTGAAAAGGGATCTTACTCACGACAGAGAGTGATTCCTCCCTCCTCAGAGTCATCCTCTGAGTATAGTCGCTCTTTCGATAGTGAGGTGAGTAATGATTGTTACCTTTCTGACGATGTGACTTTTTATTGTAGAGCAAAGATTTTTGCCCACGCTATTAGAACGATACCTGGAGAGGAACCTTCTGGAGAACAAGTAGTTTTAAGGATAGCTGAGGGGTTATGCAATGTTATTGCACACTGGTTGAACTGGGGGAACTTCAAGCCAAGTGGCCTTACTGCTGGGTAGCTGATGAGTTTAAGAATTTAGTTTCTCATCATGCAAGAGAGGACAGAGCCCAAATTCAACCGAGGTTCACGGTCTATGCGGAGAAGAAGCTGAAAAAGAGGTTCTTGGTGTTTACACCGCTGCCAACAGAACGGATCTGCTACCTTGTCCCAGATGAACGTTCTGTATATATGCATGACTTCGTGTTCCACCACCTCGGAGTCCGCTTTCCTTTAACAGAGTTTCAAATGGGTGTACTAAGATTTTTAGATTGCGCACCCTCTCAACTTCATCCCATTGGCTGGGGGCTTGTCCGGGCTCTGGAAGTGTTAGGCGATTACTTTAACTTTACCCCCACTGTGGCTATGCTTTTCTACTACACCCAGGTAGTTCGGAGAGCCAATAAGAAAGGTGGGGTCAGTTTGATTACGCTCCGAACTCTGTGTTCTTTTGTAAATTTTGAATCTTACACCGATTCAGCCAAAGTGGATGGGCAATCTTTTAAATCTTTCTACACCAGAATATCGATTAAAGAAAATAAGCCTGTTTTCTGGAGGAATGAGGAGGGTTTTAATAAATTTCCTCTAAGCTGGACTCACGAACACTTTTTTATGACTTCCCAAGCATACTACACTGATCAATCCGAACTATCCATTGCATCGGCGACAGTGTTATTTGCCCTTGAAGCCTACACCAAACGCTTTAAAGCATTCTTTTGTAGACGCCTTTTGAGTAGTTCAAGTGGAGTCCAGGACGAATATTTATATAATTTTCATTTTATTTCCCTTTACTTCCTTTGTTAATTGCATTGATTGTTTCTTTGTTGCTAATGTATTTTATTTACCCATGTAGGTAAATAGAGTAGAAATCTCTCGATATGCATAAGCTGAAATCCTTGAAGGCTGGAGGGAAATCTGTGGCTGGTGAGAACGATATTCAGCCAAAAAGGAATTCAGTAAAATTCCGTTCAGAGTCTATTATTTTGACTTCCACTGTAGAGGGGGAGATTCCTTTGGTGGAGGGAGGTCCAACTGGTGTTGATACAACTACGGATCAACCCAAAATAAAAGAGAGGAGGAGGAAGATCAAGAACGACCCTGCTGGAATCATCATCTTTTCCTCTCCTCCTTCGAAAAAATACAAGCCTTCTGGGAGTCCAGAAAGAGCGAGAGTCTCTAAAGGCAAAGCTGTAGAAACATCGGATGTAGCTAGGGTTTCTTCCGGACTTCATAAGGGTATACTTTCCAGAGTTTTTGGATCGAGTACTCCGATCTCCTCTCCAACTGCTTCATTCCTCACTCCATTTCTTTCATACCAAGGGCCGACTCCAGCGACCCTTCCTCAGCCACTCTACAAACTTCGGCCCACGCTCGAGCCTAAAGAAATCAAAGATGCGTGTAAGGCCAGAAAATGGCAATTAGCAGAGCTCACGGGGTTACTCGATTCGCTCAGTCTGTTGGCTGATGATGCTTTAGAGGTGGATAGGCTGAGTGATAAGGTGGAGCAACTTAACCTCTCAGCTGAGAAAGATAAAGCCGCTCTGAAATTAGCTAAAGATCGTCTCTCCAAGTCTAAAGAGTACGGAGATCTCATGAATAATGAGAATCTCAAGCTCAAAGATACAGCTAAAGGCTTGGAGAGAATGGTTAATGAGCTAAAAGAAGAACTCCACAGTAGTCAAGCCAAACAGGCTGAACTAGAAGGTAAGAACAAAGCTGCTGCGGAGGATTACTTTAAACAGACTGAGGAGTGGTCCTAAAAGGAGAAGAAGTTCCTCTTTGAGATTGAGGAATTGAAGGCCAGGAGCACGGAATCCCAAGGAGCGGAGGAAGAAATTCTTAGGTTACGGGAAGATCTGGCTGTAGCCAAAGCTGAGGCGAAGGAAGCCATCGATATATGCAGCCAAGTTGCTGAAGAATCCTTCAGCCTAGCGATACGCTAGGTTTTTTACCGTAACCCTATTGTGAAGCTAAACCTCTATGGTATGAGTCCGTTCTATGAATTCCACGGACGGAAGCTAGTCGCAGTGGTTAAAGATCGTCATGATGATCCTCCGGAATCCTTGTATGGCTTACCCCCTGTTCCCGAGGGTCAAAGCATGGGATCGGATTCCGCCGTTCCTATGCCAGAAGGCGTCGCGTCTGAAGGAGGTATAAGAGCGCCTGAAGAAAAAGCTCCAGAAGAAGCCTCTAAGGGAGGAACTCAAGACTTCGGAGAAGGATAGGGACAACAAAAGCCCCAAGAGCAAATTCCCCTTCTGTAGTCTTGTGTTTTGCATATGTAAAGCTGTATTCCGGGATCAGCTCCAGTTTTGATTAATTTTGAACAATACAGATGTAATTTGCCTTTAATGAAAGAATAGAATTCCTCTCAGGCATTGTTTTCAATATTTCATGAAGAATAGTATAACTTAAAAATATTCATTATACCTTTATCATTTCAGTATTCAATAATTCGTTCAGTGCTATTAACTTTAGGTCAAATTAAAATAACTGCCTCGAAGAAAATTAATCAAGTCATTCGAAATAGATAAGTTTTAGAACGGAGAATTATATACATGAATACTGTCCCCAAGTATAAGTATGTGAAAGGATTGGTACCTGTCATAGGGTATTACCCTTAATTCTTTTGGAGAAAGAAGGAGTCGATCCGTTATTCACAACAGCGGTGTCACAAGACGGATGACTAGTATTAATTTGTATTGTTCTCACTGGAGGGAAAAACATCGTCCATTGTGATAGTATTGTTCCGAGCTTAGGGAACTGCAAAAATACTTCAACCAGGTATCTGTATCAGGATTTACATCGTCAATTTACAGAGTAGGTAATTGAGATTATCCGTTCTAGAAGAAGTGTTCCTTCAAAAGAGGAATGATAACCATAAACATGATGGTTGGATCTTCCATTATAAGGATGATGATGGGAATTGCCCACGCCAGGAGTTACATCATCAAATCACAGAATAGGTGACTGAGATCATTCGTACTAGGGAAATACATCTTAATCATAAAAGTACGGATTGAGTCTTCAATTATATTATCAAATCCAGTATCAAGACCGGATCATTATTTTATTTGTCTCCTAGCTTATGTAAGGGACTAGTAAAGTTGCTCATACAAGCTACATCGCTTGCATTTGGTCTGGATACCAGTTCATCTATGTAGGCAAAATATTTATTTAACGTGTGTTGGGTTTCAGCATTATGTTGTCACGTGAAGATCCGTCTTGGGAATGAAGACTCCGTTGTCATAGCGTTCCTTACGACGGATTCGGACAAAGATCTGTTGTGCGAGAATCCCAAAAGTTTTTGAAACTTGAAACTCTTGGTATTCGAGTAACAATTACAACGTTTCTCATGATTAGTCATTTAATGCCTTTAAGCACGTGGGCGAGCCATTATTGTTTTTAAAGCGCATGTCTTTGTAACTGTCACTCAGGAGCTTTATGGGCTTGAAATTCGAATTTTAAGGCCCATTTGGGAGGCCTTTTGACGAATCAACGTTGTTTTCGTGCCTTAGTGTCTGAAACGACAGCCTTGTATTTACGAAAGGGTGTCGTTTGGTGGTAAATGACATAACCCTTGAACTGGTAATTGAGACTCTTCTCCCCCTATAAAAGAAGCACTTAGTGAATTCAGAAATCACTTACTCTTGCCTTCCTGACGAAACTCTGTAAAAATTTCGAGAAGACGTCTGTACTTGCTTCTGTGAAATTTGCTTCACCATCTTCTCCTTCCTTAGGTAACCATCTCCTTCATCTCCTCGTATTTTTCCTTAAGTTTTCTAAATGTCTGGGATAGGTCATATTGATTTGGGCCGTGTTGGCCCTAGGATTAGAGGAGGAAGAGCTTCATCTCAAACTCCTGCAAGTCGTGGTGGGAGGATCCCTGTGATCTCCTCTAGCACCTGGCCACTTCATTCAGAGAGGAAGGCGTCACCCTACTCAAGGCAGAGGGTGATAATACCCTCTTCCGAATCCTCTTTTAGTAAGAGTGAGGAGAGCGCTGATTTATACCTCTCTGATGATGTGGGTTTTTACCACAGTGTGAAGATTTTTAAATTAGCTGTCTAAAAAATGACTGGCGAGGGCACCTCTGGTGATGGAGCATCGTCTCAACAATATATCCTGAAGACAGCTTCGGAATTGTGTAACATGGTTGCACACTGGATAGACTAGGTAAAGCTCCAGAAGATGCGCCCATATTGCTGGGTGGCGGATAAATTTCACAACACACTGTCTTGCCATGCCAAGGACGACAGAGCCAGGCTGGAACCCCGATTTAAGGTTCATGCAAAGGAAAAGCAGAAGGAGCAGTTTATGGTGTTGGCTCCCCTTCCCTCAGAACGGATATGCTACACCTTGGATGAGAGGTCGATCTACATGTATGACTTCCTCTTTCTGAATTTAGGTGTACGCTTCCCTCTAACGGAATTCCAGATGGGGGTACTGAGATTCTTGGACTGCGCCCCCTCCCAACTTCACCCTAACGGATGAGGGTTAATCCGTTCTCTGGAAGTGCTTGGGGAGCACTTCAACTTCACTCCGATGGTCACCATGCTTTTCTATTTTACGCAAGTGGTCCGCCGTGCCAACAAACAAAGCAGAGGTGTAAGTTTGGTAACTCTCCCTATTCTCTCCAAGCTTGTCAATTTTGAGTCTTACACCGACTCTGCCAAAATCGATGGGCGTTCCTTCAAATCATACTTCACCAGGATACGCATTAAGCCTAAGGATCCAGTCTTTTGGTTAAATAAAGAAGGAATAAATAAGTTTCCCGTGAGCTGGTCCCATGAGCATTTTTTGTTAACCTCTCAGGCCTATTTTACTGAGGAGGATGAATTATCACCTACTTCTGTATCCGTTCTCTTTGCCCTCGAAGCATACATCACCTCGCATAAATTTTTCTCCTGCAGGCGTTTGTTAGGGTCAAAAACTACCCACGAGGAATATTTGCGTAATTTTCTTATCATTCCTTTGTTGTTGTTTTTCTTTTCATGTCCCTAAAAATCTTTCAATACTTATCATCTTCCTGTTTTGATTATGCAGTTGAGATTGAGACAGAATCCAAGGATATGGATAAATTGAAATCGCTAAAGGCTAGAGGAAAGGCCGTGGCTGCGGAAAATAACATCCAACTGAAGCGGAATTCCAAGAAGGCTACAATTGAAACCATCATCCTCACTTCCTCTGCTGGTGATGATATCCCCCTGATAGAGGGCGGACCTGAGAATCCTACCTCCGGTGTTGAGGAGAAGAAGACCGGAGAAAGGAGGAGGAAGATAAAGAACGACGACTCAAAGTAGGCGGAGTCACAACCCCCTCCTTCCAAAAAGGCCAAAACTTCTGAAGGAGGGACCGATTCTGGGGCTTCTAAAGGAAAAAAGGTAGAGGGGCCTACTCCAGATACCCCCAGCAAGGCTGTTACTTTCGATGCTCGACCTTTGACAACCTATTTTGCGCCAAGGGTCTCTTACCCTCCTTCAAACAATTCCAATCTCGCTTCGTTTTTGGTGTATGAGGGTCCGATACCTGAATGCATCCCTGATCCGCGGTACAAGTTGAAGCCCACTCTTGAGCCTGAAGAAATAAAACAAGCTTGTAAGGCCGGACACTGGCAATTGGAAGAGTTATCCGGTCTTCTGAGGTCGCTCTGTAGATTGGCTGACGACGGCTCGGAAGTCGATAGACTGACGGGTAAAGTCAATGACCTTACTGTTGAGTCTGCCAAAGACAGGGCGGTTATCAAGCTTCTTGAGGATCGGCTAAAGACGTCCAAGGATTATGGGGAGCGGATGTACACGGAGACCCTCAACTAGAAATCCACCATAAAGGACCTGGAGGGTTAATTGGCTGAGCAGAAGAAGGTTAACTCCGACCTTAGCGCCAGCCTCTACAAGGAGAAAAAAATACTTCCAAGTTAGAAAAGGAATTGAAGGCGAAAGCTTACAGTTACTCGAAGCAAACTGAAGAATGGGCCCGCAGGGAGAAGAAGCTGCTTATGGAAATTGAAAATCTGAAGTTGGCGAGTCCGGGTAATGGTAGTGCTGCCTTGAGAGCGGAGCTGGCTGCTGCTAATACCAGAGCGGATGAGGCTATTGACATCTGTGTTCAGGTCACTGAGGAATCCTTTGGGTTGGCAGTGCGTCAGATTCTTCATCGCAATCCTAAAGTGGAGCTCGACTTGAGCGGTATTAATTCATTCTATGAGTTTCATGGGGGGAAACTTATTACAGTTGTCGACGATCATCATGAGGAACTGCCCAACACTCCATACGAGCTACCTCCCCTTCCCAAGGACCAATCAATAGGGCCCTCTCTCCTGGTCCCTATCACCCAGCAGCCCAGAGGTGAAGGAACAAGTGCTAATGCTGCTGCAGATGAAACTGCTGGTGATAGGGGGTGAGGTCAGAGGTAAAGAGAAGGAAGAGAGTGGAGGAACCAGCCAAAAAAAGTAGTGGATTTTTTGTCTTATTATTTTTGTTGAATTAATACCGCTGTATTCCAGGATCAGCTCCAGATTTCAATCAATCATTTATGTACTTTGGGATTTCATTAATGAAATGACAATTTTCTTTGTACGTCTGTTCATCGAAAATAGTTTAAATAGAATCGTCGTATGTGTAATGAATCATTTTGGATTTACATACGTAGAATGTAAAACAGATAGTAACATATAAGTACTATCCCCATGTGTGGGCATTTTAGTAACAAAGGCTCGTTTTATGGAACGTTACCTTTGATTTGGTAGAAAAGAGAGAGCTTATCCATCTCGTATTGTATTAAAATTGTGGCATGACGAGGTTGTCACTTAAATCATAACATTTGGCATATACAAGATTTGTAAGAAGAGTACCTTAATCTTTAATGATTAGGCTTTCAATTATAAGTATCATGATGGGGGTTGCCCTCGTGGGAAAACACGTCAACGTGAGAATGGTTGGGAGTATTCGTCCTGAGGGGAAGTAATCGTGGTGATGTTTACTGAATCATTATCCTACAAGAGAATTTCCCGAAGAGTAACATTATGTCTTCACCAGCGTTCGGTCAAACCTACTAGTTATACTTGGAGTTCGGTTTTCATCCTACCCTCCAAGCCTTCGAATGGTAGTTCGGTTTTAACCTACTGGCCGTACCTGGAGTTCAGTTTTCATCTTACCTTCCAAGCCTTCAACACGGGGTTCAGAACAGGGCTAATCCTGAACCTACTGTGCCTGTTACTTAAGGTTCAGCGTGGCCTTGAAAAAGAACCAGCTTACTGCGCCCAAGCCTTCACCAGTGTTCGGCCAAACCTACTAACCGTACTTGGAGTTCGGTTTTAATCCTACAATCCAAGCCTTCACCGGTGTTCAGCTAAACTTACTAACCATACCCAGAGTTCGGTCTAATCCTACAATCTGGGCCTTCGAATGGGGTTCGGTATAGCCTTATAAAAAGGTCTGATCCTACTGTGCCCTTTTCCTGGGGTTCGGTATGGTCTTTACAGGAGGACCAATCCTACTGCGCCTAGGTCTTCAAGTAAGATTTGGTATCCTTGAGAAAGGTTTGATCTTTGATCATTCATACATATTCGAGGAGTTACATCGTCAACTACAGAATAGGTAGTTGAGATCATCTGTCCTGAATATATTCGTACACGCCGGAAAGGCTGAAAATCACAGCATAAAGAAAAGCTTGAAAGAGTTAAGTTTGTGTATGATATTCTCATTGAACTAAAATAAGAATTATAATAAAAGCATAGCTTGGATCATGCTGTAATGAATTCTCTCTTGGACGGTCTCAAGTAAGGAGAAAAGAGTGCATGTCATTTTAGCAGCTAGCTATAATAGATGCGCAAGTTCTGGGTATTCCATTTGTTTCAGATTGGTGTGCCATCAAGGTTTTCTAGGTGGTAAGAGCCTTTACCAGTGACTTTGGATACCCTGTATGGGCCTTCCTAGTTCGGGGCTAATTTGCCTTGATGAGCAAATTTGTTTCCCACACTTGCTTTCCTCAAAACCAAATCCCCAATGTTAAAAGTCCTGGATTGGACTCGTTTGTTGTACCGAAGGGCGGATTTGGCTTTGATGACCTGGTCTCTAACGAATGCTTTCTCTCTGAGCTCTTGAATTACATCCATCTCTGACGCCAAGTTGGCGCTGTTGCTTTCCTCAGAGAAGTACTTGACCCTCACAGAAGCAGTTTGTAATTCCACAGGTATCATTACTTCTAATCCATAAGTTAAGTGATATGGGGATTCGTTGGTGGATGAGTGAGGCGTTGTCCAGTATGCCCAAAGGACGTGGCACAACTGGTCTGTCCATCTGCCCTTGGCTTCCCCAAGACGTTTCTTCAGCCCTTTCAGCACCTCTTTGTTAGCCACTTCAGCTTGACCGTTAGTCGGTGTTCGACAGATGAGAATATCTGGGTTATTCCCAACCCTTCAAGCAAATCTATGAACTTCTTGTCTATGAATTGAGTGCCGTTGTCTGTAACAATCCACGCCGGGACCCTGAATCGTGTTATGATGTTTTCGTTCATGAAACGACGAGTTTGGGCTGAAGTGATATGGACCACTAGCTCTGCCTCAATTCACTTTGTGAAATAATCAACACCCACAATTAAATATTTAATTCCCCTGAGCGTAGTTGGGAATGGTCCTAAGATGTCCAGACCCCATTGGTAGAAAGGCCAAGGCACAACTGATGTAAATAGTTCTTCCACCGGTATATGGTGAAGGTTGGAAAACCTTTGGCAGGCGTCGCACTTTTTGACGAAGTCAATAGAATCTTGCTTTATCGTAGGCCACCAATATCCGGCTGTGAGAATTTTCCTCATCAAGCTTCTTCCTCTGGTGTGATATCCACATTGCCCCTCATGCACCTCCTGCATTACTCCTTGTACCTCATTTTCCTTTAAACAAATCAGATAAGGTACTGAAAAGGCCTTTCTGTAGAGGTTACCATCAATCATGGTGAAATATGGCAACTCCCTTCTTATCCTTTTTTTTTATTTTCATCCGTAGGTAGCTGTCCATTGGCTAGATAACGGATATAAGGGGCCATCCATGAGTTTCCATAAGGGGAATTGGTCATTATGGCATTCAGAAAGGGGAAAATAGGAATGTTGGGTGACGTCATGTACTTTGGACCAACGTTGTGGTGCTGCCTGGCCGTTTGGTGCTTGCCAATCTGGAAAGTATATCCGCTCTGGTATTCTCTTCACGTGGAACATGTTTAAATTCCATCTTTGAGAATTTCTCTTTCAACTCCTTGACACAATTTAAGTATAACTGGAGTTGAGGCTCACGAGCTTGATAATCTCCTAAGATCTGTGAAATCATGAGTTGTGAATCACTATAGAGTGTTGCTTCAGAAGCTCCGATGTCAATGGCAGCTCGAAGCCCAGCTAAACAAGCTTCGTATTCAGCTTGGTTATTAGAAGTTTTGAAATTAAAGTGAAGGGAGATTTCTAGGTGCACACCGTCATCGTTTTTAAGGACTACACCTGCTCCAGAGCCCTTTTGATTTGATGAACCATCCACACAGATAGTCCAATAAACACGAGGTGTAGCTAGATGTCCCTGTCATTTCCACAATAAAATCAGCCAGGACCTGAGCCTTGATAGCACCTCGAGGTTCATAAGATATATCAAACTCTGAGAGTTCAATAGACCATTTGATCATTCTACCAGCGAGGTCAGGTTTGATTAACACAGAACGGAGTGGTAGGTCCGTTCTCACCGTGACTGGATGAGTGTGAAAATATGGACGTAACCGTCGAGAGGCCCAAACAACAGCGAGAACGGCCTTTTCAATTTTTTGATACCGGATCTCAGCGTCTTGTAATGTTTTACTAGTAAAGTATACCGGTCTCTGTCCATCAGGAGTTTCCTTTACTAAGGCTACGCCCAAAGCTTTATCCGAAATTGCCAAGTATAAGATGAGCGTGTCCCCGAGGTCAGGTTTTGTTAGTATAGGAGGTTTGGACAACACCTCCTTAAGTTCTTGAAATGCTTATTCTTGTTTCTGTCCCCACTCAAATTTTTTTAGACTTTTTTAACACTTTGTATAGAGGAAGTGACCTGTGAGCCGTTTTTGGAATGAACCATGCTAAGGCTGCTACTTTGCCATTTAGGGATTGGACTTCCATCAGATTTTTCAGACTCTGCATGTTGAGAATCGTTTGGCATTTCCCTGGATTGGCCTCAATACCGCGCTGAGTTAACATGAAACCCAAAAACTTCCCAGCTGGGACAGCGAAAGTGCATTTTAACAGGTTTAGCCTCATGTTATATTCCCTCAAGCGGGTGAACACTTGGTGTAGGTCTTCAATATGATCACCTCCAACCAGCGTCTTGGCTATAATATCGTCAATGTACACCTCAACAAGCTTGGTGTGCATGCCCTCAAACACCTTGTTAATCATTCGCTGATAAGTGGCTCCAGCATTTTTTAAACTGAAGGGCATGACGGTATAGTAGAAGACGCCACGATCATTGACAAAAGCAGTCTTTTCTTGATCCTCTTCAAACATCGGAATTTGGTTGTACCCTGAGTACGCATCCATGAAACTCAGGTATTAATAACCAGAGGAATCATCTACCATCCGATCTATATTAGGAAGGGGGTAAGGATCTTTTGGACAACAACGGTTGAGGTCCACATAGTCAATACACATTCTCCATTTACCATTAGCTTTCCAGACTATCACCACATTTGATAGCCAAGAGGAATAGCGGATTTCCTTGATAAATTCGGCTTTCGGTAATTCCTCAGTTTGTTGGCAAGATGCTTTCTATTTTTTGGTCCCAATCTTCTTTTCTTTTGGGCAACCGGTCTCGTCTCTGGGTAAACGGATAATTTGTGATAGCAGAAAGCAGGATCAATGTCAGGCATATCGGCTGTGGTCCATGCAAAAAGGTCTTTGAATTCTTTGAGGAGGTTAAGCAAACGCTCTTCTGTAGCTGAATCCAACTTGTCATTGATATGTGTGATCTTTTTAGGTGAGTCTCCTAGTATTACATCCATTGAGCCTCCATCCGATGTAGGTTTAGAAGGATTGAGAGGGTCGATCTTTTGATCCGACCTAGGGTCTAAATCAACAAGGCTCACAGAACCAGCAGCTGTTCCACAATCATTGAGCTTTCTTTTTTATTGGATGCCTTCAACTTTGTCATATTTAGGCTTAGGTTATAACAGTACCTGGCCATCTCTTGGTCACCTCAGATGGAAGAAACAGCATTATCCTTATCGACAAACTTGATAAGGAGGTATGGAGTTGAAACGATTGCCTCCATAGCATTCAAGGTGGGGCAGCCTATGATGCCGTTGAATGGTGATTCAACATCAATTACCAGCACTCTGGATTTAACCGTTTTGACCCCTGGCTCACCTTCAAAAGAGATAAGGGTGTCAAGGTACCCCTTTGTTGGTTGCTTTGCACCATTAAAAGTTGTTAGTTCCTGTGTGTAAGGCTGTAAGTCTGATTTATTGAAACCCATTCTTTAAAAGCAATTATAAAAAATAAAATCATAGGAACTTCCCTGGTTGACAAGGATTCTTCTGACGTCCTTGTTGGCTATCACTGCAACAATGACCACAGCATCGTCTCCACCCGGAACGGTTGGACCGAAATCCTCATCAGAGAATGAAATTACTGGAGCCTCAACATCCTCTCTATAAGGACGGCTGTCTCTAACCTTCCCTTATACTGACAGAATCATTCGATGATGATTCTTGCGGGCTGTAATTGAAGCTCCTCCCCCAGCGAATCCTCCAGCGATCATATCGATGATTTCACATCGGCCTTGGCGCTGTTGCTGGGGCATATCATCTCTTTGAGCTATGTCATTAGTCATAGGACCTTTTTGTTTCTCTGTAGCAGAGAACTTCCTAACCGGATTACGGTTATTATCATCTCCGTCGTCTTGATCTCTTTCTCTTTTCTCAGTCCGGTCTACCTTGTTAGAGGAATTCTCTTTGAACAAGTATTGCTTTAGTTTGCCCTCTCTAATTAGCGTTTTGACTACGTTCTTTAGAGATTGACATTCATTGGTGGAATGTCTTGTCTGTTCATGAAAATCACAGTACTTTCGAGGATTCCCTGGTCTTTTCACAGGGGCCGGCCTCTTAATGCCATAAATACTGAATGTTAGCCATCCTACCTCTCTCAAAATCTGAGATGGTCTGGCTGTCAGAGGTGCATAATGGCTAAAGGAATTGATACGTCTCTCTCGACGTCGAGGAGAGATGTTGTTAACTTTGGGGCTGTTGAACGACCTTTCCATGTGTTCTGACCTCATCCTGTCCTTATCTCTCCTTGGTTGTGAGGTTGGTGCTGGTGGTTTTGTCTTTGTAGCCACAGCCTCTAAATGCATCTCTATACCCACATATTTTGAGGCTTTCTTCCTAAACTCTTTAAATGTTGTTGGTGGGCTTTTTGCTAGTGAGAGGGCGAAGGCTGATCCTGGCTGTAATGCCTCAATAACGATATGCAGCTTAATGGCCTCTGTGAGGTTAGGAACCAGAGATGCTTCCTTGTAAAATCTCCTCAGAAAATCCTTTAAAGTCTTATTTTTGCCCTGCTTGATTTGGGCTAAAGTATGAGATGTCCTGGGAACATCTCTAGAGATGACAAAGTGAGTTTCGAAGACAGCTGCCATTTCAGCCCAGGAATCTATCGATCCTGATGGCAAACCTTTGAACCAGCTGAGGGCCTCCTCTGACAATGTTCTTGGGAACATTCGACACATAACATCTTTATCAGCCCCTAAGTACATGGCTTCAAATACGTAAGCATCAAGATGCTTAGTAGGATCGGTTTCACCACTGTATTTTCCAATGGAGAGTGGCTGAGTAGTTTGCAGATGCTTAGGAATGTGTATGCTCATAAGCCTCCTTGAAAAAGGAACTTTGAGCTTATAAGTTACCGGGGATGTTGTCATCAGCTCCCTCTTCCCTTTAGTAACTCTATCATCAGAATCATGGGTTTGTTCTTTCCCCTTAAACATGGGGATGTTTGAATACCGGAGGGTCGTGGATTTTTCTTCTTCAGTTGTATGAGGAGTGTCTCTTATGCGAGATGACTCCTTGTCCTCACTCTGTCTTCTTTCTCTTCGCAATTCTATGAGTTCTTTTTGGAGTTGATTGATCAACTCATCACAAGGGTCGGGGTTGGACACTGCCACCATTTTCTTTGAGCTTCCCCCTTGAGATTCAAAGTTAAGCTTTCTGAAGACGTTTGTGTTGGTTCTGCCTTCAGGTTGATCTTCCACAAAGTCATGTGCCTCACCTTCCATGGATAATCATTGTATTTTTGTAGAATGTGGGAATAACTTTATCGGGTCCCACTAGGCATGCCAATGAAATGTCCTACGCCAGGGTCAAGAGATCCGGTGTGGGGCCAGTCATAAAAATTAAAGATTAAATAGGATTGAAGACCAGTTCTCCAAGTATCTGGTCTGCATATCCAGAGTCCCAATATGACGATTGTGTGGAAAATAGAATCTTTGTCCTTGTCCCTGTAGCAATGCCCATTGTCTTCTGTATGGTGACGTGAGTGTTATCCGATGTGCATGACGTTATCCTGGACAATCGGTATAGGGAGAACACCCGATACGGATTTAGAGTCTGGATGTATACCGATGACACCGGTGACACGTTGAAGAACGGATAAGAGACGTTATACTGTCTTATAGAACGGATACCGGTATCGAGCCCGGATCAATTACATATCATCAATCACAATCTAATATTATCAATCACAATTACATATCATCAATCACAATCTAATATTATCAAATCATAATTAAATATCATCAATCAAAATCAAATATAATCAAATCAAATAAATTAAATATTACTCATAAATATAATTCAAATTTTAATGGTTATTTAAATTAATAATATTGATTTTGGGTCCTTATAGTCCATTCATCGCATAGGTCTATGTAAATCCATATAATCCAGTCCTTGCATAGGTTTAGTTCAGTCCATATATGTCATAATAGTCTAAGTCCTTGCATAGGTTCAGTCCAATTCGTATAGGTTATAAAAGTCCAGGTCCTTACATAGGTATGTCAGAGTAAGTTACACAAGATGCTTAATTTAAAATTTATTATAAATTTTAAGTTTAAAAGTTATTATTTTAAAAATAATAATATTATTAAATTTAAAAAGAGTAGGGGACTCCTCTCATTATTCTTATGTCTTTTCATTTTATATTTCTATCTCACTCCCTTTACCTCTTGTATCTCGATTCGTTATGGAAAGTCCGTACGCGCCTCGTTTCCGAGTTTTAAAATATACCAATTTTATTTTAATATAATTATAAGATGAAAATTTAGATTACTATTTTAAACAGAAAGGGTAAATAGTAATTATGAATAGTAACGGTAAATAGTAATTTTTAGATAGTTACTGTGAATAGTAACAGTAAATAGTAAAACATGAATAGTGACTATAAATAGTAACAATAAATAGTAATTTACTATTTGAATAGTAATTTACTATTCGTAATAGTAATTTACTGTTGACATAGTAATTTACTATTCAAAATAGTAAGTTAAAATAATATTATATTCAGTATAATAATAGATTTTTAAGTGATATAAAAATAACCTTTGTAATCATAAAAGAATATAAAAGAAATTTATTGTTACCTCAGAATTTTTACAGAACCTCTTTCCTTTGAAAAATATCTTCCCCTCTTCACTTAATACTTTCCTCCCAACACTACTAAGTTTTCAAATTTCGATGGATTTCATAGTGCCTCGCCTCTCTATTTATAGCAAAATAAATTACTGTACATTTGAATATTTTAATATAAAAGTACTGTGCAAGAGTTGAAAATTTCATATGGATTACTATGCAAAGTTTGAAAATTTCAAAAGTGCATAGTAACTTTTCCTGTGAAGAATATGGAGAATTATGAAGGGGGTGGTGCAAATAGTAATTTAGAGGTGCAAAAAGAAATTTTTCATTTTTTTATAAATAATTTTTTTATAAATTTTGAAATAATATACTGATCAAAAAATCAAAAGGCCTATGGTCAAATTCCATCAAGATTTTAATATAAAATTTATGTAATAAATTAAAATAAAAATAGGGGTGTTACACATTTCACTATTGAAGCACATCGACATAAAACATGACCATATGGCCACCATGTGATAGCTTACATGACACTTAATGTACCACATGACAGTTTGACTAAGATCGCCCAACAACTGTTAATGGCAGGGACCGACTCGATGGATGATTTGCATATACGTTAAGGGTTATAATGCCATTTTGATAGGTTGAGGGATAATTTGATCAATTGCGCATATGTCAAGGACGACTTTGAAGTTTTACTCATATATATATGGTATATATATCTTGTATGTATTTAGGGAGAGATGTTGCACCAAGTTCTCTACAACCTTTTCATGATCCATTGAAGTTGTCATTGTCAATACATAAGTTCCACTATATCGTGCTTTCAACTACTTCCTCTATTTTTTATGTCTTTTAAGGTTTCTATGCACAAATTAAGAAATACAACTAATACATCTTTTTACTTCTCCTTTTTCCTAATTGTTAGAGCTAAGTTTTTCTTATAATGGACTTTGGAGAATTTAAATATTATTCTAAGACCCCAAGATTTGTTAATAACCAACATCAAGGCCTTTAACTAAAGAAAGTCTGCCTAAACTCCTTTACTTAAGTGTTTCAAGATGGAAAGTCTGTGACGCAGAAGCCATAACTCAAAGAGAGAGTCCATCATTCTAAGTCTGCGTGAGAGTAGTGCAAAATATTTCAAGTCTATTTTAGACTAAGTCAGTGTGGGACCAATTCAAATTATTACAAGTCTATTCCAGCCTCAAGTCTGAGTTAAAGACCCACGCTCAAAAGAAAATCTCTCTAAGTTGTCTATCCCAGACTTGAAGTCTGTTGAGTCCCGCTCTTTAAACCAATCATTCTTCAGACTGAACATCTTATCTCTCTCATCTTTCAAGCTTCAAGACATCAGACTAGACATTTTAAGATTAAATAACAGCTCTCTGATTACATATTATTTTATGTAAGGCTGTCTCTTTACAAAATTCCCTTAGTCAAGGTCTGTTCCTTTCATGAAATAAACAACAAGATAAAACTTTCAGAGGATCAAACAATCGCATGGAAAGAAATTGATGAAGCTATTCTGAGCACCTCATAAAGTTATCGACATGATGTGTTCAAGTTAGAATGCTTCAGAAGGTCAAACAAGGTGCTCTATATCTTACGTTAGATGAAAAAGAACAAAAAGGAAACTTTCTCTTTACACGATTTGAGACACTCTATTTTTGTGCAATTCTCATTATCGTTAAAGCAGACTTTGTCCTCCCCTCTTCTCCTGTGTCTCAACAAATTCAAACGGCTACCTCTTCACTAATGAAATAGTAATGACTGCTCTCAGAAGATGCCAAAATGAAAAGACTAAATCCTTGGAGTATAAATATCGAAGACTCAAAAACAGAGACATAAGCATCAATTATGTACATTCTTTGTAAACGCTGCTTCTTGTAGTCATATTCTCTATTTTTCAGCATATCTTTGTTGTACCCTCTTTCTAATACTTTTTTAGGTCTGGTGTGATAACCAGACTTAGTTTTGTGTAGGAAACACTTTTGGCTTGAAGAGGCTTTTGAAATAATACTTGGGTTTTTGAGCTAGGAGTGGCTTGTTGAAAGAATACTAAGGAATTAAGCTAGAAGTGACTGAAGTTAAGAATACTTGAGGTTCAACAAGTGCTGTTTATGTAAAAGGACTTTCATATAGTGTAAAAGCCTTCAGACTGAAGGGACATGACATAACTTCATCATTTGAAAATAAACCAGTGTAAATTCACTATGCATATCTCTCTATCCCTCCTCTTTTTGAGTTTGAGTCTATACCTTAAGTCTGCTGCCATCTCGTGTTTAAAAAGGTTTTTAAAATTTGCAAAAGAGCCACAAACTTATTTAACCCCCTTCTAAGTCTGTCTTTGAACCATCATTGATATATACCATCTCTCGTTCTATAATTAATATTACTTCCTCTCTTATTTTAAACAAAATATAAAATGGGAAAAGAACATTTTATTTTATCATGAAATCCTAAAGGACATAAAAAATAGAAGGAGTATAATATTACTTCCTTCACTTTTTATATTTAATGAGCATGGTATAGAAAAAGATATGATATGATAAATAAATAGGATAAGATAGATAAAGGCATGATAAGATAAAGGTTGGATAAACTTTTATCTTAGCTAATGTTTGATGAACATTAAGATAAGGGTTGATAAGCTTATTATTATTATTATTATTATTATTATTATTATTATTATTATTATTATTATTATTATTATTATTATTATAAAATAACAATAACATACAATATAATTGTATAAATAATAATAATAATAATAATAATAATAATAATAATAATAATAATAATAATAATAATAATAATAATAGACAAACACATTTTTTATCCTATCATGTCTATTTCTAACCCAATTTTTCCTAAGGATAGAAATTATAAAGGGCCAACAAGATAGTATAGGCAATAAGATAAGCTTATTGTATCTTGTTAGTGCACAAAATACAATATATGATAGTTTATCTTATCATTTCCTCCTTATCTTGTCCTTATCTTGTCTACCAAACAGGTCCTTAAGGTTTTTACATACAAGTTAAGAAATTCAATTAATATATTTTTACTTATAAATCCTTTCTCTTTCTAATACTTAATACTATATTACTTCCCATTTAATTAACGTCTTTTTGTTTTAAACAAAGGATGATGGTATAATCAAGAAATGAACATTTAATTTTTTCTCGGAATCCTAAAATAATAGATATTTAGAAATAAATCCAAACTCTTAAAAAGATAGATACTTCATTTGTTTTTATTTAACTGTTGAAGAGAAAAATATTATTAATTTGAATAAAATAATAGGGGTAAATTACATAAACCACCTTTACATTTGTAAATACTACACTAAGCCTAAACTTAAAACAATTACACAAAAAAATCATAATATTAAAAGAACTAGTGTAGGTACCCATATGATGCATATAGAGTAATAGACTACCAGACCAAAAAATAGAGTTTCACTATATTGGTCTTTTATATTTTAGATTTGTGAAAAAAAACACGCATGTTGTCAAAGAATCAATTACATGAGTAGCAAGATATTACACTTAAAAAATTTATCATTATATATTTATAAAGCGTTAATAGTAAAATCTACGTAAATATGATCATGGTTTTGTAGTAGAATCTTTAATCCTTTTCTTGATTGATGCATTGGAAACAAATTACTAGACACAAATATAGGTATAAGTGTATGCCCGGTAAAATGAGAGTAACTAGTGGAAAAAATGGATACAACCACGGGGGTATAATCACGGATTAGTGTGTATCCGTGATTAAAAATGACGCGGTGGCATTTTTGAAATTTTTGAGAAAACTTTTAATCAGGTTGTTATGGCAACCGTGATTAAAAGTCTCTATAATCACGGTTGTTTGACAACCGTGGATATATGTCAAAACGAGATGGCATTTTTGAAATTTTTGGGAAAACTTTTATTCACGGTTGTTAGGCAACCGTGATTAAAAGTGTGTCTATAACCACGGTTGTTTGACAACCGTGGTTATATGTCAAAACACTACAACAAAAATTGAAAAAGGATGCGCTAGTATTGTCTGCGGTTGGGCGGAACCGCAGACATTAGTGAAAAATAGGAAGTATTGTATGCGGTTGCTTCATTAAACGCAGAGAATAATATTGTTTGCGGTTAGCTCTTTCAACCGCAGACATTGTTGAATTTATTTCATTCGCGCGGACCATTCAAGTAACATTTTCAATTACCAAACTCTCTTCGAACAGCTAACCCCATTCCTGACTTTTTTCCATGACCTAAAAAATGGGCAATCAATTCATTTTATCTACCCCACTACCTCCGACCAGGATTCAGCAACCCCTTCTCTCAGCCACGCCTTCATTCCCTCTAATAGCCACACACCGAGAATTGCAGAAAGGGAAAACAAGAGAGTGGGGTGGCGGCTTGGATAAAGGGAGAGTGATGGTGGTTGGTGGAAGCTAAGGTGGTGGCTATTAGACCTGGTTACAAGCAGCTACGCCTCAAAAACCCTCGCAGACATCGTCGCCAGAGTAATCCAAGAGCTTCACCGAGACCCTCACGATGAAGACGACACGCTTTTCCCTCCATGGAAAAATGACGATGACGAAACCACCGCCCAAAAAAATGGCAACCTTGAAGAAAACGACGAGTTCGAGTTCATGTTCATATCGCGAGACTTGATTTCCCCTGTCACAACTAAACTAGATCAGACCCATATACCCAATCTTCAATTTTAATTTTAGCTTCAATTGATTTTACTTAATTGTGTTGTCTTATTTACTCTCTATGTCATATTTGATATTTTTTCTTGTTGAAAATTTAGAAAATGTGGCACTGGATATGCACTAAAATGCCATGTCTATTAACTTGCAGGTCGGGGGACTAATTCGTTTGACTTCTGGGGCTGTTTTAAGTTTTGGGCTTGCTTATTATGGTTCATCTGAGTTTAAGTTAATGGAAGAAGAGCTTCTGATGAGTGACTCAGAGATCAAGGCAAGTAGAACCATAAGGCTTATACTTCTTTCATTTGGATTTCCTATTGACTTAACCAGCTTTGTGAGGCAGCATTCTGTTTGGGTAGATACAGAGCAAAGATGGAAGGTGTATGGTTCACTGCCAAGAGATTTTTGTGATAAGTATGGTGCTTGTGGTTCCAATGGGAATTGTGATGAGGGTAAGGTACCTTCTGCTTGTGATTGTTTGAAAGGGTTTAGGCCTAAATCACCTGTGGAATGGAATGGAATGGAGTATTCTCAAGGGTGTGTAAGAGATAGGCCATTGGGGTGCCAGAGTGATGGGTTTTTCAAATATGTTGGGATGAAAGTGCCTGATACTGAGTTTAGTTGGTTGAACAAAAGCATGACTCTTTTGGAGTGCAGAGCCAAGTGCTTGAGCAATTGTTCTTGCACTGCTTATACAAATTCAGATATCAGAGGTACAGGTAGTGGTTGTGCCATTTGGTTTGGTGATCTTAATGATTTGAGGGTTCAACCTGATGCAGGGCAAGATTTCTATGTTCGAGTGCCTGCTTTAGTGTTAGGTACGGCTTCGATTTGTTTTTCCTTTGTCTTAGTCCTTACATTAATTTATGACTGAAAAATTTTGATCTATACTTGTTTCTTCCTTTCTTTTTTGGTTTTAATATATACAAACCAGATTATAGAGATAGTTTAATTTACTTAAATGAGTAAACTCTCATATTAGTCTTCAAGATTGTATGTGTTAAGATGTTCTAAATTGATAGGGAATATGATTGTATACTCCTCATAAGACTTGTGACAAATCTCAATTCATGAGTTAGCTTTTAAGATGAATTAGGCCTGTTATTTCTAATGTGGCACAAGAGTTTGACTAGCCTTGAATGTTGAGACACTCTTAAATTGTTGCAACATCCTTACTTGAAGCTAACAACCTAGTAGCAACCTGGTAATGGTGACTTGATATTGTGAACTTATGTTCTATGATCTTTTTTTTTATAACATTAGTTTGCCAATACAATCTGTTGATTCCTGGTGAAATAAGAAAGTTTTGAATATAAACTTCTTAGTTACTTCGACTTAGTTGCTTACATGTAACTGTTTTGCAGGAATACCCTGTTGGTACTTACAAAAATGTCAGTGGGTCTGATAGAGCTCTTTGTCATGATTGCCCACCCCAAGGTCTTCCACATCGTGTTTTATATATTCCTGTTCGAGGTAATTCTAATAACTAAATTTGTTTTGATCACAATTGAAGGGTAGAGTAAAGGCAGGAATAATAGCATTACTTATAAAGTTTCATAAATTGTTTTGGTCAACCTTTGGCCAGGTCAGGTGTAATCATGATTTTAGTATAATAAAACTTGTTCAAAGTTTTAATTGATTTTCTACTTATTTTCTTTTTAAAAGGTGCTGTGGCAGAGACTCCTTGTCTGTACAAGTGTATATCTGATAGATATCATATGCCAAACTGTTATACAAGTGCAGAGTTTTATACTGAATTTTTGATATGGAAAGTTAAATTGATTGGAAAGTTATTGAACATAATAATACGGGTGTAATTTTGATACGCTGTTAATTCTGACAGATTTTATAGTCATGTTAGAAATCACTCTAAAAACATGATATGACTTATAAGGTAATTAATAGTGAAGTTAATCATTTTTACTTACATGACAATCTATAACTAGCTGACAATACAAAATTTTGTCACTGTCTCTGCATTCTAATTAAATTAAAATTTCATTTTAACTTTAAAAATCATTAAATTAATAGCAATTAATTAATAATGTATACAATTCTATAAAAAAATAAAAAATATTATACACACACATACGCATAAGTGTGGGTCTAAATAATTAATTAAATTCTGCAAGTTAAAGCTTGAGTCCATGCTCATATCTGTGGGGTTTTTGCTCAGCCTATTGTGGGTCACCGTCGAGCTTGGAGTTCAATTGTGGGGATCTATCACCTGGTTTCTCAACCTATTGTTTGTTGGCTTTAACATGATAATTTTCATTCTTCTGTTGTTTTGGCTTTATTCTGGCCACCCTGCCAAATGTACAGATTACATTTCTTAGAATCATTCAATGTTTAGTTACTCTAATTCTCTAAAATGTTACAGGTAGCAGCAACATCTGATTTGATGCTGGCATATCTGGACTTCATTCTTGGTGGGGATGAGAAAAGATCTGATCTGCCTCCCCATCTTCATCAAAGATTTCCCATGTGTATAATTTTTGGAGGAGATGGAAGTTACATGAGTCTTTTCTCGCTGCACAGTGATAATATTCTCACTAGCATCATGAGTTAGGTTTGCTCAACTCAAAACTTGGCCTTCTTGTGATATATCAAATATTTATTTTGTTGGCTGATTGTTATGTTTGTCTCTTCTCTAGTTTGTTCCATCAACTATCTGGTATCGATTAGTGGCTGGTCTTAATGCTCAACTACGCTTAGTTATTGTAATTGAAATAGAAAAAATGCTATGACTCATATCGTATTTTCATCCTTTTATAATTATTTAGTTATACTATAATTAGTTTGGTGAGTGCTTTCTTGGCAATGTGTGCTGTCATGGCTTCTGCTTTCTCAAAATTATTATTATTTTTTAAATCTGTTTCTCTGTTGATTTTTTCACATCAGAAATTTGCATGATATGTAATTTTGGTTCTTCAATAACTCATTGTGATTCACTAAAACAAAAATTGAGGATCCAGGTATTCTTAATTAATGACCATGAATATAATTATTTTGTTAGTATATTTTACATGTTTCCTTTTGTCTTTAAATTCATTTTCCAACTTTCTGTCCTTGCTGAAGTTTTCAATGATTCTCTCCTTATTCTTGTCAATTCTGGCCATTGTACTACACTGTGAAAAGAATTATAGAACAGAACATTACTTTTCTGATACTTAATTGTATTATTTTTAATTTTGCTGTCTTTTTTCTACTTATTATGGCATCCAGTATTGATATTTATTTTTTCTTAAATCACTTACCTATGTCGTATTGGTTCCACAACTTTCCTTTTTTACCAGTGGCATCAGATGGAGTAGTAGACAATTGTAATTCTGGAGCTGAGGTGATCCAAAACTCTGATGGGCGTAGAGATTCTAGTGCTGGAGCAGTTGTCAAACCATGTAATAAAATACAATTTCTAGTTGATTTTATTGTTGCTTTGAAATTTGGCTACTTCATGTAGATTTCTTGCTAGATGAGAGCGCCAATGAACCTTCTTCTTTGGGCATAATTATCATTGCTTGACATTTTTTATAACATGTATATGATGGTAGCTAGTATATTATCTAATTGAAACTTGGCTTCCCATACCTACTACTAGTTCTTTGAAACATAACTAGTAAAAGTTCTTCCCATTCCCAAAGGTGTGCTTTATCAAATGAATCACAGTTATGATTGTCTCTTGTGTAGTGTCGTTTTGTTTCCATGTGCGGTGCATTGATATTTTGTCTTCAACTAGTTTTGAGTCTCGGTATGTTCTATGCATGCTGAATTTCAAAATGAAAGTCTAAATTAATTTACCTAGTTATAAAACAAGTATTTCAACATATCAAACAGAATTGTATTGTGGGATACAATCATTTCATGAACTAACTAATGTAATACAGGTTTAGTAAACAAAAAAATTAAAATAGAAAAAAACCAAACATTGTCTACGGTTAACCGCAGACATTGTATTAACTATTGTCAGCGGTTCGTACTACAACCGCAGACATTGTTTTGACTATTGTCAGCGGTTCGTACTACAACCGCAGACATTGTTTTGACTATTGTCAGCGGTTCCACACTACAACCGCAGACATTGTTTGACTATTGTCAGCGGTTCCGCACCACAACCGCAGACAATACATAGCCAATGTCAGCGGTTTAAGCGCTGACGTTGTTTTTTGTGCTATTAATAGCGCCATTATTTTCTGCGCTTGTACCGCTGACAATAGCTATTACGGAACCGCTGACAAAGGCCTTTTTTGTAGTAGTGAAATATTATTCACCTTATTTTTAGGAAAATCCAAAAAAATAGAAAAACATGGAATTTTGATCTGATTTTTTGCGTCATGACTTCTTTTGGTACTTATTAGCCATTCGAGTTGGAATTTTTGAAAAATAAATTTTTGAGTGAGAGATACAAAAATTTTGTGACGACAAAAATCGGCAAACTTCAAACGAGCATAACTTGAGCTAGAAAACTCAGAATCCTTATTGCTGCATATGATTTTGGGGTAGAAAAAAAATCCGCATTCATTCCAACTTGCTACACTAGTTGGGGTTGCTCAGATTTTCAAAAAACCCTTGTTTTCTCAAAATTTTTTATTTTTTGTGATTTATTTCCTTATTTTTTGGATTTTTAGGCTTCTACTTTACCTACCAAATAAATTCTAAAAATTCTAAAATTTTTTATGGTGTTTTCTAATGCCAAAATAAGATTTTCACATATAACCACGGGTCCCTTGTTCAACCGTGGGTATATGTCATATGTATAACCACGGGTCCTGGAGTAACCGTGGTTATAGGTCATACATATATATAACCACGGGTCCTGGAGTAACCGTGGTTATAGGTCATACATATATCCACGGGTACTCTCATAACCGTGGTTATAGGTTATACATATATCCACGGTTCCTTGTGTAACCGTGATTATAGCTTCCTTTTCGTTTTAAATTTCGTAATTTCATGAGCGCGCCTAACTCTCTTTTCTCTCCTTCTTCTCTGTAAGGTTTCTCTTCTCTGTTTTCATGTTTCCATTTACATCTACATTTCATTATTTACGTTCTAGATTTGTTTATTATGTGACTTCTCACTATTTTTCATATGCCATTTACAGGTTTCCCATCGCACGCCATTGCTTATTTACAGGTTTACATTTTAGATTTATACTTGTGTTCTTCGTTTTGCAGTAGCATTCTTGTTTCTTGTTTCTTGTTTCTTGTGGTTGTTCTGATTTTGTTTCATTCATTTACTTTTCTTCATTTCTTGTTTCATTCATTTACTTTTCTTCTGTTTTTGTTTCTTGCGTTCTTGCTGCGTTTCTTATTTCTGGTGTTGGTGTTCATTGTTGCTGTTTCTGAATGGTGAAGATGATAACCACGATTTTTATTTTTTTTTTTGGTCCAGTACATTTAATCACGGTTGTTAGGGGCAACCGTGGTTATATCCACTCCACTTTTAACCACGGTTGTTCAACCGTGATTAAATATCCTGATATACAACCACGCCCACTTTTAACCACGGTTGTTCAACCGTGATTAAAAGTCTTTTTTAACCGTGATTAAAGCCATTTTTTCCACTAGTGTATTGTGTTCTTTTTTAAAAAATAGTAACAAAAGCTAAAGTATGGATTGCATTTAAAATGTTGTTTTCTTAATAGAGATTTTTAAATATCTCAGGATAGACAATATTAAGAACGTAGTTTGTAGAAATATTATCATAGTCTTGCTACAAAATCTCTAATTGCACAACCCTAGAAACTACAAATTGAAATACTAATGCTAGATATTTGAGGGAAAACAATGGGTCTGGCCAATACAACATTTTTTTTTTACAATATCTGTTTTTATTTTGGTCTAAATTAGGCAGCTAGAAAGCATATTTAAGTACACATACAATTATATAATTTTTAAATGGTTGATATGACCAAAATCCATAATTCAAATCAAATTTTGAGAGAGCAAATCTGCCATATTTAAATACCTATACAATAACCATTAAGCTTAGTTCAATTCCAATCAATCTCTTACCTCAGTTATTTTATACTTTTGTAGACAAATATACATAATACCAACATATTTATTTGTAAAGCATACTAAAAATGTGTAAATAATATTGAAGAATAGGTAAAGAGTAAAGCTTAATATACATGAAAGAGGACATTGTGGATATAGCATATCAAATCTAATTTCATATGAAGTTTTTGATAATCCAAATATTAATAAATAATCATATCAAAATTCCATCATCATTCAAATATTAATTTTTTATATGTATGATTATCTTTCTAAAAAATAACTATTCTTAATTACATATGTTAACTTTACAGTGATCTTATATTTGAAATAATTATATATAATTTTAGATGAATATATTAATTTTCTTTGATAGTGATGTTATATTTGAAATAATAACATATAATTTTCGATGAATATAGTAATTTATTTAATATAAAATTTTCCATCCTGTGAATTAAAGATGTATCTGTATATAATTTAAATATTTAAAAATGATGTTGTAAATATTTGTTCTCATATGCTATATCAAACCAAGTATGTAGACTATTTGGTAATACATGTGTCTTTATAGCTTAATATGATGTGTCAAGTTCAAGCACTTTAATCATTGTATATGTACTTACGATATAACTCGATTGGAAGAATTTTTTCGATCATAACAATATTACCCAACTCAAACTTGACTTAACAGAATGTGTTAAACAAATAAAAGTTATTAAAACAACTTGTTTTTTTATTAGTTAAATAAATAATCATATAAACATTTTACGATCACTTAAGATTTATTTTTTGAAATATAAATTAATCACTTTAGTTTCAGAGTTGTTATCATGAAAATAAATTATTCATCTTAAATTATATATTAATTTATTTTACACCATAGAAATAAATCATCATATAAAAATTCCATTCTCTTGTCATATGAAGATGATGATTAAATATAAAAAATAATTTAATAATAATAAATTTAAAATAAATTGTTTTTTAATATAAATGTTTTCTCATCGTGTATTAAAAATACATCTATATTTGTAACTTAAAATTTTTAAAAATAATCAGGTAAATATTTTCTTCCTTATCATAAATTGTTCATTCATATTTTCTATCTTAGGTAAATTGATATAATATTATTTTCTTATGCTAAAAATTTCACAGATGACTCAAATAAACTATAGGATAAATAACTATTTTAATTTTTTGTTTTTTAATAAATTTTAAGTCAGACCTTTTTTGGTCAGTTAAATCTCATATCTTTTAAAAATATTTCAGTTAGTACACTAGAATAATAATTTAATCTATTTTTTGTAAGTTAGGTCTTTTATCTTTTTAAATTCCATGCTAAATAAAAGACTGGAATAATAATTTTACCTAAACTATATTTACATTACCAATCTTGCATAAGAAAATGATAAAAAAACTAATAAGATTAATATTAATAGGATTTTTAAATGAGAAAAATAATGATACTAAAACTATAACAGTATTATTGAAAAAGCCTTTTAATTATCTGGTGAAACCTTTAAAATGATTAGAGTCTACATTAAAATTTTAGAGATTTGAGTTAGGAAATAGTGCGGCATTTCGTTTAAATTTTCAAAACTAATCCTTAGAGTTTAAAAAATTTAGAGAAATTTTTTTCACAAAAAACACAACACCCTAACAGACTGACTCTAAAAACTTAAGCAGCACGCAGCTCAACAAAACACAACGAAAACATAACCTACAAGCCCTAACAGACTTAAGGATGGATCTACCAAGCTACAAGTACCTAACAATGGACAAAGTATCATTCCCTTCCCAGATATGAAGATATGAGTCAGGAATCAAGGAATACCAGCCCTAGGGCATCACTACATAACTTAATCATACTTGTATTCACACTCATACCAATCTAAAATAATCCTTGAACATATAGAGGACTAAATCCTTAAATAATATGATTGCAAGACAAAATCTAAACTTTTAGTGAGGTGCCAGTTATCTATCCACTAATAATCAGATAAATATAATTATCACAAGTATTAAGAGATGACATCAACCACATGTACTTGTGTGTGTGTGTGTGTATATATATATATATTACCCCAGATCGTGAGGGGGCCTCACTGAATCCCTTTATTCTCGGAGAGCATAATGGAGATCCTGAGTTCTCATGATCACGGTAGAATACAACTTCCTCCTGGCCAATTAGGCTTGGATAGAAGACTCATCCCTCTCTTTTTCTCTTTACCATTGTATAAATGAAACCTTATGCACTTTGTATAATTCAAGTGACATTTGCGAGCAATAGAACCCTAATTTTCCAAGAGTAATTCTTTAGGGTTTTGTGTATTATGTGCTCAAGAGTGAACTTAATATTTTGTATCACATACATGTGTTCACCAATTTGAGCCAATCAAAGGACTGTATAAAACTTCACATATATCATTAAATTAAACTAATTACACATTTACCTTAAGTATCACAACAAAAAATTAGTTATAAATTCGTCTTGGCATTGCATTACTTCCACCTCTGAGCTCACCAAGCGATATCATCACCCTGAAAACTCACTAAAATGAAAGTTGAAGGGTGAGTACCACTCTAAGCAGTAAATAACCACTAGTGGAAAAAATGGATATAACAACGGGATATTATTCACGGGTAGAAGAGGATCAGTGATAAAAACATGCGCGGTGGCATTTTTGAAATTATAAGGTGAACGTTTTAATCAGAGAAAACTATATATCCATGGTTAACATCAAAACCGTGAACGTACCCATAATATATATTCACGGTTGAGGAGTCAACCGTGGATATATAGTACCTGAAATATATATCGACGGTTGTGATCACAACCGTGAATATATATTGATGGGTACGTTCATGGTTATGATGTGAACCGTGGTTGTATTTCCAACCGTGGATATATAGTTCAGGTTTTAGGGTTTAATCACTGGGTACTCTATGTCCACGGTTGTTTCTATAACTGTGAATATAGATTTAATATTTATCCACGGTTACGATACCAACCGTGGATATATAGTTAACATTTATCCACGGTTGTTTGTTAAACCGTTAATATATGTTTAATATATTCACGGTTGTGAGGGGGAACCGTGAATATATATCCTTTCTGAAACTTCAAAAGCCGCGCCTTTCACTCTTTCTTCAGTTTCTCCTTACTTTCGCTGGTTATCGTCTTCTTCCTCGTCCTGCTCTTTGTTGGTCGTAGGCTTCTGGGTTCACTTCCTTCTTCTTTTGCGTGCCCTTCTTCTTCTTCGTTTAGCATTGTCAGGTAAGTGCTTCATTGCCCTTCTTCTTTCGTTCATTTTTTAACCTCTGCTTCGTTGTTATGCTGTATAATCGTAATGGGTTTGCTTCATTCTCTCTGTTTGTGTGTTTATTGTTGAAGCTGAACTCTGTCTCTGCTATTTTGACATTGCCTGTGACATTTTCATTGTTGTGGAGACGAGAAATGGCTGACGAGAATTGATATCTTTTTCATTGTTGCTATTTTGACATTGTTGCTATTTTGACATTGCCTCTGAACTCTGTCTCTGTCTCTGCTGAAATGGGTGACGAGAATTTTATTGTTTGTGCACCAAAAAAACGAAAGAATTGATATCCTTCAGAACAAAATATGTATTGAAATCAATTACCAAAAAAAAAGTACTGAAATAAAAACAGTAGCTGTAATGATCATACTGTTTTTGAGGTTGCAATATCTACAAAATTAGAATCATTTTAAGAAAAAAATATTTTAAAGGGAAATTACTTAGATATACATCATAGCTGGTGTTTTAAGAAATTAAATTGAGGAAACATGGAATTTGTTATAAGAGTTTTCTATCACATATAGCATATACCCATACATACATAAAAAAATTATAGAAAGTTTGTATTAGGAGAAGTATGTACTTATCCTACTTACGGTAGGTAGGAATTGGTCTTCCGTGTTACAATAATTTAGCGTAATAACACCATCGTTGCATAAATCCCACAAAAAATAAAATCTTACATCAATGTGTTTACTCCTTCCATGTAGAACTAGATTTTTAGACAATGTAATGGTAGAAGCATTATCACAAAATATAATAGTTACTCCTTCATGGAAGTAGTTTAGATGCTCTAAAATTCTTCTTAACTAAAAGTGACCCAAAAAAAAGTGACTCAAAAATAAAATAAATCAATATGGATTTTTGACCAACCCAACCCGGGCCACCATGTTTAAAAAATAAAAATCCAATACCAAACAAAACTTGAAAAATGTCATAATCCAACACCATATCCATAATTCATAAAATAAAAGTTCAACCCTCATGTCTCAAATTCCATAATCCATCATCCAACACCATAATTCTACTTGAAAATACCACAATTATATAATGTTATTTCTGTTGCTATTTTTTCTCTCATATAATGTTATTTGTTTACGTTTGTATGTATATGGTTGTCAATGTTGCGAACTCGTAGGCTCATACTAGCTAACTGGTATGAGGATGTGCATGAGTGAACCGTAGTTCCCCGTTTGAGATTCGACACAAATGGTCATTAAATTAATTAATGTCATCGTTTGTGTTGAATCTTAAATTGTCCGTTTGGACAGTTTGGGATGAACAATTATTTTTTATACGCCACTGTTAGTATGTACAAGTTAGGAGTTATTTTAAAATTTGAATGAACTTTCGGTAACTTGTATTTTGTGTTGTTCTCTGGGTGCATATTTGGTTGTGGTTGAATTTGATTTGACCACTCTCATTTTGTGTACTTAGAGACCAATGCGAAATGCTGCCGAAATTTCATCAAATTTTAAAATAAGTCCTAACCTGTATATATGAATGACGTATAAAAACAATTGTTATGCTGAATGGGTATAGGACCACCACCTTTGTATAAAAAGTGAGGTTGATCATAGCACCTTGTAAACAGTTGGTATGGATCGGAGTTGGATAACTGCATCACGCCTAAGTCTGGAGTACGAGGGGGGAGTTGAATCATTTATAGAATTCGTAGCGAGGAATGCAGTGGGGGTGAATGGAAAGTATTTTTGCCCTTGTGTTAAATGCTTCAACCTGCGTCGGGTAGACTTGGAAGAGGTGCGAGAACATCTACTGTGTGACGGTTTTCTACGTAGTTATACGCGTTGGATATGGCATGGTGAAGATGTGGTGGTGCCAAGTAACAGCTCTCAGACTAAAAATCGAAGCTCGATGCATGACAACGATGTCGACATGGATGACCGACTCGAGGATATGATCCGTGATGTAGGGGTAGAAGGTTTTAAGAAAGCTCATGTATATACAACTCTGTGTGAGGACTCTGAGCAGCCGTTGTATCCAAACTGCCTCAATTTCACGAGGTTATCAGCAGTTTTGCGATTGTTTAATTTGAAGGCCATAAACGGGTGGACGGATAAAAGTTTCACTGACTTACTGAAGTTGTTGAAAGAAATGCTCCCAGCTGGAAACACCTTGCCGAAAAGTAACTATGAGGCCAAAAAGGTGTTGTGTCCTATGGGTTTGGAGTATGAGAAAATACATGCATGCCCAAATGATTGTGTATTATTCCGGGGTGAGTTAGAAATGCTGCATCGATATCCTAGATGTGGGGTGTCACGGTATAAGAAGAAAGAGGCGGATTCTGATGAGGTATGCACTAAAGGGTCTCCTGCAAAGGTGTTGTGGTATCTACCTATAGTTCCAAGACTAAAGCGTCTGTTTACCAATGCAGATGATGCAAAACTTATGAGATGGCATGCTGATGAGAGGGTTGTTGATGGACTACTTAGGCATCCGGCCGATGGGTCGCAATGGAAGAAAATGGATAGGATTTTTCCAGAATTTACCAATGAACCAAGAAATGTTAGGCTTGCACTAGCCACAGACGGCATGAACCCATTTGGGAACCTGAGCACAAACCATAGTTCGTGGCCTGTTTTGTTGTTTATTTACAACTTGCCGCCATGGTTGTGCATGAAGCGAAAATATGTGATGTTATCAATGATGATTTCTGGTCCACGACAACCGGGGAACGACATTGATGTATATTTAACTCCATTGGTTGAAGACCTCAAAAGGTTGTGGGAAGACGGGGTTGAAGTGTTTGATGGGTTTACCGGGCGATCATTCAAATTGCGTGCCATGTTATTTTGCACAATCAATGACTTTCCAGCGTATGGTAACTTATCTGGGTACAGTGTGAAGGGTCATAAAGCTTGTCCAGTATGTGAGGAGGGGACTAGTTCTGTGCGGTTGCATCATGGCAGGAAAAATGTTTATCTTCGACATCGAAGGTTTCTTAAAGCGAATCATCCGTTTTGAAGGTTGAAGAAGTCGTTTAACGGTGCCCAAGATTTTGAAATGTAGGATTCTTTTGACATACCATCTTCCGACATAGCGAGGAGAAAGGTCCTCGGTATCATGGCTGAGCGATGGAGGTCGTTCAAATCCATACTCACCACGAGGTATATTGAACTTTAAATTCTTAATCAACGCTTCACCAAATTGTACCAATCCTTAGTTTTAATGTACCTTTCATTGTAGGTATGTATTCGGGGACGACCAAGGAAAGTTCCCTGGAGAGAAATATCCCTTCATCGATCAGGAGACCTGGGATGCTTTTGTTGCATCTAGACATTCTGCCGAGTTTCAGGTACATTGGTTTTTAGATGATTAAATTATGTATAATTTATACGGCTAACTGTGAATATTTTTTTTCTTGTTGTAGGAGACCAGAAAGAAAGCCAAGGAGACTAGGAAGCTAAATGACTGCCCATACACACTGTCACGTGGGGGTTACCGTAGGTTGGAGGAGCGGCTGGCACAGGAGAGGCTGAGTCAGTGTCAGACTGACACTGGTATTGTGGATCCCCCTTCCCCACCTGCACGCCATGACAAATGGAAGCGGGCTAGGATCAAAAAGAGTGGGGAATACATTTCCTCACAGGCTCAGGAGGTTACCTCACGGATAGTAAGTATTCCCCTTTATATCAGTGTCTGTTTTTCAGTTTACGTGAAGGAAGTGAATACTAACTTGTTTGGTTTCAGGATTCCTTGGTTGAGCAATCAACCCAAGGGTCTTTCGTAGCCCATGGACGGGAGGATATTTTGACTACCGCCATTGGCAGGCTAGAGCACCCAGGAAGAGTGCGTGCTATTGGTCGAGGTGTAGGTAAGTGCTAACTAACTCTATGCCTTCATTTTGTTATCTGTTAAACAATTATGGGCTAATCATTCACATTTCACAGGCCTCCGCGCCTATTACGGTGCTCCCGACCCTGCCCCATCCCTTGAGCAAATGGTGGAGCAAAAGGTGGCTGTTGTGAAGGCTGAGTACCAGGAGGAGATATCTAGGCTCCACCAGGAGATGGCCCGATTCAGGGAGGAGATGAAGGCCTCACTCAGCCACCACCAGGAGACTACTGCACCAGCCAGCGACCCACAGGTTAGATTCTTTATTTAATTTCCTCAATTTTATTGTTTGTAATCACTTTATTTCATTGTTGAATAACTTCTGCTTGATGTGTAAATATGTAGGTACGGAAGGTTAGCACTAAGGGGTCGTGCGCTGCGGCTGACCCTGACGATGACGGGGTCGAGCCACCAGACACCCGTCAATGTGACCTGTTCATTGACGGGTCGGAGGAGCCAGTTGCCACTGGTATGGTGTACAACTTAGGCCCTGTGGTTCACCATCAGACATTACCTGATGGTATGTCCAGGGTCTCAGTTGTGCTCATCCTCGAGGAGGATGCTGCTGTGCCAGTGCCAACTCAGGAGGTGAAGACCGTCGGTCAGGCGGTGGGCCACTTTCTGATGTGGCCCAACAGACTTCTGGTGATTGCCCCTGGACAGGTAAAAACCCTAAACACTAACTAGCTTTATTTCCTTGTCAATTATGGTACAAAATGTGATGGTTGTCAATTGTTCAACAGGAACAGACATTGAAGAAGCCAGACCCGGCTAAGGATCCCATCCGGATGCTATGGCGCATCGGGTATGAGCAAGCAGACGACACTGTTCAGGTCCCATGGCAGCCACTAGTGTTCGGCCGTCCCAGTGATTTTCCAGTTTACGTTACAAATTCTGACATTTGTGACATTATTACGGGGACGTCGATGCTGAACGGCTCCATCTTTCAGTTGTGGGAGCTGTAAGTATATCCTTGTTTTGTCCAATTTTTTCATTATACAAGTTATTTGTCGCTAACCATGTCTTAACTTGTTTAGGTTTCTGGCAAAACTCTGTGTGGACTTGGGTTTCCAAGGAACTTACGGTTTCTTAGAGCCCTCTCTCATACAGAGGCAAGGAAACACCTCGCAGAACACCCAGACATACATCCAGAATTGGATGTTTGAGTCTGGGAAGTCTATATACATGGGCCCCTATCATAAAGGGTAATACTCTATTCCATAATTATTGTCATGATATTTTGCATTTTGAAGTCTCACTTATCACTCGTAACTGCAGGGTTCACTAGACGCTTCTGGTGGTCTGTCCGAAGGACTATCTTGCTCTGTACTTTGATAGTTTGCATCGGACAGCTCCACAAGACCTGAAAGATATAGTAGACCGGTAAGTTCATCCCTAAAAAATAACCACAAATTCGATTACATCATTTTTAGAACTATACAATTCTAACTTATCTTGTGTTTTGTTTGACGCAGGGCGGTGGTTGGATACAATCTACTGATTGGAAACAAGCCCAAAGGAAAAACAGTTGTATGGGTGTACCCAAAAGTAACTCAATCGTATTCATTCAAATCTTCAGTACATATTTTTTAAGTTCCGAATTCACTTATTCTATACTATATGTCCATTGTAGTCTTACAGGCAGAAGGGTACATTTGAGTGTGGCTATTTCGTCATGCACACTATGCTGACCATTGTCCAACATCATTTAGTAGATGGATGGACAGAGGTAAGTCTCATCATTTGGACTACTTTTCTCCAATTTCATCAATTTCATGTAATAAATAAAGCTTTTGTTCTAATTGTTTTGTGCATTGTTTGCAGTACTTTAATGACCGGTCATTTTTCCCAAAGGAACTTGTGGATGATGTTAGAAGGCAATGGGCCTCACACTTCATTGAACTTAGGCAAAGCTAGATATAGGATCTTTATTCTTTTATATATGTATCTAGTAGGATTTAGGGTTTACTTTTATTAGATTACATTCAACTTAATTGTATATACTTTCATTTTTTAGGTTGTTATGAATTGATATAGAAAAAAATTGTTATATATATACATACCATTCTTTCGACATAGTGTTGCTGTGGCATACTGTATACTGTACTGGTTTGTCTGAATGCAGGGTTGGGAAACGATAAAACAGAATCCATATTAAAAAAAAAACCTCAGTATTTATTCACGGTTATGACAACAACCGTGAATATAGACTATATTTATCCACGGTTACTACCATAACCGTGGATATAGATATATTTTATCCACGGTTGTCCATCACAACCGTGAATATAAGTAGTTTGTAACTGAAACCAATCCATACTTATATTCACGGTTGTGATGGACAACCGTGGATAAAATGTATCTATATCCACGGTTGTCCATCATAACCGTGAATATAAGTGGATGTAACTGACATCTTTCAGTTCTTATATTCACGGTTATGCTCGATAACCGTGAATATAAATAGTAAGTTATATTCACAGTTGTTCTTAACCGTGGTTAGATGTGATTTATTACCACGGTTGTTAACCATGGTTAAAGACCATCATCTACTACCACGGCTGCAACAACCACGGTTCTTTAACCGTGAATAAAGACCTTTTTTAACCGTGATTATATCCTTTTTTTCCACTAGTGAACAATTCGCATATAAAGTACCCATTGGGTCAGGTAATTTAAAATGTTACAATCACAACAAAATAACACTTAGCCAACAAACCATATCTTAATCATCAATTTAATTTTCAATATTACCAATTTCATACCAGTCATTAATTCAATTCCAAATATTACCAAATACATATTAATCATCAATTCAACCTCAACATCACCAAGAACATATATATTGATCATTAATTCAACATCAAACATCACCAAACACAATAGACATTAATTCAATTCCAAACATTACCAATTACATATTAATCATTAACTCAACCTCAATCATCACCATACATATGTTAATCATCAATTCAACATCAAACATCATTTCCAACATTAAACATCACCATGTATAAATATAGCAATCATCACTTCAACATTAAACATCACCAGGTATATATCAATTATCAATTCAACTTTAGCATCACTAGGTGTATATCAATTATCAATTCAACCTTGAACGTCACCAAATAGAATATCAAACACCAATTTAATTCCGAACATCACCAAATACCTCTAATTCTTCCAATACCTATACATATACATATCTCATTAGTTTCTCGATGCAAGTGATCGAATGTTATGGATTTTCAAAATCATATCTTTTCAAATGCATAAAAGCATGCAATGTAGATCTGACTTAATCAATGACAAATCTGATTGCCAAAATGGATAATCCACATAACAAATCTGAGTGCTATAACTTGGTGGATATCATGGTAACCACACAACAAATCTTAGTGCTATAACAAGTGGTACCTTCATCTACAAAAAAATTAAGTGCCAAATGGATAATCCATACAACAAATTGTAGTGCTATAATTGGTGGTACCTTGAGAACTGCATAACAAATCGTAGTGCTTAGTGAATCGTAGGGATTTAATAATACATAATGTAAAAATGCATGATGCGATTTGTAGCGCATATATAATCATTCTGACATTATAACCTAGCTCCACTAACCTCAATACTTATTAACTCAACAACCATTACCTCAAAGATTCCAAATCAAGCTCATGGAGCCAACAATACTATAAATAACATAATTATCAATATATTCATAATGCTTACATGGGTCAATTTCAACAACACATATCAACCAATACAACCAATGGCATTAACACCATCAATAATTCATATCATTAACACTAAACCATCCATAACACATCACCAATCAATAAACTTTCTGTTAGATCCAAATTCGAATGAAAGATTAAGAAGTTTGAACCCCTATGATTTATTAATAACACCCATCAAGACTCTTAATTAAATGAAGTCTACTCCTATGTTTTTTAACTAGTTTAGCAAATGTTTCAGGAAAGTCTGAAGTGCATATGTTGAAGGAAATAGGGGGAGTCTGTTAAACAAAACCCGTTTAAGAAAACTAGTATAATGAAATCCTTGAATTGACTAAGAAGAGAAGTCTGAATGAAGCATTAGACCTTGAAGTATCATTTCTTCCTCGAAGAATATCTCTAAAGAGGAAACTTTCCATTTCTATGAAAGAGTCAACAAGAACTTTCATGTCTCAATTCTGCGTCATTCACTAAAAAGGAAAGAATATAAAAAGTTAAAGTACTACGCGTAGTAATCAAGGAAGATGGCTCGTACATCCTAAAAGCGTTAGAAAAGCTGAAACTATGGAAGATCAGAAAGCCTAAGGTCAACGTCTATGAAAGTCTACCTGTTAGCTTAAAATGGCTAAACAAATAAGTGTCTTTTGGTATAGATTATCAAAATGAACCATTTTGGTATAAGCTTTGAAGTACGCTTGACTCAGATTCTGTACTTGTACTTTTTTAGCATCATAAATTGATCAATGACTATCTCTAAAGGCCTTCAAACCTTGAAAATATTCGACGAATTGAATCTCTAATCATTTTCGCTCACAAGAACAAAGTTCTCAAGTGTTAGTTTGTAAAGAGTTTTAAGTTCTTGTTTCTCAAGCACAAGTTTTCTTAGTTGTTCTGTTGCTAGTAGACCTTGACTTGATTATTGTAACTTAGCATATCTTGTTTCAATACTCTATATCTTTGTACGCTGAGTTACTCTTTGTAACACAAACTCTCTTTATCACTCAAATTTGTGTAACTAGCCTGGTGTGTTCACCAACCCCTAGACTAAGTGGGAAACACTTTGTGGCCTGAAGAGGCTTTGTAAAGAATACTTGGGTGTAAGCTAGGAGTAGCTTGTTGAAAGAATACTTGGGTATAAGCCAAGAGTGACTGGAGTCAAGAATACTTGAGACACTGGTCTAGTGCTGTTGCTGTGAAATGTGTTTTTACAATAGTGAAAATCCTTCAAGTTTAAAGGTACTGGATGTAGCTTCTACTTTGGAAGTGAACCAATATAAATCTGTTGAGTTATCTTCTCTTTGCCCTTCTCTTCATTAGGGGTCTGATTCTTAAAAAAGTCCGAAACGTTGTTTAGACCAATATTATTTATTCCACGCGAAAAAAAGTTAAGACTTATTCAACCTACCTTCTAAGTCTGACTTTGAATCATCACTTTCAACAACACATAACCAGCACATCAGGCTTTAACAAATATAGTGTCACCACAGGACATAACCAACAATATTCCAATTAAAAACAATACCAATTAATCATCAACCATACCAAGCTTTAAGCTTTCACTTTATAAATATTATCTCACAACATCAGTTTCATTTTCAGAATATTATCAACATCATCATGGGTCATTGCCAACAACATATATCAATCAATATATTAAATGGAACTTCACAAATAAAATTCACATAATATTAATATCGCCATTTATCAAGCATCAGACTCTTATTTATAAATTAAACTTTATAACACTAATAATTATATTTTTATTTTATAAAAATCAATATTTTTCATGTGTCGATATTTAAAGTAAACTTTTTAATTATAAAAACTCTCCTCAGAAATAAAATCTTTACTCGCTACTTGAGTGATAGACGCCCTCGTACATCAACACATACCTCAAGGAGTTATCCAGTTTTCGGAACAAGCCTCAGTTCCCGATTCAGCTTCCAGCGCAAATACCCTATATTCAAAAGATCCCAGAAAATGAATTAAAATAATTCTCATAACCCATAAATCACCGAAACGCTAAAATTGAGGCCAGAATGAAAAATGATGGAGTTTCGATAAGGATCATACTTAATGAGGGTTACGAATCTCATTGACAGGGTGTTAAAACTACCATGGAGCTCTAAAATCCTTTCAATGCTTCATGAACACACACCTCTAAGCTAGATAAGAGAAGGGAAAGTCAAAACACTGCATGCAATGGAAAAGAAAAACATGCATACGATCGGAAAGAGTAACATGTGTGTGCTCCATTATTTTAATCATGACTTAAGCTACAAGTGTCTAATTTTAGTGGTTTTGGTCTCAAAATTTTTGTAACAAAATTTAATACAACTTTTATGAAGATACAAAAAACCACTTCTAAGCCAAACAATCCCAGAATTTGAAATAAGGCCACTGACCCATAACCATTTTCCAGCTAGAATAATCTTCTGTATTTTGGGCATAACTTTCACTCTATTTATTGGATATAGGCGTTCTATAGCTCGTTGGAATGAGGAAAGAAAGAAGAACAATTTTTGTGTTCATGATTTTTCTAAAAATAGAGCGGAACTACCTTATGTAGATTGATCAAAAACCCATAAAAATGTCAAGTTTAACATGCATGCAAGACAAAGTGGACAAAAATACATGCAAAGTGAGATGAAGAAAAGCAAGGATACATGCATGCAAAGAGAAAGGGAGACGACCATGCATATAAAAAAAGTAAGTGTTTCCCATACCGAGTCGATTCCGCACCGATCAGTGACCGAGGACCCTCGTTTCGACTCTAGATTGAGCCTCCGATCAACCTCCAACGTAACCCTCAAGCTCCATAATGATGGTGACCATGCATGCAAGTGGATCTGAGAAAAGAGAGAAGGATAAGGAGGTCTCAGGTTTGGTGGTGGGAGGAGAAAATGGTGATAATGGGAAGGCACGAGTTGGTGGTTATGGAAGAGAAGACAAGAGGTGAGATGGTTATGATGATGAAGGGAAAGAGATAGTGGAGAGAGGGAGAGAGAGAGTGGCCATGAGGGAGAAATAAAGGAGAAGAGTGATATGGTGTGGAGGTGATGGTGATGATGGAGAGGAAGAGATGGTGGAGAAGAGGGTGGCACGACCTTGTGATGAGAAAAAAAGGAAGAAAATGAAGAAGAAAATGACGAATTTGGTGGTAATGAGAGGAAAATGAGAGTGAGAGTTATATGGTGTGGTGGAGTGGTGAGAAAGATAAGGAATGAAGGTGGTGGTTTATATAGAGAGTGGACGTAAGAGTGGAGAGGGAAATAAGGAGAAAAGATTTAATTTGATAAGTTTAGGTTAACCAAGGGTAATTCGGTCCTTTAACCCTTTTGGTTAACCGCCAGAATTGAATATTCTTTGGTATAAATCCTAAAGATCAACCCGATGGATTCCTTGACTTAATGAGTCACCCTAAAATTTTTAATTCGTCGACCCCCGATTAATTAATTAATCAATTAATTAATTATGAACTGTTGAAAATAAATCGCGAACCAGATTTATTTCCCTAGAATACCCCAATTAATTAAAATTGAGATGTTACAAATAGGAAATGATTTTGAGTGATAGCTCTAAAGCAAAACAATCCTAGTAAAAAGCAACGCAAAACAATTCTACAACAAAACTTGTGTTACCAAAACCCACCACCACTGAACTAACTATCTAAAGAGTCCATTCTCATGTGGTAGTTATTATTGGTTCATAGAACTACTCTATACATCAAAACATTAATAGGTACTCAATAGAATAGATGATATAGCAAGATGTCCAATACAACTATACAATAACCATTTCAATCATTTTCATAAGTATACTAATTTTCATCAAAACTAATATCATCATTAATTAAATAGTTAAAATAAGAAAGTATGATTAAGTAACTTACCCGTAACACAATCTCAAAAATGATTAAGAAAACATTATTTTTCTAAAAAATAATATATTATACCATAAAAACTAAAAGCTATAATAAAATGGTTAATATTAAAACTTATCATAATAAATAAACATATGATTAATCACAACACAACCTTAAGATAGTTAATCCTACAAAATATATTGAACATACTACTTTAGAAACTTATCACACAGCAATAAATAAATATATATTCTTCCCATTAATTATAAGACAGTTTACTCTCGACATAAACACATCAATGCAATACATCTCATTCAAAATTTCACTTCCTTTGAATTAAAATAATACACACAATTTAAATTGAGGCAATATATTAATATGCATCTTTACTAGAATATACAATAAAATAAGAGGAATATGGAGCATCATGGGCAAATTGTTCAGGTGCCTCCCCTTTCTAGGATTTTCTTGCCTATTTTTCCCATTGTCCCATTATGTTATATTAGCCATGTCCTAAACAAAAATGAATTTGACAAAGGAAATACCCAAAATGAATTTCCCCTTATATTAGCTTTTACACTTAAGCCAGATGTGTAGACTAATAATGACTTTAAACCTGATCCTTGCAACCCAAGGTCCACCATGATGATTTCGAAGCTCCCCAGGTAGCAACAGAAGAATAATAATTAACTAAACAACAACAATAATAAACTAATAATGACATAATAATTAATTAATAATAATAATAATAACGTAAATCCATGAATTGACATCCTCTACTGTGATGTCTTTTCTGATGTTTCCTTTCCTTATCTCTTCTCTTCTTTGTAACCATGGCTGTTAGTTATGTGTTATTTGTTTCATCCTTCTTATGAAGGTTCCTTTGACTTCTCTTTCTCACCCCAAATAAAATTGATAAACCTAGCAAAAAAAAAAGCTCAAAAGAAAACCAAAAGCATAAAAAATTTAAAATTAGAAATAAAAAAATATAATTATCAATATAAGAATTTAAAACATAAAATAAAAAGGTAACGGGTTAATTTTAGGAGGTTCAAAGATGAATTCAGAGTTCAAAAAATTGAAAAGCCCCAATGCAAAATTAAAAATCAAAGAGCAAAGAGTGTTGAAATTCAATATTCTAAATACTATTCAGTTCTATTCAATATAATTAAAATATACTTTACCAATAAATAAAGAGCTTAACTAATCAAAAAAATATTTTGCAGCATTGTTGCTTTCTTGCCTCTTGACTTCCACAATGTGGTCTCCTTCTCTAAGGACCTTAATCATCTTCTTTGCACCCACCCCTCAACCTTTTATACGTTCCTAGACCTTTTAAACCACCTCCAAAAATCAATAACCGAGCTCTTCTGAAGTGACAATGGAAAATTATAAAATAAGCTTGTTAATTTAAGATAGATAAAAAGTACCTAATAGTATTCAAAATAAACTTGGTGCAACATCTCTCCCTAAAATCAATAACCGAGCTCTTGTGAAGTAATACAAAGCAAACATTTAGAATAAAAGATAAATTAAAACTACCTATTATTATGGAAATCTCACCTAAAATATACACAGGAATATTCTTCATTACACTTCAAAAAATTCTTTCCTCTTAGCATTAAAGATACTTCTGCAACAAAAAAAATTATATAGTTTAATAGTTAAAATATATCCTTTATCATAATAAGTATATGTATTTTATACGAGATCTCTAAGATTTTAAACTATCATTTATCAATTAACATATAAAAATAATTAATATACAAAATTTTAGAATGTTAAATATTGTACAAATCAATTCAATTTCATTTTAGGTAAACTAAAAATGCAAGACAAAAAAAATTACTAAAACCTAATCTTTTAGATCCAAAAAAAAAATTGATTCACAGAAGTTGGAATTTAAACAAATAATTCACAATCATCCCGTCAAAAATACCACACAATAAATGATTCTTTAAGCCAACCAAAAAAAGATAAATAAAATAATGTAGAAATACTTTACAAATAATAAAAGCAACTGATATTTAGATGTTTGACCCAAATAACTTAGTTTAAAATATCACATTTTGTCACCAACAAAAAAGAATATGTAAAGACAAACCAGCTAGACAACTTAACCGAAAAATTATGAAAAAAATGGATTAAGAGGAGAACTTTGGAATGTTTATTTTTTTTTAAATAAGACATATTGAATTAAGCCCCTTCAAAGTCATAAGCCCTTCCGCATTGAACCTAGAGAACATAAAAAACCATAGCCCAATTGATTTATAACAAAATCATCAAACTTAATAAACTAAAAGCCTCATAAACACATAAAAAAAAGAGCAACTCGCGAACCTAGAGAAAAACTTGAAAATGTTGTATTTTCCCAAAAGAAGACACGTCGAGCGCCAAAAGGACTCAATAAACAAATATATTAAAAAAACTAAAATGAAAAAAATTTAAACTGAAACCTATCCCTTGAACAATTTCTAACTGCAGTCAAATTCATTGCGGCTTTACAACCCAGCTTTGAAGAAATATATGCTTCCCCTTAAGCTTAAAAGGACTCTGCCGATCTAAGGGATAGGAAGTGGAGTCTACCTTGAAGAAATAACAAACCTTCAAACGGTTAACAAATTTGAGGGTGAGGAATTGAAAAAGCTTGAAGAAAGTTCAATTTAGAGTTCCTGAATGAATGAATGAATTAATAAGTGAAGGGAAACAATAAGGTGGTGTTTGGTATACGGGGATCTTTGAACTTTTTTAGGAATGCTACTTAAAACATTTCCTTACTTATGTTTAGTATAAGATAAAAAAATATTTCCAGCAATGTGAAATTCCTAAGAAATTTAATTATGAATGAATTAAAAATTTCACTTTCTCATTTCAACATGTAGGTATCCTATACATTCTCAGGAATAAAAAATTTTAGGACAAAAATGCCCCAATTTTCTTCCCAAATCCTCTTAAAACAAAAAGATTCTCGGGTAAGTTTTTTAATACCAAACATGAGAATGAGAAAAACTAAAAAAATCCCTGGATAAATTTTTTTAATACTAAACATGGAAATAAGTCACCGAAAAATACATTTCAGGAAACACATTCTGAGGAATCTCACTTAAAAAGATCCTCCATACCAAACACCACGTAAAAGACAACATTACAACGGTGTTAAAGCAATTCATCCTCTTGAAATGTAAAAAGCATGACAAAAGCAATGAAAAAACCATTTTCTCTGAAAGATATGAATCAGAAAACAACATTTACCATAAACAAATAAAAAATCTTTGATCTAGGTATATGAATGCATGAAACGATTGGAAAAAGCTAAGCTCAACAATTTGTTTATTAAATCTAAAAGATCATCCAACTTTCTTATCTAATAAACATTATTTTTATGGTCGTCCATAGATCTTGAAACATCCCGACTACATAAAGACAAACCCGAAGCCGAGGGAAATTTTTTGCGTTTAAAATTCCTGAATCGGGGAAGAAAATGGAGTCGGGAAACAGAAAATGGGGTCAGGGTGTCATTCGCTTAACGAGATCCTGACTCGGGTGAACGAAACAGTAAAGGTCACTTGAGCAAGCTCCTACTCGCTAGAGCGAGTCCCCACACTCGGTGTTCCTTCACTCGGAATCGGGACCTCCGTTCACTCGGGAACAGTCCCCTTTGGGTCACACTTCACTCGGAAAGTTCTTACTCAGCCAGATCCTTGTTCTTCGCTTGGAAGATCTCATCTCAGGCATGGTTCACTCGGAAGTGTTTTAACCTTCACCCGGAAATGATTCTCTCGGTTGTGTCCACTCGGAACCTTTAAACCTTCCTTCACTCGGAAGTATTTCCCCTTTGGTTATGTTTCACTCGGAAATATTTTATCCTTTCTTCACTCGGAAGCGGTTCTATCGGTTATATCTCACTCGGAAAACACCTTGGCCTTTCTTCCCTCGGAAGTGATCCCCTTGATCAAGTTTCACTCGGAAATACTCTAACCTTTCTTCACTCGGAATGGTTTCCTAGGTTAAGTCTTACTCGGAAATATCTAAACCTTATCCACTCGGAAGAGGTTTTCTAGGATGGGTTTCACTCAGAAACACCTTGACCATTCTTCCCTCGGAAGTAGTTCCCTCGGTCAAATCTCACTCGGGAGTATTTAAACCTTTCTTCACTCGGGAGAGGTTCTCCTAACTATGTCTCACTCGGAAACATCTTGACTATTCTTCCCTCAAAAGTAGTCCTCTCGAATACATCTCTCTCGGAACTATTTTAAGCTTTCTTCACTCAAAAAAGGCTCTCTCAACTACGTCTCACTCGGAATTCTTTAGTCTTTGACCTTTCTCCTACAACAATACTTCCTGGATAATTCAACAACCTCATAACATTATATATACATATGTTCATAATTCTGGGTAGTTCAAATTCGTGTATCTACTCAAAACAAACGGTTTACATATGAGCCAGCCAAGGCTATATCAAAACTATATACAATATTTACACTACTTCTGTACAAATACACTTCACACAGGCTTGATGATCACTTATCATTTACCATCCCGACCAATATCCACTGAAAATATAGCCACAAGTAGGGGTGAGCATTTTACATATTAAATGACAGTTATTGACTCAGATTAATCCTCTAATTCTCAACTATGCAATATCATGTCTCAAACAAACAATAACATACACTGCCATTCAATATGAATACTCACATAACATCATCCAATCGGGATTTACTCAACTCATTCAAGGCTATATAATTCATGCTATTCTCAATAACATATACACATAACCATACAAGTCACATTGCACTCGGCAACAGTTATCAGTGTACACACATTCAGTCAGTCGGATCCAATTATTAATTATTAAGTTTTGTGTTGCAACATAGGCTCTCAGCCTTTTTCTCAGCTCTCAGCTGATCCGGCCGTTTTACTGGTACCAAACCGTTTGCCTTCTCATGTAACACAATCACTCTCAGCGACAACGGCAGTGTTACGGGCAGCCCTGAGTCTCACTCAGTCGGCTTGCCTTGAGTCCCACTCAAGGTCTTTCATAGCATCTCATGCATATATATTTAATTACCGATTCAATAATAAACGTCTCACGGTAGATGCTCTCAGCATTTTCAATGGTGCATCCCATGCATATTATCATCATTAGTACATCAATGCCATTTCAATCATCAAGCGTCTCACGCCATATGCACTCGGCATTCACATTATCATTAATCATGCATCTCATGCAATTCCATATAAAACCACAAACGGAATCAACACAGCATTCTCACACCACATGCACTCGGCATTCACACTATCATTAATATGCATCTTATGCAATTCCATATAAAATCACAAATGGGAATTAACACAACATTCTCACACCACATGCACTCAGCATTCACACTATCATCAACATGCATCTCATGCAATTCAACATACAATCATGGACGGAAATCAACACAACACACAATATAACGGTTTCACCCGGAACCCGTCCATAAACCATTCATTTGAAATGTAAAGCACCCCCTACCTACTATAAGGGATTCCAGAAGCTCCTCGAGCTATCAACACTGACCGATCGCTCTCCAGTCTCTCTTTCTCTACTAGACGACCTTCGGCTCAAGTCATCAAACTCCAGACTCAACTTCGGAGAACCTCCAAGTTGTCCTGTCTCTCGAACAGCTCCGCCTCACCAACAGTGGAGGATTTCCAGACTCCTAGGCACCTTAACACTGCCCCACTTCCCAATTGAGATTCTAACAGCTTTAGAATTCACAAAATTGGAGGAGTTAAGAAGTGGGTTTAAGGAAATAAAACTTCGAAAACTATCGGGGTCGTGGATTACCTTTCGAGTGGAAGAATGGAGTTCCGATCAAGCCTTTAATGGCTGCCCACGTGAAGGGGATAAAGAAGAAGCTAGAAGGTTGGTTCAGAGGGGAACGGAAATGGTGCTTCTGCATGCACAAAGGAGAAGTGGCTCAGCTCTCACTTTCTTTTCCCAGCTCAGCGTGAATGGAAGAGTGAGAGAGAGACCGAATCACTTATATAGTCAGGAGGGCACATGCGTAATTCCCATGACATTTTTATTTAATCTGCTATTAGCCTTAATGTGCCCACTAATGCTCGGTTAGGATGTTACAGATCTGGTCTTTGAGATTTTATTACAACAAATTTATCCTAACTAGAACTTAAACAAAACCAACAAATACATAAAAAAATAAAACGATAACCAAAATCCTCCTTAATCTTCCTCCTTCTACAACGAACCCTACAGGAAGTAAGACCTAACCCTTAATTAGAAAAGTACCATAAAACCCCAAATATCACAAATTTATAAGCAAACATGGCAACTGAAAGAAACACATTAAGATTGATTTTTCAGGGTTCAACATTTTATTGAAAAATACAACCAACCAACTCAAACCAACAATAAGTTACAATTAAAGAAGAAAGGTTTAAACTTACAAACATGAAAAAATTTATATAGAATACTTTCAAGCACCAAACAAGCTTTCCCTACCATAAAGCTTTCCCTTGACACCCAACGCGTGCACCACACAACATACCTAATAACAAAAAACAGAAAAATAGTATTTCAAACTAAAGAAGTATATGAATCACTTACACACCTATGAAACACCAACACCCCAAGGGGAGGAATGTCGGAGACATGAATTGCTTTGAGAGCCATTAGAAGGAGAATGAAGGAGAGGAATGTAACGTCCTTAGTAATTTTCCGAATAAATTTTTCACGTTTTTAAAAGATCATTTTAAAATTTATAAATTAAATTCAGAGTTCACGTAACAGTTGATAATTACGGAATATTATCATACATACTAGTCATGAATAATTAAATTCAAGAAAACATTTAAGTAGCAGAAACGATTTAGAAAATAACGGTACATGATACGTTATACTTATTACAACCCATAAAATCAAAGTCCAAGTAATAATTCATATAGGCATCAATCATGGCATCACTCTTCATTCTGCGTGGCATTCACTGTAAAAATTAATGTAAGAGTGAGACAGAATATAGAATAAATATAAAATAAATAAAATTGCACAAACACAATCAACAAACCATAATGATATGATGAATATGCCAAACAAGTTCATTTATATTTAATAAGTCTTTAATTTAGTCCAATGATGTCATGCTGGATCCATTTGGTTTGGTGGGAATACTGCAGTAAAAAGTCTCATAGAGACTCCAGTAGGAATTAGCATAACCATGAATTCCTACACTTTCATGGCTCCAGTGAAATTAAGTGCACAAGTAGGAATTAGCATAACCATGAATCCCTACACTTTCATGGCTCCTGCAGAAATAAGTATACCAGTAGGAATTTGCACAACCATGGATCCCTACACTTCCATGGTTATTGTGAAAATAGGGCTTAAACTCATCATAGAGTAACCCCCCACCAGGGTAGGCAATCATGGAACCCCTAAATTCCATGGTGCGTCCAAATGCTTATGATGCATGAATGCCTTTAATTCTCTTTATCATTTAACATACCATGATATATCAATTTCCAAAACCACTTGGAAAACCACAAGTCCTCAAAGGACACATCACATATAATAATTTTCAGAATCATGGATTTACTGTTTCAACCACATATATCAATAACCGCAAGGCATTCATGTATATATATTAATTTAGTCATTCATAATTATTCACCACCAAAATACACAAACTGAATGATGCTCATTAGACACTCATCAACATTCATAGTACTTCATAATCACTCAAGAATTCAATAATAAATTGTTACCCATAGGGAAAATATCATTTTTATCCATGATAACCATTATAAGCAAATTTCAGCATTTCCAACAGCAACATATGTTAGTAAAACAGTCATAACATGAGAAAATCAAATCCTTTTCATGTGATTCCACTTTCTATAGCTCAATAACATAAATATCTACAACTTTCATGAAAACCATAAATTCAAATTCTAAACAAAAACATCACTTATTCATAGAATACAAAACTGCCTCAAAGAGGATTTTAAAACGTACACAGGTTAGTATTTTCAAGGTTTCGGGAGCTACAAAAACAATTTTGGCATGACACCAGTTCTAAATTATTCTTAACACAAATATCTACAACTTTCATGAAGGCACCAACCACTAATTATCAACACAAAATTCCCAGTTTTAAAAATAAGATTCGGATTTCATAGTTAACAGATTTTCATCATGAACATACTTCTGTATTTTGAGCATATCTAGAGCTACAAGCATCCTTTTAACTCAAAACCACTTTCTGTAGATCCCTAACATAAATATCTACAACTTACATGAAGACATCAAAGTCTAAAAACGTATGTATAATTCCCAGAATATTCATATATGCATAAAACACAAGATAAGTATTTCAATCGGACATGCTGTAGTATTTTGATCATAACTCATGCTATACATATCCAATTCAGTCGGTTCAGGTCTCAAAATTCACATAACAAGAAGATATACAACTTTGATGAAGACACCGATCACTATTTCTCACCACAAAATTCCCAGTTTTAAAAATAAAATACGTATCTCAAGTTAACAGATTTACAGCTTGAACATACTTCAGTATTTTAGGCATAACACGAGCTACAAAAATCATTTTGACTTGAAACCACTTTCTACAGATCCATAACACAAATCTCTACAACTTTCATGAAGACATCAAAGGCTGATTATGCATGTATAAGTCCCAGAATGTTAATATATACACAAAACATAGGATAAATATTCCACTCGGACATGTTGTAGTATTTTGGCTATAACTTTTGATATACATATTCAAATTAATTGATTCAGGTCTCAAAATTCAGATAACAAAAAGATCTACAACTTTCATGGGGAAGTCAGAATCAAAATCACACGTTTTCAATCTCAAAACTGAGCAACAAGATACGAAAATAAAACTGGAATCCTAGGACAGCATACAATTCTACCCATTTCATAATCATTCACAACCCTGTCCCCTCTTACTTGGTTTGCCGACTGAAAATGGTCTCCTGGTTGTCCTGGCTTCTGTTCGAAGGGTCTTGAGGAAGGAGAGTAAATGAGAGGTAGAAGGTTCACTATCTTTTCTGTTTCTAAGAGTTTCAGAAGGGATAGTGCTTTGTTTAATAATGCAAGGTAGTGGGAGACAACTTTCCATGAGTGGTTTGCTAGTGGGCTGTTAGTGGAGATAATGGAGATTTAGATAAGAAAGTAGGCTCTATAGTTGTCCACTTCTGCCGCCTGCCTAATGGAGTTGGTATGATTGAAGAGAAGTATATTAAAATATGCATAAAAGGACAAGATTGGAGTCAAACGTTAATCTGACACTGAAAACCGACTGGAATTCCACTCGGTCAGCCTCTGAACCGACTAGAATTCTACCCAGTCAGCATATATGCCGACTGGAAATTGTCAGTAACGTGAAGAGAGGGAAATCTGAGTCTTCTCGCTCAAGCGGAATCCTATCTCGCTTGAGCGAGTGCCACACATTACACTAGCAGAGGAGTTTCACTCAAGCGAAAACCGACTCGCTTGAGCGAGTGTGAGTTTCGCTCAAGCGAATACTGACTCGCTTGAGCGAGACACACAAGCCTCACTTAAGCGAAATCCGACCAGAGGTTGTCTTTCCCCAAAACCGACCCTTCATCCACTCGGTTTTCACTTGGCATAATTTATTCCCAACCGAGTCATCCTTCTCTGTTTTTCACTCGGCAATATATTCCAAAACCGAGTCAACTCTTTTACTCAGTCTTCAACACTCGGTTCCTCATTTGTAAATTCATTTTCAAATCCGTGTCTTCACTCACACGGGTTCCACTCGGTAATTTCATTCCAAATCCGAGTCTCCATACACACACGGTTTCACTCGGTAAAACTTTTCAGAAATCGTTTCTCCCTCATAGTTGTCCACTCACTCGGAATCTCATTCCAGGGTTGACACATCTGGGCAATCATACACCGTGTGTCCCCAGTCGGAACCCTTCCACTCGGAAATACATTTTCCTCTGTACTTCACTCGAAAATGAAGGCACTCAGTGAATCTTTCATTCAGAATTGCAACGTCTGACCATGATTGACTCGGAAACGAGTCTTTGGAAAATACTTGACTCGGGAATGAGTCTTTCTGGGGTGTTTGACTCAGAAACGAGTCATTCAGAAATAATTGACTCGGAAATGAGTCATTTGAAAGCATTTGACTCGGTAGTGAGTCACTCCAAGGTGAGTCACTCGGATTCTCTCGCCCAGAAGTGGTTCTATCAGTCCCACTTCACACATAAGTGTCTCTGGGGCAAGAATTCCACTCGGAATAAACCCTCTCGACCATGTTCCACTCGAAAAACACAACTTCACTCGGAAATTTAAATTTTCACTCGGAAACAGAGTCCTTTTTCACTCGGACAGTTCTTTCTAAGGCATTTCCACTTGGAAAATGGATATTATCATCAAAGATCTATATAAATTCCATATTTATACTCAAAAATGGAATTTTTGAAGTAATACAAGCCATCCATTGGATGTTTTATTCATTAATTATTACTTATAGACCTTCTATATTTCATAATTTACAAAATGGGACTATTATTAAAAACAGGATGTTACATTTCTCCCACCCTAATAAAAATTTCATCCTCGAAATTTAATATGACGCACTCTTCAGTGAAACAATTCTGGGTATTGCATCCTCATAGCATATTCACGCTCCCAAGTTAGAGTTACATCATTTCCTTGTTTCCATGCAACCTTCACTAATGGTACATTCTTGTTTCTCAGGTGTTTAATCGACCTTTCTATGATCTGTGTGGGTTCTGTAGGGATGGTCAGATTTTCTCTAACTTCAACATCATCATTATCAATCACATGTGTGGGGTCTTGTACATACTTCCTCAATTGTGATACATGAAACACATTGTGCAAATTTGCAAGATGAGGAGGAAGTGCAATCTGATAAGCCACTGTACCAATCTTCTTTAGAATCTCATATGGTCCAATGAACCTTGGACTTAATTTCTTACTCTTCAATGCTCGGCCAATCCCCTTTTGAGGTGAAACCTTCAAAAATACATGATCACCAACTTGGAATTCAAGTGGTTTTCTCCTTTTATCATAATAGTGCTTCTGTCTATCTTGGGATGCCTTCATCTTCTCTCTGATTACTTCTATTTGTTCAGTAGTCTGCTGCACAATTTCAGGTCCTAACGCCAAACTTTCACCAGTTTCTAACCAACAAAGGGGCGTTCGACACTTTCTACCATACAATGCTTCAAATGGAGCCATACCAATACTGCTATGGTAACTATTGTCATACGTGAATTCAATCAGTGGAAGAAACTGATCCCAACTACCACCATGTTCAAGCACACAAGATCGCAGTAAGTCTTCCAAACTTTGTATGGTACGCTCTGACTGTCCATCTGTTTGGGGATGATAAGCTGAACTTAATCAAAGTCTCGAACCCAACTCCTGATGCAAGCTTCCCCAGAATCAGGAAGTGAACCTCGGATCTCTATCTGACACAATACTGGATGGTACATCATGAAGTCTCACGATCTCTTTCACATATAATTGTGCCAACTTTTGTAGAGAATTCTTCATATTCATTGGAAGGAAGTGAGCAGACTTAGTCAATCTGTCTATAATAACCCAGATTGCATCATTTCCTGATCGTGTCCTTGGTAAACCTGACACAAAGTCCATTGAAATGTCATCCCATTTCCAGACAGGAATCTCCAATGGTTGTAGTTCACCAGATGGCTTTTGATGTTCCACTTTGGCTTTTTGACACACCAGACATGAAGACACATATTCAGCTATTTCCTTCTTCATCCTTGGCCACCAAAAGCTTTTCTTCAAATCTTGATACATCTTAGTTGATCCAGGATGAATGCTCAACATACTTTTATGCGCTTTTTCTAGGATTGTTCTTCTTAGATTAGTATCATCTGGTACACAAATTCTGCTTCTGATTCTCCAAATTCCATCTGATCCTTCTTGTAATCCCATATCCTTTCCATTCGCCTGCAACTCTCTCAACTCCTATAATTGCAAGTCCTATGTCTGCCTTTAACCTATCAGCTTCAGAAAATCATTGATTATCTTCAAAGTTCCCAAAGTCATACTTTTTGAAGATTTTAACTCCACACCCAAGTTCATATCTCTGAACTGTTCTATCATCTCCATCTCTTTTACCATTAAGGATGCCATATGAATGGATTTCCTGCTAAGTGCATCTGCTACCACATTTGCTTTTCCTGGATGGTACTTCAAATCAAAATCAGAATCTTTAAGAAACTCCATCCACCTACGCTGTCTCATGTTCAATTCCTTCTGATCGAACAAATACTTTAAGCTCTTGTGGTCACTGAACACTTCAAACTTGACTCCATACAAATGGTGTCTCCAGATTTTCAAAGCAAATACCACCGCTGCCAATTCTAGATCATGCGTCGGGTAGTTCATTTCATGTGGTCTCAACTGTCTAGAAGCATAGGCAACCACCTTCTGTTACTGCATCAAAACACAACCTAAGACTATCTTAGAAGCATCATAATAAACCACAAAGTCTTCTTATGGATTAGACAAAGTTAAGACTGGAGCAGATGTAAGCTTCTTTTTTAGTTCTTGAAAACTTTTCTCACACTTGGAGTCCAATCAAAAGGTTGATTCTTCCAGGTTAGACGAGTCATTAGTAGGGCAATTCGAGAAAACCCCTCGATGAATCTCCGATAATAACCAGCTAACCCTAGGAAGCTTCGTATTTCAGTGACTGAAGTAGGTCTCTTCCAGTTTGTTACAGCTTCTATTTTAGAAGGATCCACAGACACTCCTTCGCTTGAGATTACATGGCCTAGGAACTTTACCTCTTTCAACCAGAATTCATATTTAGACAACTTAGCATACAACTGCTTCTCTTTCAGAATCTACAATACCACTCGAAGATGCTTTTCATGCTCCTCCCATGTCTTGGAATAAATCAGAATGTCATCAATGAAGATAATAACAAACTGATCCAAGTATGAATGAAACACTCGATTCATGTAATCCATGAATACAGCTGGGGCATTGGTTACTCCGAAGGGCATCACAAGATACTCGTAATGACCATAGTGTGTTCTAAAGGCTGTCTTCAGAATATCCTCAGACTTGACACGAATCTGATGGTATCCCGATCGTAGATCAATCTGGAAAATACAGTAGCACCTCTCAATTGATCTATCAAATCATTAATTCTGGGCAAAGGATATCTATTCTTCATCGTCAATTTGTTCAACTGATGATAATCTACACATAATCTCATGCTTCCATCTTTCTCCTTGACAAGTAATACTGGCGCTCCCCATGGTGACACACTAGGCCTGATGAAATGTTTCTCCAACAACTCCTCAATTTGCTTCTTCAGTTCTGCCAGTTTAATAGGTGACATACGATATGGGGCCTTAGATATTGGTTCTGCTCCTGGAATTAAATCAATTGAGATTTCTATCTTGCGTTCTGGAGGTAAACTTGAGACATCCTCGGGAAATACTTCAGGAAATTCAGAAACAACTGGCATTTCGATTGCTTTAGATTCATCATCTCCTTTGGAAAGAGTAAACAAGGCAAATAATTGAATTTCACCTTGTAAGGCAAAGATCTTGAGATTGTCAGAAATAAGATTTTCTTCTGATGGAAATATCACGGTCTTGTTATGACAATCCACCAAGACCCAATTCGCTGATAATCAGTTCATCCCTAGAATTACTTCCAGATCCTTCAAAGGTAAACAAACAAGATCTACAAGGAAATTTCTACCTTCTATGAGCATAGAACAACCGCTACACACCTTAGTAGTCCTAAGTTGTGTACCGGTGGGAGTGGAAACAGTCAGATCATATATCATAGACTTCACAGGTAACTGAAGACGTCTGACACACTCCTCAAAAATAAAAGAATGAGTAGCACCAGAATCAAACAACATAGATAAAATAGTACCATTGATCTCACACTTACTTTGCACAAGGTCGTCTTCTTGGTCTGCCTCTGAACCACTGATGGCAAAGACTCTCCCTGTTGCCGGTTGTAATCTTTGGTCTGTTGACCCCCTATTCTGTCTTGGAGGTTGATCAGCACGCGTGTTTCCTCCACGACCTCCCTGATAATTGGAACCTCTTTGATTATTCATAGTATTGTTGTTGTTGTTTTGACGGTTCTGGGGGCAATTTAGACTGATGTGACCTTTCTGATTACAACGATAGCAAGTGACATCTTCAAGACGTCTGTTACAATCACGTATATGATGGTTACCTCCGCACTTTAGACATCTCATATTGTTACGTCTTTCAGAAGATGATGATGATGATCCTCCCTTGAAACGACTTGGATAGAACGATCCTCTCTTTTTGAAAGCAACGGGTTGAGGTTTCAGTTGTCTATTGGCCTTTTCTTGTGCCAATCTGGCTTGGTGGTTTTCTTCAAAAATTCGGCATTTATTGATCAGAATAGGAAAACTCCGAATTTCTTGATATCCGATAGCCTCTTTGATTTCAAGATTCAGCCCGTTCTCGAATTTGACACATTTTGAGGCTTCAGCACCAGCCTGTTGAAAAGGAGGGTAAAAGAGAGATAATTCTTCAAATTTTGTAGCGTACTCACCAACAGACATTGAGCCTTATTTCAGCTCCATAAATTCTAGCTCTTTTCGGCTTTTCACACTCGCTGGAAAATATTTCTCCAGGAAACAGTCTTTAAAGTTGATCCAGTCCAAAGGTCTGTCAGTTTCAATCATACGAGTTCTGGCATGTATCCACCAGTTTTCTGCTTCCTCAACCATCATATAAGTGGTATACTCCACCTTTTCAAATTCTGTGCAGGGCAAGGCTCGGAAGATGTGCATCATTTCCTTAACCTATAGGTATGCTACCTCTGGATTATAACCTCCTTTGAATTGTGATGGCTTCCTTTTTAGGAAGTGATCTAACCCATGAAGTCCTCCAGCACTTCTCGGTTGATTTTGTCTTTCTATGGCTTCAGCCAAGCGGTTGAATGCAGCTGCCATATCGTTGTTGTTGTTGTTGTTTCTTGCCATCCTACATTCGTAGTTTGGTTTATACTAATTCTAAGGGAAAATATATTGTATTATAACATAACTATAAGTATTCTACAGTTTATCAGTTAAGCAATAAATTGTATAACACATTTATCATATTACCAAACAGTAATCAAACAAATCATTTTGTAATTTATCAGTTAGGCAAATCATATAGCACATACTTAACATAGTTTCAAACAAGTAATCAAACAATTCATATAGTATATCAAGAATGAATACATGTCATAGCAATTGGTCCTGAAATTTTGAAAATGCTCTGATACCACCAATGTGACGTCCTTAGTAATTTTCCGAATAAATTTTTTGCATTTTTAAAAGATCATTTTAAAATTTATAAATTAAATTTAGAGTTCACATAATAGTTGATAATTGTGGAATATTATCATACATACTAGTCATGAATAATTAAATTCAAGAAAACATTTAAGTAGCGGAAATGATTTAGAAAATAACGGTACATGATACGTTATACTTATTACAACCTATAAAATCAAAGTCTAAGTAATAATTCATATAGCCATCAATCATGGCATCACTCTTCATTCTGCGTGGCATTCACTGTAAAAATTAATGTAAGAGTGAGACAGAATATAGAATAAATATAAAATAAATAAAATTGCACAAACACAATCAACAAACCATAATGATATGATGAATATGCCAAACAAGTTCATTTATATTTAATAAGTCTTTAATTTAGTCCAATGATGTCATGCTGGATCCATTTGGTTTGGTGAGAATACTGCAGTAAAATGTCTCATAGAGACTCCAGTAGGAATTAGCATAACCATGAATCCCTACACTTTCATGGCTCCTACGAAATTAAGTGCACAAGTAGGAATTAGCATAACCATGAATCCCTACACTTTCATGGCTCCTGCAGAAATAAGTATACCAGTAGGAATTTACACAACCATGGATCCCTACACTTCCATGGTTATTGTGAAAATAGGGCTTAAACTCATCATAGAGTAACCCCCCACCAGGGTAGGCAATCATGGAACCCCTAAATTCCATGGTGCGTCCAAATGCTTATGATGCATGAATGCCTTTAATTCTCTTTATCATTTAACATACCATGATATATCAATTTCCAAAACCACTTGGAAAACCACAAGTCCTCAAAGGACACATCTCATATAATAATTTTCAGAATCATGGATTTACTGTTTCAACCACATATATCAATAACCGCAAGGCATTCATGTATATATATTAATTTAGTCATTCATAATTATTCACCACCAAAATACACAAACTGAATGATGCTCATTAGACACTCATCAACATTCATAGTACTTCATAATCACTCAAGAATTCAATAATAAATTGTTACCCATAGGGAAAATATCATTTTTATCCATGATAACCATTATAAGCAAATTTTAGCATTTCCAACAGCAACATATGTTAGTAAAACAGTTATAACATGAGAAAATCAAATCCTTTTCATGTGATTCCACTTTCTATAGCTCAATAACATAAATATCTACAACTTTCATGAAGACCATAAATTCAAATTCTAAACAGAAACATCACTTATTCACAGAATACAAAACTGCCTCAAAGAGGATTTTTAAAACGTACACAGGTTGGTATTTTCAAGGTTTCTGGAGCTACAAAAATAATTTTGGCATGAAACCAGTTCTAAATTATTCTTAACACAAATATCTCTAACTTTCATGAAGGCACCAACCACTAATTCTCACCACAAAATTCCCAGTTTTAAAAATAAGATTCGGATTTCATAGTTAACAGATTTTCATCATGAACATACTTCTGTATTTTGAGCATATCTAGAGCTACAAGCATCTTTTTAACTCAAAACCACTTTCTATAGATCCCTAACATAAATATATACAACTTTCATGAAGACATCAAAGTCTAAAAATGTATGTATAATTCCCAGAATATTCATATATGCACAAAATACAAGATAAGTATTTCAATCAGACATGCTGTAGTATTTTGATCATAACTCATGCTATACATATCCAATTCAGTCGGTTCAGGTCTCAAAATTCACATACCAAGAAGATATACAACTTTGATGAAGACACCAATCACTAATTCTCACCACAAAATTCCCAGTTTTAAAAATAAAATACATATCTCAAGTTAACATATTTACAGCTTGAACATACTTCAGTATTTTAGGCATAACTCGAGCTACAAAAATCATTTTGACTTGAAACCACTTTCTACAGATCCATAACACGAATATCTACAACTTTCATGTAGACATCAAAGGCTGATTATGCATGTATAAGTCCCAGAATTTTAATATATACACAAAACATAGGATAAATATTCTACTCGGACATGCTATAGTATTTTGGCTATAACTTTTGATATACATATTCAAATTAATTGATTCAGGTCTCAAAATTCAGATAACAAAAAGATCTACAACTTTCATGGGGAAGTCAGAATCAAAATCACACGTTTTCAATCTCAAAACTGAGCAACAAGATACGAAAATAAAACTGGAATCCTAGGACAGCATACAATTCTACCCATTTCATAATCATTCACAACCCTGTCCCCTCTTACTTGGTTTGCCGACTGAAAATGGTCTCCTGGTTGTCCTGGCTTCTGTTCGAAGGGTCTTGAGGAAGGAGAGTAAATGAGAGGTAGAAGGTTCACTATCTTTTCTGTTTCTAAGAGTTTCAGAAGGGATAGTGCTTTGTTTAATAATGCAAGGTAGTGGGAGACAACTTTCCATGAGTGGTTTGCTAGTGGGCTGTTAGTGGAGATAATGGAGATTTAGATAAGAAAGTAGGCTCTATAGTTGTCCGCTTCTGCCGCCTGCCTAATGGAGTTGGTATGATTGAAGAGAAGTATATTAAAATATGCATAAAAGGACAAGATTGGAGTCAAACGTTAATCTGACACTGAAAACCGACTGGAATTCCACTCGGTCAGCCTCTAAACCGACTGGAATTCTACCCAGTCAGCATATATGCCGATTGGAAATTGTCAATAACGTGAAGAGAGGGAAATCCGAGTCCTCTCGCTCAAGCGGAATCCTATCTCGCTTGAGCGAGTGCCACACATTACACTGGCAGAGGAGTTTCGCTCAAGCGAAAACCGACTCGCTTGAGCGAGTGTGAGTTTCGCTCAAGCGAATACTGACTCGCTTGAGCGAGACACACAAGCCTCACTTAAGCGAAATCCGACCAGCGGTTGTCATTCCCCAAAACCGACCCTTCATCCACTCGGTTTTCACTTGGCACAATTTATTCCCAACCGAGTCATCCTTCTCTGTTTTTCACTCGGCAATATATTCCAAAATCGAGTCAACTCTTTTACTCAGTCTTCAACACTCAGTTCCTCATTTGTAAATTCATTTTCAAATCCGTGTCTTCACTCACACGGGTTCCACTCGGTAATTTCATTCCAAATCCGAGTCTCCACATACACACGGTTTCAGTCGGTAAAACTTTTCAGAAACCGTTTCTCCCTTATAGTTGTCCACTCACTCGGAATCTCATTCCAAGGTTGACACATCTGGGCAATCATACACCGTGTGTCCCCAGTCGGAACCCTTCCACTCGGAAATACATTTTCCTCTGTACTTCACTCGAAAATGAAGGCACTCAGTGAATCTTTCATTCAGAATTGCAACGTCTGACCATGATTGACTCAGAAACGAGTCTTTGGAAAATACTTGACTCGGGAATGAGTCTTTCTGGGGTGTTTAACTCGGAAACGAGTCATTCAGAAATAATTGACTCGGAAATGAGTCATTTGAAAGCATTTGACTCGGTAGTGAGTCACTCCAAGGTGAGTCACTTGGATTCTCTCACCCAGAAGTGGTTCTATCAGTCCCACTTCACACATAAGTGTCTCTGGGGCAAGAATTCCACTCAGAATAAACCCTCTCGGCCATGTTCCACTCAGAAAACACAACTTCACTTGGAAATTTAAATTTTCACTCGAAAACAGAGTCCTTTTTCACTCGGACAGTTCTTTCTAAGGAATTTCCACTTGGAAAATGGATATTATCATCAAAGATCTATATAAATTCCATATTTATACTCAAAAATGGAATTTTTGAAGTAATACAAGCCATCCATTGGATGTTTTATTCATTGATTATTACTTATAGACCTTCCATACTTCATAATTTACAAAATAGGACTATTATTAAAAACAGGATGTTACAAGGAATCAAATGCCGAAAAGGCAAGAGGCATTCTCACACGAAACACCTTAGTTCCATGAAGAAGTAAGGTTCCGTTTGGTTTGGGTTTTCATTTTCTATTTCCATTGTCAGTTTTCAGTTTTTGAAAATTGTTTCCATTTTCAATATTCTAGAATTCTAAAAACATGTTTGTTTTGATATCCTGTTTCTTGGTTTTGAAAATGAAAATCTTGAAAATATGTTTGGTTTCACCATTTTCAATTCAGGTTCATATATTGATATGTAAATATAAAAAAATTAAAATGGTAAAAAAATGTTTAATTTAACTTCCACTATTAATTCTTGTTAATACATGTTCATAATACAAACCCTTAAATATAAGATTTACTACTAAGTCTAACTAATAATAAAAAGCATAACATGTATTAAAATATACATCAAGATCTACGATAATTCTCCCACATCTAATTTTTTATAGTTTGTCGAACTTGTGCTATTTTAGCAGTTTAATTTGCATGAACATTGACACCTTGTTAGTCTACCCTTATGCCCTACTCGTCTATAATTATGACTTCACCAAATTCATCAAAGAGTCTATCTGTACCATTTTGCATTCTTATAAAATTATGTATGCTACAACAAGTGTAACATTCTAAATTTGAAAATTTTAGAAAATAACTCATTAAGGCTCGGTGGCTTATTCTTTTCCTGTACGCCTTTGGTATTTCGAGTCTAATTTTCTCAAATGATGTTTGATTGGAATGATTCTGGCTTCATTCACTTTGTTTCGTAGAGATCTTCAATCTCTATTTCTGGGCTCTATCCCAAATTCTCACTCTGTCATGCTCAAACTCAAGGATTAAGTAAATCCATCTTAGAACCATGATTATTTACGTTTTTATCCTGCGCATGGTTTGTTCAGAAATTCATAACTCTCTTATACGACCTCTGTTTCTTACAAACATGGTATCAAAATCTCTGTAACAAAATTATCTACATTTTTTGTAAAGACCTTGGGGCTGATTCTTTATAGATTGGTACAGTTTAATGAAAATATAGAACCCCTGGACTGTTCCGTTTTGATACCGATTGCCTGTAGAAAAAATTGTGTATCTCCATCGTCTGGAACTCAAATCGCTTCGTTCCTTTTGGTATAGATTCGTATCAAAATTATCTACAATTTTTATGAAGGACACGAAACCCAATTCTCAATGGAGAATTCTTGGTGAATTTATTTCTGAGCACATACCTGATTCGAAGACGATTAGAGCATCCTATCATATTTTGACCATATCTTGGGTTACAGATATCGGATCATCGCAAATAATATATCAAATCGAAGGGAAACGAAGATATACAAGTTTTACATTGGGAAATTTTTGAGATTCAGAACCCACAAATTATTCTATATTTATTTTTATCGCCTTTTGTTTCCAGTTTCTAAAAATCCTACACATCTAAAATCATTGGGTAACATTTTAATATTTCGGTCACCGGTTTCCAACCTACCACCACACCAGCCACAATCCAAGGGCAGGTGTCACACCTTGGTTACTTCAGCCCACTACCTCTCCACCTCATTTTTCCACCAGCTGCATGTAACCACTACATTAAACACTTGTCATTTCTTTTCTTTTAGATCTCTTTTATTTTTGTTTTTAATGCACACTCTCTTTAATCATCAAGGCCTTTTTCACGTCACTCCCAAGCTCTCTTTTCTTTGTTTCCTTACTTGCGGGGCCACTTCATGTTTTTATTTGAATTCCATTCAATCCTTATCTCTACCTTACATTTTTCAATTCTTATGCTCTCTTCTCTTTTTCTTACGTTGACACATACCACCTCATGTGTCCCACTCTCAATTCATTTTATCTATTTCTCTTAATTCTCCCAACAGCACCTGAACCATTCTTCTCTTATGCTTGTTTCTTTCCCTCTAACTCTACACGCCCTCTGTCTTGCATTCCTCTTCTCTTGAGCTTCCATATTTGACCCAAAAATAAGCTTGTGATTCTTAAAGACTTTGAGATCTTTTTCCTGTTCAGTAAGCAAAAACCGTGAGCACCTTTTCCTCTTTTAACCATGCATGTCTATTTTTCTAAAGATCCGGGAACTTAGACGGCGATCAGTACGTTGGGAACGATGGCGAAATTTTTGGCAAACTCTTCGAATTCCTTCTCCGGGCAGCAGTAAAATTAATAGGTAAAGGGAGTTCCTCTTTGGTTAATTGAGTCTTAAAATTTTCCATCATGTTCATTTAGTATTTGACGATGTTAGTTTTAAGTTACGACGCGATCCAACAGTCAGATTTTAAGTTATATAATTTTTGGGTAATTATGAATAATTTTATTGTATTAAAAATAATTATTATTAAATTTTAGAATTTATCAGAATTATTAAAATTATGAAGGTTGGTTATTTAAATGCCACAAATATAATTTTTAAACAGCGTATAAATTATTAAAATAATTATCATTAATTTAGAAATTTCTGGCTTTGAAAACCAGAAATCGATGATTGACTCAGATTGTTCGGGGAGCGTTCGAGTTTTGAAATCAAGGATTCCAGGTAGGGGGAGCTTTTACATAATTGAATGCATAGTTATAGACAGATTCGAGGTATGATAATGTATTCAATTATGAATTATGTGTTTTATGGACTAGATGCTTATATTGTGTGCCATTTATATGAATTTGATATATTGCATGAGATGCACTTAAATGAATTATTTATTGTCATCTATAGCATGAGATGCCTTGTAAGATGATATAGTATGAAATGTGATTTCTATATGATGTGGTTTCGAGGATTCCATAAAGACCTTGAGTGGGACTCAAGGCAAACCTCTTGAGCGAGGCTCGGGGTTAGCCCGTAACACTACCGTTGTCGCTGAGAGTGATTATGTTACGTGAAAGGGCAAACGGTTTGATACTAGTAAAATGACCGGATCAACTTAGAGTTGGGTATATGGATGAGAGCCAGTGTTGCAACAAAAAGTTTCATGATGAATAAATGGATCCAATTATATAAGAATTTCATGTGTACATATGTATACCATTGAGAATAGCATGATGATATAGAATGATGATGAGAATTAATGAATAATATGATTATGGTTTAATTATGTTGTTTCATTGTATGTTAAAGAAATGGACAAGTGGATCGATGTTATATCTGTCGTTTATTGTGTATATTGCTCACCCCTATTTGTGGATATATTTACAGTGGACTTAGGACGTGACGGAGATTGGTGAGAGGTCACTAAGATCGGGCTTAGAGCATTATATATATTGTATATAATGTACATAGTAGTTGTGTAGTAGCCTTGGCCAGCTTTTGTGAATACCCGTTTTGTTGTGTGTACATATATGTGTATATATAAATGCTTAGTTGAATAGGTAACTAGCGGCTTCAGCTGGAAACTTAGATCTATTTTGAGCATATGCTTGTTGTTGTGGTGGATAATGATGTTGGATTGTGGAGACCCTGGTTGGTTCGACCATATATATATATATATGTGTGTGTGTGTGATATTTGATATATCCATGAAACTATTGCATTGCATAAATGGGTAGGTTATGTGATGAGTTGATTAGTGTGTATGATGATGAATTACACATTAGAAGGTTGATGTAGTGATGACAGTGTTATTGTACTGTTCCAAAATCCTATTTTGAAATTGAAAATAATTCACGAAAAATTTATTTGGGTTTTAGAAACCTTATTTTAAAAGTTAGGATATTTTAACAAGCAATCAAAAGCAATCTTTACTTTAAAATTGGATAATTTGGCCTTAATTTTAAAATTGGAAATCTTCTTTTCAAAACTCCAAAGCATGTTTCAATGCTATTCCTTAATGAAAAATGCTTATAATTAAATAATTCTTCTTTTCCTTATAGACATCTTCCTCATTCACGAAAGTCACGCATGTGATACCTATTCCTCTGGAAAAGGGCAAGATAGTCATATAGAGTCAACAAGATAGAATTTATCTACAAAGCAAACAATGCACTTATTCAATAGCTAATTTTTTAAAGATAATACAAGACTAAGAAAAAAATAAAGTAAAAAGTATTTGTATTAGGCTTTGGGAAATTATTTTCAGGAGATAAAGCATTTAAAAATACCCTTGAATCATTTGTTGTCCCTTCCTAATCAGAATAAACAAATGCGAAAAACATATCAAATTCATATACTGCTAGAGCACTTTAGGTCACCAACATTTTTCTCCTACGAAAAGTAGTTTGTTTAGAAGTATAAGCCCAAGTAGATACATGTGTACCATCAATAGTGTAACACCCTCAATTATTTAAGATGAGTCTCACGAGGTTCCGACACGTCTCTATCTTGAATAATAAAGAAGTGTCACTTGTTTTTAAAAATAAGTGAATTTTTTTTATAACAAGTAAAAGCGAAAACATCAAATAGTTACTTAGCAATTTAATAGATTAAAGACTGGAAGATAAAACAATAATGTAATACATAACAAAGCAAATGGTCCTTTTTAAAACAAAAAATACATCTAGAGGGAAAGAAAAGATATAAAAAAGGAAGGAAAATATAACAACATCTTACGACTGGGACTTTTAATTGACTCTGCCTCGACTACCTTTTCAAGGTTCCTCCTAAGCTTCACCATTAGGTCTCGGCGTAGATGCCTTGCTTCTACGAGTGGTTCATTGTCTCTTTCAACACACCATCAAGTAAGTGTGGCCAATTAACAACTTGTCATTATTATACATGGTTTTGTAGGCTCCCAAGCCTCCTTCCCGGCATACTACGTAGATATGCTACTAGTCATAGGGTGTGAACTCATCCATGAGTGCACATAATCTTACTTTATCCTTTAAAATTGTGAGTTTAAACACTATTCCCTCTAAGATTGGCTCTTCATTAACAGTTTCCATCATCATCTCTCCTAGGTTCTCCTTAAACTCGAGTATAGGGATATCCTCTTCTTCCATTGGTACTAGGAGGTCGTTCCTAGCTAGCCCTTTCTCTCGAGCTGACTCATCCTTGAATTATCATGCAACCTCGGGTAAAATCAGATCCATGGTGTTAAGAGGGGCCGAAGCAGGGTCCACGTCTTCAATCCATATAGGTCCAATGAATCGTAGTAAACCACGATTAGTACAAGCACCTTAGCCTTCCATAGCATAATGAAAATCATCCTCTACTTTGTCATCATAAAAAGGTTCAGAGAGATCACCAAAATAGTGGGTTGATTCCTTGATAATATGGATATGTTCATAGAAAATTGGTGGCGGCACAACAAAAACAATAACAATATGGGTCAGTGGGGTCTTGGTTCTTGGAAGAGACCTTACCTTTGGTCGTTATAAGGGCGAAGACTCCACATGAGCCTTCATCCTCAGAATCAGTAGGGCCTTTTCCCTTGTCCACTTGATAACTTGACATCTAAATACATACGTCATTTATACAAACAATACAAGGAAGAGGGTGAGTTCATTATTCCCGTCTCCTATGACACATCGCAATCAAGGATGTATAAACTAGGTTTATCACACATCAATACACTCTAACATGTTATCTAATCAACGGTTTACACAGAAGCCATTTAATACAATTCAACGACTAGTAGAGTAACCTATTATACATCATCATATTCTATGTATCAAGTAAATCACACAAGTATAAATCCATGGGTTCATTCATTGTTAAATATGTTTCATGATGTTTATGCATATGGGCCCAATATCCATCATCAAAAGTCACATGAAAGTGACTGGAGTCCACCAATCCTAACCAGGGTAGACAAATGGGCACATAGTCCAAATCATATTCTTGACAGTCACACAGGCTAAAAAATGACAGACACTAGGATCGGTTCTCCATGGCCATGGTAACGTGTTGCACAAATCAAAGCACCCAAGGGTGGCCTCGGTTCTGCCCGACATCGAATAATTTTTCTGCCTTCTTAGGTGAACCACCTTGGTCGTGCTCTGTGTACTTTTCACAAAGTTGAGCAGTTTGTTCCCAAGTAAACCCCAACTGTGTTCCTCATCATAACCCTTAATATAATATGATCCATGTGTAATGCATGTTACTTGCTCATGCCATGCGAATCACTAGCCCTCACCCAAAACATGTTTCCTTGTCCTTAGCGTACATGTCCTTAACACATACCCATTTCCATAATCTGGTGGCGGGTTCACAATCCAAAACCACCCCTACTTTCACAGCTTACATACATGTTTAGAAATATAAAGCGAGTCACTCGGCATGTAGCGCACTCCTCACAAGCATCTCAAAGTCTTATGTTCAAGGGTTCGTCCTTCGTAACCATTTTCACACGTATAAAGGTAATATCTTTTATCTAAGGGTCAACTAGCTCCTTTTAAGTCTTATGGAACATTTTAGAAACTATTAAATAAACTTCCCAAAAGTAAGAAAACAAATAATTAAATCTTACTTAGTCAAAATTACTAATTTGCCTTTATAGGCTCGTTTAAGCCTAGATTTCGTCCTTTAGCCAGATTCTTTGATTTTAATTTATCTAAGTAAATTACTAAGACCAATAAACACTTTTTTATGTTCTGGACGACACTCTAAAACCATGTTCCTAAAACCTTATTTATTACCAAATTAGTCCCTAAGGGTGGTTTCAATGAATAAGGTTGTTTAGTCAATTTTTCTTGACAAAACTTTATTAAAACTTAAATTTAGAAAATATTACTAAATAATCACACTTCTAAACAACATCTAAGAAAATTCAAGAAAAAAGTTATAAAAATTTCAAAAATGTCCTTAACCATATATGTTAAAAAAATCGTACTTTAGTCCTCTGATCTCACAATTTTGGAACTAAGGACAAGGTCACCATAATTTTTCCACCTTCATAGCCCCTGGCAGTGATCTCCACACCATCATTAAAACATTTTTTAGTTTAGATCTCACATGCCCAAAATAACACAAATCGTGGGTGGTACTAAAACAAGTCAAAAGGGAGGCTTTGTCAGCATTTTGGCATAGTAACAACATGTATTTTCACATAACAATTCAGGCATGTAATTTGGGCACTATCAAACAGTATTATTTAGGAGGCAAGTCATGATAATAACTCACAAAATTTTAGATCTAAACTCAATTTCAAGCATGAAGTGATTTCATGGCAAAAATCAATAATTTTTCACTAAACCTTTTGCATGAAGTTCAAGCTTCTAGATCAATTAATTCCACATTTCAAACAGCCATAACACCTATAAAGCATGTACCTACACCAGGTCATTTTCTTGTGCAACCTCTGCTCCATTCATGGTGAAGACTCTGGCATTGCCTCCATCCCTGCCCGCTGCAGCATTCCTTGGTCCTTGTTGGGCTTTACCACCGCCTTGACGGTTCAAATTTACCATTCTAGGATTATTAACGGATGTACTAGCAGTTGGTCCTCCATTCCCACGGCCTGCAGGACGTCCAATCTGACCTCTAACTTCCCTCTTCAGAAAATTTAGGTTTTTCTCAGGACAGACGATACTCTTGTGCCCAGCCTTTCCACAGTTAAAACAAGTTAAGGTCTTTCTAGGGTAATCCCTAGCGAAGTGAGGTCATCCACAATCATGGCATCTCACAGGTGGCCTGTCACTCTGAGCCCTCATGAATCCACTAGGTCTACTAAAGTTCGGTCGGGAATAAGGCTTTCCAAACTTGAAGTCTTTCTGGGGTCGCTTATCAAATGTGCGCAACTCCGGCCCATAACAAGAAGTTCCCTTCGATTTTTGTGCTAAAGTATGCTCATAGATACGGCACCTGTCCACTAGAGTAGTGAACTGAGTAATTTACTGACAGCAAATTGATAAGTGCTTTATAACACAATAAATTAGATCTAGTTTGCTTAGGATTTTAATCATTATACACTGTATTTCCTTTATTTATTGTGATTTTTGCTTTCTTTCCACTATATTCTACTTGGGTATGTTATTTTGCAGAAATTAAGGCAATAAAGGTCAATAACAAGAGAAAAACGACCATCAAATGATAAAGAAACAAGAAGAACAAGCTCAAGTTAAAAGAACTCTCTTTTTATACTAAAAACTGACTCAGAATGATCAAATCCGAGTAGGATGACTCAAAAATGATCAAATCCGAGTAGGATGACTCAGAATGGAGCGTTGCCGAGTGGAATACTTCCCGGTTGGAGGTAAATCCAAGTGGAAGATTCCCTATCAAAGATATTCCGAGTGAAAAATGGCTAACCTTGAAGGAATATGTCCTGGTTGGAGGTAAATCCAAGTGGAACCTTCCTGACTACAACTAATCCGAGTGAAAAAGGGACTGCCCAAAGCTATTGTCTGAGTGAAAGAATTACTGATTGAAGCAGGTCTGATTTAGGGAACAACTGCTTCTTCTGGGCAAAATTGTCTCCGAGTGGACCGTCTCAAAGACTATTGTCCAAGCAGAAGAAGCCACTGAATGAACACCTGCTGAATAAGGAGGTCTCCGAGTGGTGTCATTCGGAGAAGATGGCATTCTTAAGCAAAGAACAGGTCATTTCTGAGTAGTTTGTTTCGGAGAAAGTGTCTTATCAAGCAAGGAAAAGAGTCCGACCGGGAATGAGTCTCTTTCGGGCAGACTCTTAAGTTTCAAACTAAGCCCGAGTGAGATGTCTCCAAGGAAGGCACTTCCGAGTGAGTTACATGTGAGGGGCACTTCTGAGTGAGTTGGGGGCAGAGAGTTGCATTTCCAAGCAAAGCAAAGCTCGGACCTGGGAAGAGCTTCTATCGGCCAGATTCCAGAGTCTCTCAAGTTCCAAATTTTTGAGTAAAAGGCAAAGCCAACTCCCGAGTGAATACAACCGAATGGGCTAATTGTCGATTGAGGCAATTCCGAGTGAGAAGCAAGTCGGACTTCTGAGTAAATGTGTCAGAATGAATGTGTCTGAATGAATGTGTCCGAGTGGTTCAATTCCAGAGACATAGCCGAGTAAAACATTTTGAGGATGCTGAATGAATCATTTGAATAAAAACTTCTCGATCCTGAGTGGGTCACATGTGAAAGAAGGAAGGCATGAACCTGTGCCAAGTGAATCACTTTTCAATCGGTTCTGAGTCACTCTTCAATCAGTTTCGAGTAAATCACTTTTCAATCAGTTCCGATTGAATGTTTGAATCAGAGTTGCTTTGCTCGTCCAGCTCTCTTCACAGCCACAACACCGGCTCCATCCACTTGCACACCGGCTCGTCCACTCACACTGGCTCCTCTCAATATCGTCCAGCTCTCCTTCTAGCAACTTAACACCGTCCCTCAAACCATAACACCGGCTCTCCTCTCAACACCGTCCAGCTTCAAACAGACAAATTCCGAGCAAAGCTTTCATTCGGTCTTCTATGAATGAAGAGCACCTTCCATATTCCCACCGAATACCCATGCTGACTTGGATTTCCACTATCCAAGTGGATCCTTGACTTATAAGGGGGCGGCTGACAACAAAACAAAAGGGAAAATAATAAAAGATTTTCCACTAGCCACCGATCCCTATAATTGCTAAGGTCCAGGCTGTATCCAAGCTGATCTAGTGGGGCGGCTGACAAGAAGACAAAAGAGAAGCCCCACTAGCCACCGATTATTAACGTCCAGGATCTCTATAAATAGGGGGGAAGTCTGAAGCCATTGAACAACATCACTTTTAATTCAGTTCTCATTCTTCTTTCCTTTCTTTTTTCTTTCTTTTCTTCGTTTCATTCTCCGTTCATTTCTTTCTCGTTTTCTTTTCCTTTTGTTTTCCTTTTCCTTCGTTTTCTTTCTCTTTTTATTTTCTTTCTCTTTCTTTTATTTTTTAAAAGAGTGGTGAGGATTGTAAAAGTGAGTATTCCAATTTGTAATTAGTGGAGGAATATTGCAACAAGGAAATACAATGGTAAAATTATTTTGAGCTTTTGGAGAAACCCATAAGTCTTTATTTTTACCATGTCTTGTATGTTTTATTTTTCCATTATATATATGAATTTGAATTATTTCATGAGTAGCTAAATTAATTATCTTGGGATGAAGGGGGTATGATAATATTTTATGATAATGTTATTTTGACTTGGAATTAAATAAATTTCTGTTTTCCATTTAGTTAAAAAAAATGCTCAATGCTCATAGTAATTCCTAACAAGAACCTAAGTGATAAAACTATATACTTGCGGGTATATTAGTAAGTTCAAGTAATTAATAGAATCGAGAGATTTATTGTTACTAGAATGTTTTTGAACTAAGCCTAAGGTTTTGAAATACTTTTTGTGACCTCGGTAAAACCGTGAAAGTAATCAAAATCTTTTGGGGAATAAATAAGGGATTTTCACAAAACGATAATGGGCCTTTTCTAAGGATTAAGCAGCGCTTTCCATAGGTTAGGTACATTAATAGGATTCCAAGAGGAACATATTAATTAGCTTAAGGAAAATCCGCCTTGGAAAACTTAATTTGATTCTTATTTATGAAAAGTTAAAATTCATTAACATAAAATAGAGTTTTGATCTCCCGAAATCCCAAGATACTCTCAACTCTGATTTTTAAGTGTCAAGTAAATTTTGTTTCTAAATTTATTTTTAATTTGTGTTTATTTTACAAAAACATTAAAAATCAATTGTGTGGATAATTAAATTTCAATATGCTGGTACTTTGAAAACAGTCCCTGTGGAGAACGATAATCTTTTATATTACGCGACATAACCCGTGCCCTTGTGGGCCCTGTCAAGTTTTTGGCGCCGTTGCCGGGGACTGTTGTCCCTCAAACATCGACAATATTGAAATTCGATTAGATCATACTTGTTAATATTTTTTTATTTTGTTTGTTTCTTTTTATATTTTTCTTTATTTTTATTCTGTTTGTTACTTTGTATTTTGTTCTTTATTTTGTGTATCTGTTGTTGTTTTATTTTTGTAATTGTTTATTTTATTTGTCATTTATTTTCTTTTTATGCGACGAAGCCGTAGTGTCGATCTAAACTTAGGATTTGACCCTGAGATAGAACGTACCCTTAGAGCTTTAAGAAAACAACAAAAACAACAAAAAGAAAAACAAATGGCAGACCAAAATAGAGCCTTAAGAGACTTTGCTGCTCCAAGTACAAATGGAAGAGGATCTAGCATCCTTAGACCCACAGTGGAGGCTAACAATTTTGAATTGAAGCCTTCATTACTCTCAATGGTTCAACAGAACCAATTCGGAAGATTACCCTCTGAAGATCCAAATCTTCACCTTCAAATTTTTCTTGAATACTATGATACCCTGAAAATGAACGGAGCCACCAATGATGCCATTCGCTTAAGACTCTTCCCTTTCTTCTTAAGAGATAAAGCGAGGGCGTGGTTATACTCTCTTCCTGAAGGATCCATCACGACTTGGGAGCAATTGTCCAGTGCTTTTATCAATAAATGGTACCCAAGAAACAAGACTGATGTGCTGAGAAAACAAATCATAAATTTTTCACAAAAAGATGATGAATCCTTATATGAAGCCTGGGAAAGATACAGGGAGTTGCTAAGAGAATGTCCTCACCATGGGATAGAAAGGTGGTTGACAATCCATATTTTTTATAATGGACTAACTTCCACACAAAAGATCTCTTTAGATGCTGCAGCTAGAGGAGCCTTCATGAGTAAAAATGTTGATGAAGCTGAGAACCTGATTGAGGAAATAGCTCAAAACACTTACTAGTGGAACTTTGAGAGAGGATTACCTACTAAAACACCAGGTAAGTACTTTGTTAATGCTCTTTCCCTACTTTCTGCCAAAGTTGAAGCATTAACATTAAAACTTGATAAAATAGGGTCAACAGGTGCTACTAATATTGTTTATGAAGTTTGTGGTGTTTCAGGACATGGAGCTACAAACTGCCATTTAGCAATGACCCCTAATCAAGAACAAGAAATGCATCAGGTGGATGCTATTGGAAACTATGGTGGAAATTATCAAGGTAACTACAGACCTCTACAAGGTCCACCTGGCTTCTAAAATAAGCCACCTCAATTCCATGGTAATCAAAGTAACTACAACCCTCAACAAGGACCCTATATTCCACAGAAATCAAAACTAGAGTCCTTAATGGAGACATTTGTAGCTACTCAACAGAAGCAGAATGATGAGTTCTCCAATGCAATAAAAACCTTAGCTTCAAAAGTGGACTCTCTTGCCACCCATAATAAAATACTAGAGAATCAAATTGCCCAACAAGCCTCCTACTCTCAAAGAGCGCCAGGAACATTTCCTGGGAAACCCGAGGCTGGACCTTCCAACCATGCCATGGCTATCACTCTTAGGAGTGGTACTCAATATGATGGTCCAGTTGGCAAGACTGAGGAGAAAAAGAAATTGGATGAGTCTCTATCTCACCCGATGAATAAGGAAGAAAAACCACAAGAAAAGAAAGAAGAGGTTAAGCCATATCAACCTCCTATTCCATTTCCTTAGTGCCTGGCTAGAGCAAAGTTGGACAAACAATTTGGTAAGTTTCTTGATGTTTTAAAGAAATTGTATGTCAATATTCCCTTCATAGATGTTTTATAGCAAATGCCTATCTATGCAAAGTTCTTGAAGGATATTTTGTCCAACAAAAGAAAGCTGGAAGAAGACAGTACAGTGGCACTTACTGAAGAGTGTAGTGCTTTAATTCAAAAGAAACTTCCACCCAAGCTCCAAGATCCAGGTAGTTTCTCTATCCCATGTATGATTGGTAACATGACAATAGATAGGGCATTATGTGATTTAGGAGCTAGTGTTAGTTTGATGCCTTTATCTATTTTTGAAAAATTAGGATTGGGTGAATTGAAACCTACTAGGATGTGTTTACAATTGGCTGATAGGTCCATTAAGTATCCTGTAGGTATCTTAGAGGATGTTCCTATTAAGGTAGGAAAAATTTTTATCCCTGCTGATTTTGTTGTGCTAGAGATGGATGAGGATTCTATGATCCCCATTATATTAGGCAGGCCTTTTTTAGCCACTGCAGGTGCTGTGATCGATGTCAAGAATAGTAAGTTATCTCTGACTATAGGAGACCAAAAGGTTGATTTTAATTTGAAAGATGTTTTGATAAAACCTTCTCATGATAATGTTTGCTGTAAAATTGAAATTGTTGACCGAGTGGTGAAGGAAGAAACTCTTCTTAATGACCCACTTGAATCTATTTTTCTAAATAAGTTTGCAGGAACATCAAAAAGCAGTGAAGGTAATATACCACTGAGACGTGACACTGAGGTCATGGTGAGCCCAAATGTTGAACTTAAATCTTTACCTTCCATACTAAGGTATGAGTTTCTAGGCCCTAATCGATTCTTGACTGTGATTGAGGGATAGAGTCTGGCTGAAGACGTTAAACTTAGCACTTGTGGGGAGGTAACCCCATGTCTTTATTTTTATTTTAAAAAAAACAAAAAAAAAAACAAAACAACTATGTCAAATCCTGGTTTGGGGTTACTACAGGTAAGTTTTCTTATCCTTTTATCATCCATTTTAACATTGAGGACAAGTTGCCCCTTTTGAGCCTGAAAGTGAAAATTTTTCTTTGAAGCCTTTCATTGACTGATATTCTCTTAATGGTGAAAAATGTTGGAAATTTAGTGGAGCAAAGAAATAAAAAAGGACTTAAAAAAAATATGGTATTGAATGCAAAGAAAAGCAAGAAAAAGAAAAAGAAAATCAAAAGGATGATATTGAATGAATTCCAAAAAGTCCATAAAAGTTCAAAAATTTGCTCTGTTAAATTTATGATGGTAATTTGAATCATTCATGACTGTTAAAGCCCTTTTGTATTCTATTTTTCTTGAAATTCCTACCTTGACAATACAATCCAAGGCCATGTTACAACCTTTGAAAGACCTTTAGACTTTGACATATTTTCTATCTAAAATGTGGAGTTTCTGGTTTATTAACAAGCTTATGGTAATATTTTTTGACTATGATGATCTGAGTGATACACAAACCATGAAACACTTTGAGTGAAAATTGAGAGAAGAGTATCCTCTGTCTTGATAATGAAAATTGATTCACATAAAGAAAATTAATATTGGCATTTGAATAAATCTTTTTCTCTATTTTGGATTCCTTAGTTTGCTGAGCTTAGTGTTTTCTGTATCTTATCATGTGAATATGGTAATTGCTTGAGGACAAGCAATGTTTTGGTTTGGGGTATTTTGATAAGTGCTTTATAACACAATAAATTAGATCTAGTTTGCTTAGGATTTTAATCATTATGCACTGTATTTCCTTTATTTATTGTGATTTTTGCTTTCTTTCCACTATATTCTACTTGGGTATGTTATTTTGCAGAAATTAAGGTAATAAAGGGTCAATAACAAGAGAAAAACGACCATCAAATGATAAAGAAACAAGAAGAACAAGCTTAAGTGAAAAGAACTCTCTTTTTATACTGAAAACTGAGTCAGAATGATCAAATCCGAGTAGGATGACTCAAAAATGATCAAATCCGAGTAGGATAACTCAGAATGGAGCGTTGCTGAGTGGAATACTTCCCGGTTGGAGGTAAATCCGAGTGGAAGATTCCCTATCAAAGACATTCCGAGTGAAAAATGGCTAACCTTGAAGGAATATGTCCTGGTTGGAGGTAAATCCGAGTGGAACCTTCCTGACTACAACTAATCTGAGTGAAAAAGGGACTGCCTAAAGCTATTGTCTGAGTGAAAGAATTACTGATTGAAGCAGGTCTGATTTGGGGAACAACTGCTTCTTCTGGGCAAAATTGTCTCCGAGTGGACCGTCTCAAAGACTATTGTCCGAGCAGAAGAAGCCACTGAATGAACACCTGCTGAATAAGGAGGTCTCTGAGTGGTGTCATTCGGAGAAGATGGCATTCTTAAGCAAAGAACGGGTCATTTCTGAGTAGTTTGTTTCGGAGAAAGTGTCTTATCAAGCAAGGAAAAGAGTCCGACCGGGAATGAGTCTCTTTCGGGCAGACTCTTAAGTTTCAAACTAAGCCCGAGTGAGATGTCTCCAAGGAAGGCACTTCTGAGTGAGTTACATGTGAGGGGCACTTCCGAGTGAGTTGGGGGAAGAGAGTTGCATTTCCGAGCAAAGCAAAGCTTGGACCTGGGAAGAGCTTCTATCGGCCAGATTCCAGAGTCTCTCAAGTTCCAAATTTCTGAGTAAAAGGCAAAGCCAACTCCCGAGTGAATACAACCGAATGGGCTGATTGTCGATTGAGGCAATTCCGAGTGAGAAGCAAGTCGGACTTCCAAGTAAATGTGCCCGAATGAATGTGTCCGAGTGGTTCAATTCCAGAGACATAGACGAGTGAAACATTTTGAGGATGCTGAATGAATCATTTGAATGAAAATTTCTCGATCCTGAGTGGGTCACATGTGAAAGAAGGCAGGCATGAACCTGTGCCGAGTGAATCACTTTTCAATCGGTTCTGAGTCACTCTTCAATCAGTTCCGAGTAAATCACTTTTCAATCAGTTCTGATTAAATGTTTGAATCAGAGTTGCTTTGCTCGTCCAGCTCTCTTCACAGCCACAACACCGGCTCTATCCAATTGCACACCGGCTCATCCACTCACACTAGCTCCTCTCAATACCGTCCAACTCTCCTTCTAGCAACTTAACACCGTCCCCTCAAACCACAACACCGGCTTTCCTCTCAACACCGTCCAGCTTCAAACAGACAAATTCCGAGCAAAGCTTTCACTCGGTCTTCTATGAATGAAGAGCACCTTCCATATTCCCACCGAATGCCCATGCTGACTTGGATTTCCACTATCCAAGTGGATCCTTGACTTATAAGGGGGCAGCTGACAACAAAACAAAAGGGAAAATAATAAAAGATTTTCCACTAGCCATCGATCCCTATAATTGCTAAGGTCCAGGTTGTATCCAAGCTGATCTAGTAGGGCGGCTGACAAGAAGACAAAAGAGAAGCCCCACTAGCCACTGATTATTAACGTCCAGGATCTCTATAAATAAGGGGAAGTCTGAAGCCATTGAACAGCATCACTTTTAATTCAGTTCTCATTCTTCTTTCCTTTCTCTTTTCTTTCTTTTCTTCGTTTCCTTCTCCGTTCATTTCTTTTTCCTTTTCTTTTCCTTTTCTTTTCCTTTTCCTTCGTTTTCTTTCTCTTTTTATTTTCTTTCTCTTTCTTTTATTTTATAAAAGAGTGGTAAGGATTGTAAAAGTGAGTATTCCAATTTGTAATTGGTGGAGGAATATTGCAACAAGGAAATACAGTGGTAAAATTATTCTGAGCTTTTGGAGAAACCCTTAAGTCTTTATTTTTACCATGTCTTGTATGTTTTATTTTTCCATTATATATATGAATTTGAATTATTTCATGAGTAGCTAAATTAATTATCTTGGGATGAAGGGGGTATGATAATATTTTATGATAATGTTATTTTGACTTGGAATTAAATAAATTTCTGTTTTCCATTTAGTTAAAAAAAATGCTCAATGCTCTTAGTAATTGCTAACAAGAACCTAAGTGATAAAACTGTATACTTGCGGGTATATTAGTAAGTTCAAGTAATTAATAGAATCGAGAGATTTATTATTACTGGAAAGTTTTTGAACTAAGCCTAAGGTTTTGAAATACTTTTTGTGACCTCGGTAAAACCGTGAAAGTAATCAAAATCTTTTGGGGAATAAATAAGGGATTTTCACAAAATGATAATGGGCCTTTTCTAAGGATTAAGCAGCGCTTTCCATAGGTTAGGTACATTAATAGGATTCCGAGAGGAACATATTAATTAGCTTAAGGAAAATCCGCCTTGGAAAACTTAATTTGATTCTTATTTATGAAAAGTTAAAATTCATTAACATAAAATAGAGTTTTGATCTCCCGAAATCCCAAGATACTCTCAACTCTGATTTTTAAGTGTCAAGTAAATTTTTTTCTAAATTTATTTTTAATTTGTGCTTATTTTACAAAAACATTAAAAATCAATTGTGTGGATAATTAAATTTCAATATACTGGTACTTTGAAAACAGTCCCTGTGGAGAACGATAATCTTTTATATTACGCGATATAACCCGTGCGCTTACGGGCCTTGTCACAAATCGCCTGGCGGATGTCCTGACGTAGCCATCCTTCAAACTTGGCACATCGAGAAGCCTCACTCATCTGAGTATAGTAAAGACAATACCTAGCCAACTCATCGAACTTTGCTGCATACTCCCCTACTGACATGAATCATTGCCTCAGATTGAAGAATTCTTACTTCTTCTGCCTTCTAATGTCTTCAGGAAAATACTTAGCAAGGACCTTGGTCTTAAATCGCTCCCAAGTAATCTCAACTCCATCAGCAGTCATCCTCACCATCGCATGAGTCCACCAATGCTCTGCTTCTCTAACTAGCATAAAAGTAGCATAGACCACTCTGTCGTTGTCTCCACATTGCATAGCTGTGAAGATCTTTTCCATCTGCTTGATCCCCAGCTAAGCTCTTTCAGGGTCAAAACCTTCCTTGAATTGCGTAGGGTGGTTTTTCTAGAAGTCGACTAGTCCTTGATCGTGCCTCAGTGGAGTTTGGGAGCATTTGCCCCATGGTGTTCCAGAGTTGCTACAATCCTATCCAGCAGAGCGTTCAACGTTGCGTTGTTTCAGTATGCCATGATGAGTGAAAGAAAAGCAAAGCTCAACAGAAATTCAATGAGTCTCCCTTTATCGGAAGGCTGCATACACACAGACAAGCAATCAAATCATACTGGGTGAGTATCAACACCTCATGAGCAACTCTTTTGAGTACGAGGGAACCTTAGCGGTCCACACCCGAAGCTTAAAGAATCGACCATGCTCTGATACCATCAATGTGATACCCTCAATTAACTAGGACTAATTCCCACACTGGAACGTCCTACTTATTTAAGGAGTCACTAAAAATAGGAGTATTTTTTTATTGGTGATCATCAGTACATGATTTAAAATAGTATATTACATAGATCGATTCTTTTAAGATAAGAGTACGTGAAAGAGTACGGGGCTCACAGGCTCCCAACAGCTACTATAAGATAACAACAGAATAAAACATCGAGTCTATAATGATCTCGATATAAATAGACAATATACACAGTCACCGCTTCCAAACTGGTGTCTTCTACTGCATGTAGTCCAAGTCCTGTCCACGTTCACCTTGACCTTCAGCTGATGATCACAGAGAGGGAAAACAACACATAACAACAAAAGGGGTGAGTACAAAGCTCTCAACCCATAACATATACATACAAGGGGGCTTAGTATTTAAACTATAAAAAGGATCACATACAATATACCTTAGAATAGACATGTAAAGCTTTACTTACACAATATCAACAACAATCAGAGGGTTAGTCATATAATAATGGCATGCTATGCATGTGTTAGATTCAATTACTGTAAATCATAATTCATTACCAATATGTAATGGGGCCCAATTTTCACTGATCAATCTCATATACAAACAATCATGTGCATAATCCACCACCCTTATCTTTCCTACCCAACTAGAGCAACCAGAGCTCTCCTTGTTCTGGTTTTCACAAAAGTGTAAGGACCCGCAGTCCAATGAACACAATGATCAATCAACATCTCGTCAGAACGGGCACTCAACGGCCATAGAAAGTTGAAGTGTATCAGCGATTACCATGGGCTATCTGACGTCGGGCGTGAATCCAAGCCATTGGAGGTCCATCCCTGATATACTCCTAAGACTGCCCTTAGGGGATCGAGACGCCTGTTGTTTCTCTAGTGTATCCATCACTGTAAGCTCTAGGGGAATATTCCAGCATCCCTCCTCAACTCCAAATGCAATATGCCATATGCTCATATTATCACTAGGGTGCCCAAAGTCTAGACGGAACCTAACTCACATAGCGTATTTGTTCTTAAAGCGTGTAAGGTATCTAAGGCATAAAACTTTTTGTGTAGTAGGTGCTAAGGCCTAAAGATTCAATATTACCAAAAATTCATTTCATTAGAAATATCAAGATTGCTTTCTAAATGAATTTTATAAGAAAATTCTTTAGTATAAAATATTTAATTTATTGGTAAGATATAATAAAATATCTAAGTAAAAAGGAGTAATATAATTTCAATTATATTTCTTAAAATATGATCTTAAGAAAAATCAAGTTTTTCCCATTAAGAGAAAAAGGCAAGTATATTGTACTAGACTTAACCATTTATAAGTTCGTTTCGTTGTATTTACTTATGATAAACGAATTGATTTTTACTTCTAAAATTGCTCGTAAATCCTTAGATAAAAATATGTTATTATGATAAGTGAATTCTCCTAAATTTCTATTGAAGATAAAAGAATCCTTTCTTTTCTAACGTGAAGATACAAAGTAGTAAAACTCTGTTTCTTTATCAAAACATTATTTTTGTCGTATTTTATCTAGGAAATTCCAATTTGAGTGATTCCAAAGCCAAAAGTATTTAACTTTGAAAGTACTACTTAAGTATAGTAAAATTAAAAATGAATTCTACACAGAAAACAGCCTCTACACGAAAATTACCAAATGTCAAGGTTCGTTGTTCCAACATTCATAAAAATACGTTTTAAGAACAAATCGTGTGTCAAAATTCTTCCAACCAATTTTTTCTTCTTTGGGTATTTTTCTTATGCTCAAAATTCACTTCTTATACCCCAAATACTTCTCCAAAATAGTTTTACTAAATTCTTCCATTTCCCCTAAAAATGTGTTTTATATCGTTTCTAACGTTTCGTTCGCGCCTAAACTCGAGTCCCTTTTTATTCTTTTAGTATTTACCTCATTCATAACATTTTCATGATCATAAATATTTCTCAAATATATAATTATGCAGCAGCACCAATAATCCTAAAATTCATCAAGAATTACTTTCTAAAATTCTTGTAAATCACTTTCTTAAAGTCATAAACATATTATTTAATTTATACAACTAAAAGTCACTTGTGATTATTTTTATAAAAATTCCAAAATTGAAGTTTTATGTTAAAATTTATTTTTATCACATAATTTTCAAAGATTAAGTCATGCTACAAAATTTCAACCACAAAAACCATTTTTTTTAAAGTTTATACGTTAGGATCTAAAATTTTTAAGTTATTTAACTAACCATTAAAAATTTCCAGTAGCAACAAGAATCCATTATTAGATATAAAACTCATTTTAAGAGATTTCATATTTTCTAAAAATATCACTAACACAACAAGCCACCAATCAAGCCAAACAACACATAAATTAACAAGTTATCACATGCATATAGAGTTACAAACAAAAATCTGTAGCAATAAAATTCAAGTGTTAGTAATCTTCATAATTTAACTTTAAAATTTACGGGACGTAACAAAGACCATGGTGCAGCCATAATGCTCCTTAAAGATCTCATTTTTTCCAAGGATCTTCAAGATTAAACCATAAGAAGTTACGATCTTTAAGGGAGCATCAAGATATAAGTGCTAAGGAACACTTATATCTCACCATGCATGCATTAATTTATGGATCTTAAACAAGCAAAGTACTCCCCCTTACCACTAAAAGTTTCGTTCTTCAAGAGAAAGGTGGCAAAGACTTCAAGTGCTTTCTCCTAGGACTCTATCATATGCTTTATCAAAATAAGAAAAAAATGGGTGCATGGATGGTGAGGATTGACATGAATTTGATGGTGAAAAAAGAAGGAGAATGTTGCTGTTGGAAAAATTCAAGGAGAAAATATAATGTTTAGAAGTGGTGTTACATGAAGGCTAGGAGGGCTGGTGTGGTGATTTAGGATGGATGATGATAGGTGTATGATGATGATTTAGATGAATGGAACATGAGGAAATGAAGAAAAAGATTGCTGGAAATTTTGCTAAGTTGGAAGAAGAACAAAGCAAAAGAATAATGAAAGGAAAAATTTGCATGTGGTGCCTTGCTTCCCTAGGAGTCACACGACCATGTAAGTGAGTGGGAGAGGTGTCAAGCTTGTTTCATGCACTTGCTAGGTGTCCATTGCAGCTAGTGGTGAAGTGGTGAAGAGTTTTGCATGGCTGGGACAAGTGGCCAAGTGATGGAGTAACTTGATTGGTTTATGGTGCATGCAAGCTGAGGTGTCAAGTGTAGGGACAGTATCTTACTCGTGGGTTTAAGGGATCTTCTAGGCCAATTTTGAAAATAGGATAAACACAAAAGTTATTGAACTTTTTTGTCTCTTTAATTTTATATAAAGTACAAAAACATCCATTAAGAAATGAGAAAGTTATGACCCAAATACAAAAGGGGTGCAAGGATGTGACGGGATTTTTGTTCCCTGCTTAGACTATTTTTCTGGGCCAAATAGGTGGAGATTTGGGCTTTGTGTTCTTCATAAAAGTTATGGAGAATTGAGTTAAAAAAATTTGGTTAAGGCCTCATTCAACTTCATGGTCATGTGAGAGTGATATATGGAACATACTGCACCTAGTGCAAGCTATTGCTGGAAAAACATGAATTGATGTAGTGTTTTAATTTCTGGGATTTATGGGATGCGAATTGGCCTTTGTGGTCAACATAAAAGTTGTAGATAAATTTGATACAGATATTTTAGGACAAGAATGACTTGACTCCAATATCAGGAGAGAAAATTGCGCCTAAAATACATACAGATGCGCATTTTGGCTTACTTAGGTAACTTAAAATCAACGTTTTTAGGCTTGGTTGGTTACAAATGGGTATTGGGATCTTCATAAAAGTTGTTAAGAATGACACGAGGGATGTTTTGGGATAAAAAATAATTGACTCAAGTCCCATGGATTATTTATGAGCCAAAACCGGGGAGTTACACAGTTTTACTAACTTAAAATAAATACTTAGATATTTATATTAAATCACCTAATGTTTTATTTTATAAATCTTTGTTATTACAATTGTTATTAGACACATTATTATTGTTATCCTAATTATCTCAATTACTCACAAAATCTTTTTTTAAACAAAATATATAAACAAGTCGGTCGTAGCCCAATCATCAGTACACATAAAATTATCACAGAATACAAATAACTGGTCTCAAGGACCTAACACAAAAATGAGGGTTGTTACAAAGAGTGTGTGGCCTTGCGGTGTGTGAGAAAGAGAGGAAAGTGGTGTTTGAATTTTGAATGGTCCGATATGATGTGAAAGATTCTTGTACCGAAAGAAAAAAGTAGCGTCAGAGTTCTTGAGGCGACACGTGTCTAACATGACGAGGGTTAGGAGAGCCACATGCTGACACATGTCTTTGACAAGACGAGGGTTATATTTTATTTGAATCTAATGGTAACCATGTGTCCTGACATTACGAGGGTCGAGATTCTTGTGGCAACACATGGCTTGATGTGACGAGGGTCGGAATGATCTCGCACTGACACGTGTTTGACGAGATAAAGGTCAGAATGACCACAAGACGACATGTGTCCTATAGGCGATGAACGTGTGACACATGGCTTGTCGGGGTAGTGTGCATGTGACACTTATCAGTGCATGAGAGAGAATTCACCGAATGCTTGACGAGTAGCATTAATAGCGGAAGAAAATATGAAACACATGGCATATCGAGTAAGAGAAAAGCAAAAGTTCTCCCTTATTTTATTGGCTCTTGGCTGTGAAGATGGATTTCACATGATGGGGTCTATTTTATTCTTTTTCTTAATTCTCATTCCATAATCAGTTCGAAGGTTGGGGTTCCAAAAATTCATAGACTAATTAAATACTAATATTTTTATAAATAGTAACTTCTAAATAATATTATAAAAATTTACTCATATAGTAATAAAATACCCATGTATATTCACATATCACACAAACATTACTCATAGTCATAAGTCAATCATGACTCTATCCTTAATACTTAAATAAATCATGATAAATAACGATTAATCACCTAGACATAATACATTATATATATATAAGCCCCTTCTATGAAAATTGAGTTGTTACAAATAGCACTAATGCAATTCTAGATTAACAAGATCACATATATTAATTAAAATAAAACTAATCATGATACTTATTATGAATACATGTACTTATAATATACTCTTGTACCTTAAAATATGGAAAATATTTTTGGTTGTTGATAGGGAATGGGGATTTGGTTATTCGAGGAACCAGGGAACTCCTAAGAAATTGAGAGGAAGGGTTGAGAGGAATTAATCTTTTTTCTTATCATTCATTCTCATGCAACTAATTTATATGATTCTGTTACAACTATCATTTAGTTATTACAACTGGCACAGGACCCACTAGCTAACAACCACACCTAATTGGGTCACTAAACTAATGCTCATATAAGTCCCAATCTTTGGGTCTTGAAGTAATACGTGTGGGTCTGCTTGAAGTGTTCTAAACTAGTGTCTTGGATTAGGCTTGAATAGGTATGCTAGGACTGGATCTATCATCCCATCCCCAATCAAAAATCACCTTGTCCTCAAGGTGATATGCCTCCAAAATGTCCTCCCAAGACTCTTACATGGCATTTTCCAGAGGGAGGTCTTCCCATTGAACCAAGACCAACGTCTTTGACTCCCCAGAAATAGTCATTGTCTTCTTATCCAAAAACACCAACAGAGCAAGTACTAGAGAATCCTCCACCGTTGTAGTAGGCAGATCACCATGAGTGAGAGGAAAAGGCCCCTCATGTGGGTGAAGTTTTGAGTAATGAAAAACATTATGGAGTTTAACGTGCTCAGGAAGTCTCAAATTGTAAGCAACAGGTCCAACACGTTCTTCAATTTGAAACGGCCCATAGTAACGCTTAGCCAATTTTTCAGCGACTAGCAAAGGAAGTTTGACAGTATGGTTAGAGCTTTACATGTACCCAATTGCCTACTTCAAACTCCACATGTCTGTGCTTTGCGTCCGCCTGAGCTTTCATAGAGATTTAAGCCTTCAATAATTTCTGCCAAAGAAGTTATAGAGTACTTTCACGGCGAGTCAACATCTGATCAATAGCCTCAATAGAAGATTGCCCCAAGATATAGCCAGGAAAAGAAGGTGGTTCTTAGTCATAGACAATCTAAAATGGGGAATAACCAGTTGTATGAACACTGGTGTTATAACACCACTCTACCGAAGGAAGGAGAGAAGACTATATCGAAGGAATGTAATGATAAAAGGCTCACAAGTACTGCTCCAAAGTCCTACATGTGACCTCTATTTGGCCATCACTCTCCAGGTGATGCTGTTGACATCTGGAGTTTGGTGCCACTTGCCCGAAACAATTCCTTCCAAAAATTACTCAGAAAGATCATGTCTCGATATGAAATCAAATTCTGTGGCATCCCATGTAATTTTCCAACCATATTTATAAACAGTTCAGCTACTTTGTAGGCTGTGTACCTGGTTAGTAATGCTCCAAAATCAAACTCCGTGGCATCCCATGCAATTTTCCAACCATATTTGTGACTACCCGCATCAATTTACTTTTTATTTACACCCGGTTAATCATTTACACAATAATTTTTCACGTTTAATAAAAATTAACTCGGTCTTAATATAAAATAATATAAAATAATATTTACCTTTCTTAAATACATTCAAAATAAATAAAGCATACTCAAAATAACAATAACCGATCGGAAATAAAACAATAATAAAATAGGATCCAATCAGAATCAACGGAAGAAGGAAAACAAAGTCAGGGGTCATTCGCCTGAGCGAGACCCTGATGCGCTTAGGCGGAAGCCGAGAAGGTCACTTAGGCGAGTTCCGATTCGCTTTGGCGAATGCTACACTCTAAACCCAAGGGAACAAGACTTACAAGGAAAGTCAACAAGTCGGGTTTCACTTGAAAATAGGTCCACTCGGTCATCTCTCACTCGGGAACAGCTTAGCCTTCACTCGGAAAAGGGTCCCTCGGTTATGTATCACTAGGAAAATGCCCTAACCTTGCTTTACTCGGAAAAGGCTCTCTCGGCCATAACTCACTCGGAAACATTCTCACCCTCACTCGAAAGCACTCTAATCTTCACTCGGAAACATTCTACTCTTTCTTCACTTGGAAGTGATTCTCTCGGCCCTAGCTCACTCAGAGACATCCCTACCTTCCACTTAGAAGAGGATCTATCGGTTATTCTTCACTCGAAAAGGGACGAGGGATACACACTGGAACGAAACAGGCGCCGAATCAACCGGCCCTCGCTCGGACAAGAATAAATCCGTTCAGCAAGATTCGCCCGGTAATCGACTTTGCTACAGTAAACACTCGTGAAAATTAATACCAATCATATAACAACATAAATTCACATCCGATTAATTAGCATACCGATTCAAACTTAGTTCAACACACAACATGTAGCATCACACACTCGGAAAACTCATTATAGATATATATATTACACAATTCATTCAAAATCACTCGAGCCTTGGCATCAATCCTCCACTTGGCGCACCATAAAACATCCCATTTTTTTTTTTTTTACAAAAAAATTAAAAACACACAAGAACACGCTCTGATACCAAAATGTAAGATTCCAACCAGAACGTATGGAATGGAAGGGAATTAAAGTCACTCACAAGGCATCACAGCGGAAGAACAACAGCGCTTAAGCGAGCCCACAAAACGTTCACTCGCTCAAGCGAGATCCAACATCGCTTGAGCGAGACAGCCCAACACGCTTGGGCGAACACCCATTCGCTTAAGCGAACCCAACCAGAAACCTTCCTACCATTCACACTCGCTGGAGCGAAATCTCATTCGCTAAGACGAGTAACTCCACTCGGTATTCCTTCACTCGGATTCGGGACCACGTCCACTCGGGAGCTGTCCCCACATACATCATTTACCCGGTAATTACTTACTTAGCCAAATTACAATTATACACACACGGGCGTATTTCACTCGGAAAATGATCCCCTCGGATACTCCACTCGGAGTCCATAAGCTTTCCCTCACTCGGAGCATTTCCCAAGTCCATTACCACTCGGTATAATTCAATCTCAATTCACTCGGAATACATTATTCATTCTGCACTCGGTATAATTTGATCTTCCCCACTCGGAGATCACCATAACTCACATCTTAACCATTCATCACTCGGGTAATACATTAACCCATTCCCACTAGGAGAAACCACCAAGTTAAGTCACACTCGGACTCATTCAATACTTAGCCACTCGGAATATGTAACATTCACTCGGTATACAATTATAGCCTCGTTCACTCAGAAGAGGACTCCTAGAATACCTCAATCAATACCATCACAACTACTCTTCCCTCGAAAGAGGCTCACTCGGGATTTCCCACTCGGGAATATCCAAACCCTTATCACTCGGGGTTTACTCATATTTTTCACTCGGTAATGTTTAGGCCTATGATTACTCGGGAAATTCTCCCATCAAATCCCACACAGAATGGGTTCATCAAAAGGAGTTTCTCTCAGAAACCTTTTAAGTCTTCTCCACTCGGAAAAGAAGGCCCAATCACTATAGCCTCACTCGGAATCATTAACTTAACATTATTTTATACATTCAACACTCCTCAGCCGATACCAATACATGTTATCAATATATCCATATATATATATATAGCCATACACTCAGAATACTTATCATCTTAACATTATTCATTCACCAACCCTTATTATCCGATACAAGTACATGATATCAATGAAAACCATATATATATATATGAACATGCACTCGGATTCCTATACATATATATTTGTATTCATTATACATCATTGTTAGGAGCCGGCCAAGGCTTTAATATGACCACATACAATCGGTACAATATACTTGTACACTACAACAGCACAAATACCCATCACTCGAGTTAAGGCCTTCGCATCAATCCGAGACCGACCTGCACATACTGAAAAATGGTGTAGGGGTGAGCTTTTACATATTAAATGACAGTTATTGACTCGGATTAATCTCAGAATCCTCAACCATGCAATAACATATATCATCAATCAAACATACACTGCCATTTAACATGGACATTCACATAACATCTTCCGATCGGGATTTACCCATTTCACTCAGCTATGAAGCACAACATCCTCAATAACAAAGTATTCATCCAATCGGATTTCACCCCAAATCTATTCCAATCAATATCAGTAATGTTTAAACTCCGAGCCTCGCTCAAGGAGAGTGCCTGAGCCCCGCTTAAAGGTCTTAATCATATCCTCACACATATTCATCTGATTGTCGATTCAACAACAAGCGTCCAATGCTTTATGCTCCAAGCATTTCCAGTGGCGAATCGGATGCATACGGTCTCATTCATCAGGCGTCCAACGCCAATGCACTCGGCATTGCCTTGAGTCCAACCCAAGGTCTTTCATCAAGCGTCCAATGCTTAGTGCCCTCGGCACTGCCTCGAGTCCAACCCGAGGTCTTTCATTATATTTAACACGTATTCATCTGATTGCCGATCGGTATTAAGCGTCCAACGCTATATGCACTCGGCATTCCCAATGGCGAATCAGATGACCCACATCTCATACACTCGGCAATCACAATGCCATCCACTCGGATTATCCTTACAACAAGCATCTCATGCTTTCTCATATAACATTCCACTCGGAAATCAACACTAGTAAGCATCTCATGCTATTCCATATAAAATTCCACTCGGAATTAACATTGCAGTCCCCATTCTATGCACTCAGCATTCGCATATTCAATGTCAAGCATCACATGCATTTAAACACACCTTCACACACGGGGACCAATAAAAGACCACACAATGCACTCGACATTCATAATATGCATCTCATACATTTAACATAACCACAACATGCATCATACATCATATGGACGGAATCATAACAACATCATACAGACCACCATGGTCACAAATAATACAAATATCCGGGCGTTGCATATGCTACAACACATCACTCAACATATTTCAAACATAACACAACACATTAAAGCAAACCACCCGGAACCCGTCCATAAACCATGCATTTGAGATGCAAAAGCCCCCTTACCTGGAATGAAGATCCCAGCAACTCCTTGGGCTTCCAGGTCCGACCAACTGCTCCTTGGTCACACGTTCTCAACATAACGACTCGGCCCCAGCCTTTAGCAGCACTCTGCTCGTAGCTTTGGAGAACCAACTCTGTCTCCACTCGAGCATCAAAGCCTCCAAGGCTCAACTCTGTCCTCACCCAGCTCAGTGGAGGACTCCCAACACGGTTCTTCACTTGGACAGCCCAGTCCTCACCAAAGATGGAGGACATCCAAGCTTCCAAGCACCCAACCATGCCTTCTTCCACATAAGAGCAGCACAGCCTCAACACAGTGGACCATCTCCAACTCCGAGGCAACCACACGCTGCTACAGGCTCCCAAACTGAGCCTCATACAGCCCCATCAAATGGAAGAAGAAAAACCAGGGGGGAGAAGAAGCAAAAGCTTCAGAGAGTTCTAGAGAGAACCAAGAGCGTTTCTCTCATCAGAACATGCACCAAGGAAAAAAATAAATAAAGTGAGAGGGGAAATATGAGACCGAAGCCTTATCATCTCACAGCCCCATCAGCATCAGTTCACTTCCGTCAATCAACAGCCACATCCTCATGTAATGCAGTCCCATCAGCCATCATTAATCACATTCAGCGTGATTAAAGAGAGAGGGAGAGAGGACCGAAGTTCTCATTCACCCACCAAGGGCACATAGGTCATTATTGGCATTATTATTATTATTATTATTAAATCAATATTCTTAATTATATAATTAACCTTAATTAAAAACCGGGATGTTACACCTCCAGGGCTCCGACCTCTTCCCTGTCACTGGTTACTAAATTGAAAACCACAGCAAGGGTGAGTGTTTGGCATCATAATTAATCTAGAACGGAAATTAACAATTTACATGTATATAAACTCCGCTCGATTACTTTATTATCAAATTGAAAGTCACACAGCAGATAACTCACACTCGGCAAGTATAAAAATTCATTCGGTAAATACAACAAATTGTACTTGGCAAATTATCAAGTCATACTCAGCAAATATAACAAATTGAACTTGGCAAATATAGCAACTCATTCAGCAAATATAACAAACTGTACTCGGCAAATACATCAAGTTGCACTCGGCAAATATAATTAATCACAACTAATAATTCAATTGTCACCACTGACTCTCATACAAAACTGACGCCTAGTATCCGGATACTAAAGGATCGGCCTTTAGCTAGGGGTCCTACTTGACACTCCGTGAACCCTGCTTGGTTCACCGAGTCCTGCTTGACTCTCCACCTCGACCACTGGGTCCTGCTTGACCACTGGGTACAAAAACCACACCAGAAATAAGGGGCTATACATACCGTCGGCCATCCCACACCACATAATCACATATTCACATTTCTCATACATCACAAGTGGCCATTAATAACATCATATACTTATCACACGAGCGACCTGCTTGTCAAGCCCGGTATCACATTGCCACTACACCGATTATCACAGCATCAAATATTTCACTCAATCAGCTTAAGCCACACACACATGATCCTCAACCGATCGGTATCCATACTCACATGCATACACATACACATATAATTTTCGTTCAGTAATATCTTCTTACCATTTTCACAATCAATTTAATAACTCGGACTCACAGCATGTCCTATTCTAATTAATTATAACCTGAGCACCCCCTTTACCTCGGTTCCAAGCTTCGACAATCTGCTCCTAGTGTCGATTATGTCCTCTAAGCACTGGGTTCACTGTTTCACTTCCGAATCCAACACCAGCTCCGTCAATCAGCCTTTCGGTGTTCGATCTGCTACCTATAAGGTCGGGATGCAAACTCGTTAATGTCGCACCACCCACACAGTTTAACGACCATTTTTGAGCTCACACTCACCAGAGGAGTGGGGAATAGACCCGTACTCAGCCATGCATGGCCACTCGGTTTAACAGAGAAAACGAAAGGGACAAGGTAACACAAATATAAACGGTTCAATGGACTCACCTTGAGACCACGGTCACGGAAATAGGGTTATCACAGGGTTTTGATGCAAAATAGAGCTCCCCTCAGACCATGCAGCTCGCAGCGATGGAGGAAGAAGAAGAACAGAAACTGAAGCAGGAAGAAGAAGAAGAAGAAGAAGTGGTTCGCGTGAATGTGAGTGAATGAGGGAAGAGAGAGAAAAACCACCTTTATTCAAGGCTCAGGGGCAACCGGTAACTTCCCCAACCGGTCACTTCCCCCTTTCCTTTGCAATTTCATTAAAAATCTTAATCAGCTTTTCTCTTCTTCTAATCACACTTCATTTAATCCTTTTAAAATTAATCAATCATATGATTTTACTTATTTTTATACTATTTAATTATTTATAATTACCTAACAATTCATAAAAATATCAAATAATTCTCTAAAACATTTATTAATATTTTCCACTCATCATAATTTCACTAAATTGTCCGGGATGTTACATCCACCCCCCCTAAAAAGGGATTTCGTCCCTGAAATCAACGCACCTATTGAAAAAGATTGGGGTACACCCGTCTCATGTCCGATTCCAATTCCCAAGTGTAGGTTACCCCATTCAGATTTTACCACTTCACCTTCACTAATGGCACTTCCTTGTTCCTTAGCCGTTTGGTCTGATATTCCTCAATACTGATCGGTGTAACTTCCACCGTCAGGTCCTCCTTCAATTCAATAGAGTCACTTGGCACAATTATCCAATCACACGGAATATACGCTCGGAGTTGTGATACGTGAAACACATTGTGGATGTTAGTCAACGACTGGGGAAGATCCAGTCGGTAAGCAACATCATCGATCCTCTCCAATATTTGATACGGTCTGATGTATCTCGGATTAAGCTTTTGGCTCTTCAATATCCGACCTACACCTTTGGTCGGTGAAACCTTCAGGAATACCCAGTCACCCACCTGAAACTTAAGTGGTCTATGCTGATTGTCATAGTAACTCTTCTGTCGGTCTTGGGCAATCTTTATTTTCTCTCGGATCAGAGTAACTTGTTCATTCATCTCTTGGATTAACTCGGGCCCCAGATGAATGGCATCGCCATTCTCATTCCAACACAATGGCGTACGACACCTCCGACCATATAAAGCTTCATACGGAGCCATTCCAATGCTACTATGATAACTGTTGTTGTATGCAAACTCCACCAAGGGTAAATATCTTTCCCATGAGCCGCCCTGCTCCAATACATAAGCTCTCAGCATATCCTCAAGAGTCTGTATAGTCTGTTCCGACTGACCATCAGTCTGAGGATGATAAGCTGAGCTCAGTCTTAGCTCAGTACCCAATTCTTGCTGCAGACTTCCTCAAAATTTAGAGGTAAAATGAGGATCCTGATCAGAAATAATACTCGAGGGTACACCGTGCAATCGTACAATCTCAGCAACGTACAGCCTAGCCAGTCGGTCCAACGACCATTTCATGTTCATCGCCAAGAAGTGAGCACTCTTAGTTAGTCGGTCAACAATCACCCAGATTGCATTATACCTGGATTGGGTACGAGGTAACCCAAATACGAAGTCCATGGTAATACTCTCCCACTTCTAAATTGGAATCTTCGGAGGTTGAAGCAAGCCTGGGGGTCTCTGGTGTTCAACCTTGCATTTCTGGCATATCACACACGACTTCACATACTCGGTTATTGCCTTCTTCATTCTCGGCTACCAGAATTCCTTCTTTAAATCGTGGTACATCTTTGTAACACCGGGATGAATACTCAAAGAACTCCTGTGTGCTTCAGCCAGCACGGCTTGCCTGAAATCACTGTTTGCAGGCACCACCACTCGGTCTCGGAATCTCCAAATTTCTTCATTACCCTGAGTTAACTCCATATCCTTGCCTCTTGCTTGAGTGTCAAGCAGTCCCAGCAACTCCTCATCGTCTTTTTGGGCCACAGCTAAAGATTCCAGAAATTCATTGGAGATCTTCAGCATTCCGACTGTCATCTGGTTTGGAGCGTTCATAATAACTCCAATGTTCATATCCCGAAAGCTCTCCAACAGTTCTTGCTCTTTGCCCATCAAGAAAGCCGCGTGAAATACCTTTCTGCTCAGCGCATCGGCAACAACATTTGCTTTTTTCGGGTGATGCCTCAAATTAAAGTCATAATCCTTCAGGTACTCCACCCATCTCCTTTTTCTCATATTTAGCTCCTTCTGGTCGAATAAGTACTTCAAGCTCTTGTGGTCACTAAACACCACAAAGTGAGACCCATATAGATAATGGCGCCAAATCTTCAATGCATACACCACTGCCGCAAGCTCAAGGTCATGAGTCGGATAGGTCTGTTCATGTGGCCTCAATTGCCTTGAAGCATAGGCAATCACCCGGTCGGATTGCATCAGCACACATCCTAAACCAAACTTGGATGCATCGCAATACACTACAAATTCCTTTGTCACATCAGGCAGTGCAAGCACAGGGGCAGTCATCAAACACCGTTTAAGAGTCTGGAAACTCAATTTGCACTTTTCCGACCATACAAATGGACTCTCCTTTCTTGTCATCTGAGTCAGAGGAAGCGCTATCCGAGAAAATCCTTCAATGAAACGCCGATAATACCCAGCCAATCCGAGGAAGCTCCTAATCTCAGTTACCGACCTAGGCCTTTCCCAAGCCATAACCGCCTCAATCTTAGAAGGATCAACTTAGACGCCCTCTCGGGAAATCACATGCCCCAAGAATTATACACTACCTTCCCAGAAATCACATTTGGATAATTAAGCGTACAACCTCTTCTCTCGTAGTATCTGAAGGATGACTTGAAGATGTTGAGCATATTCCTCAACCGACTTCGAGTACACTAATATGTCATCAATGAATACCACCATAAACTGGTCCAAGTACAGTTGAAAAATCTGATTCATGTAGTCCATGAAGATAGCAGGAGCATTCGTCACTCCAAAGGGCATTACAACATACTCGAAGTGCCCATACCGAGTCCGAAACGCCATCTTCGGAATATCTTCCAACTTCACCCGTATTTGGTGATATCCCGACCTCAAGTCGATCTTAGAAAATACAACAGCGCCTCGCAACTGGTCCAGTAAATCATCGATCCATGGCAATGGACATTTATTCTTAACCGTCAATTTATTCAGCTATCGGTAATCGATGCATATCCGCATACTACCGTCCTTCTTTTTCACCAACAGTACAGGAGCGCCCCACGGTGAAGCACTCAGTCGGATAAAGCCCTTTTCAAGCATCTCATTCACTTGTTTCTTTACTTCGGTCAATTCCACCGAAGACATCCTATAAGGCGCACGGGACACAGGCTCGGCCTTGGGAATCAAGTCAATGGAAAAATCAATCTCCCGACTGGGAGGCAACTCTGGAATTTCTTCCAGGAATACATCAGGGAATTCACATACCACTGGAATATCACTCGGCATAAGATTATACCGACCCTCCGAAGTAAATAAAATAACATAGGTGGCGGAGACATCACTCACCACGTTCTTGGTGTCGAGTTCCTGGGAGAAAATGATAGTTTTCCAATAGCAGTCCACCATCATATGGTTAGCAGCTAACCAATCGAGACCTAAGATAACATCTAGGTTCTTCAATAGCATACAAATAAGATTCACCAGGAAGGTACGATCTTCAACTTGCATCGGCAATTCCCCACACATGGTTGCACAGAAGGTTGAGCCAGTAGGAGTGGAGACAATAAGAGCATTCTCCATTAACACAATCGGCAAACCAAGCCGTCATACATAACTCTCAGAGATAACTGAATGGGTCACGCCTGAATCATAAATTACATCAACAAGATAGCCATGGATGAGGCACTTACCCTGTACCAAGTTGTCATTTCTTGCAGCTTCCGAGGCATCAAAAGCAAATACTTGCCCGGTCATGACATTCTGAGCGCCACTGGATTGGGTATCTAATCTTCCCGAGTGTTGGCCTCTACGACCAGCACTGTGTCTACCTCCTCTCAGAAAACTGGCACCCCGAGTCCCAGAAGGGTTGGCTCGATTGCCATGCCCACTAGGTTGCTGCCTCTATGGGCAATCGTGCCTAAGGTGTCCCGGTTGTCCACATTGGAAACAAACGATCTGATTAGCCTGACAGTATTTTACAATATGGCCCTCCTGGCCACAATTGTAGCATGCACGGCTACCAGACTGGCTACCCGAACGGCCAGTAGAAACCCGACCAGAAGAGGAAGAGGACGTAGCGGAAGACTTTCCGCCATGAAAGAACTGACCCATCCTCTTGAAGCTGAATCCTTTTGCCTTCAGTGGCTTCTTATCTCTCGGCTGAGATGCCCTCTGTAACTACACTTCTTCCGTCAGCCTAGCCTTGTTTACTAGAGTCGGATAACCCCGAATCTCCATCGGCACAATTACGCTACAGAGTTTAATCCGTAATCCCGCCTCATACTTGGCACACTTGCTACCCTCAGTTCCTTCCAATGAGAAAGGGTGGTAGAAATCACACAGCTCGTCAAACTTGGTGGTGTACTCGGCCACTGACATTCAGCCCTGTTCCAACCTCAGAAACTCTATTTCCTTTCGAATTTTGTAGTTATCCGGGAAGTACTTGACAAGAAACCTCCTTCGGAAATTTGTCCATACCAGCGGTTCACTCGCCGCATTCATCTGTACCTTGGTCTGAGACCACCCTACTCTAGCCTCGTCCTTCAATTAATAAGTGGCGAACTGAACCTTCTGCTCCTCCGAGCACTCGAAATACTCGAACGCTTGTTCAATTTCTCTGATCCAAACATACGCCCAGTCATAATCGTGCCCTCCTTTGTAGGCAGGGGGATTCCTTTTCAGGAATTTATCAAGAGTGGGACCAGATTCGGTCCTACTAATCAACTGGGTAAACTTTGAGAAGAAATCATCTCCTCCACCAGAACTGGTCCCTTCGGCCATAATGTAATTCTACAATGAACAAACACATCACCATTAATAACCAATGCTCTACCAGGGAGTCAGATATTTACCTTACACATAACAAATACAACGCCGCTAAAGTGCCAAGGGAATGATGCCAAGCTGCACAAACAACCACAAGCACAATACAATAGAATACAAACAGCCCAGTATAGGACTCACACAATCACTGGGTTGACCCATGCACTCTGCTCTAGAAAGAACCGCTCTGATACCAACTGTGACGACCCACGTCAATTTACTTTTTATTTACACCTGGTTAATCATTTACACAATAATGTTTCACATTTAATAAAAATTAACTCGGTCTTAATATAAAATAATATAAATAATATTTACCTTTCTTAAATACATTCAAAATAAATAAAGCATACTCAAAATAACAATAACTGATCGAAAATAAAACAATAATAAAATAGGATCCAATCAGAATCAACGGAAGAAGGAAAACAGAGTCAGGGGTCATTCGCCTGAGCGAGCCCTGATGTGCTTAGGCGGAAGCCGAGAAGGTCACTTAGGCGAGTTCTGATTCGCTTGGGCGAATGCTACACTCTAAACCCGAGGGAACAAGACTTACAAGGAAAGTCAACAAGTCGGGTTTCACTCGGAAATAGGTCCACTCGGTCATCTCTCACTCGGGAACAGCTTAGCCTTCACTCGGAAAAGGGTCCCTCGGTTATGTATCACTAGGAAAATGCCCTAACCTTGCTTTACTCGGAAAAGGCTCTCTCGGCCATAACTCACTCGGAAACATTCTCACCCTCACTCGAAAGCACTCTAATCTTCACTCGGAAACATTCTACTCTTTCTTCACTTGGAAGTGATTCTCTCGGCCCTAGCTCACTCAGAGACATCCCTACCTTCCACTTAGAAGAGGATCTATCGGTTATTCTTCACTCGAAAAGGGACGAGGGATACACACTGGAACGAAACAGGCGCCGAATCAACCGGCCCTCGCTCGGACAAGAATAAATCCGTTCAGCAAGATTCGCCCGGTAATCGACTTTGCTACAGCAAATACTCGTGAAAATTAATACCAATCATATAACAACATAAATTCACATCCGATTAATTAGCATACCGATTCAAACTTAGTTCAACACACAACATGTAGCATCACACACTCGGAAAACTCATTATACATATATATATTACACAATTCATTCAAAATCACTTGGGCCTTGGCATCGATCCTCCACTTGGCGCACCTCCAAGGCTCTGACCTCTTCCCTGTCACTGGTTACTAAATTGAAAACCACAACAAGGGTGAGTGTTTGACATCATAATTAATCTAGAACGGAAATTAACAATTTACATGTATATAAACTCCATTCGATTACTTTATTATAAAATTGAAAGTCACACAGCTGATAACTCACACTCAGCAAGTATAAAAATTCATTCGGTAAATATAACAAATTGTACTCGGTAAATTATCAAGTCATACTCAGCAAATATAACAAATTGAACTTGGCAAATATAGCATCTCATTCAGCAAATATAACAAACTACATTCGTTAAATACATCAAGTTGCACTCGGCAAATACAATTAATCACAACTAATAATTCAATTATCACCACTGACTCTCATACAAAATTGACGCCTAGTATCCGGATACTAAAGGATCGGCCTTCAGCTGGGGGTCCTACTTGACACCTGACAGGGCCCGCAAGCGCACGGGTTATGTCGCGTAATATAAAAGATTATCGTTCTCCACAGGGACTGTGTTCAAAGTACCAGCATATTGAAATTTAATTATCCACACAATTGATTTTTAATGTTTTTGTAAAATAAAACACAAATTAAAAATAAATTTAGAAACAAAATTTACTTGACACTTAAAAAGCAGAGTTGAGAGTATCTTGGGATTTCGGGGGATCAAGACTCTATTTTATGTTAATGAATTTTAACTTTTCATAAATAAGAATCAAATTAAGTTTCCAAGAAGGATTTTCCTTAAGCTAATTAATATGTTCCTCTCGGAATCCTATTAATGTATCTAGCCTATGGAAAGCGCTGCTTAATCCTTAGAAAAGACCCATTATCGTTTTGTGAAAATCCCTTATTTATTCCCCAAAAGATTTTGATTACTTTCACGGTTTTACCGAGGTCACAAAAAGTATTTCAAAACCTTAGTCTTAGTTAAAAAACTTTCCAGTAACAATAAATCTCTCGATTCTATTAATTACTTAAACTTACTAATATACCACAAGCATACAGTTTTATCACTTAGGTTCTTGTTAGGAATTACTAAGAGCATTGAGCATTTTTTAAACTAAATGGAAAACAGAAATTTATTTAATTCCAAGTCAAAATAACATTATCATAAAATATTATCACACCCCCTTCATCCCAAGATAATTAATTTAGTTACTCATGAAATAATTCAAATTCATATACATGATGGAAAAATAAAATATACAAGACATGGTAAAAATAAAGACTTACGGGTTTCTCCAAAAGCTTAGAATAATTTTGCCACTGTATTTCCTTGTTGCAATATTCCTCCACCAATTACAAATTGGAATACTCAATTTCACAACCCTCACAACTCTTACAAAACAAAAAGAAAAAGAAAAGAAAAAGAAAATAAAAAAAAGAAACGGGACAGAAAAAAGAAAAAGAAAGAGAAAGAAAATAAAAAGAGAAAGAGAAGAAACAGAGAAAGAAAATGGAAGAGAAAGAAAAGGAAGAAAAAAGAAAAGAAAAGGAATGAAGAAGAAAACGAAAGAGAAAGGAAAAAAGAAAATGGAACGAAGCTGATCAGATGCTAGAAGTGACGCTTCAGACCTCCCCCCTATTTATAGAAATGGGGAACGGTGGCTAGTGGGGCTTTTTTTATTATTTTCTTGTTGGCCGCCCCACGAGATCAGCTTGGATACAGCCTGGATAGTGTGGTGAAACAGCTTGGATGGTGACAACTATAGGGAGCGGCGGCTAGCTCTTTTGTTTTGTTGTCAGCCGCCCCCTCATAAGTCAAGGATCCACTTAGATAGTGGAAATCCAAGTCAGCATGGGCAATCGGTGGAAATATAGAGTCGGTTTTCTCCTTCTGACTCAGATTTAGTGCCTCAGTCGGTATCCACCCATAGTGGGAAATAATCTGAGTGGAAAAGGTGCTCTTCGTACACAAAAGACCGAGTGGCATTCATCAGGAGCATTGTTCATTCAGTGTTGCTTTTCTCGGTGTTGCTTTGCTGGACGGTGTTGAGAGGAGCCGGTGTGCAATTGGATGGAGTCGGTGTTGTGGCTGTGAAGAGAGCTGGACGAGCAAAGCAATTCTGATTGAAACATTCAATCGGAAGCGATTAAAGAGTGACTCGAAACCGATTGAAACATTCATTCGGAACCGATTGAAAAGTGACTTACTCGGGATCGGGAAGTTTTCATTCAAATGATTCATTCGGCATCCTCAAAATGTTTTACTCGGCTATGTCTCTGGAATTGAACCACTCGGACATATTCATTCGGACATATTTACTCAAAAGTTCGACTTGCTTCTCACTCAGAATTGCCTCAATCGTCAATTAGCCCATTCGGTTGTATTCACTCGGGAGTTGGCTTTGCCTTTCACTCACGAATTTTGGAACTTGAGAGAATCTGGAATCTGGCCGATAGAAGCTCTTCCCAGGTCTGAGCTTTGCTTTGCTCGGAAATGCAACTCTCTGCCCCCAACTCACTCGGAAGTGCCCCTCACATGTAACTCACTCGGAAGTGCCTTCCTTGGAGACATCTCACTCGGGCTTAGTTTGAAACTTGAGAGTCTGCCCGAAAAGACTCATTCCCGATCAGACTCTTTTCCTTGCTTGATAAGACACTTTCTCCAAAACTCACTACTCGGAAAGGCCTTGCCTGACAATTGTTCTTCTGCAGTTCAAATTTTTTTCATTCGGAATCAACTCACTCGGGAGTCTTCCACTCGGAGACAATTTTGCCCAGAAGAAGCAGTTGTTCCCCAAATCAGACTCGCTTCAATCAGTAATTCTTCACTCGGACAAATAGCTTTGGGCGGTAATTATTCTAAGTCAGTGTCTTTTTCACTCAGAGTGGTTGCAGTCGGACAGCTTCCACTCAGATTCACCTCCAACCGAGACATATTCCTTCAAGGTCAGCCATTTTTCACTCGGAATGGCTTTGATAGGGAACCATCCACTCGGATTTACCTCCAACAGGGAAGTATTCCACTCGGCAACGCTCCATTCAGAGTCATCCTTCTCGGATTTGATCATTTCTAAGTCTTCCTACTCGGATTTGATCATTCTGAGTCAGAATTCAGCATAAATAGAGAGTTCTTTCCACTTTGGGCTTGTTCTTCTTGTTTTTTTATCATTTTATGGTCGTTTTTCCCTTGTTATTGACCCTTTTATTACCTTAATTTCTACAAAATAACATACCCAAGTAGAATATAGTGGAAAGAAAGCAAAAATCATAATAAATAAAGGAAATACAGTGCATAATGATTAAAATCCTAAGTAAACTAGATCTAATTTATTGTGTTATAAAGCACTTATCAACACCCCATGAACCCTGCTTGGTTCACCGAGTCCTGCTTGACTCTCCACCTCGATCACTGGGTCCTGCTTGACCACTAGGTAGCTCAACTGGGTACAAAACGCACAGGAGCCGGAAATGAAGGGCTATACATACCGTCGGCCGTCCCATACCACATAATCACATATTCATATTTCTCATACATCACAAATGGCCATTAATAACATCATATACTCATCAGACGGGCGACCTGCTTGTCAAGCCTGGTATCACATTGCCACTACACCGATTATCACAGCATCAAATATTTCACTCAATCAGCTTAAGCCACACACACACAATCCTCAACCGATCAGTGTCCATACTCATATGCATACACATACACATATAATTTTCGTTCAGTAATATCTTCTTACCATTTTCACAATCAATTTAATAACTCGGACTCACAGCATGTCCTATTCTAATTAATTATAACCTGAGCACCCCCTTTACCTCGGTTCCAAGCTTCGACAATCTGCTCCTGGTGCCGATTACGTCCTCTAAGCACTAGGTTCACTGTTTTACTTCCGAATCCAGCACCAGCTCCGTCAATCAGCCTTTCGGTGTTCGATCTGCTACCTACGGGGTCGGGATACAAACTCGTTAACGTCGTACCACCCATACAGTTTAACAACCATTTTTGAGCTCACACTCACCAGAGGAGTGGGGAACAGACCCGTACTCAGCCATGCATGGCCACTCGGTTTAACAGAGAAAACGAAAGGGACAAGGTAACACAAATGTAAACGGTTCAATGGACTCACCTTGAGACCACGGTCACGGAAATGGGGTTATCATAGGGTTTTGATGCGAAATGGACCTCCCCTCAGAGCATACAGCTCGCAGCGATGGAGGAAGAAGAAGAACAGAAACTGAAGCAGGAAGAAGAAGAAGTGGTTCGTATGAATGTGAGTGAATGAGGGAAGAGAGAAAAACCACCTTTATTCAAGGCTCAGGGGAAACCGGTAACTTCCCCAACCGGTCACTTTCCCCTTTCCTTTGCAATTTCATTAAAAATCTTAATCAGCTTTTCTCTTCTTCTAATCACACTTCATTTAATCCTTTTAAAATTAATTAATCATATAATTTTACTTATTTTCATACTATTTAATTATTTATAATTACCTAACAATTCATAAAAATATCAAATAATTCTCTAAAACATTTATTAATATTTCCCACTCATCATAATTTCACTAAATTATCCGGGATGTTACAATATTGATAAACAATTCAGTTACTTTGTAGGTTGTGTACCTGGTTAGTAATGCTCCAAAATACATCGCTTTAGAGAATCGATCTACAACAACCAATATGGTACTGTTACCTTTGGATAGTAAGAGACCAACAATGAAATGTAAAGAAAGGTCTTCCCATACCCTTGTAGGTGGAGGAATTGGGTGCAGCAAGCCCACAGGTTTCTTAGTGATGTATTTTACTTGTTGGCAGGTTAAACATTCTTTCATAAATTGCTTGATGTCTTTCCTCATTGTATTCCAATAGAAATTCTCTTGTACTTGTGTAAGAGTCTTAGTAAAACCCAGATGACCCCCGACCAGCGTAGCATGAAATTCAGTTAACAATGTTTGCTTGAGAGCACAATCTGAAAGAAGCCAAATCTTATGTTTATAGAACACCAAATCATTACTGAAAATATACTCAGAATTAATTGTGGGATTTGCTTCAACTTGCTCTTTAAGTTGTATAAAACTGGCGTTTATGGATAGAGTGTTTCGTAATTCCTCCAGAAAAGTGAAGTGAGGAACGGACAAGGACAACATTAAGTGAAAAGAAGGATCTTTAAGTCAAGATATAGCATCTGCTACTTGGTTCAAACTCCCTTTCTTATACTGAATTTTATAGTCATAGCCCATGAGTCTTGACACGTATACTTGCTGTTCAAGAGTTTGCACAACCTATGTGAGTAATTCCTTCAAAGGCTTATGATCAGTTTGGATGATAAAATGATGCCCCATAAGGTATTGTCGCCATTTCTTAATGGCAGTAAAAATGGCATGAAGTTCTCTGATGTAAGTAGAGATAACTAATGGTTTTGGACAGAATGTTTTATTGAAATAAGCTGAAGGGTGTTCATTTTGTACCAAGACAACTCTCATTGCAATCCCTAAGGCGTCGGTTTGCACCATAAATACTGATGAGAAATCTGAAAGTGCCAACACTGGTGCTACTGTCATCGCTGTCTTCAAGGCCACAAAAGCATTTTGAGACTCGTCAGACCAATTAAAGACATCTCATTTAAGCAGAACAGTGAGTAGAGCTGCTATGTTGTAAATTTCCTATAAAAGTGTGTCAATCCCAAAAATCCTTTCAGAGCTAACATGGTTTTTGGAGTTGACCATTCAACCATTGCTTTACTCTTGTTAGGATCAGGGGAAACCGTGCCATTCATAATGAGATGGCCAGGGTATGCAACTTGGGAAGTAGCAAACGAACACTTAGTCATCTTTAATCTGAATTTAACTTTAAAAAGTAACTCAAAGACTACCTTTAAGTGATGAAGATGCTCTACAAAAGATGCATTGTAGATCAATATGTCATCAAAAAACACAATGATAAATATGCAAAAATGAGGATGAAATAACTCATTCATTGTCGCCTAAAACATTGTTGGAGCATTGGATAAACTAAATGGAAGCACTCGAAACTCATAATGCTCGTCATGTGTTTGAAAAGTTGTTTTGTGAATATCTTCTAGTTTCATACGTATCTGATGATACCCCTAAAGAAGGTGGAAATGCCCTGAAAATAGGGGTAAATGTTTTGTGATTTTAAAAACCATTATTTAAAGAGGGAATAAAGTGGTGAAGCTTTAATTCAATACCCTGGACCTATAAGAACCTATCTCATATATAGAGATATGAGACGGTGAAATTAAAATTAAATCATGAGTAATTCTCAATCAAACACAGTGAAAAGATCATTTGAATTGATGTTGTATGATTGGATTTAAAGAGAGTGGATTTCATCAAGTTTAATGGTTCATAATATGTTAAATATACTTGTAAGATGATGCAACAAGAAACCTTGATGCAAAGGAAAATCAAAATAATTGAAGAGAGACATCAGGAGAATCAGGGAGCATCACGCTTAAGCGGAGCCCCCACACACTTGGGTGAGGTCGCAGGCCCACGCTTGGGCGCCCTTCCCCCTACGCTTGAGCATGGAAAACATGGAGCATCAGGGCACGAGCGCGCTTGAGCGCGCTGCTCATGCTTGAACGAGAGCGCCCCATGACATGGGTCACGCTTAAGCGTGCCACACCTGCCCAGCCAGCGCACACCCTTTTCGCTTAAGCGAGAAGTTCTCGCCTAAGTGAGATCACTCCAGTAGCTCACCCATCACCACTTGCTTAGGTGAGACTCCCTTGCTTGAGCGAGGATGCAACAGAATAGTTTCCCCTGGCGCGCGCTTGAGCGAGTCTACTCTTCACTCGAGCTAAAATTGGACAGTGAGCAAACATCAGATATAGGGGATTCTTGCTTGAGCGAGGATTCTTCTCGCTTGAGCGAGTTTAGCAATTTATGCAAAAACTCAAATATCTCAAACAACTTCATACATCAAAATCAATCCTATTGGAAAGTGGTTCAAGTTAGCAATCTATATATATATATATATATATATATATATATATATATATTAACATCCATTTAGGATTGATTTCAATTAACCTCATACCCCAGTTTTCATCCCTTTTATCAATTGCATAACATTGAATTACTATCATTTCACTTATACTGCATAAAGGTCAAGTTTTATGGAAATGTATCATTCATCCATTAAATTGGGTAGTAAATCCACATCATAATTGTTCATCCAACAATCCTGAGGTTATACATAAAAATTAGCCAAACATTGGGTCCAATTTTCACCTATGACCTACAACATCATCATTCAACAATCCAAATACATAACAAGCATATTTCCATCCTATATGCTATACAAAATAATGGATTGCTGGCCAAGGCACTTCCTATACATCTATTTACCTCCTTCATCAAAATACACTTCAAAAGAGTTTCACTCCACCCATGAGTGTCCTGCATCACAAGTCTAAAAAGTAGACAACATGGGAGAGTGAGTCATACATTCCAAAAGAATGAATATGAATACCATGTGATTATGTACATGCATTAAAACATGTGTACTTTGCATTCACAAAACATTCATCATCTAATTAATATACACAGATTATATTCATCTTTATGAATCAAGCAAAGCATATAAGCATACATATAATCGAGTCCCTCAATATATTGGACCATTACATACATTATCTTATTACTCAAATCATTGTTGGGTATTCACATCTTTTATGTTGTCTTAATATGTTTTCTCATCTAAACCACAACCATAACCATATATATTCACCTTTGGCATACCTCCTTGCTATATACAGATGCTCTTAAGCTAATGCATATGCACAATAGAGTATTATAACAATTGCAGATCTGACTATGGGAAAATGAGACACTAATTATGGGATTCAAGTATGATTATCTAACCATACCCCTACTGCAGTAGTAAAATGTGTACACTTATCATCAAATTGCATGCATTTTCATTAGTCTTTTACTGGTACCAAACTGCATCGCTCATAATGCAACACCTGGCCATTTTCACCATGACTGCAGTAAACAACATAATCAACAATGTAAGGTGCTGCGGGCCAGCCATGATTCATCCCATGACGGCTGTGATCCAAAGGACCACCGGGGACACCTACTTCTCAGAGAGCCACCCCACAAGGGTCGGTCACATATAACTCCCCGTAGTTATACATGGGCGGCTTCGTGACTTACACACCGAGTCACAGGGGAAAACAATATTGCTCGTGCATCGAGCCACCCTCCCATTGGGTCGGCCGAGGGAACTCCCTCTAACGTCCTAACATCGGCGGCTATGTAGTATGCGATAAATGCAAATGCCAATCATATGCATTTCTCACTCTATGCATCCTATTCATGCCACTCATCAACATATTAGTCACCAACATCACCACAAGGTTTTTAGTGGATTTATTATTATTTGTTGTTGCCATTAATAAGTTTTAGTGTGGCATTCATAATAATTTCTCATTAATAATCTAATTCTTTCAACAATCACAGTGGCATCAAATCATTAATCTCAATCAATAACCTTTCATTATCAATCAGGGCATGCTATTCGTCCACACCATTTGTAACATCTCATTTTCAACACAAATTGAAAATAGATATTAATATATCTTTCTTGAGAAATACTTACTATAAGTTAGTTTATTATTATCATTTTTTTTGAAATTTTGGTATTTATATTTAATTATTTGTTTTTTAAAATAATAATAAAAAAAAATAAAAATATTTCTGAATGAGAATTTTAAAATGACTTAATTAGTATTCACTAATTAAGAAAATTATATTAATAATTTTTAATATCTTTATTATTCACCATTTTTATTTTATGTTCTTATATTTATGTTTTACATATTTAAGATTTAACTCTTATTAGAATTTTAAAATACAATTTTGAAGGAATTAGACTATGGTTCTTTAGAACTTTTTGATCTACATAATATTTATGATTTTCTAGAATTTTTTGAAATTTTTGAAATATTTTAATAAAATAATATATTTTAAATAATTTTACATTCATATAAAGTTGTTTAAAATTACAAATATTTACAAGAATGTAAATTTAAATTATAAGAAAATTTTTTAAAATTCATTTCAAGTAGACTTATCTAAAAATTATCAGTTTGAGTAAAATCTTGATTTTTACCAATCGTAAAAAAATTGAAAACATACTAATAAATTTTTATTAACAGAAAATTTTAGATTTTAAAATTTAAACTTTATATTACTTATCATAAAATTAGTAAGAACTGATATAATATCGCTAAATTTCAAAAAGGATTAATTTTGAATATTTAAAATATATCGAGTGAAAGGTTACTATTTAGCTTAATAATTCTGCCGACATTTACTATGCAAAACACTGTGCATGTACGAAATTTTCAAAAGGTGCACAGTAACCAGGTTTTAAATTTCAAAAAACGCACAGTACTTTTATATTAAAATAATGGAATGCATAGTAATTTTTTTCCTATAAATACCGAAGGAATTCTTCTTTAGAATTCACAATTTCAGATTAAGTTTTCTTTATATAGTCGTGCTAGTGAGATAATGGTGGAAGTAAGAGAGAGAAATAAATTTTTTTGGAAGAAGGTTCTGCTAAAATTCTAAGGTACGAATACATCTCTTTTATATTTTTTAGGGTTATTTTTATATCGTTTTTAGAAATCTATTATTATATTAGAAATAATATTATTTTAAGTAACTATTTTGTATAGTAAAACACTATTTCAATAGTAAATTACTATTCAAATTGTAAATTACTATTTATTGTTACTATTTACCTTTACTATTCATGATTTACTATTTACCATTACTATTCACGATTTACTATTTACTATTACTATCCATGATTTACTATTTACCGTTACTATTCATGTTTTACTATTTACTGTTACTATTCACTATTCACTATTTAAAATTTACCATTTCTGTTTTAAGTAGTGATCTTAATTTTCATCTTGTAATTATATTAAAATAAAATAGTATGTTTTAGAACTCGAAGACGAGGCGTGCACGGATTTACAATAACGAATCAGTATACAAGAGGTAAGGGGGAGTGACATAAGAGTATAATATGAAAAGAAATAAGAATAATGGAATGAGTCCCCTACTCCTTTTAAATTTGAAAATATTATTATTTTAAATATTAACTTTTTAACTTAAAATTTTTAATATATTTTAAATTAAATATCTGGTTTAACTAACTCTAACATACCTATGCAAGAACTTGGACCACTATGACTCATATGGACTAAACTATACCTATGCAAGGACTGGATTATATAGACTTACATAGACCTATGCAAGGAATGGACTATAAGGACTCAAAATCAATTTTAATAATTTAAATAACCATTAAATTTTGAATTATATTTAATTGATGTGTTTATAATTATTATTGATATTTAATTGTGATTGATATTATTTGATCATGATTGACATTATTTGATTATGATTGATGATATTGTGATTAATAATATTTTATTATGATTGATGACCTTGTGATATGGAGTTTGAGCATATAGTAAGCATGACGAAAAGTTAAAACTCAGTAAGAATTTTCTTACCTTACTCTTTAAATTTTTATTCTAAGATAAAGTATTTTATCATTATTCTAGTCTTTTATTTCTTCTTAGAAATAATTTTCATTAACTTTATTTTTAATCTCTAGAATAAAATCTAGTATTAGAAAGAAGCTATTTTATAAAAATCAGAGATTGAGATAATTAATTCTTGAATTAAAGAAAATTTTTATAGTTTTAAGTATTCTTAATTAATGATTTAAATATATATATATATATTCTTTTAGAAATCAGAAATTTAAATTGGTTTTCCCTAATGAAATAACTAAAGGATATTTTGTTATGGTCGAGATTTCTAAACTCAATCTAGTTAAGATTCAAATTTGGAAAGATTATGTAAGTATGTGAAGTTTTCTTTAAGAGAAAGTTTTGAGATATTTAAGGCTTGGGAACTAAATTTTGGTAAGATCTGAATTTGAAGACTGTACTAAATTTATTTCTGTATATCAGAAGTTCAAAGAAGAACTTATGGGAATGTACAGTTTATTGAGATGATTTTGTGAACCTTTATGGTATTTAATAATTGAGTTTCTAAAAGTCTTAACCAACTAAATATACGAATAGTTCATGCATCATGAATCATTAAAGAGAAATGAGATGTGATATTGCCTGGGAACGGATTATAGACACCGAGGATACATCAGAGGAAGCTTAATTGCGAGCCTTGGGATGAGAGGGTGTGAAAGGGTGCTTCAAGTGACCTGGGGTCGCTCCCTAGTGTCGGGTACTTTCACAATAAAAACTTTCTCAGTCTGACTAGTCTCTAAGTGTTTCCACGCCAGTTGAGCTGTTCATATGCCATGAAGGCATTTATGTTATTATTATCCAGAATTTATGGAACAGTGTAAACTCCTAGTTGGCCCAGTGCAAACTACAACTTTAAGGGCCCACATGTATAGAACGAATGAGATGATAGTATTAAAAACATTGTATGATATTCATGTGATTGTGACATTCTATGTGGGTGGTTGTGAATGAAAATATAATTATTATGTTATGAAAACTCTACATTCATAATTAATTATGTATATGATTATGATTGAAATTATTATATTAGATTGTGAAAACCCTTATGCTTATGTCTTATCTGTAAAATATTATATTCTGTTTCTCACTCCTTCTTGTTTGAATTTTGTGTCCAAAATATATGTTATATGATATATAGCTAGCAGTTCAAGATGAAAGGATGAAATTACAAGAGGGTAAATTGGTCTCATCCTCAATCGGATAGGAGAAGAAGTGTGACAAGAATAGGATTCAAAATCACATGGTTTGAAGATAAGGAAATAATTAGTTACAATCGAAGTAGAGGTATTAAATTTTTAGTTTTAGTTTACCTTAATACAATATTAAGTTTGATGATTGTAAATCAATGTAAAGGTTAAACTTTAATAAACCTTATTCCTTAGATATGATACTGTAATCTTTGATCACTTATGATTTTCTGAAATAATTTGAAACTTTTTACTTTCAAAATTCAAAGAAAATCAGATGTATATACGTCCTTGTATACACGAGATAAGAAGTGATAAATATGTATATCTTTCTAAAAAAAGAGCAAGAAGAATAGATATATGTCTCGTGTATATAAGGGGGTGTTACAAAGTGGTATCAGAGCAGTTCAATCCAAATCGGCTTGGGTATGGTCTTACTAGCGTGTTAGTGTACTCTGATGGTTAAGTTTGTCAAGAGATTTTATGGTTGACAAAGGAGGAAATTTTATTGGAGTAGATGGTAAGAAGTAAGCGAAGAAAAATTAGGAATATAGAAAGAAGGAACTAATTTTAAGTTCGTAAGAAGTATAAGTTAGAACTCTATAGCCTGTTACTTGAAAAATGTTATTGTAGGGATTATCAAAAACTAGCCATTCTGAAGTCTTTCTTGACATTGTTTAAGTATGGGCGTTAATGTATGGTGGAATGATAAGGTAAATTAACTATTGCAATTATTTTCTTTTATTCCAAATGTATTGTATGGTGTTTGATTCTCTGATTAATATGTGATAATGAAATATTCTAACATTTGCCTGTTTTACAATATGGTATGAGACAACAAGGGAGATAAGACAATAGAAAATTCTTAGAAATATTTTGGTATGAATTCTAGACTGGAGCTGTCATGTCTTTGACTACTTAGTTATAAACTACCGGGACTGATCACCCTCAATGATTTACACTAAGTAGTGAAAGATATGTCAAATGAAGGATGTTAAGATCAATGAATTTAACCCTGGGTTAATGTGGTATATGGAGAAATGGAGATAAACTCAATAAATTCTATTAGGATATTCCTTACCATGTCCTTGAAGTTGTAGAGATACTTGTGTGAATTAGAATTCCAATGGGTAGATAATTGTTGTAATTCTAAACTAGTATAACAAATTGTTTAAGATAGAATCATAGTTTTTCCTTTGGTGATATATTTTGAAAAGAAAAATGTGTGGATGTATGCTTCATGAAAGAAATATGATAATTTGTTCACTAACTTGTTTGGTATAACAAATAATCATATTAGGAATTGTATCTCTGGCTATTTGTATTGATTCTTCTTTTGTATGACATATAAGATATGTTAATTATTGTTTGATTTGATGAAGTTTTCATTTATGATGTCTACGATTGAATAATATATATGATGGTTATGTGTATAAATATATGAATTAATGAAACTTTTATGGTTATGACATCGAATGTAATTAACCATATATTTTTGAATTTTTTTAAGTGATTTATTGTGATAAATATGTCAATGAATGACCTAAAATAAGTATTATAGATCTTTGGGAGACATCAATATTGGTTTAATATTTAGAAATTGTGACATAAAATATTTTTGTGATTCCTAACAATATGATACATGTTTATCAAGTTATTTTCTTTTAGTCATCGATTTTGTTCGATGAATATGCATACCTAATATAAATCATTGTTATGTAATGACCATTGTAGATTTAAAATAAAGAAATGTGTTAATAAACTATGAGGAAGTAGATATGAACATTTACTTATTGATTTTCCTATGAAGAAAACTACATAAATCTTAGTTACATAAATTTAAGTGAGTATTTCTAAGTCAACGTAGTGATTTATGATCATTTAAGATTGGAGAATTTATCAAATCTATGTAATGGTTGTAGTCAATTATGATGGAATGTGCAATCACTTAGTTAAAGAATATTTAATTCATTATAGAAGACAATAAGAAATGATTACATACCCTGGATTGTTATGAAGCAAAGAACACAAGGATTTAACTAGATAAACAAGTACAACATGGACTAAGACATATTTATCCTTTCTCACTAGGATAATTTATTATACACGATTACATTAAGGAAAATAAAGTAGAACATCTAGTACATCATAGATAGAGGTCTAAGAGTCTTGGCAATACAAAAATTATCCAAACTAGAGAAATCACTATAATGATTATAAGAAGTGAGACACTTGTTACCACGAACTGTAGTCCATCTCGCCTTCGTTCTTCGTCGCTTCTAGGGAGGTTGGCCATCGAGTAGTACAATATTACTTGAGGGAAAAAGATTGAAGAAATTGGATAGAAGAAAGAAACTATAAGAAACCTTGAAGTTGTGATAGGAAGTGAGAATGAAATGAGAATTTATAAGCAAGCAAGGGAGGGAGAGTTGCAACGGTCATAAACGGCTAGTCCAACGACTAGTCCAACGGCTAGTTGCTAACGGCTAGTTGTTTAGTAATTAATTCTTAACAGTCCATTTTACTATGTTACGAGTAGGAATTTTAATTAATGGATGTTATGGATTATATTAAGTAAGGTTTTAATAGATTGAGAAACGTAATTATTGAGGTGTTTAGAGTTAACCATCAATTTATGATAAGCATGGTTGACAAAATTAAGACGGGTAATATTTTTGAGTTAAGGAAAAAAAATACTGATAAGATTAAAAGAAAATAAATGGCAATGTTAAGGAAAATGTACACAATTGTCAAGGAAACTAGAAATATATTTTAGAATAGTTTAGTTAGTTTAGCTGTGGTAAGATTTATTAACAATATTAAATTTCGAGGACGAAATTTCTTTTAGGGGAGTAGAGTTGTAACATCCTATTTTCAACATAAATAGAAAATAGATATTAATATATCTTTCTTGAGAAATAGTTACTATAAGTTAGTTTATTATTATCATTTTTTTGAAATTTTGGTATTTATATTTAATTATTTATTTTTTTAAAATAATAATAATAATAATAAAATGAAAATATTTCTGAATGAGAATTTTAAAATAACTTAATTAGTATTCACTAATTAAGAAAATTATATTAAGAATTTTTAATATCTTTATTATTCACCATTTTTATTTTATGTTTTTATATTTATGTTTTTATATATTTAAGATTTAACTCTTATTAGAATTTTAAAATAAAATTTTGAAGGAATTAGACTATGGTTCTTTAGAACTTTTTGATCTACATAATATTTATGGTTTTATGGAATTTTTTGAAAATTTTGAAATATTTTAATAAAATAATATATTTTAAATAATTTTAAATTCATATAAAGTTACTTAAAATTAAAAATATTTACAAGAATTAAAATATAAGAAAATTTTTTAAAATCCATTTCAAGTAGACTTATCTTAAAATTATCGGTTTGAGTAAAATCTTGATTTTTACCAATCGTAAAAAAATTAAAAACGCACTAATAAATTTTTATTAACAGAAAATTTTAGACTTTAAAATTTAAACTTTATATTACTTATCATAAAATTAGTAAGAACTGATATAATATCGCTAAATTTTAAAAAGGATTAATTTTGAATATTTAAAATATACCGAGTGAAAGGTTACTATTTGACTTAATAATTCTGTTGACATTTACTATACAAAACACTGTGCATGTACGAAATTTTCAAAAGGTGCACAGTAACCAGGTTTTAAATTTCAAAAAACGCACAGTACTTTTATATTAAAATAATGGAATGCATAGTAATTTTTTTCCTATAAATACCGAAGGAATTCTTCTTTAGAATTCACAATTTCAGATTAAGTTTTCTTAATATAGTAGTGCTAGTGAGATAGTGGTGGAAGTAAGAGAGAGAAATAATTTTTTTTGGAAGAAGGTTCTACTAAAATTCTAAGGTACGAATACATCTTTTTTATATTTTTTAGGGTTATTTTTATATCATTTTTAGAAATCTATTATTGTACTGGAAATAATATTATTTTAAGTTACTATTCTGTATAGTAAAATACTATTTCAATAGTAAATTACTATTCAAATAGTAAATTACTATTTAGTATTACTATTTACCTTTACTATTCATAATTTACTATTTACCATTACTATTCACGATTTACTATTTACTGTTACTATTCATGATTTACTATTTACTATTACTATTTATGTTTTACTATTTACTGTTACTATTCACTATTCACTATTTAAAATTTACCATTTCTGCTTTAAGTAGTGATCTTAATTTTCATCTTGTAATTATATTAAAATAAAATGGTATGTTTTAGAACTCGAAGACGAGGCGTGCACGGATTTACAATAACGAATCAGTATACAAGAGGTAAGGGGGAGTGAGATAAGAGTATAATATGAAAAGACTTAAGAATAATGGGAGGAGTCCCCTACTCCTTTTAAATTTGAAAATATTATTATTTTAAATATTAACTTTTTAACTTAAAATTTTTAATAAATTTTAAATTAAATATCTGGTTTAACTAACTCTAACATACCTATGCAAGGGCTTAGATTTTTATAACCTATACGAACTGGACTATACCTATGCAAGGACTTGGACCACTATGACCCAGATGAATTGAACTATACCTATGCAAGGACAAGATTATATGGACTTACATAGACCTATGCAAGGAATGGACTATAAGGACTCAAAATCAATTTTAATAATTTAAATAACCATTAAAATTTAAATTATAGTTAATTGATTTGTTTATAATTATTATTGATATTTAATTGTGATCGATATTATTTGATCGTGATTGACATTATTTGATTATGATTGATGATATTGTGATTGATAATATTTTATTATGATTGATGACCTTGTGATATGGAGTTTGAGCATATAGTAAGCATGACGGAAAGTTAAAACTCAGTAAGAATTTTCTTACCTTACTCTTTAAATTTTTATTCTAAGAGAAAGTATTTTATCATTATTCTAGTCTTTTATTTCTTCTTAGAAATAATTTTCATTAACTTTATTTTTAATCTCTAGAGTAAAATCTAGTGTTAGAAAGAAGCTATTTTATAAAAATTAGAGGTTGAGATAATTAATTCTTGAATTAAAGAAAATTTTTATAGTTTTAAGTATTCTTAATTAATGATTTAAATATATATATATATATATATATTCTTTTAGAAATCAGAAATTTAAATTGGTTTTCCCTAATGAAATAACTAAAGGATATTTTGTTATGGTCGAGATTTCTAAACTCAATCTAGTTAAGATTCAAATTTGGAAAGATTATGTAAATATGTGAAGTTTTTTTTTAAGAGAAAGTTTTGAGATATTTAAGGCTTAGAAACTCAATTTTGGTAAGATCTGAATTTGAAGATTGTACTAAATTTGTTTTTGTATAACAGAAGTTCAAAGAAGAACTTATGGGAATGTACAGTTTATTGAGATGATTTTGTGAACCTTTATGGTATTTAATAATTGAGTTTCTAAAAGTCTTAACCAACTAAATATGCGAGTAGTTCATGCATCATGAATCATTAAAGAGAAATGAGATGTGATATTGTCTGGGGACGAATTATAGAAACCGAGGATACATTAGAGGAGGCTTAATTGCGAGCCTTGGGATGAAAGGGTGTGAAAGGGTGCTTCAGGTGACCTGGGGTCGCTCCCTAGTGTCGGGTACTTTCACAATAAAAACTTTCTCAGTTTGACTAGTCTCTAAGTGTTTCCATGCCAGTTGAGCTGTTCATATGCCATGAAGGCATTTATGTTATTATTATCCGAAATTTATGGAACAGTGTAAACTCCTGGTTGGCCCAGTGCAAACTAAAACTTTAAGGGCCCATATGCATAGAATGAATGAGATGATAGTATTAAAAACATTGCATGACATTCATGTGATTGTGACATTCTATATGGGTGGTTGTGAATGAAAATATAATTGTTATGTTATGAAAACTCTACATTCATAATTGATTATGTATATGATTGTGATTGAAATTATTATATTAGATTGTGAAAACCTTTATGCTTATGTATTATCTGTAAAATATTATATTCTGTTTCTCACTCCTTCTTGTTTGAATTTTGTGTCCAAAATATAAGTTATATGATATATATCTAGCAGTTCAAGATGAAAAGATGAAATTACAAGAGGGTAAATTGGTCTCATCCTCAATCGGATAGGAGAAGAGATGTGACAAGAATAGGATTCAAAATCACATGGTTTGAAGATAAGGAAATAATTGGTTACAGTCAAAGTAGAGGTATTAAATTTTTAGTTTTAGTTTACCTTAATACAATATTAAGTTGGTTGATTGTAAATCAATGTAAAGGTTAAACTTTAATAAACCTTATTCTTTGGATATGATACTATAATCTTTGATCACTTATGATTTTTTGAAAGTTTATTTTATCATTATGAATAATTTGAAACTTTTTACTTTCAAAATTCAAAGAAAATCAGATGTATATACGTCCTTGTGTACACGAGATAAGAAGTGATAAATATGTATATCTTTCTAAAAAAAAGAGCAAGAAGAATAGATATATGTCTCGTGTATATAAGGGGGTGTTACACCATTTCCTTTCAATCATCAACAACATTCATTTCATATTTATGGTGGATGTAAACACATATTACAATCAAGGCATACACTTGCCAAACAATTTAAAACCACCATATAGTACAACACGTATATTCTAAATACACCAATGCAAGTTGCCAAACATCATCACTGTCATCATACATAATATCACAACCATCATAATATTACAGCAAGACAAATATGCATATTGTCACATATGACAATCAAATACTATTCAATTCATGCATTTAAAACATAAAGACTCTTCTCTTACCTCAAGAGAAGAACTTCGATTGATACGACGGATCCGCCTCATCGTTAGGAATGGATCCTACATTAACATACATATAGAATCACTATTAATTAGCCATCAACATATCTACAACTTCATAACATGTATAAAACATGTTATGGACATCACTTCCTTTATTTATTAGGCGTCGGGAATTCCTTCCCATCAAACCTCATTCATTATATTAAAGGTGTTAACCAAGTAGCCTCAAGTACTCAAGAGGGGGGTGAATTGAGTATTAAAAAATTTTACTTTGAATGCTTTTGAAGTTGATTCTTTAGTTACTATGTTTGATAAAGATGATAAACTTAATGGTAAATAGTAACAATTTATACACAGATAAAATAGTTAGCACTTAAAAGGTCTAAGTAATATTCAAGAAATGGAATCAAATTAATCTCAACACTATTTAAGGTACTTAGAAAGATTTCAAAATAATTCAAGAATATTACTTAAGGCTAATTTCAACAATGTTAATCGAAATAATTTATAACTTAATATAACATGCACTTAGTCCAAATTAATTGGAAATAATATAATAAATCAAGCAAGCAAGTTAAGTGCACAAATTAAATGAGTTTAGGGAAGAGAGATTTGCAAACCGATATATACGAGTTCCACCACACCGGTGTACGTCTCGCCTCTAAGCAACCCACTTAGAGGATTTCCACTATTGGAGATTAGAGATACAACTTTGAGCAACTGCGACTTCCTAGTGTCCCACACTCAAGAATCCAATCCTCACAAGTACAAGGGCACTCCACCCAATCTCTCAATCTCACAATTACAAGGTTGAAACCCCAACCCAAAGATTTTAAGATGTTTGGTGTTTGAGCATACAAGGAAACTCTCCAATAGAGTGGATATACAAGTTAAAGCTTTCACAAAGTAATAACTCTCAAAGAGAGGATATGCAAAATAAGTACACAATATAATTTCCCCATAAATTAACTCTAAAAAAAAATAACTTCAAGAAATATGTCAATCAAAGAATAAAGAGAGCAAGAAGAAGAGCAAGAGAATGGAGGGGGAAGAAAGCAAATGGAAATGCTTCAAATGCTTTGGTACGAATTGCAAATTCAATTGCCTTCCCTATTTATAGTAGATGGAAGCATGGTGATTGCAATTAAAATATTCACCCGAGGATAGTGTAGTATGGTTCCTTGTATCTTTAACTTCCTTTGATGACATGGAGCAACATGGTCATTTTATGGTGGAGCAGTGTATTTAATTTCCATGACAAGGTGGAACAGTGGAGCGTATGTCTATTTTTAGTTACTTAAATTGTAACTTGCATAGTGGAGACCTGGAGAATGCAATCTGCTCAGAGAATGTTGGAACGCTGTATTTGGCTAATTCATAGTGTGATTCAGTTTGTCCAAGTGCGATGCAAGGCTGTCATATATTCAATAGAAATTCAAATTCACATAATTCATTTGAATTAAGTAAACTTATCTGACTCATGGTGACGTAGTTTAATCATCTGAGAGTAGCATGATGTTTGAATTAGCTTCTTGGAACTTCTGATATTCCACTGCACATTATAAACACAGGCTGTAATTAATTTTGTAGCATCCTCGCTCAAGCGAGTTTAATCACGCTTAAGCGTACAGGTATATTTCCCTTGATTTCCTTTTCACGCTTGCATTATGCTCGAATCCACGCTCAAGCGTGCTATCACGCTCAAGCGAACCTTGTTTACGCTTAAGCGAGACTTGTGATTTTGGGCTCCTGATGCATCACGCTTTGCTCCACGCTCACGCTTAAGCTCTATACCTTCACGCTTAAGCGAGCTTGTCCAGCGCTTAAGCGAGCTGGTCCAGCGCTTAAGCGAGACTTGTGATTTTGGGCTCCTGATGCATCACGCTTTGCTCCACGCTCACGCTTAAGCTCTATAGCTTCACGCTTAAGCGAGCTTGTCCAGCGCTTAAGCGAGCTGGTCCAGCGCTTAAGCGAGCTTCAATTGTAGCCCCTGATTCATTACTTTCAAGCCCATACTTCCACGCTGACTCACGCTTAGAGTGTGCAAGTCCCTGATTCTTCATTCCTTTGCTTAAGCTTCCTTCATTTTATTGCATACTTGTAATGGCTTTTCCAGGATGATTTAACAACCAAGTTTCTTCAAGATTTATTTTGACTATTTTGGCAATCATTTGTTAATCATTATTGATTTGTGTATTTGAACTTAAATCTTCATTTGTTGTTTATTGTCAAAACCTACATCAACATATAAATACAAAAGGTTACAAAACAACCATAGCCTAATATTCATAATACATCATTTATCACTATCCATACTCTCAATGGCTTGTATTTGCTCTCAAACATATTACCCAAACCATATTTATCATTTTTCCAAAGTTTCCAAGTTAGGGTTTCCTCAAAACCCAACAACATTCATTAATGCTTCATAGGTCTTTATCTTCTCCCAATAATAACTTCATCTACCCCATTTATTACCATCAAACTTGCATTTATGATAACCCACTTTAGGGATTATACATTTATGGTTCTCATTAAATACCACCCACCAATATACATTGCTCTCCCAAGCCATAAAACTTATAACCAAGATATTAAATCCATCCAAAAATGGTGAGAAGAGCCTACCTCACCCAAAATGAGAATGGGTTCCAAGGGAATAAAGATGAACATGAAAATAGGGGAGAGAGAAAGAGAATCTTCAAGCTCCAATGATTTCCTTTAAGCTCCAACCAAATGAAAATTGTGGAGGAAGAAGGAGACACCACCTTGTCTAGGGTTTTTAGAAGAGAAAGTGAAGAAGAGAATAGAGAAGGAGAAGAAAATATGTTTCTGCCAAATAAGTTCAGAGAGTAACGAAAAATGAAAGGAGAGTGATAGGCTTTTTGGTTTTATTTTAAATTCCATTCATTAAAGTTTCATCATTTTTTAACAAACATGATCTCTGTTTGGGCTTGATGCTTTATCCAAAAATTATTCTGAATATGTATCTGGATTCCTGTTAATATTCGAAACAGCCCTGACCAATATCATCTCAATCAGAAATACTTAGTTCGACACTCATATTTTATACGGGTCAGTTTTTCAGCTTATTCAACTCCAATAAATTATGAATAGTCCCCAAGAATCTTAATTAAATTATTCCCAATATTTTAGGACTTCAATTAACTCACATGTAATTATTCAGTAATTATTTCCCTTATTTAATTATTTATTTTAAAATTCAGGGTGTTACAAAGGTCTAGCTTCGAAGACCACTATATTCATTAAGCAATTCATCTATAATGGGCATAAAAAAAAGTGTCTCGAATCATAATTGCGTTAAGGGCTCTGTAATCCATGCAGAAACGCCATGACCCATCTTTTTTCTTAACAAGTAATATCGGTGATGAAAAGGCGCTTGTGCTCGGTTGTATCTCTCCGGTGGCCAACATCTGAGACACTTATCCTTCTATTTTGTTCTTTTGAGCAAAGGGATAATGATATGGGCTTACTTTCACAGGGCCAGTAATGTGATGGAATGATCCGTTGGTCGCAATGGTGGCAAGGATGTTGGAGGTTGAAACAGAGTGTGATCTTGTGAGACTAAGATTTATGTTTCAGAATTAGGTGATAGTGGCAATGCTGTCAGTTTATAAAATTTGAAGACGTGGCCCAATTGATAAAGGCGACGTAGCTGGTGTAATGATATCAACATGGACCCTACAGAGTTATTACCTACTAATTGCACCATATTTCTAACCCATATAAACCTCATAGTTTTGCCAAAAAAAAAAACCTCATAGTTAGTTTTTCAAAATCAGTAAGTATTGGGCCCAAACTCTGTAGCCACTGAATACCCAATATTGCTTCCGCACCACACAAGTCAATCAGATAAAAATAAACTAAAAATTGATGACCCTGAATTATTAAAGGTACCTATTGGCACATGTTATTGCACGTGAGCGTATTGCTGTTACCAACAAGAATAGAGAGACTTTGCGTTGAGCTGCTTGGAAGGCCTAATTGATCCGCGAGTCCAGGTCACATGAAATTGTGAGAGGATCTGCTATCAATCAGCACTTAGATTGGGCTTGTAAGAACATGGCCCATTACCTTGAACGTCTGTAGGCTAAACTGGCCTGCTAATGCATTAAGGCTTAGTTGCGCCACCGTGGGCTCATCTGAATCTATCATCTCTGGCGTCTCTGTGTTCGATGAAAAGAATGAAAAAGGGATCAAATTATACTCACCATTGTGCACCAATAGGAAGAAACAGGATTTGCATTTGTGGTTGGGGCCATATTTCTCATCACAGTTATAACAAAGCCCTTTTTCCCTTCGGGCTTGCATTTCACTAGCAGATAGATGCTTAAATGGAACCGTCGTGGTCGGTGTAGGCAGTAGCGGAACTCCACCGCCTTGAGCACTTGCCGAAGTCGTGAATTGAGTAATGACAGAACGCCTACTGAAATTTCCCCGTGCAGTCGAGAATTCATCTTCTTGTAATTTCACTAACTCTGCCGTTTCGATCAACGTCGCTGGTTGGAACGCTAAGACCTCACGTTGAATATCCGGTCGAAGACCAAAGAGGAAGCAATCCAAGAGAAATGATGGTGGAACATCAACAACACGATTTGCCAAGGCCTCAAACCCGATGAGATAATCGGTGACAGATCCTATTTGTGTCAATTTGTAGAGCTTGCTTTGAGGATTGTAGAATCTTGACGATGCAAAACGTGATTCAATTAAGCGAGTGAGTTCCGCCCAAGACGAGAGTTGGCAGTTGTTCTCCATCCACTGAAACCAGCTTAGCGCCGCGCTGTCGAGGTAGAAAGAGATTATTTGCAGACGCTCCGCATCGGGTGTTTTATGGTAGTCGAAGAAACGATTCATGACAAAGATCCAATCCATGGCATTCTTTCCGTCAAAACACAGACAATCCAACGCATCTTTGAAGGATTTTTAGGCAAGAATGGTTGAATAGGTGTGTTGAACGTGGTTTCGGGTCATTGATTCTTGAAATCATTGAACGTTGTTGACAATTCATCCAGTCGTGACATGAGTTGCGTGATATGGTCAAGAATCTGATCCAGTTGAGACAGAGGATTTGTGTTGTACAGTTTCATGGTTAGGGCTCAACGAAAGCACCAAGATGATAGGAAATAGGGATCTGGTTATTCGAGAAACCAGGGAACTCCTAAGAAATTGAGAGGAAGGATTGAGAGGAATTAATTTTTTTTCTTGCCATTCATTCTCATGCAACTGATTTATATGATTCCGTTACAACTATCATTTAGTTATTACAGCTGGCACAGGACCCACCAGCTAACAACCACACCTAATTGGGTCACTAAACTAATGCTTGTGTAAGTCCCAATCTTTGAGTCTTGAAGTACTACGTGTGGGTCTGCTTGAAGTGTTCTGAACTAATGTCTTGGATTGGGCTTGAATAAGTGTGTTAGGATTGGATCTATTAGTTGCCCATGATATAAAGATATGTTTTTGTTTGATTCCCTGGTCGGATAAGAATTGTGCCTAACTTGCAAACAACTCTTAGTATAATTCTAAACCATTTGCTTACTATTTAGGACGAATGTTAAAATCGTTCAACAAATGCAAGTTTTAGCACACTATGATCAAGAACATAGCAACCACTTCCTTTAAACTGACTTTTTTGCCATCATGTAAATTGTCAATTTCCTTTAAAGCTTCATAAAATTTCATAAATACATTTTTCTTCATTCTAAAGTTCTCATAACATCTTGTTTCATGCCTAACCAAAAAATTTAATATATACATCTTTCGTGTTAGCATTGATGTCCTACATGGTGTTTTAATAATATAACTCCTTTAATATTCCAAAATGCTTCCCTTTCTTAATACCTGCCATCATTCCATCTAATATCATCTTGAATATTGGCAAAATATATCTGGTCCTCATTAACTTTTGACTTCCTTGAATGGATAAGTCTATCAATCTCATACTAATCTGAATTACATGTAAATAATACAAAAACATCATGGTATCCAAATTTCTTACAAACAGCCATTGCATCTTGACTATTGTTGAACATGTATCTTATACCTCCTTGTAAATGAACATGTATCTTATATGCTTACCTACTAAATATGCATTAGTTTCTCCTCTATGGAGAGCTTCTTCCAACCATTTAATAAATCTAATCTAATAGATGCTTGATTATGTCTAATGAAAGACAATCTCTAAGACTCAATCATGGTATAACAATCAACCAAAAATTGTTGGAATAATCTTCTAGCGTTAACAATGTTCCCATAGTCAGCATCTCTTTCATGAATCCTATACGCAATGAACTCCCGCATTGTGATTCTAAGTCTTTTTTCTACTTCTATTTGTCTTCTCAAACTCTCTTATTGGAATATTTTCTTGATACCCATCTTCATCAAATGGAAATAGCAAGGGATATTGCAATGGTATAAATGTTGTATAAGTTTCATGAAGTCTTATCAACTCACCAGTATTTTTCCTGACAATAATATCTCTCCCTACATCTGAAACATTAAATTCTCCAACAATTAATGCTGCAACTTCATCTGAAGTAGAATAATTATACATTCTCACATCTTTGCTAATGTGCCCTGTACAATCTAAGACAAAAATCAAATGTTGAATTTTCACATAAGTGATCTCTCGCTATTTTAAAAAACTGAGTCAATACATTGTGTTGGTCAACCATGTTCTTCAAATCTTCCACCAACGAAGCATCCAAGTTTGATTTTGGTTCTTTGGTTCTACAATTAATAAGCTAACTTTTTATTCTCACGAAATTAAAATGTATAATAAATGACAAAGTTTGGATTTGTTTTATAACTGAGTACCTTCATCCTATTGGAAACTTCATTTTTCGTATCAATGATATACAATTAGGTAAATTTTGTAGTGTTTCCTTCCACTGGAATCAAACTTCCCATTGTATGAAAATTTGGTCTGCCTAAAATAAATTAAGTTGTGGCAGATCCATCATTAATGGATGCTTCTACCTTCCCCTCAATTGATGTAAACGAGAACATGCTATTATAGTATCTGATGTTTTCTTTATACTCTTTAGACTGAGGCTCCTTTCCTGTTATCAATTTCTATAAAAGCTCTGTTGGTCATTTCAAAAATGGAAATTGTATTTTTCCCTTCATAAAACATAGTGAGAAACTTGGATTTAAACTAACTTTAGATTTGTCCAACCTTTCATTATACCACATAAGAGCTTTGCAAGCCATACAAATAAACTTAGGATCTCCAACCTGTAAAATATCTTATACATACCACATAAATATGACTTATAAAGATATACAAATAGCATATATGAGAAACTATATGAATATATATAACTCCATTTCTAATTTTTGCTAATATAAGGAATTATAAAAATTCAATACCTAACGATTCAGCATCAAAGTGTTGCTTCAGTTCAATTGGAATTCTATTTGTTTGCATTGAATCAACATCTGTAGGTATAAGAAATATGTTAGTTTTAATTAAGACTGTAGTAAACATTGTAATTTGCTTAGTTTATCGATTTAGTATAATCTTACCAAATGAATCGACTTAAATAACATCTTCTATAAGATTACATTGTTTAAGAAATTCATGTCCATTTCTCGCAATACAAGAAAGAGCTAATCTTCTTTATCTAACATTTAGTTTGGAATTTCTATTTAATTAAGTGAGGACAAATATGCCCATTTAAGATGTCCCAATTTCAATAAGATCAGACATTTAGGAATTGTTTCCTATAGAGATGAAAAAAAAAGATGGGAAGGATTGAAATTTTAAGTCAATAACTATCAATAAATTTATTTAAATTTAATAAACTAAGGAATCTACTCACCTGAAAGTGGTGTAAGAGGATTAATATTAGAAATTGATATCTTTTTCCTCTTGTTACTTACACATGCATAATCTATTACAAAGTTCAAGTTTAAACTATTAGTTAGAAAAATTTAATTTTTAACTTTGAGAGAATCTAACTTTGGAAATATAAAATTTTACTGGTATGTTGATTAGAGGAACCAATTTGATTTGAGTATTGATTCGCTCAAGGTAGGGTGTTTTCATCAATCACTATACCTGTATCTAGTAATATATAAATACATTAAATATGAATGCTATAAAAATTAAATAATTAAACCAAATTAAATTATATAGTACTTGAAAATGCAAATGCTACTTTTGCTTATTTATTTCTCATACTAGTTCTTCTATTCAATCTTGCCCGTTTCTTCATAAGTGAATGTAGATCAATCTGTTTATCCATATTAAGCCATAAGTAAGTTTAGAAACCAAAGCAATTTAACCTGTTTCAACTTTGATTTAAAAGCATTGCCAAAGTGTTTATTGAGCTTTTTCATTTTGATAAAGTACACTTTTCCAAAACATTCTAAATTCTGAAGGAAATTCATCCTATTACTATATAACAACAATTGAGTTTTCTGTCTTAGCTCTATAAGGAATGTTCTTTCCTTTTCATACTCAAAGGAGAGACTCGCAACAATGACTTTCAACTCTCTAGTCCCAGGTGTATAAAAACAATTTTTGTTCTCATCTGACAATATAATGCAACAAAAGTTTCATGTTGACTTATAGGTATATTAGCAATCAAGTATGAAACAACTTAAAAGTCTCTTAAAAATAGAAAGAAGTATATAGTTTTGACAAATGGTTCAATTTATAATAACATATATAAATACTGCTAAAAAAAGATATAAAATTCTAAATCAACATTCATAGCGTTGGACTTTATCTAGGTTTTTTTTGACACTGTAGTGCACTTTTTAACATTAATTAAAAATATGGGCAGTTTTGAAACTATTTCACTGTCTGGGGTAGAAAACATCATTTCATGATTTGCATTACATATCTGCATCAGGCGTAATCCTCATTACGTATTTTAACCAAACGTAATACGTGGATTGTGACACCCACCATAATAGGGGTCAATTTTTCACAAATTAATTAGAAAATAGCCTGGATCTATAATAAAAACACTCCCATATATGAAGATATGAGAGCTGGTCCCATGGCCAAGGAGAAAAAGGAAAGGAAGGCAAAGGCAAATAAAATCTTTCACAGCGGAAAACAACAGCGCCTGAGCGATCCCACAAACAGCGTGCACTCGCTCAAGCGAGATTCGACTCCGCTTGAGCGAGACAGCACAATTCGCTCGGGCGAACACCCCTTCGCTTGAGCGAAACCAATATCAAAAGCCTTCTTATCCAACATATTCGCTGGAGCGAATTCCTTGTTCGCTGAAGCGAGAAGCCACTCGGCCTTCAATCACTCGGGAAACCGAGACATTCATTCACTCGGTAAACGATCAGGTCCAGTCGGAATTCATGTCTAAGTCCTCTCAGAATTTCATATCTTAGTCCACTCAGCATTATGGGGTTCCGTCATTCGGGAAACAACCCCAACACTCATACACTCCATAACTTAGTCGTTAAATTTTATCCACCAAGGCACACACACAATCCACTCGGTAACTGAGGGTTATCCCACTCGGATTCCATAAACCCTCACTCGGAATATCTCCCAATCAAATGCCACTCGGTATTTTCCAACCTTAACAAACTCGGAAGTATTTCACATGCTCATTACTCGGCACAATCATCATTTCTCTTACTCAGAGATTACTTAACCATTCACAACTTAGCAATAAGCCATCTTAATCAATTTCACTCAGAATTATCCGAACTCCTCAATACTTAGAGGAATTCACCAAGTTAAGTCACTCGGACTTCTTTATTACATAACCACTCGGAAAACTATTAAACTAAGTCCCACTCGGACTTATTTCAAACCCAACCATTCAGAGTATTATTCTTATTCACTCAACATACATATATTTCCAACACTTAGAATATATATATATATATTCAGTCTAATCCATCATAACAACACTTCACTTGGAATCACTCGGAATTCCACTCGGGTTTTACATATACTCATTTCCACTCGGGATTTACGCATAATCCCACTCGGAATCATTCAAGCCTATTTACTCGGAAAATCCTCCCACAAAATCCCTCACAATAAATTCATCAAAAGGGGTTTCTCTCAAAATCCATCTAAGTGTTCTTCACTCGGAAAGAACTCACATATATGAGTCTCACTTGGACTCGTTCCATACTTAAACACTCAGAACACTCATTACCCTATTCACTCGGAATAGGTTCCTATATTCACTCGGAATACATTTATAATTCATGCACTTAGAATATATCAATCTAAGTCCTTGCAATAGATCTTCCCTCGAGATATTCAAATCATTCCCCACTAGGGTTCACTCGGATTTTCATCACTTAATTACAATTAGGCTATCCTTCTCTTATAATACGTTCCACTCAGAATCCCATAAGACCATTATCTTTCGGCAAAGGCCCAAATGTACGAATCTCACTCGGAAATGAGTCTAAACCTCTTATATTCCTCTCGGGATTCATTAACTTAGATTCACTCCTTCAACACCATTATTTTTCAGTCAATAAGAAGCATCAAATCAACATAAAACTCATACATAAATGTACTCTCTGCTGCCCAAAGCCGACTACCCACTCAGCAATACTCAACACTAAAACATATTCATGTTATCCCTAAAACATATGTATACATACAAACACTCAGATTATCCATCATCTTAACATGATTTATCATTATTAATCCTAAGCCACTCCAATACATAATGCCCAAATAAAATATATATATATATATATATATATATCAATAGGAATTTACACTCGAGTAATATCAACTTAACTTTATTCATTCACTAACATCCATTATCCAATACATTTACATGATTTCAATGTAAATCTTATATATACACACACTCGGATCTAATACATATATTTGTATTCATTATACAACAGGTCATAAGAGCCAACCAAGGCTTTAATACATCAATTTCACTCGGTACATTACATTATTCATACAGCCTCATCATAAATACCCATCCCTTTGGTTTAAGACCATCATAACATTCCAAACCGACCTGCATACACTGAAAAATGGTGTAGGGGTGAGCATTACATATTAAATGACAGATATTGGCTCGGATTAATCATGGAATCCATAACATGCCATAACATATACATCAATCAGCTCAACATTCACTGCCATTCAATATGAACAATCACAAACATCTTCAATCGGGTTTCTTACCCCTTTCACTCGGCTATAAAGTCTAATATCCTCATCAATAATATAATCCCTCAATCGGATTTCATCTCAAGTCTACCCCAAAACTATATCAACAATATTCACACTCCGAGCCATGCTCAAGGAGTCTGTCCGAGCCCAACTCCAGGACTTAAACATATTCATCACATGTTGTCATCTGATTGCCGATCGGTATAGAAGTTCAACGCATTCCAGTGGCGAATCGGATGCATACGGTTTCATCCACTCGGCGTCTAATGCCAATGCACTCGGCATTTTATCAAGCGTCTCATTTCACGCTTTGTGCCCCAGGCACTGCCCTGAGTCCAACCCGAGGTCTTTCATCATATACAACATTAGGACCACGTCCTCTTCACTCGGGATTACACCCTCGTGGCACCCCGCAAGGTGTTCATATTCAATAACTCAATATCACGTATACATATAAATTCAACTCATATTCATTCGATTGCCCACTCGGAAATCTGCGTTCAACATTAAATTCACTCGGTAACTCAACAATAATTAGATGACTCGGCTTATACCACATGCACTCGGCATCACTATGCCATCACTCGGAATTATCATCTATCACAAGCCTCACAGGCTATTTCATGGGATACACTCAGACTTAGCATTTTCTAAGCCTCACCCACCATCATATATGTATAATTCCACTCGGAATACAACACTAGTAATTAACCCATGCCAATATTTCACTCGGATTTATCCTTTCCAATAAGCATTTCATGCTTTCATTTATAAGCCTACTCGGCATTCATCATAACAGTCCCCATACATGCATTCAGCATACGCATACACATCAATAAAAACTCACATGTATTCAAATGTACACACACCCAGGGACAAATAGAGAATCACACATAGAACTCAACATTCATCATGTGCATCTCATACATCTTAACATAAACATCATCAACAAACATCACACATCATATGAACGGGTATCATACATTACATAAATAATAAGCATCAATAATCCGGGCTATTTACTCAACTACAGCATACCATACATATTACAACACAACACAGTGTGACAATTTCACCCGGAAACCCATCTAGAAATCCATGCATTTAAGATGCAAAGCCTCCCCCTTACCTGGAATGATGTTCCAGAGGTGACATGGCCACTCGGCTCAGCCACAGCAGCACCCTGCTCGGCTTTTTAAACCATAGAAGAGCCAACACAGCTTCCTTCCAAAACAGCTCTCCCACCAAGTCAATGAAGAAGTCTCTTAAAGCTCACAAACTTCACTCGGCCCAGTAGAGATCCTAGACTTTACTCCACTCAAGCCTTCAAGCCACCAACACCCAAGTTCCACTCTGCTCACAGCCATGGAAGAGTCCATGATGTTTCACTCGAGCACCAACCTCCAAGCTCCCCAAGGCATACAACCATGCCCTCATGCATCATGCATGTCTTCATCCTCACAACACAGTGGACCATCTTGCATCCACAACTGAGGCACCTAGAGATTGCTACAGCTTCCAACCAAGGCACAATCAGCCCATCACATGGAGAAAGATGAAGAGGAAGCACCAGGGAAACAAGGAATAGCCTAGTTTCGATAACACACAGCTGCACGCTGTTCCACTTGGTTCTATGCCATGCAGGAGTGGAAGAAGAGGATGAAGGAAAGGAAGGAGATAAAGCAGGAGCTCCAACAAGTTCTAGAGGGAAGGAGGAGCACTTCTCTCCTCCATAACATGCACCAATAAAGAATGAAGAGAGAGTGAGAAGAAAAACATGCAACTAAGGCTTTATCATCTCAGCCTTATCAGCATCCCCCTCATCACAACATCCCATCCTCATTTAATGCAAGTCCATCAGCATTTAATGCCAATTCTCTCAACAATGATTACACAAACACCACGTGGACAAGGAGGGAGAGAAAACCGTACCCATTTGACCATCAAGGCACATGAGTCATCAACATGGGGACCACACAGGAGAAGAAAAGAGAAAAGGGAAACTGGGCCCTACAATGGTCCAAGAGCACCAGCGGTCCCTCATTAATTAATTGCCTCACCTGAGCGAATGCTACCCTTAAGATCCTTCGCTCGGGCGGATTCCATCCAGCAACTGATTCCCTTCGCCCTCACTCGGGTGAAGTTCCATTCGCCTGGGCGAATTCCCTCCAGTGTCTAAACACTGATACTGGGTCAAGCTCGCTTGAGCGAGACTTACCCTCGCCTGAGCGAGAATTACCCAGAAGCTAAATTCCCAACATGTGAGTCTCTCGCTCGAGCGAGAATTCACTTTGCCTGAGCGAAATGATCAGTACTGGCGCAGAAACAGAAAGCTCTCACCTCACTCACAATTTCATTCAACTCAGCCCATGTAATTACACTCAAGCCAGCTCAATTATTTCTAGCATACCATATACAACCTTCGAGGCATATACTTATCCAACCATCCATACTTATAAAATTCTCATTCCAAACATATTAATCATATGAAGTTCAAACTCATCTTTATCTTATATATGTTCATACCTTGCCACAATAATTCCACATTTTCCCACACATCATCCTCAATAATCAAAGATTTTCCATTCACACTAATTACTTATTTTTATAAAATTCGGGGTGTTACATGGATGGCTCCCACTTGGCAAATGATGTTGTGTTACGTATTATGGCCAAACGTAATGCATGCTACATTACGTGATTCAAAGATACATAATGTATTACGTATTTCTTTGATACGTACTACTATTACGTATTCCCACAAAACGTAATGGTTGCGAGTTGGACCAATGAGACAATGCCATGTGGCATTTCATGACATGAAATGACAAAATATTCTACATATATGTTTCCTCCTTCAACCCATTCCTCTAATATAATTCATGAGTATTGCAATCAGAAGTAACATTTAGCTTCCAAACACATATTTATCTTTAAAGATAGGATCCCAAATCTTAATGGTTGTTTACACAAATGGGCGAAAATATAAAGAGTCAAAAGGTTATACGTTTGAAGGAAACACAAAGTTGATTCAAATTAGATGTGGTATTACTTTTGAGGAGCTGAAAGAGAAAATTTCAGGTAAGTTAAAACTAGAAGGTAATATTGTAATTACTCAACTAACCAGCAAGGTAGTTATTAGTAAGAAAATAAATAAATTTTCTGGTTTTCTAATAACTGATGATGAGGAGCTTGAGGTGGTGTTGTATCTTTTTGAAAACAATCTAACATGGTTGCGGTCGAGGTTTTTGTTGATGTTGGGAGGTGCTCGTTGCATGAGGTAGAAGGCCCTTCGCAATGTTTAACATAAGGTGGTAGTAAATATGTTAAGTTTTCTTTATTATTTGTTGTTAGTTTCCAAACAGATATAATAAAAGTTGTGTTCTTTTTGTTGACCTGCAGATGAAAGAAATGATGATTTAATTGTTGATGATAGCGTGGATTTGAATGTTTAACTTGAGTTTGAAAATGATGATGAAGAATTTGATAAAGGCAACATTCCGATTGATAGAGATGCGGACACTGATGTTGAAGGTGACTTTGAGTCGATACCGGAAACCCCAAGTATAGGAAATGCATGTGGCGTTGGTCCATCTGTAACTGGTTAGTAATATATGTATTAGTCACAAGTTTTGTTGAAAACTAAAAAATACGCCTAACACCCTTAAGGGATCATTCACACTATAGGGTTGAGCGGTCTAGCATTTTAGAGTTCTTCACCATTTTACAGTAATGTAAATTTGGATCACCCAGATACAGAGAATGATGTGGCAGGGTTTGATGACCATCCTAAATCGTGTGTTAGAGATGAACTGTATGTTGGGTTAAAATTTAGCTCAAAAAATACGATACAAATTGCATTGAAACAATACTCGATGAGGGTCCATCAAGCCTACACGGTTATTGAATCAAATCTAACATATTTTACTGTAAGGTGTCCAAATCATTACGATGGTTGCCCATGGAGGATGAGGGTAATGTTGTCGAAAAAGAAAAATTTGTGGGTAGTTAGTAAGTGGGGAGGGTCTCATACTTGTGTCAATGTAAGACTTTCTCAAGATCATACCAAGTTGGACTTAGTTTATATCTTCATGCATAATAGGTTGGTATGCATAGTGTGTGTATGATCATTTAAATTAAGTGGTTTTATCATTCACGGATGGGCCCTAACTCTTGACTAAGGCCAGTTACGCCCCAAAGGTCGTCCAAAATCATCCCTATATGAAATGAAATGGACTTGGTCGAATCGCAGTCAACGCAAGTCAGGTGCAAACAATGCAGGAAGGAAGGTCATAACCGCCGTCGGTGTCCAACAAACACTAGCGATTGTAGTTCATAACGTCAGGCTATGTAATAAATGTTGTGCTATAATGTTTGTTGGCATAATATAATGTTCGTTCGCATAATGTAATGTTGTTAGTCCTCAAATTTTCAATAAAAGCTTAAATAAAAATTTCATAAAAATTATAAAAATTAGTTTAATTTGTTAGAAAATTAGGATTTAAATTCAATAAATGAGTGTTGTTGGAAATAATCTGCCATTGATCAAATTTCTCTAGTTTTGCAGTGAAAAAGTTAAGAAATCAAGAGAAAATTACACTGGAGAATCTGACGCGTAGCCTCACCCCACGCGTAGCATCAACTGCTATTTTTGAGTCTGACGCTACGCATCACAGCCACGCGTAGCGTCAGTGCTGCGTGAACAACCACTCCACTTTGGCCAACCACTCCACTTGGACTCAATAATGGGCACCCCACTCAGCCCAAGGGCCACCCCAATCAGCATAAATTGCCAAAAACTCGTGGAAACATGTCCAAGTGGCCAGGCATGATCAAGATTAATTATTGAAAGTGGCCATTATCAAGTGTTTAATGGAGGCTGAGTCAGGGGTCTGACGCGTAGCGTCACAGGGACGCGTAGCGTCAGCACCCTTGCTCAGCCCTATAAATAGGGCCATCCAACACCATTCATAGCATCCCATTCCATACACTTCTCTTCTCTTCTCTCTTGTACTCGACTCTGAGTACTTTCTTTTGTGAGTTGTAGTTCTAGAATAGTTTTCTAGATACTTGAGTGTGTTTCGGTGTATTGTGATCGTTGTATCGTGAAGTTTCCATCGTCTTCTTCGTAATGTCAAACTCTGTAAGTGTTGTCTTTACTTTTACCATGTGTAACTAATTTGTTTATGTTGGAATTGGTGAACTAATCTATTGAGTATAATGTTGTGAATTCGACCTCTGCATGTTTATGATTCAAGTCCATGTTAGTATTTCAACCTTTTATTAATATGAACATCAAACGGGAGAATGATTTTCATGTGTATCGAAACTGGTTTTATTAGTATAAATGTCAAACGGGAGAATGATTATTTATGCCGTATTGAAACTTGTTTTGACGAAAGTAAAAAGTTGGAATACCCTTGGTATCTCAATTCTATAGGGGTTGTTAACCATTGTTGCCATAAGGCCAGGTCTTAATGCAAGTTTTTACTGAGAAAGCTCACGAGGGATCGGACTTTACGGTGAATTCTTAGAATTTATATCACGAGGGATCGGTTATAATGATTTTAAGCTACAATGACATGAAACTTGATGATTAAATATGCATGTCTTGAGTTCCTCATTGTTATTCTAGATTAGGGATCCAATTTCCAACATAATTTGTTTATCTGTGTTTATCTCAAGTATCTTACCTATTCTAGATTGCAACTCAACTTTTTAGATAGATTTTATTTTCTTTTTATCTCATGAATCACTCAACCATGCTATCTTGTGAATATTGTATAAACTGTATATAAATCATTCTTTTGTTTATAATTTCCTTCACATTTACCATAGTAAGTAGAAGATTACTGTTGTTATTGGACTTTCAATCCCAGTGGAACGATATCTAAATTTTGAAAACTACAAACGAATTGGTGCGCTTGCCAATTGACAAAAAGTCCGGCGGTGGGAAAGAACCGCTGAGTCGCCGTCGGGCCCAACAAATGTGCGTTCACATAGTATAATGTTCGTTCGCATAATGTAATATGCGTTCGTATAGTATAATGTTCATTTGCATAATTTAACAAAAGATCGCATAACTTACATAAAACAAAAGATCAGATAATATAATGTCGTTCGCATAATATAATTACCAACATATAAAACAAAAAAGAAAACACATATCAAACTACCTATGACCATAGTCTGGGGAAAATATGCATGTTCGTGTCCAACCTCTAGCATTGCGATGTGGATTCCTTCTCGGTGACAACTCGGGTATACCCCCGTCTGCCGGCAAACTAACGTCGTCAGCCTTGATAGATAAGTCTGTATTAAGGTTTAAACCTTAGCCAACATTACGTGAGGACCCTTCTCCCCTATGCGTCACAAGTGGAGGGTCAGGTGTCAGCAAGTCTCGGAGAAAGGCAGTTGGTGACTGTGTTAGTGATGGAACATATCCACCGCCTCTGTAGAAGTTATCTTGTTGAGGAGTGTAATAGAAATGCCCATTCCCACTATACTTTATGTTGAGAAGGAAACTGATATGTTGACCACAGATCATTAGGGACAGGGGAGAAGGGTTGATGTCATTCCACTATGTTTGTACAAAGCAGCGGAACTACAGCTCTCCAACACTCTACTCCTTGCAAACACACTACAAGCAACGTTTGCATCACCTTATTCGTGTAAGGAGTCCACACAATCTAAACAATAAAACAAATAAAGTTAGTAAAATAAATATTTTTAAGTGTATCACAATAGAGAAGACCTTGGCCTAACTTACATCAGAACGTTTCATCTGGTCAAAGGCACGACAGTAAAAATCAATATCCTGCCTAACCGCCTTGAAAGTTTTCCTACCCAACCACCTACACTGGAAGTCATTATAACAAGTTAAACACGGTTCACCATAGATGAATTATTTCCATAAAAATAAAAACAACTATCAGATACATTATACCTTGCTGCATACGGCTTCTCTGTAGGTCTGCCCTGTATCGTAATGTTTGGAGCAATAACTAGAAATCAGTCCCAAGCCCAGACTTGTAACAATATGTGAAGCCCGTAAATAGATGTCCACTCATACTCTCATACTTGGTTGATAAACACAACTCACGATACAAATAGCTTAAGGCTACAGATCCCCAACTATATTGGCTACACATATCTAAGTCTTCTAACAAAGGCAGGTATTTTAACGAAACCCGACTGCTTGAATAATTGGGAAATATTACACCCCCAATTAATCGTATGATATATACTCTTATATACCGCAACAATTATAGATCACTACCCAAATGATCTGTAATGTTTGAAAAATTGTCTGATAGCCACTTTATTTTCAAACAACCAACTTGAAATGCATCTTCTGGTGGGTGTATACCAAACAGATTAGCCACCACCGCACTCCAGTCATGAGCTTGTGTGTCCACTATCAAAGGTAAACCATTTATACGTAAACCAACCTAGATGGCCATATCTTGCAATGTAATGGTGCATTCTCCCGATGGCATATGGAACTTATGTGTTTCGGGCCTCCATCTCTTAACAAGTTCTGACACTAACGCGGGCTCTATCAGAAAGAAACGAAGTTGGGTAACACCAAGAAATCCTGCTCTTTATAAAAGTGGCATGATCACCTCTGGCACACCCTGTGTACCACTACGGAGAGTCAATGCACGGCTACATTTCAAGATTCGATTTGGTTTTCATTCCAAACCGATTCTGACACGTGCACATTTTGAAACCTCAACAGCGATGGATCTTCAGGACCGGGTTCACTTCACGGGACTGTGACGATAAGGCCATACTTCATTTACATAAAATTCAATTTGTAACTAAAAAACCAACAACCGAAGAAACAATAATTAAATTTTAATTATAATATTTTACACAAAAAACTTTAGGATCCATCTTAACAAAATTTTGTCTTTTATAAAACATTTTAATGCATTTTCACAACATAGTATTTAATTAAAAACAAACAACAAACAATAACTAAATTTTAATTACATACTTTACATAAAAAAATTATAGGATACATTTTAACTACCCGAATACTAAAAATTTAAAAAATAATTTAAACAAAACAATTATAACTGCATCATCTTTATACCTGGTGAAACCTTGAAAGAGGATGTTGAAAACTTTAAGAGGATTCATAAAATAAGCAAGCCAAAATGTAGAGTGAAAGTGAAAAACACAGGAGAGTGAAAGTGAAAACACTGATGTTGAAACGGGTAAGGACCACCTGCTTTAAAAGGGCCATTTGAGGACACGTGGTGGCTCCCCATGTGTTATGTATTTTTAAAATACGTTTCCCTGGTCAACACTGCACCGTCTACACCCTTTGCATTACGTCTTACCACCCTATAAAATGTACCTGACATTTCATCTTTTAGTGCAACATAATTTTATAGCTTTACGTTTGTTGAAGGTATGTAATGCTGTGTAGCTTGCCTCGTGGCAGCCATGCAGTGATTACACATTATAGGGCTACAAAACACATATTACATTTTATAGGGGTATGTAATACAAATCATGAAATGATGTTTTCTATCTCAGATAATGAAATAGTTTCAAATCTACCTCATATTTATACTTAATTTTAAAAAGGGCCCTATAGTGGCAAAAAACCTCTCTTCCTATTTCAAAACAAAAGTTACTAGATCATTTCCCTTGGCAATATAAAAAACCGAATAAACATAGTAACAACAACTTAACGGATGCCTTAAAACCTTTTCAAGCAAATGTAATTCAAGAAGAAACATTTGAAAAGTAACCATAAATAAAATGCAAGTTACCATCCTCTTACCTCATTCCAAAAACCGCTCTCACATTCGTGAACCCTCTGGTTAATAATGATGATTACCAATGGGGATATAAGCTTGGGTTACTGGTGATGAATAACAAAGGGATTATGAACTTGACTAGATTGCTACTTGGGATAAACAACAACGATCAAACTTTTTTTCTAACCGTGAATTGTCCCCCAAGGGGTTCTTGGACAGACCTACTCCTACCATCATCATCAATTACCAAGCCCAAATTACTTGCTAAAATTAATTAATTGAGGGTTTAGAAAAGGGAATAATAATTACTTACTTGACACTTACAATGGAAAGAAAGTGTTTCTCAGTGACATGACAAAGGGATTAGTTGAAGAGAATGAGAAATAGGAAATAAGAAGATGAGGGGAAGAGAAGAAAGAAAAAGGAAGTGTAAAAATAAAAAAGAACAAAAATCAGACACTGAAGGCAAGTGAAAGATAAAGGAATTGTGGATAGAGAGAGAAAGGGAAAACAGGGACGTGAAAAGAAGAAACTAGGAAGGGGAGAGAAAATAGAAAAAAAAGGATGAGGAAGAAGAATGGTTTGGAGTAAGAGACAATGAGAGAATGTGATGTTAAAAGATTACATGTTAGAAAAAATAGAAAAGAAAAAAAGTTTGAATGGAAGAAGACTAAGAATTTAAAGAAAGTTATATCATTGAAAATGTGAAATGGAGAATAAATGCAAAGAATTTAAAATTGGTTATAAGTTCAAAAAATTAATAGGAGCATTAAATGATCTATTTGATTCAACCGATGAGTGTAACACCTTTGGTTAACTAGGATAATCTCTTCCACTAGATTATCCTGATCAACTGAGAGGTTACAAGTTTTAGAAAAATATGGAAGTTTTATTTTGTACAAGAAAACTTGGTGGAACAGATACACCTTATATATAACATAATCATATATAATACATGGTCATAACAGTAACTGTACATGCTAAAAGAAAAAGGGTCACATAGGCTCCCGTAAATGAAAACAAAATTAACCTATTTTATTCATCTTCGGTCCAAGAAGAGTCTGGTTGATCCTCGATGCGGAGACAGTGTCCATCCCCGTGATGTCTGGAAAAATTAGCGTAAAGGTGAGTCTCCACCTCCATAACAATCGGGAAGATATCTCATCGACACCTACCCCACACACAACACAAACAATCCAGAATTGGGTCCCTCCCCCTCTCATTGAGGTCCCTATGATACATTCTAAGTTATCTCACCACTTTTCATCTCAGCTGACCATTCCCATTTTCCCATTCCTCTCTCAGGATTACTAATATCTATACAATCACACTTAAATAAATAGTCACGACCTCAGTACAATGATGCAATGCATGGGTTCATTTCTTTATTTCCATTCTCTTTATTAGTCATCATGATGCATGTGGGCCCATCTCCTCCTCAACAATCTCATATACGATATCCATGTGCACAACAATGCCACCCTTGTCTCCCCTACCTAACTAGAGCGACCGGAGCTCTCCTCGTTCTGGTTTTCACAAATGGGTAAGGACTCATGGTCCAATCATCATAATGGCAATCACACATCTCCACAGAATAGGCACTCCACGGTCATAGAAAATCCTGCTTCTTGTTGAAGCATACCAGAGTTTGCCATAGGCCATCCGACTACGGGCGCGAATCCGATGCTACTTGGAATTCTCGCCTCCGGTTATACTCCCTAGACTACCCTCGGGTATCGAGGCGCTGGCAGATTCTTCAGCGTACCCATCACTGTATGCTTTAAGGGATTATTCCAACATCCCTCCTTAACTTCCATATATGATGCATACAATACATAATTTTCTTTTCACTAGTCGTCGGTAGGATCCCCTCAATGACTTTATTTCATTTCTAACGTCGGGTCTATTTTAATTAATTATTTCTTTGTTTTCTCAAAATTTCCCAATCCATAATAGTCTTACCCGATACTTAGAAATGAAATGAGATTTCACATTTTCCAAAAAACCATGGGGTATATTGGCGCTACAATGCCCATCATCACATCGGATCCGATCTAATCTTATTACATCATTTTTGAAATTCATTCATCTCAGGATCCCTACCGAGACATTTCTTCATTCATTCTTTTCTTATTTATTTTAACATACTCATTCAATGTATCATACAAGTGCGCATTCATCCATCACTTAATTTATCATGCCACATTCATCACGTACGTTCATCACAATGTTCACACGTATTTAGCACATGTATATCTATGCATCACACAATATACATTAGCATAATATATTTATGAAATATTCCACTCACTTAACACATTCATAATCATACATCAACATATCACATCAATAATTATACAGGAATACCATGACATGTACAACAACGTGTGCCTTGAATTTTAATGTTTATGAGCATGATGTGAACGACATATTTATCGATGTTAAATTTGACATGCTAGTCTTTATGTCAGGTTATTACTAGACATTTTAAGTTATATATCAGTCCAAGTTGCTTTTTGAGGGATTTGGGTTCTCTTGAACTATTCATGTTCCTTTTTTATTTAATCGAGTATATTTGATTTATTTTGTTATTTAATTCCCTAATGTCCAATTATGAATTCTTAGGCTATCTTCAAGTGACCTCATTGTCTATTCTATTTTATCGATCTAATTTGGGCTTTATTTGTTGAATAACGTTTTTTGTCACTAAACGATTTACTAATCCTTTATGTTCCACTAGAGTTTTTGCGATGTTTTTCTTTAAGATTAACAATCTTGTAACTCCTTACTTCATTTCTACTATTCTTAACTATATTAACTAAATTATTCCCTTAACTGCATTCTTTTGATTAACTAAATTTATTTCCTCTATGAATGTCCATTGGTTGTTTAGAAATCTAGTTACTACCTTGACTTTGATATCACAAACTAAGTCCATTATTACTTAGTTACTAAAAGTTACTATTTAATTAATAGGTCCAGTCTTAGTATGTCGGAATAAAATTCCTTTTGTCCTAACTTAATCTCTTACATCCCAATAGTGATATCTTTCTTAATTATAATTTCACTAGATTCTATAATTCCTTTCTTTAATGACTAATTCAATTAGTTCATTTCCTTAACTACATTTCTTTAATTATTAAATTCCATTTACTCATAGTTGCTCATTTGTCATTTAAAGGTCTAGGTACCTCTTTTAATTTAGGCATCATAACTTTGTCATTTAAAGGTCTAGGTACCACTTGATTTGATAAATCCTATAAAAAGTCTACATCTAGTGTACCCAAATCTTTCCTTAGTTTACTAGTATATTTTCACTAGGTAATAAACTTCCTTTAATCTTTTCTCCTAGTTTTAATGGTTCTTTAAATTTCTTACTCATACTATCATTCTTTTAAACTTAATTCATCTTGAATAATCCTCTCTAAATTAATCTATTAGAAACATTCTTTATAACTTACTCTACATAAATCCTAGTTATCCATTTCTTTTTATTCTTGATCCATTTAACCTATATTATAACAGATAACCCCGTAAACTTTATTTTCCCGATTTAGTTTCTTTTACCGAATTTAACTTATTTACTAGAATTCTTAAGGTTATTATTTATTTCTATCTAAGTGGTCACAAAAGTGGTTGCTAAAAATTTTGTCACTAACAACTTCTTAGAACTCCTAACATTTATTATACTAAAACTTCACTTGTTTTATTTTCTTTACTTAACTCATAAAATGTCATTTGGGCCTAAGTTATACAAATCCTTAATAAGGTTCTTTCAAGTAAAATTTTCTATCTAAAAGAAATTTCCAATTTGTTATTTAACTTGCTATTATATTGTCACATATATTTTTCTTTGAAATTCTTACCTTATTAAAATTTAATACTACTTGTTATAACTTAGTAAAAGAAAATATTTTAATCGTCCGAACGGTAAATTTTCTCGAAGGTACCCAATATTCCTAAAACGACTTCGGCAACGTATAAACGGTAAATTAAATTTCTAACGGCGGCGCTTAACGGGGAAATTAAATTACAAATTAAATAGCATCACCACGAATTAAATTAATTAATACAACCACATTGAACAAAACTGAGCCCGTTTGAACGCTAAATTTTCTAAATTTCATTTCATTTTAATACCGATCGTAATAAAATTTCTTCGAGCGCATAAACATCGAATTATGCCATGAAAATACATATTTCTTTAAAATGTGATAGTCTTAACCGTTGGTTATGAAAAATTTCACGGTTTATAATTTTACCGTTGGATCGCGATGAAACTTGAAACGGTGGTTCCCGTATATTAAGGCGACATTATGGAATCAAGCAAGGCAAAGCCTCCCCTTACCTCATGAAATCGTGGTTGTCCGGAACGGGAGGAGGTTTCGACGCTCTAATCGTCTCCTGCTTTGTCCCGATCGCTTCCGATCGAGCTTGGTTATGCCTAGAACCTTAGGAAATCAACACACAATGGTTTTTCATGCCAGTATCAATCACAGCCAGCAAAGGAAAAAACACAAACAGCCATGCATTTGATCATTTTAAAAGAACTTTTTACCAAAAACTTGTTGTTTACTTCGGGTCCTTCACCGTTCGTCGCCGATCGTTCTCAGAATCTTTAAAAACTAACATGCATCATTAGACAAAGAAAGAGGGCCATGATTTTTGAGTCAAAATCAACCTTGCATATCACTAGAAATTTAAAGAAATTTGAGGGAAACAAGGATTATTAGATAAATCGCATAAGCTCACCTTGAAGGCCAAAGTGGTGGCCACGACCATGGTGGTTGGTGGAGGGCAGCGTGGTGGCTGGATAAAGAGGAAGAATGTTGTCTTATGAAGTGGAAACCTTACTAGAAAAGAGGAAGTGAAAGGAATGCTATCTTTTAAGGAAAAGAATGAATAATTTTGAACAATTTTGGCAAATTATAGAAAGGAATGTGGTTTTGGGTGAGGACACAGTTACTTCAAGGAAAGGAAAGTAGAGCATGTTATAAAATTTAATCTTGTGTAATGTCAATTTGCTATGTCAAGGAGTATAGAAATGAAATGATATTATGGATGGGAGTAATTCATGGTGCATAAATATACATAAGCATTAGGCTATTTGTTTGTTAAGTTTTTTTGTGGCAAGGAAATTAGGCTTTCTACTTTTGCAAGTGAAAGGCATGAACATGTCCAGGGAATGGAGCAGAGAATGTGACTATATCGATGGATGGTTATGTCATGGAGTTAAGATGACATGGTATGGTATGAAAAATTATGGTGCCATAGTCATAGGATGATAGCATGGCACATGGTGTCTCCTTATGAGACAAGTTACTAGAGCTTGATGAGGAAGGAGTTAGCTGTGTATTGACATATGGAAGGGCTGGTGGCAAGCTAAGTTGATGCATAGAGGGAGGGGTTAATATGTGGTAAACTTGCTGAACAAGGGGTGAGGCTAAGTGGGATAAGTGGCCATTGATGTTGCAAGCTTATTGGATCATGTTGCATGGAGGCTGAGGTGTCCAATTCTAGGGCGTCATCTTGTGTAGGCCCTTTAGGGCCTTTCTGGGCTGATTTTGAAAATGAGCGAAACACAAAAATTCTAGATATTTTTGTTATTTTTAATTTGGTAAATGGTACAAAAATTTCCATTAAGAAATGAAGGCGTTATGGCCCAAATACAAAACTAGTGTAGGGATGTGATGGGATTTTTGTCTCTTCCAAAGATTAATTTTTTGGATAAAATTGGTAGGGATTTGGCTTTATATTCTTCTTCAAAGTTGTAGGGAATTGAGTTAAGAAATTTTTGGCAAAATAATCGTTCGATTCCATGGTCATACGGGGGAGAAAGGCAAAAAAATACTGAACATAGTGCAAATTGTCACTAGGAAAACGTGAATCAGTGTAGTATTTTAAATTCTGGGATTTATGGAGTGAGAATTAGATTTCAAGCCCTTCATTAAGTTTGTATATCTTTCTTTCCTCTTTAATTTGATATATCATTTGTGATGATCCAAGTTTGGTAGCCTGAGATATACCTGATTTACGACACCAGAAGCTTCTCGAATCACCTAGGGTCTTATAAATAAATTCACCATTAATTCTCCTTTGGGAATTTGATTTTATACCCTTCATGAACATTGTATACCTCTTCAATACGGATCCATAGCAAAAAGAACAAAGTGATTTCAGCACTGGACAAGGGAGATACATGAATTTTATCAAAGGTTGCCAGCATTGAAATGAAATAGCCAAGGGGTCACAAAGATTTATTAAACTGTACTGATCTAGAGGGATTTAGCCCTTAATGTCTGCATGGAAAATGTAGATAATTTTATTGCAGAGATTTTAACACCAAGTTTGCACGAATCCAAGGTCTTATGAGAAAGTTATGTATTTTTTTTGAACTATACGTAGAGAAAAATGTCTAAATGTTGGAATTTTGAGGTGAACACACTTAATTTTCGATTTTGGGGTTGACAGAGTGAGAATCAGGACACTTAATTTTCACCCAAAATCGTCCTATTTCATGTTCGTATGCAAAAGTTGGGTCCAAAACACTGAAGATATACGGGTCGAGTCTTAAAACAACTTTTGAGGAAATTATTTTAAGGAAAAACAAGGATAATAGTGTCTGAACCGGGTTTCGGCCTCTTCAGGAAAAATTCCTAAAATGTCAAAACGAGTCACTAGAGACTGACCGTGCCACCATTGGATATCCCGAGGTATATGAACGATCAAACGTATGAGATGTTAAGGGTTCTGATTGGGCCGGTCAGGCTAAGTCAGACATCCTTAATCCTTTAGGAAATGATCCTAACAGGACTAGTTTCCCTACTGGATCACTAGTCTTGGGTCGAACGGTCAAAGTCTGACCTCAGGATGGGTCCCACAGTTCAAATCTAAAGAACTGAGCGGTATTATATTAAATATAATTATCAAATAAATAAACAATTTAATATATATATATATAATTTCAAAATAAATATTATAATTATTTATCCATTAAATATTGTCAACAGAAAATAATTATCGAATAAATATAATTATAAATTAATTTGTACCCTAAATAATTGTCATTACGTATTATTTTTAATTAAACAGCGTTGTCGAATGTTATTTATTATTTTCTTATTTTTGCTTTACTCACTCATTACATTCTCTCGGCATTCTTATATTTCAAGTTAAGCTCCGCTTATCCCTATTGTTCTCATCCTAAACTGTTCGAAGAATAGGCTGAAGCCTCGAGCTTCTCACCAAAAGCTCAACAGAGTGTCCTCAGAGTCCTGAGGGTCTGATTTCCTATTCTCAAAAATTAAGGCTGTTACAATGAGCATGAAAAAATGGCCACCAAAATTTAATTTATTGTATCATAGCTGGTATCAAATATAAAGTCTAAATCACTTTCCTATTATAGAAAGAATTTATAAAAAAACTATGGAAAAGACTTTATAAGATAATGGCACTTGTCACAACTTTCCTAGACCTTACAGTTGTATATATTATAGATTATACATATTATAAATTTTCAATTTACTATTGTTCGAAATAAAGGTTTGATTTTACACAAGAAACTCAAGTGGCCAGAGAGTGCTACATGTAGAATTCCACCATCTATCATCTGAATTTTAGTGTACTTATAGATTACATCAACACAATTAGATCGGAAATAAACCAAATCAGTGTGACTAGACAAATTTTGAGGTTAAACTGGTTGGATGGTGAATTATGTAACACCCCTCGTTTTCTGTTAGTAGCCTATGGGCTTGAGAGATAATGAGTGTAATTTTTTGTAGATAAAGACCGAGGCTAAGGCCATTCTGTTAAGAGAATAATATGTTTGCGTTTGAAAATGTTAAATTAGGTCGACAAGGCCCAATAAAATAAAATAATAATAACAGTAATAATAATAATAATAATACATGGATGAGTTTTCAGGTATAAGTAAGAGGCCTTGTGGATAGTCGAGTATTGACTATCCTACCCCATAATTGATATACCTATACAGACATTAGTAGGATTGTGCGATAGATGTAGTAAATCAAGGAGGATCAAGCAAAACTCGTAAGCTTGAGTCACACCCTGAATGTCTCCCCTAGTTTGCCATACAAATGTCACAACTATCCGATTTCAATGATTCCAGTCTCTAATGATCCATATTGAAATCCTAAACACTTTTTCTAAAGACACTCAACTCTAATTCGGACCCCATTGATCATAAATCCTAAAAACGTACCCTATTGACTCGTAACTTCGTAATTGGACCAGACTCTAGTTAGTGTTTTGAGCACAACTTTTACCCAGAGCATCGGAATCCAATAATTCTTGTCTTGGTTTACTCCTAATAATATTCCCTACAGCTGTCATGAAGGCCTTAAAGGCCAATTCTAACTAGATCAACCTCAGTCTAAGATTCAAGGTTTTCGTATCACAAAAACCTATTTGTTATCTTGTTAATTTTCGTATGGTTTACAAAACAAATCATAACTCTTTACACAAATTTTTGATTCACATGATTCTGGTCCCATAATTCTCATAACAAAATCCTCTACAACTCTCATGAAGACTCCAAGAGCTAGTTTGTTAACCAAGTGGCCTCAATTACTCAAGAGGGGGGGTGAATTGAGTATTAAAAATTTTCTTTGGAATGCTCTTGAAATTGATTCTTTTGTCACTATGTTTATTTAAGATAATAAACTAGATTGCAAGTAACAACAAATAATACACAAGACAAACTAATAACTACTTAAAGAGTTTAGAAAGTGAATCAATTAAGTTACAAAGCAATTTATGGAACTTTAGAAAGATTGATTCAAGAGTGTTGCTTAAGTCCAAGTGCAACAATGTTATTCAAAAATATTTTACAACTTAATGTATCATGCACTTAGTCCAATTAATGAAGCAATGAATTAAGCAAACAAGTTAAGTGCACAAATTAAATGAGTTTAGGGAAGAGAGATTTGCAAACCGATGTATACGAGTTCCACCACGCCAGTGTACGTCTCGCCTCTAAGCAACCCACTTAGAGGATTTCCACTATTGTAGATTAGAGATACACTTTGAGCAATTGCAACTTCCTAGTGTCCCACACTCAAGAATCCAATCCTCACAAGTACAAGGGCACCCCACCCAATCTCTCAATCTCACAATTACAAGGTTGAAACCCAACCCAAAATTTCTATGAAGTTTGGTATTTAAGTGTACAAGGAAACTCTCTCACTAGAGTGGATATACAATTTAAAGTTTACACAAGATAATAACTCTCAAAGAGAGGATATGCAAATATTAGCACTTCAAGAAAATATTTTCTCTCTTAAAAATAATTAATTAGCAAGTCTAGAAAATAACTTTGCTCACAAATATTTACTCTCAAATTAATAAACCAAGAATTAGAAACAGAGAGCAATTAAGAGAGTAGAAGAGAGTAATGCAGCGAGAGAGAAGAAGAAAGCAAAGGAACTGCTTCAATGCTTAGGACATCTTGCTTCATCAATTTCCTCTCTATTTATAGCCTCCAGCAACATGGAATTTTCACTTAAAATATTCCAATGGATCCATAAATCATGTAGTGGGACTTGTCTTTGTCTGCTTAATGGAGCATTATTCATCAAGTGTGATCTGAGACTCCGTTTTGCTATTCCAGGTTGTAACATATTTAAATGAACGTTTCACAACCATTTGAACTAAATGAATCAATTCATTTAGTGTTTCAGTTTGTCCAAGTGCGATGCAGAGCTGTCATTTATTCAACAGAGATTCAAAATACAAATTCATATAATTCATTTGAATTAAATAAACTTATCTGACTCATGGTGACATAGCTTGATCAGCATGATGTTTGAATTTGCTTCTTTGGAACTAACTGCATCATAAACATATGCTTTTAATTAATTCTGTAGCAACCTCGCTTAGGTGAATGTAATTACGCTTAAGCGACCAGGCATATTTCCTTTGATTTTTCCTTCACGCTTGCTCACGTTCAAATCCATGCTTAAGCGTACTGTCATGCTTTGTTTCACGCTCAAGTGAGCGTTGTTGACGCTTAAGCGAGCCATGTGTATTTCGGGCTCCTGATGCTCACGCTTGAATCCACGCTCAACCATGTTATCACGCTCAAGCGTGTTGTCATCCTCTGTTCCACGCTCAAGCGAGCCTAACTCACGCTCAAGCGTAATTTAGTTTTTAGACCCCCGATGCATCACGCTCATACTCGCGCTTAAGTTCCATTACTTCATGCTCAAGCGTGACTTATCCAGCGCTTAAGCGCCAAGTTCCTTGACCACGCTCAAGCGTATCTTTGCTCGCGCTTAAGCGAGCGCTCCTTACGCTCAAACGTGCTTACTTCATGCTTGGGCGTGACAAGCACCTGATTCTCATGATTCACGCTTGGTCCTTCGCTCAAGCGTGCCAGTATCATCAAGATTTTCAACCTTTGTTCCTTTGGCATTTAACAATACTATTTGTCACTTGATTTAACCACTGAACTAAATGCCTTGGTATTTTCATAATTGAATTTTGCTTTGCTTGTTTGTCATTATCAAAACCTATAACAACATATAAACACATTCTCCCCCTTTTTGATGATGACAACAAATGCTTGTCTCTTGGGGTGTTAGTATCACAATAGTTCAAATGTACAAGTTATCAAGAGAGGATAAAAGGTCTCTCCTCCTTAATAAGGTCTCTCCCCCTTAATATATTCTTTCCTTCTTAATCATCTCCCCCTTTCTTATGCAATGGATACATACAATGATTTACATACTCCCCCTATCTTATATATATCTCTCCCCCTTTGGCATCATCAAAAAGACTTAAAGGTAGATGCATACATTTTGAAGTAAGATGACAATGCAACATACATCACGAAAGCATGTAAAGCATATTGGCACATAATGTCTCATGGAATTTGATTCATCTAGGTCTTTTTACGCAAATTTAAAGAATCATTTTACTAAGGGATTTATACAAGGATTTAGATTTTACAAGTTGCCAATGATTTTGTTGCTCAAGAGAGTCAAGAAAATCAAAGGTCATTTGCCATTTATTTTTGAGATCCATGATGTATATAGGAGATTATCTTTGTGTCAAAAAAAATGTTTAAATAAATGGGGACTTTCATAGGATCTTAAATAAGACAAGTGATTTGTGAAGCATTAAGTTGATTATTGGAAGTGTGAGTATAAATTTTCTTCAAAAATTGTATCACAAAGTGAGGTATTATGTTCAAGGAAATGAAAATTATATGGAAAAGATTAGTTTGAAATCTTTAAGTTAAAGATTTGCAAAATTTTGTTCAAAGAATAAGAAAGTGTGATAAAATAAATCAATTAGGAAATTTCCAAAATTCCTAACTCCCTTCTAATATTTATAAATTGTTCTTTTGGAAGGGGTTTTGTAAAAATGTCCGCCAATTGTTTTGAAGTTTCAACATATTCAAGTACACAATCTCCTTTCAAAACATGGTCTCTAATGAAGTGATGTCTTATTTCAATGTGTTTGGTCCTAGAATGCATGACCGGATTCTTAGAAATATTTATTGCACTAGTGTTATCACATTTAATGGGGACTTTATCCAAGGTAATACCAAAATCAAGAAGTTGTTGTCTCATCCAAAGAATTTGAGCACAACAACTACCAGCTGCTACATATTCTGCCTCAGCCGTCGATAATGCAACACTTGTTTGCTTCTTACTATGCCAAGAAACAAGGGAACTACCAAGTAAATGACATGTGCCACTAGTACTTTTTCTATCAAGCTTACAACCCGCAAAGTCAGAATCAGAATATCCTAAAAGATTACATTCAACGCCTTTGGGATACCACAAACCAACATTTTGAGTACCCACAAGATATTTCAAAATTCTTTTTACGGCAGTTAAGTGTGATTCTTTAGGACATGCTTGATATCTAGCACACATGCATACCGCAAACATAATATCGGGTCTACTAGCAGTTAAATAAAGTAAGGAACCAATCATACCTCGGTATTTAGTTATTTCAACGTTCTTACCCTTCTCATCTTTGTCTAAATAGCAAGATGTACTCATGGGTGTTGCTATTTCGTTTGCCTTGTCCATTTCAAACCTTTTGAGTAATTCTTTACAATACTTTGTTTGACTAATGAATGTTCCTTCACTTGTTTGTGTTATTTGTAATCCAAGGAAGAAGGTGAGTTCTCCCATCATGGACATTTCAAACTCATCTTGCATATTCTTAGCAAACTCTTGACAAAGATTTTCATTAGTAGCACCAAATACTATGTCATCAACATAAACTTGTACCAAAAGAATGTCATTATTTTTGCGTTTTATAAACAGTGTAGTATCAACCTTTCCTCTTTCAAAATTGTGTTCTAAAAGGAATTTACTTAGTCTTTCATACCAAGTTCTTGGAGCTTGTTTCAAACCATATAAAGCTTTTCTTAATTTAAAGACATGGTTTGGAAATTTATGATTTTCAAAGCCGGGAGGTTGATCTACATAAACTTCTTCTTGAATGAAGCCGTTTAAAAATGCACTTTTGACATCCATTTGATAAAGTTTAAAATCCATACAGCATGCAAAATCTAGCAATAACCTAATGGCTTCTAACCTAGCTACGGGAGCATACGTTTCTTCATAATCTATTCCCTCTTCTTGATTGTATCCCTTTGCAACTAGTCTAGCTTTGTTTCTTGTTATTATACCATTTTCATCTAACTTATTTCTAAAAACCCATTTAGTGCCTATTATTAGATGGTCATTGGGTCTTGGCACAAGTTCCCAAACTTCATTTCTTTCAAATTGGTTTAATTCTTCTTGCATAGCCAACATCCAATGTTCATCAATAATGGCTTCATCAATATTTTTGGGTTCAATTTGGGATACAAAAGCTAAGTGATTGCATGCATTTCTAATGGCATTTCGAGTACTTACCCCTTTGGTTATTTCTCCAATGATCTTGTCCAAGGGATGGTCCTTTAAGGTTACCCAATCTTGTTGTTTATCAAGTTGAGTTGTACCTCCTTCATTGTTGGCTTCTTCTTTGTCTTCTAGGTTCATTTCTTGGAAGGTACCTACAAGATCATCAACTTCCTTTCTCGGAGGATTTTGGTTAAGTTCATCAAATTTAACATGTATGGACTCTTCAATTGTGTAAGTTCGTTTGTTAAAGAGTCTATATGCTTTACTAGTAGATGAATAACCTAGAAAAATTGCTTCATCAGATTTTGCATCAAATTTGCCAAGATTTTCCTTTCCATTGTTTAAGACAAAGCATTTGCATCCAAAAATGTGAAAGTAAGAAATATTTGGTTTTCGTCCTTTATAAAGTTCATAGGGGGTTTTCTTTAATATAGGTCTTATCAAACAACGATTCATAACATGACAAGCGGTGTTCACCGCATCGGCCCAAAAATGTTTTGAAATATTAGCTTCATTCAACATAGTTCTTGCAAGCTCCGCTAAAGATCGATTTTTCCTTTCAACTACTCCATTTTGTTGTGGAGTTCTTGGAGCCGAAAAATTATGTTCAATGCCAAACTTTTCACAAAATTTCTCAAAAGATTGGTTTTCAAATTCTCCCCCATGATCCGTTTGAATGGATGCTATTTTTAAATTTTGTTCATTTTGGATGACCTTGGCAAGTTTCTTAAATGCTTGATATGCTTCATGTTTATGAGTAAGAAACAATGTCCATGTATATCTAGAGTAATCATCCATAATCACAAGACCATAATAGTTTCCACCAAGACTTTTGATTTTCGAAGGTCCAAACAAATCCATATGTAATAGTTGTAAAGGTCTTGTTGTTGAAACAATATTTTTTGCTTGAAAAGAAGCCTTTACTTGTTTTCCTTTTTGACAAGCGTCACAAAATTTATTTTCAAATTTCAATTTTGGTAAACCAATAACTAAATCTTTTGAAACAAGTTTATTTAAATGGTCTACATGAATGTGAGCGATTCTTCTATGCCAAAGCCATGATTCATCCTCTTTAGTTATAAAGCATTATACATCATTTGAAGCAAGGCAATCTAGATTAATCATGTAAATGTTATCTACTCTTTGACCAACAAACTTTATCTCCTTGTTTAGTTTATTTTCAATTATGCAACCATTTGATTCAAAAACAATTTTATAGCCCTTGTCACATAATTGACTAATACTAAGCAAGTTGTGTTTTAGTCCTTCAACATATAATACATCATTTATGGAGGTGGAAGAATTTTTACCAACATTTCCGATTCCAAGTATTCTTCCTTTTGTGTTATCTCCATAAGTAACAAATCCTTTGTTTCGTGGAGTAAGTGATATAAACTTACTTTTATCTCCCGTCATATGTTTGGAACACCCACTATCCAAGTACCAATGGGTGTTGCTTGCCTTAAAACATACCTATAAAACAATTCAAGTTAGAGAGCTTGGTACCCATTTTATGTTGGGTCCTTGTAGGTTAGTTTGTGAAAATGTTCCTTTGGGAACCCACACCTTTCTTAAAACCTTTGGTCCTAGTTTTCTAACGCTACACTTATAAGCACTATGTCCTTTGGAACCACAATGATTGCATTTCATAAAAGGTGAGGAGGATTTGCTTGGAGGTACAAAGAAATTTTTATAGTGTTTTTCCATTTTGTGATTGCTATGTTCTTGATTATATCCCAACCCGGTTTTACTAAACATGCATTTTTGTTGCCCAAGTAGGATATTCAAATTATCTCTTCCATTAGTGAACTTTTCTAGTGTCCTATTTAGGTCTACAACCTTGGTTTCTAGCATATCACATTTCTTTACAAACTCACAAGGTTTGGTCCTAGAGCATGTTTGAACATTTGCTAACTCTTCTTTTAAAGATTCATTTTCTTTACAAACTTCCATGAGATGCATTTCTAGAGTATTACTAGTTTTTCTAGATAATTTAAGATTATTAGAGACTTTTGTGAATTTATCATACAAATCATCAAGAGCATCAAGTAATTCATCCTTATCTAAGTCATGAAAGTTTACCTCATTTTCTTCATCTTGATGATTGGCCATGAGACAAAGGTTTGCTTCTTCATTTTCCGATTCATCCGAGCTAGTTATCTCGTTTTCATCCCATGCAACATATGCTCTTCTTCTTTCTTTTCTTTCTTTGTTTTTCTTCTTTAGATTTGGACAATCCATTTTGAAGTGTCCTTCCTTACCACACTCAAAACAAGTAGGTGAAGTAGAATTTTCTTTAAGTTTAGATTTCTTACCTTGAGGTTTGAAGTTCCTTTGGAAGCGCTTGCTCTTCATTAGCTTTCCAAACCGTTTCACAAATAGGCTTAGCTCTTCATCCTCATCAACTTCACTCTCGGTTTCATCTTCAACCATTGAAGTAGCTTTGAGAGCTAATCCTTTCTTCTTTGATGTCTTTTCTTCTTCCTCCGCTTGTCTTAAATCTTTCAACTCTTGTTCTTGTTCTTGTAATTTACCAAACAAGGTTGCAAGAGACATCTTATTTATAGTGGGAGATTACTTGATGGCCGTAACAAGAGGTTGCCACTCCCTAGTAAGACTTTTTAACACTTTGTGAATGAGCTCTTTGTTAGAATAAGATTTGCCAAGAGTAATGAGATGATTAATGATCAAAGTAAACCTTTTTTGAAGATCTAAAATAGCTTCATTAGGATTCATCCTAAAACTTTCATATTGGCTAGTTAAAGTGCTAATTTTTGAATCCTTAACATCACTAGTTCCTTCATGAGTTATTTGAAGGGTATCCCACATTTCTTTAGCCGTTTTACATGTTATTACTCTAAAGAATTCATCGGGACCTAAAGCTAAAGTAATAAGATTTTTTTGCCTTATAATTATATTGCACTTTCTTTTCTTCTTCACTAGACCAATTGTCCATAGGCTTTTCAACTTGTTTATCATCCACAATATGCATAGGTATAAAGGGACCATTTTCAATAGCATTCCACACTCTTAAATCCATTGATTGCACAAAAATTTTCATTCTTTCTTTCCAAAAAGCATAACCCTCACCATTAAAAGCGGGAGGTCGATTTGTAGCACCACCCTCGGGAAACATGTTATATGAGGTTGAGGCCTTTTGTTCTCTTGAAGCCGTTAAGCTTGATTTACCAAGAGTCAAGCTCTGATACCACTTGTTAACCAAGTGGCCTCAATTACTCAAGAGGGGGGGTGAATTGAGTATTAAAAATTTTCTTTGGAATGCTCTTGAAATTGATTCTTTTGTTACTATGTTTATTTAAGATAATAAACTAGATTGCAAGTAACAACAAATAATACACAAGACAAACTAATAACTACTTAAAGAGTTTAGAAAGTGAATCAATTAAGTTACAAAGCAATTTATGGAACTTTAGAAAGATTGATTCAAGAGTGTTGCTTAAGTCCAAGTGCAACAATGTTATTCAAAAATATTTTGCAACTTAATGTATCATGCACTTAGTCCAATTAATGAAGCAATGAATTAAGCAAACAAGTTAAGTGCACAAATTAAATGAGTTTAGGGAAGAGAGATTTGCAAACCGATGTATACGAGTTCCACCACGCCAGTGTACGTCTCGCCTCTAAGCAACCCACTTAGAGGATTTCCACTATTGTAGATTAGAGATACACTTTAAGCAATTGCAACTTCCTAGTGTCCCACACTCAAGAATCCAATCCTCACAAGTACAAGGGCACCCCACCCAATCTCTCAATCTCACAATTACAAGGTTGAAACCCAACCCAAAATTTCTATGAAGTTTGGTATTTAAGTGTACAAGGAAACTCTCTCACTAGAGTGGATATACAATTTAAAGTTTACACAAGATAATAACTCTCAAAGAGAGGATATGCAAATATTAGCACTTCAAGAAAATATTTTCTCTCTTAAAAATAATTAATTAGCAAGTCTAGAAAATAACTTTGCTCACAGATATTTACTCTCAAATTAATAAGCCAAGAATTAGAAACAGAGAGCAATTAAGAGAGTAGAAGAGAGTAATGCAGCGAGAGAGAAGAAGAAAGCAAAGGAACTGCTTCAATGCTTGGGACATCTTGCTTCTTCAATTTCCTCTCTATTTATAGCCTCCAGCAACATGGAATTTTCACTTAAAATATTCCAATGGATCCATAAATCATGTAGTGGGACTTGTCTTTGTCTGCTTAATGGAGCATTATTCATCAAGTGTGATCTGAGACTCCGTTTTGCTATTCCAGGTTGTAACATATTTAAATGAATGTTTCACAACCATTTGAACTAAATGAATCAATTCATTTAGTGTTTCAGTTTGTCCAAGTACGATGCAGAGCTGTCATTTATTCAACAGAGATTCAAAATACAAATTCATATAATTCATTTGAATTAAATAAACTTATCTGACTCATGGTGACATAGCTTGATCAGCATGATGTTTGAATTTGCTTCTTTGGAACTAACTGCATCATAAACATATGCTTTTAATTAATTCTGTAGCAACCTCGCTTAGGTGAATGTAATTACGCTTAAGCGACCAGGCATATTTCCTTTGATTTTTCCTTCACGCTTGCTCACGTTCAAATCCATGCTTAAGCGTACTGTCACGCTTTGTTTCACGCTCAAGCGAGCGTTGTTGACGCTTAAGCGAGCCATGTGTATTTCGGGCTCCTGATGCTCACGCTTGAATCCACGCTCAACCATGTTATCACGCTCAAGCGTGTTGTCATCCTCTGTTCCACGCTCAAGCGAGCCTAACTCACGCTCAAGCGTAATTTAGTTTTTAGACCCCTGATGCATCACGCTCATACTCGCGCTTAAGTTCCATTGCTTCACGCTCAAGCGTGACTTATCCAGCGCTTAAGCGCCAAGTTCCTTGACCACGCTCAAGCGTGTCTTTGCTCGCGCTTAAGCGAGCGCTCCTTACGCTCAAACGTGCTTACTTCACGCTTGGGCGTGACAAGCACCTGATTCTCATGATTCACGCTTGGTCCTTCGCTCAAGCGTGCCAGTATCATCAAGATTTTCAACCTTTGTTCCTTTGGCATTTAACAATACTATTTGTCACTTGATTTAACCACTGAACTAAATGCCTTGGTATTTTCATAATTGAATTTTGCTTTGCTTGTTTGTCATTATCAAAACCTATAACAACATATAAACACATAGTTCACATCACAATCGTGAGAAAAATTCAGCCCTTTCGTTGCCTCATTAGTAACGCCCAAATAGCACCAGTTTCTAGTGTTTCATGCGTAACTTCCTCTGTCGATGTCAGAATCAAGTAAATCCTATCTTGATGGACTTGTAACAAAATTCCATATAATTCTCATTAAGAGCCTGAAAGCCAATTCCTAACATATTTTCCCCAATAATTGTCTCTTTTCAGCTATTGAAAATCTAGGAGCGTCTTAAGCATCTTTCCTTGATTCAGGCATAACTTTTGCTACGGTTATCAAAATTGCCCATTCTTTAGCTCGTTTTAAAGAGCAAAGAAAACCCTGCAACTTTCATGTTCATTTTCCCAAATTCTAAGCCTAACAACCTCTAAAATATTTGTTAAGTTTTCTTAAAAACTACACCGAGTGTTTTCGTCAGGTACTGATTAATTGTTTAATCAACTAGGCAACCTTTTTCCTCTATAAATTCACCTCACACCTATCTTTTCTTCATTTATCACCAAATTTATCTCTTTCTTCTCTCTCTTTAGAATTTCGCTCTCTCTTTTCTCTAGTACAGACCACCACCATCACACCTTTCCCCCATCACGCCAACCGTCTCCTTCCACCGTCCTCTTCTTTTCCTTTCCCTCTCTTGCATGTCACAGCCACTACCATACAATCACCAACTAGCGTTCTCCTTTCCATCTCAAGCCATACCATGAGCCATGACTACTATCTTCCACTCGCGGCCACCACAACAACCTCCACCCATGACCACCTCCCTCATCTTTTTAATTCCTTTTTCTTTTCACCTAACGACCACTCCATCACCTTATAGCCACTTCACCATCGCAAGCCCAGCCACCTCACGGCCACACCATCACTTTGCAGCCGCCTTACATGTAGCTACCACCAACCACGGTTTGCTTCGCATGTTTGATCAGAGCGAAGAAATCGACGATCAGAGCCGCAGAACTAAATATCAGAGCTTTCCACTTTCTCGTCAAAGAATGGAAACGTCATTTTACGTAAAGGGGATTTCTCTCTGGTATATCTGGGGTATTTGCATGCTCGGGGCTGGTAAGGGTCTCCCTTAGACCTTTACTCTTTTTGGTGTGTTCTGGAAATTCTGATATAATTGCGTTTGTTTGACATTATTGGTATTTTTACTATGAGCGTTAAAATAGTTATCAATATTTTCATACTAATATTTGTTTGATTGATGACCTATCTAGATACCTAACTGAGAAAAAGACAAAGAACACTAGGTGCCGACGTGGATCCTTAAACAGAAAAAGTGTGAAATTATAACATGGGGAAATAAGGATGGACGGGTACATTGCCTTTATGTGTAATTTGTTATTGCCAAAAGGATGTAATAATAATATTGAAGTGTGATCCATGAGATGAAGGGGTGGTATTTGTCCTTAATTACATTAGTGTTGGGTTTCATACAAAAGATGATTTTTTTAAAGTTATCGAATATTTTACAAAAAGAAAAGGAAAAAGAGAAATAAAGAAATAAAATAAATATTATTATTTTGAGTTTAGATAATATTATATTTTTCTCAAATAAATATATTTACGAACCCTATTAACCCATGGGTCTAATTCTTCAAATAATTGTACCTTTTTCTAAGAATTAAAAATATCTTATAAGACAATTTTCTAAGACCAATAAAAATGGAACTTAGAGTCGATAAATACGACTAAGTCACATTTTATCCAAATCGGTAAAAGGACCCGATTGTGTTGTATTACACGGTAAGTCTAGTTAGATATACTCAGTACACAAGAATAATGGCCAAGTACTACTTTATTCTGAAATGCTTCATTCTCTGATATATATATATATATATATATATATATATATATATATATATATATCCTTAAGGAAAATTCAACAAATGATGTAAGGGTAATAACCATTTATTAACAAGTTCAAGGTACTATGTATATAAATATATATTTCACTTATATTCCCTAGATAAATTAGAAGGCTTGAAGTATGAATACCCTCTTTTTAAAACTAAATCTTGCAAAAATCTTGAAATTTTATAGAGTATGACAGATAAGTGGGACTTAACAGATTAAGGACAAAGGACACTTGAGGCAGGGACACGTAGACACCCAGGCATGCCTGAAGCCGGGCGTATCGATGTAAGCCCGGTGTACTTTGATGAAAAATGGAGTGTAATTATGATTGTGTAGAACCAAGTCTCATTGTAATGTGATCATGAATTGTGGGATGAGATGGATCCATAATGAGCAGGACATGCATGTCCCTAATACCCTTATGTTGCAGGGACTTGTTGTTCTCCGATCGCTCTAGCTATTATGTTCCCCAGTAGAAGTACTGTGGAGGAGATGATGAGAAAGATGGTTTTCTTAATATGGGCCCACATGCATCATGAAACTTAATCCCAAATAACTTATAAGACACCTAACCCATGCATATCATGATGACATTATGGATGGAATATGGTTTTACAAGAATTTCTTTACGAATATTATTTTTATAATGTCCTAACTATGCTAGTTAATTATAGCGTGCCTTTGTATGAAAACCTACAGGGTTGAGAGTGCAACCCCTTAGTTTTTGTGTGTGTTATTCACAATAAACTGACAGAGGAAGGACAACGAAACGGGGAGCCGGAATTCGAGGACCTTCAGTAGACAACATAGTCGGGACTACAGACTAAGGCACAAGAATGAGCATCTGCTCATACAAGTAGACCTAGCTCTATTGTAGGTTTTTCATATCTGTAATTAAATAAATAATGAGACTGGATAACAGTTTTTTTGGAGCTTGTATGCCCTAATATGTCGAGTACAATACCCAAGTGAGAACATGACCATGTAATGTAGCAGAAGAGATTGTCCTAGTTAACCAAGGGTGTTACAAACTGGTTAGGTCAAACAATTTTTTCCATCGTCATCTTCATTCAACCAATCGATGAAATTTCCTTTCTCTTGTATATTAATACAACAATAGCAATTTCTTAAAAAAAATTTCATCTATTCCCACTTATGTTCAAAAAAATATTAAAAATGAATAAATGAGACAAGTGATGTAATTACAAAAAGATTTAAAATAAATGTAATTTGAGTAATTAATATAATTTAAAGGGAAAAATAATTTTATCTGCTTAAATTAACTTTTTTTAATTTATTTTACATAAATATAATATTTTATATATTTGAGATAACTTGTTCAATCAATAATAATTCATCAGTTCAATTGTTGACTTATTAATCTAACATCTTTACCAAGTCAATAATCAGTCTGAATTTAATAACACTTATATTACCAACTATATTAAAACTCTTTAATAATTTCTTTTAATATGAAATAAATTATTTCTAATTGTACAAATATATTATCAATATAATACCAATTTATTCAGACAGAACCCACGGATCTTCGTCCAGTTTAAACTATTTTTAATACCAGTTTGGGCTTTACTCCATTTAAAGTGGTTTATGGAGGAAATCATTCCACATACAATAAGTATCCACCATGTGTTTCCTTCTTTGTTACTTGTTCACACATAGAGTATTAGCACGAAACCCTAGAGAATTTCCTTAGGGATTAGGTTTATTAATTCTCAATATGTGTCACTTAGTTACAACATGCGCAAAGAGAGTACATTTATACCTAGGTTAGAGCCAAAAAAATGGGGCCCAGGCCCATTACATTAAAACTAACAGGATCCCCTCTCTAGTTGAAATAAAAGAGATCATGGAATTATGTGGGTCCCACCTAACCCCGGGAGGAACAAGAGCCCCCCAGCCATGAGTCCCAAGCTTAAGGCTAGACGAAAGGGATGAGTGCAATCATATGGATGCTCCAAGAGGTATAGGTGAGCCAAAAGAGATTGATTTCCGAGAGGCGTGACCGAGCCGAGAGAGATTGATTTTTGAGAGGCGTCGTTTAGCCGGGAGAGATCGATTTCCGAGAGGCGTCACTGAGCCAAGAGAGATTGATCTCCGAGAGGCATCGTTGAGACGAAAGAGATTGATCTCCGAGAGGCGTCGTTGAGTCGAGAGAGATCGACTTCCGAGAGGCGTCACTGAGCTGAGAGAGATTGATCTCTGAGAGACGTCGTTTGGGGTGAGGACCTATGATTTTTTGCCACGTGGTGGAGACTTGATAACCTCCATTTTCTATGTGGAGGGGTGCACGTGCTTGTTATGATTACGCCATTTCTGAATCTCCATGTCATTAATGCGTCATTTAAAGGGCCTCACTTCACCCTAGATTGTCTGAAGACGTCTGGTCCTTTGATCAGGAAGCCTCTTGATTCTCCGTCACTGGATTTGGATTCATGTCGTTTCATTTGAAAAACTTCCTTAAACATCACCCCTCTTTAATTTCAAACTCTATTATTTTCACTTTAAATAATTTTCCTAAAACATCGTGTCTCTTGATCTTTGCACCCCTTCGCTTTCTAACCGTTGGATTTGGCATGGTAGAATACTAACTTCAGAACCTAGAAATGGGTTTAGCTTTCCCTTTTCCTGCTCTTTAGGCTTCCATTCTCTCGCATTTGTACCTCTCTTCACTTCAACCAAAGCTTGCTGGATTTTATTTCTTCAACCTCCATCCTCCTCTTCTCCTCTTAGTATACTTCGTTTTTTACTTGTCAGGTTAGTACCTTTCCTTCTCCCCTTGCTTTTGTCTTGAGCGTGGTAATGGCATCTGTGACATCCCAGCGCTGTTGAGGGCGATGAGTGATCTCCGGTGCATGGGCACAGACAATGAGCGGCTCCTGGCAGGCTTCCAGCGAGGAATGTGATATCCTGGGCACTGTTGAGGGCGGGGAGTGATCGCCGGTGCATAGGCACGGACAAGGAGCGGCTCCTGGCAGGCTTCCAGTGGGAGGGACACATGAACGAATCGAATACATACCCGAATGAGAGGGATCCAAAGACTGTATAAGTATGGGACTATACAGTCGAGGATAGCTTAAAGGAATGAATTCGTACTACCTATACCAACAAATGCATTAGCTTTTTCGGTGGCCTATCACTTAAGAACTCCAAAGTTAAGCGTGCTTAAATTGGAGTAATTCTGGGATGGGTGACCTCCTGGGAAGTTCTCAGGAAATGTTTGAGTGAGGACAAAAGCACATTGGAAAGGTCTCGTGTTGGTCTGTGGGGAGAGTCGTTCATTCCTGAAACTTTCTAATAGGGTTTGCCACCAGTGTGTTGACCCGAGTGAGTTGGACTTCACCTTTGTGTATGAAACTCTCTTCTCCAGGCTGCATCTTTCCTTCCTCTTTTCCGACTTCAAAGTCGGAGTACTTTGTGCCTTAAATATCATTCCTACACAATTGCACCCCAATGAATGGGCATTTGTGAAGGCCTTCGAAGTGTTGCGTGAGCACTTTGGCCATGTACCCTCTGTTCCCTTGTTCTTTTATTTCTTCAATGCCAAAATCCCCAAAGTTGGGGTCTCTGTAGGTTGGATTTCTCTTAACAGTGTCGCCCATCGTAACTTAATTAGGGCTTTTGACCAATCTTACAAAAACTTCAAAATGGGGTTTTTCAAAATTCGAGTGGGTTTGGACCCTCTAGGGGAGCATTTTCTACACTACCCTGACACTCAGCCTCGATTCCCCCTCTACTGGACCTGTAATCTCGTCTTATTCCGAGTGTTTTGGGATGACCTGTCTTTGTCCGAGAGGGCAGATGCCAAGTTTCTCATCGAGGACTTAAAGACATACTTTAGTTCTTAAGCTGTGATAGCTTTATCCCTCTATCTGAGCGCTCTTGACGCCTGGATCAGTGAGTGTGATTTTAATTTAACTGTTTTCTAAAACTTATTGTCTGACTCTGGCTTTTCGTTGATTGCTTTTACTTGTGCAGCTGACATGGCTCTCTATAATATTTCCATTAAGGACCTGAAGAAACGCTATTCGGGTAGTGACCCCAAAGCTTTCGAAAAGAAGACCGGCGAGAAGAAAGGGTCGAGGACAAGCTCTGTAATTCCCGTAGGTGATTCTCGGGGGTCGGCGAGGGTAGTGATTGTTGCTACACCCATCAACATAGTGCCTCCCGCCTCTCAAATAGAAAATGAAGTGGGTTAGACATCGAAAAGGCATCGCTAGGAAGACTCGGTTGGAGAAGGAGTTGCTTCGGGGTCGGCGGGGCAGGCAACCATGGGAAAGAGCTGCCCCTAGTCTCCGCGCCACACAGAGGAGCAAGCGGGAGGTGTTCCTCGCCTCATTGTGGTGTCTGACAGCCCCGAGAAAGAAATGGGGTCTCTACATCCCTGGGATTGAATGAAGCAGGGCTCCTTATGGGTTATTTCCAGTGAAGGCTTGTCTACTGAGAGGATTACTGGTTCCCTGCCCAGCGATACGGAACTGGAGGATCGACGTTAGGAGAGCTTCACCAATGGATCCTTGTGTGGCACCCACAACCCTACCCACTCGCTTTGGGATGTGCGCTTCTCGGTTCCGGGTTTTATGGATCGCACAATAGTGTTCAAAGAGAACGAAAAAAAGTTTGAGGGGTCGAGTGCGGCTGCCATGTGTCGGGCCGTAGAAATGTTCAACCTCCGTGCAACCTCGATGACCTGATTTCTGGAGAAGTGTTTTACTGAGCAGGAGAAGGAGTTGGCGGCGCTAAGAAAGGAAAAGGCGACCCTGCAATATGAGAAGGAGTCCTTGCGGAGTCAATATGAGTTTAACGCCTTACAGCTCAGGGATGCTTTAAAGGCGGTCGGGGGCTTGGCAGACGACCTGAAACATGTTGAATCCGAGCTGGTGGAAGCCCGGTCGGAGAAGAAGCTGGTGGAGTCGAAGCTTGCTACGGCTGAGGAGCAATGTGCCAATCTTGGTAGGCGCTTGGGAGCTGCCAAGGAATCTTATGCTCTGGTGTGCCTGGCTCGGAAAGAGGTTAAGGAGAAACTAAGGGGTGCTGAAAGAGGCGGATTACGCATGATTTCTGGAGGAGCAGCTGGCTGAGAATAATGTGGCGACATTTGACCTTTGTCAGCAGCAAATCCAAGTGTTGAACCCCTCAGTGGGATCGTACCTCTCTATGTCATGGTGAACGGAGAGATCGTCGATCTTTCCGACTCAAAAGATGTAGAGGGGGAAGCTGCAGAAGGTATCCCGGAGGCTGAAGGGGGGGTTGAGTCGACCACAGCCCCCGAGGATGGGACGATGGCTGATAAGCTTTAGAGCGGGGTTGGGGATGAAGTGCCCCAGAATAAGGGTGATGCTCCTCAAGACGAGACTCCTGACACCAGTACCGGCCCCTGATCAATCGAAAATTTTGTCTTCTTGTTTTCTTTTTTTCTCTGTCTTCTTGATGACTGTAACAATTTATTTTTTATGAATGAAAGTGGACTGCGTGTTTATTTTGGCGTCTTTTCTTGCTGTAGTTTACATGTATTTGTCGAGGGATCGACTCCAAGCTTGGACTTCGTAATTTAAGTTTCAATAGTGTATTTGCCGAGGGATCGATTCTGAGCTTGGACTTCGAGTACTTAAATGTAATTTAAGTTTCAATAACGTATTTGTCGAGGGATCGATCTCGCACTTGGACTTTGAGTACTTAAACGTAATTTAAGTTTTAATAACGTATTTGTCGAAGGATCAATTCCGCGCTCAGACTTCGAGTACTTAAACGTAATTTAAGTTTTTATAACGTATTTGCCGATGGATCGATTTTACCAAGCCCCACGGTGGGCGTCAAAATGTTCACACACAAAGTATTAACACGAAACCCTAGAGAATTCCTCTAGGGATTAGGTTTATTAATTCTCAATATGTGTCACTTAGTTACAACGTGCGCAAAGAGAGTACATTTATACCTAGGTTAGAGTCGAAAAAAAGGGCCCAGACCCATTACATTAAAACTAACAGAATCCCCTCTCTAGCTTAAACAAAGGAGATCATGGAATAAGGTAGGTCCCTCCTGACCCGGGAGGAACATTACTCTCAAACATTAGTCATTGAAATTATATATCATTAAAATTATATGAATATATTCCACAGACAGGATTAGTTAATACTTGAATTATTTTTTTTTTAAATTGTAGTCCCTAACTTTCTAAAATATCATTTACTTTAGTTTTTTTCAGTATTATTTTTAACAGTCGTTTTATAATTTTTTTCCATTTTATATTAAAAATGACTTGAATGAACATCTATTTGCAAAGTCAGGAATCAACGGAAGATTTTCAAAAGTCTCTTGATCTCAATTGTCTAACCTGTACAATCATAAGAATCAATAGGATAGTTCCTCCTAATGTAACACTGCTAGCAGTCTTCCCTAAGGGCCCTGAGAAGTTGAAATACCAAAAGAAGTTTGTGAAGGCTGAAGAAATCGCATATGAGCTTATTCATGTTACCAGAACACACTTTCACCCAAGAGAAAAGTTCGGGAACACAAATGAAGGTTAATGATCATACACACTGAGAGGGGACAAGGAAAAACAATATGGACAACCAAGGAATCATGCCAAAAAAAAAAACAGAACATAGACTTGTGAAGTTGCAGCATGCAAAACTTAACACCTAGGCTGCACAACCCACCCTCAAATACCCAGAATGCAGGAAACATAAGCTGATCAAACCAGCTCATACTATGGTCCTATCATTCAGCAACTTCCATCAGAGATAACCCCACACGGTTTTCAATTTCTCCATGCTCAAATTCAACCCACAACTCTTCCTCACATCACCTCCTCCACTCTGCTTGAACTACCTTTCCTGTAAGATGAATAGTAGTTTATGATTATCACTCATGAGGAAAAGAACTACCTTCTTGTTAGTTAAAGATGAATAGTACTTTATGATTTTGAATAAAAAGGCCTATACTGTTTTGGAATCTGTTATCAGAACACTAAGCTATTTACCGAAAACTTCTGTTTAACATGACCATGATAACATTTATCCAAGTTAAGATTGGATAAAAGACTTTAAACTGACAATTTAGATTTTAAAACTCTTTCAAAGTAGTAATTTTTAGGTGAAATCATAATGCTAAATATTTTAACCACTGTACGTAGGGAGAACAATATCATACCATTCCCACCTCTAGAAGATGGTGTAGTTTTGTCACTTTTGTAGCCCCCTTTGCCACCTGGTTGAACTGATCTATGGGTCCTAGGTGAATGCGAACTAATCTTGTTGTTAGTTAAAGATGGCAGAGAATGTCGCACAGCAGTGTTGTTTCTCTCAACTCCTTCTTGTCCAGACCTAGGGGACCCTTGTGCCCTCAATTTTGCTTTGGCAGATTCGGTTGCTGCCATATAACTTGGAAATTTTGGACTATTTTTTAAACCATTTTCTGCATTATCATGCCTTGTTGAATTTGAGGCTTTCCGGCTAGGTTTCTGGTTTTCATTATCTGATAGATCTCCTGTATGATTCAACTCTCCATTTGATAATGGGGAGTTTTCATCTTTAAATATAGTCCCTGGTGGTTTGCTCGGTTCATTTTTAACCTCATCGCCAGAAGCATTTCTATCTTCTCTTGTAGTCTCATTCAAAGGCTTTGTTTCTACAGACTCTTGATAATTGCTGGGGATATCAGGCACCTCCTTGTTAATTGATGGTCTAGGATTAATTTCTACATCAGGTACTTCAGAGATGGACAAAGTTGTTTCCATCCTGACCTTTTCTTCAGAAGTAATGACTCTTTCTTCTGAAACAGCATGACCTGCAATAACAGTTACCTTATCCAAATGCTGCTTTGGGGTTTCACATTCAACTTCTGACAGAACCGCATTCTCAACAACAGGGTTGTGAATCTTTCTCAAGTTACGTTTAACCTTTTCAAGTTCACTTTGTGGATTTTCTTGCTCCGGATCTAACAGTTGGTTTGAGATTTTCCTGAAATTTTGTTTCGGTTTCTCAAATTCAGGATTTGTTTGCACAGAGAGTGGGACAGATTCAAAATTTGCAATAGGAAGCTTCCTGTTAGTGCGTCTAGACTTGCTAATTTGAGTTTCAACATTTGAAATATTGCCATGCTTCCTCTGAGATTTAGAGTCTCGGGTTTTCTTGGGTTGGGGAACTGGTTTCCAAAAGTGAGATGCTGACCAGCGCTCCAACCAGCTTAACACTGAATTTGGATCACCACCATCGTATTGCAGTTGCAGGGCCATTACTGTAGTTGGTGAAGCAAGAAGCTGAAACAACATACTAAAATTTTCACTTCAGTTTGAGAAAAACAGATCCAAAGACAAATTTGATGGAAGTTTGCGTGTCAGATAATTTAGCAATACAGAAGAAAACCCCCTCTATTTCCAGATTTAACCAAAGTAAATCATGATAAGACAAGACCAGTATAGCACATAAACCAACTTGGAGCAAATTCAGAGTTCAAACATGTTATTATAAGATGCATGCTATAATTTGTCTAGAATATGTAAGAACACAAGAATTAATAAATAATTATAGCACATGTTACCTTACAGATGAAAGAATTGACTGACATCTTTGAAATTTTTGTGGTAATACCACCGGGCACACCATGTTTGCCATCCTGTAACACAAGTGCATAACAGAATCAGATGGGAAAATCTCAGCATAATAGTAGTTGTAGGGAAGATAGAGAGAGAGCATCGAGAGAGAGACAAGGAAGTGAATTGGAGTTGGATACTCTACAATGTGAGACCCTCATAATTATAATAAAATATCATACAATTGTAACCCTAATGGCTAGGCTCATCTAATATAACAATATCTAATATAATAATATCTACTCATAACGGTAGTAAAAAAATGAAAAGACAACTAAAAAGGAATTTTTGGTACAACTATTTTCAGTTTAGGAACAATTACTTATTCAAGTGGTTAATTAAGTCAATAAGTAGTCATTCATAACATCTATTTTAAGTTTTTAACATTATTAACCTGTTGTGTGGTTAAAAAGAAATGGATGGTAAGAGGCTAACCTACATTTCATAGTAGTTAATTCAAAATATACACCAAATATTGCCTACTCAGTCTTCATTTTGAATGGCTAAACCGTTCAGCCAAAATTTTGACATTTAATAGAATCATTTTCTTCTTATTTGACTCAGTCACCCAGATAGTCAGGCACAACATCACATAATTAGAAAAATGACTTTAACAATATAAGTAATTTGAAAATCGGAAAATCATTACAATTAAAAGATTCTAAAAAACATTACCTGATGCTTGCATTTCTCATGGATTTCAAATCCAACATCAGACTGTCTAACCCTTCCCCCACGGACAAGTGCTTGTAACTTTATAATTCCATACATACAGCATATTGTAACAACAGCTTGTCTTCTAACCAAGTGCCCACGAATAAGTGCTTGCAACCTTATTATTCCTTTCAAGGCCCTAAATGCCTTCCGAGCCTTCAGAATAGATGCTTCCATTAGTTGATATCAAATATCACAATTTTCATCAATTCATACAATCAAAACCCCACAAAGATAATTCCAATTTGCTAAAGAAAAGTTCATATGCCAACTCTTTTTTTATCCTTTGGAATAGTGGTAAAAGAGAAGGGAGCTAGGGATTGGCAAGTGGGGGTTCCAGGGTTCAAACTATGCTCCCATCACTTAAATATCCATGTGAAGCACCAACTCTCCTAGCCTTAACAAACATATACCAACTCTTTCAGGGAAATATATAAGAGACACTAGTAAATAAATTAAGATTGAGATTTATTTCTTAATGAAATAAGATTTATTTCAAGAGTCCTAAGACAGGAAGAATCAAGAAAACATCTTAGAATAAATTTCAACATTATGAAAATTCATAGATCTTCTAATATGAGCCTTTTATGTTAATTTCAAATTTTCCTTTACAAGTTTTCTTAATTTTATCATTTTGTTATTTAATATACCATATGAAAAAATGTATATATTTAATTATCACTAATTCAAGTCTAGTTTACCCATGGTTGAACCATTGAACCGTGAACCAATACCTTTATTGGTTGAATCATTAGTCCGATTTTACAAACATTGCATCATTCTCTCAAATACCTTGCTGGTGCAACGTTCACATTCTGCACTCTGTTTCACACTCCCATCATTGTTTCCAACTTACTCCTATCAGCATTCCTATTCTCCTCTCATAAACTCATATAACTCTCCTTGGCCAAATGCCGGCCAGTGGTACAGCCTACATTTCCTTTTTCTTCCCCTATATACTCTTGTCAAAGTCCCACCACACCTCTAGTTGGATGTTACGAGCTATGACAATTAAATTTACAATCATAATGATAGAAAATAAGTTACATGGTTTAATATCCTTTGTAGTCTACATCTAGAAATCTTATCCTGGAGCATGCTTCAAAATTTTAATGTTTTAATCTGAACAACAAAAAAAAATATAATCAGTAAAGTTCCTTTAAAACAGCATAACACCTACCAAATAACCCCTTAAAGCTGCCTGTGCTCTTATTGCTGCTTCCTCCTGCCTGATTTTCTCTGGATCAGATGGTGCATCTAGGTCAACAGATTCCACAACATCTGTGTCTTGATTCCTATGTAAAATATTTTCAGATTCTTCATTCTGCAGTTCAAGATCCTCCTCATTCCTGGAAATCTTATTGGGGGTTGGATCTATAGCCAAACCATTTTCCAACACATTGGAAGCATCCACATCCACTGCTTCTTTTTTATTAACAAGCTTCTACGTGAAATTACAGTAAAGGAAGTCAGAAGTTTCATTGCAAAATATTTATTTATGCAAGGAAGTTATTTTTCTATAGTACAACAGCAGTTATATAACCTAGCTGCATTTCTTTTTCATAACCCAATGGAAAATTATAGTCCCATGGAAATGGCAACAAGGAAAAATGTGGTTTTAGGTTGTAATGTAATGGGTATCTGGAACTGATTATTTCTGTTATGAAACCTATTATGTCATTTATATGAAAATCGTAGATGCACATGTGAGTAATCTGAAATATTTTCCGGCATTGAATAGTCTTGTGATATTTCATTGACTAGTAGTCTAATATTATTACCTCTCTTCCTTTTGAAATATTTGATCTGGACGACTTCTTCCCAAATAGTATGGTTTTGATCCATTTTCCTGGTGATTTCCCCATTCTAAAGTGACAACCTGCAGTAGGAAAAAAGTGAACCTAATCTCTAAATTGATACCTGAGATGATTGTATCATATGGTTAAATAAGAAAGTGAACAAACAACCACCTACCAAAAACAAACTAAACCCTGAAATTATGCTAGATGAATACTAAACAAGATCATCAAATTTAGTTAGTTTTGTTTCTGCAACTAAGATTAAGCACTATTGCCATAGTTATCCTGTCACCCTATTGTGTTGTAGACTTGAGATGCATTAGTCATTGTGGTCATTAAGTACCAAAGCAAATGCTGGACCTGGAACTAGTTAGATAAATTCTTATAATTAGCATTCATATGCTGGCCTAGATATCTCTTGACCGCAATACCCATAAAAGTATAAAGCCAGAATATTATAATATGAAGACAATATCTTTGGAGTTCAAGCTTCCAGAAAACAGATTTCATGAAATTTATCACATTTTAAGCTACATCTTATATTAAACACATCAAAGATGTTTTCATTTTCTGCATTGAAAATTAGAGATGCTAAAGAATTTAAAACACAACCAGATTATATTCAAGGAAATCATAATTCAGTACTCTCTGTTTAAAAAACTCTAGGGGCTTGTTTGATTTGATTCTTAAACTTTTTGTTCAAAATCTTCAAAGTGAAAATGTCATAACAGTTTTTGCTACAAGGACTTTCATAATCAAAGAGAATAAATACTTACCTTCTCCTTAATGAATAGGTAATAAACAAGAGAATGATTTCACTACAAATGATTGACAAAGTGCGGTGACACGCTCACTCATCGGACAATTTAATAGCAAAAAAAGAGAAAGGTAGGCCAATGCAGGGAAATAATGACCAACAACAACTATAAACAGTAGAAAAGACATAATAATGTTAAAAAGATGATAGCATCTATTCTCTTACGCAATAATAATACTACACCTAATCATGGGCCACCGCACTCATGAGTTATTACCTTAACATATCGCCACCGACAAATAGTAATGCATGAAAAATAAAACAATCAAATAAAAATCCACAATGAAACTGGGAAATCATCAACAGAAATTTTCACAAAAAAAACATCAACAATCATATCTTAGCAACAATCAATAAAGAAAGCACAATGCCGATATTAAATCAAACACGCCGAAAACGAAAACACGGAACAATAATCAACAAGATCTGCTTCTAGCAAAGTTAGAACTAGCAGAAACATGAAATTGGAGCTAAACTAACCAGCGTGAAGCTAGATCTGACAATTACCTGATAAAAATGGAACCTCTTGGCGTCAAATCATACAATTCCTGGGAACGACAACCACATTGGAACTATGAGACTCCATAGTTAAAATATCATTTTGTTTTTCTTCTAGTTTTCTCCACAACTATAAGATATATTAAGATAGCATAAGCGTAGAGATAGAGAGAAAGAAAAGTTTGTGTGATCTTGTACCATTAAAGAGAGTGAAACTGAAAATGAGAACCAACAAAGAGCTTCATCAATTTATCAGTTGTTGAATTTGCATGCTGTAATGTCTTCGAGGAAAGTTATATAGAAAGAAAAAGAAAACAACAAATGTCTGAATCTGAATAGTACTGAAACTGAAAAGATTGGATTATTTGTGCCGTTTGGGAAAGCACGAGGTGTGGTCAACACTAACTGAATATTTGGCGGTAATTCTATTTATGGCCGTTGATGCGATGGCTTGACATGATCTACGGTTGATGGTGTGGGTTATATGATACGGTGCGGTCGAGCGCATGGTAGGAGGAGTTACTGTGTCCCAGCTTCTTCATTGCGAAATGACGTTGGAACCCATGAATGTGAATGTGAATCTCACGCGCAGAGGGGCGTTTTGGGGAATGAGAGCCGTTGGAATGGAAGTGCAGGGGGGAGTGAGGATGAAGCGCGTGGTGAAGTTGGTGAAATGGGAATTGAGTTAGTTGGGCGCTACCTGGTAGGGCCATGTTGTGTTGGGTTGGTACTAAAGTGGATAATGAGAGGAAACGAGACGATAATAATTAATAACTTTGTTAAAAAAGAAATCATTTTTGTTTAAAAAAGAAATCATTTTTGTTTTAAGGTAGGGATTAACTAGATTAATCTCATTAATGATCTCGGGTTTTTCTTATCTTAGCATAATTTACCTTTCTTCGCTTTGGAAGTTTCCTCTCACACGAATTATGCTAGCCGGAAAACATGAATTACTACTTTTAATGATACTTTACAAGGTTTTTAAATTACGATGTATGCTAGACATTGAATATTTCAGATTTCCAACAAACCAAGAAATAAAAGCTATGAGTATCTTGCAACCTCTTAATTATTAAAATTAATTAATTACGCTATTAGAAATTAATAAATAAATTATTTGATTATTGTGTGAATTAAATTAAATTAATTAGGGATATAAAAATTAGAATAATTATTTTATGGTGTGAATTGAGAAATTATGGATTAAATTAGAATATTATGGTAAAATATAAATTACTAAAGTTATAAGTTAAATTAATGTATTTAAAAGAAAGAAAAGAAAAGAGAAAAGAATTTAGAAAATAAAAGAAAATAAAAATAAAAAAATTGACAATGAAAGGTGAAATTACTAAAACGTCCTTAGTGTAAAATCAAAATTTGTATTTCATTTTCTTCTTCATTCACGTGAGAGAAAGAGAGAGAGAGAAGCCAAGAATACTCCTTACATGGCTATGTGCTTTGCAAGTCCAAATTAAAGGTCCATTTGTCGTCGAAAGCCAAAAGTGAACATATTTTTAGGACTAGGGGACCGAGGTGAGTTTGTGGGTGTTGAAGAAAAGTCTGGTTGAAAAAGAAACAATAAGTTATCATTGGACCAGACCCTAGATTATGTTGCTATATTCAAACCCTAGATTTATTAATAACATACATCAAGTGATTAAAAGTAAATGATGTCTGCAATTGTGTAAACTAATATGTGTATTTAAGTGCTTTAGGACTTATAATGCACAGGTTAGAAGACAAAAGAGGGTCCGTAAAGATAAAGTCTGATTCTTAACACTTGGGTGATAACCAAAGGTCTGTGAGAAAAAGCCTCAGTCACACAATCAGACTTCAGACTTATATGGCATCAAAAGTAGAACGTTACTCCAGAAACTCCAATGCAACGTTTTGAACTCTATTTGTGTGATGCCTTGGAACTCATGCTATTATCAAAACATGTGTGCTTATCACTAAAAAGAACAAGAGACAAATAAGCAGAGCAGCCAAATTTTAACATATCAAACATTGCGCAAAGTCAGAAAAAGCTAAACCAAGTCAGCAAGAGTGTCAGCTAAAGCCATAAGGATTACAGCATTGACTTCTGCTCTTATACTCGATCAGATAAGACCAACAAGTGGCTTTATTTGTTAAGGATGCATAGAATTCATGTTTCATGCAAGAACAAGAGTGCCCAGCTACCAGACTCTTTGACATCTTTCATATAAACAAAAGTTTAGTACTCAAAGTTCAAAGCAAACTTCTTCACAGGATTTCTAACGTTTGTATCTCCTTTCAAGAACCAACAACGGTCACATTCCAACACCTATTTATACCGAAGAAGATTGACTTAAAAAACATAGAGATCACTCGTAAAAAGGAATGTAAATACTCTCTGCTTTGTGATCAATCTTTCTTTTTAGTTCTTTAAAGATAAAGACCTTCTTTGTTTGTTCTGTTTCTAGCAGACCTTGGTCTATTATCTTTCATAACTAAGTGTATACACGCTTCATTGTATATCCTTATACACTAGGTCCTGTGAGATACCAAACACTTTTTTCATACATCTGTATTCTGTAAAATCTATTACATTTTGATCATTCAGCTCATTCAAGTCAACCTTGGTTGTGATGTTTGTTTGCATTGAAGAGTGTGGATCCATCATGGTTAATGATACACTTTTCTGAGAGCTTTTTTGAATAGAGTTTTATCTACTTTTCCTCTAGTAAAGCCTTTTGAAATCAGAAAAGAATTGAGTCTGTCATACCAAGCCCTTGGAGCTTGTTTTAGACCATATAGTGTTTTACTAAGTTTAAAAACATGGTTTGGAAAAAGATACATCTACAAAACAGGAGGTTGTTTTACAAAAACTTTTTCTTCAATGAAACCATTCAAAAATACACTCTTCACATCCATCTGATATAATATGATACCTTTAAATGTAGCAAATGCAAGAAGTATCCTAATAGCCTCGAGTTTGGCTACAGGGGCAAAGGTTTCAGTGAAATCTATACCTTCATGCTGGTTGTAGCCTTAAGCTACAAGTCTGGCTTTATTTTTTATGACTTTTCCATCTTCATCAAGTTTGTTTCTGAAGACCTATTTAGTTCTAATAATACTTTTTTTGGGTCTTTGAACAAGGCTCCAGACTTTGTTTCTTTTAAATTGATTGAGTTCTTCTTGTATGGCAATGATCTAATATGTGTCTTCTAGAGCTTTTGCAACAATCTTTGGTTCTAATTCTAAAACTAGTGCAATAGAGGATAGGTTGAGACGCCTGGATCTGGTTCTAACCCGAGCTACTTGATCTCCAATTATGAGATCAAAAGGATGATAAGCCTTGAACTTCCAATCTCTTGGCCTTTCTGGTTTAGTCATCAACTGGTTCTGTTCAGATGTATGACAGACTCAGTTCTTTTCTAATTTCAAAAGGCTTTACTTGAAGAAAAGTAGATACAATTGTGTGCAGATTTATGTGGATGATATTATTTTTGGTGTTACTGATGAAAGTCTATGTAAAGATTTTTCTGAAATGATGCAAGCAGAGTTTGGAATGAGTGTGATGGGAGAACTTAAATTCTTCCTAGGCTTGCAGATTAAACAAACTAATGATGACATTTTTATCGATTAACAAAAGTACACTAAGGAGTTGTTTAAAAAGTTTAAAATGGCTGATGTTAAGCCCATAAGCAGTCCTATGCATCCAAACTGCATAATTAATAAGGATGAGTCTGGTAAATCAATAGATCAGACCTTGTATAGAGGTATGATATGTTCACTTTTGTACCTCACATCCAACATACCAGATATAATCTTTAGTGTCTGTGTGTGTACAAGATATCAATCAGACCCCAAGGAATCACATTTGTCTACAGTGAAGAGGATCCTAAGATATCTTGTAGGCACAACTAACCTTGGGTTGTTCTACAAAAGAACAAACTCTCTATCTAGATATTGTGATGTAGATTTTACAGGTGATAGAGTAGACAGAAAAAGCATAAATGGTGGATGTCACTTTCTAAGAAAAAGTCTGATATCATGGGGAAGCAAAAAGAAAAATTCTATTGCACTTTCAACAACAGAAGCTAAATATAAGTCTGCAGCAGGTTGTAGCTCTCAACTTCTTTGGATAAAATATCAACTTAAAGATTACTCAATCAAGGAAGAAGATATTCCTGTGTTTTGTGATAACACAAGTGTAATAAATTTGTCAAAGAACCCTATTTAGCATTCAAAGGCAAAACATATAGAAGTAAAATATCATTTCATTAGAGATTATGTGCAAAAAGGGGATTCTGGACATGAAATTTGTTAACACAGACCATCAGTGGGTAGACATCTTTACAAAGCCTCTGGCCAAGGCCAATTTGCTTTCATCAAGCATAATTTAAATTTGAAAATTATTGCTTAAATTAGTTTGTTGATATATTAGTTTCAAAAGTCTGAGTCTGATGCTATTTATTTGTTGCTTCATAAGTCTGAACCCACACTTATATTCTTCTAATATTTCTAAGAGAGAAAACGTTTAAGTCTTTTGGGATTCGTGTTAAATTTTAAACGTTTCATGTTTCATTGCTTTTTATTCTGAAACGTACAATGTGGCAATAGTTAACACCTTTTTGTATAACTATCACCTAAAACGTGTCTTTTCTCTCCTCACTAGTGGACAATTATTGCCTTTTAAATATGAGCCTTTTCATTTGCATTTCATTTCCTACCTTTTTGTAAAAAAAAAACCTTCAACTCTCTCGTTCAAAAAACTTTTCCTCTCCTAAAACCCTAAACCCTAAACGTTTCTTCTCCCTTCTTGAGCATCTGTAATGGCATTCAAAGTTTCTGACATTGTGAAATCCTCGTTCTTCCACCCTGGGCAGCACAAAATGAATGGCAGAGATATCTCTAAAGAGATAAGTGACATTAGTTGGACCAAGTTTTTCTTGGATAGAGATTCTTACTCTCCCTCACTAATTTTAGAATTTTAGAGGATTATAATAGTGGACAAATCCAAGTTCATTGTGTTGGGAAAGCTGAATGGGAAAGTCATTGAAATTTTTGAAGATATTTTGGCTACAATGATAGAATGTCCTGTTGTTGGAGAAGTCTTCACAGAAGACTTTGAATATGAAGTTTTATCTTCTTTGGAGATTAATCAAATGTTGTATGGTGCTATTCATCCTGCTAAGACAGTGTCTGGAAACCTTCTTGCCAAAGTTAAGATGTTTCACTTAGTAATGAAGCAACCCTACCCAACTGATCAGATGAAGGTTTATGCATTGGAGAACATACAAACTCAAACTATCAGTGACTTGGTGAAGTCTACCTTCTTGGTAAGTAAGCTCCTTGTTTTCTCAACCTTGATTGACCAGACCATGGAAAGGTCTCTTCCTACTCCTCCCAAGAAGAAAAGGTCTGCCCCTGCAGACATAAGGAAACAAAAGACTAAGGTTAATCCAACAAAGCTAGCCCCCAAGAAGAAAAGTGGCAGAGTGAATTATCCTGCCAAGAAGACCAGAAAGATGGTTCTGGAACTTTCAGATGAATTTGAGAGTTTAGATTCAACTTTGGATGTGAAACCTTGCAAAATAATCCCTTATTCTTCTCCAGTTGAGAATTTTGACCCTACTAAACCCATGGGGTCTGTTCCTGTAGATGATAAAAAGTCATCTGATTCTGATGATGGACCCACTCTCAGTCAGCTTCAAAAAAAGGAGCAAGCCTCTAACCTACACAACATCAACAAGCCCCTCAACCTCAACAACAGTCTCAACCATAATAATCTCAACAAACACAGCAGCAACAACAATCTCAACAACAGAAATAACAAACCATTCCTTCTCTCAGTGAAGAAGCACAACAATATCAACATCTTCACTGCTCTTTATCCTTCATCTATGCATGAATGGACTGGTACCAGATGGTAACCAAAATATAATGAGCTAAAGGCTGATTATCTGAAGGTTGTAAGGGAAAATAAAAAGGAACTTATGAAGTATGATGGTTATCCCAGCTTCTCAAAATACATGAAGTTCATCTCAGGTCATCTCAAGAGCTTCCCTAAGTATGATGTGCTGAAGTGGAACCATTTTGACTAGTTGAATAGATTCTATAAAGTAATTGGTGAATGTCAGAGTGATAGGACCAACTTGAGATCCACTCTTGCTGGAAAAAGGAAGAGAAGAGCCTTTGAGTCTGGGCCTAGTTCTAAGAAAGCAAGAACTGACTCTGTCAGTAACCTAAACCTTTTTTCTCCCCTTCTCTCTGAAACCTCTCAGCCTGAGCCAACCTCTCAGCTAACCCCAATTTCTATTTTACCTCACCCTGATCCTTTGACCTAGACCCCACCAGATCATAGCCTTGCACTTGTCTCACTTCCAAACCTTTCCACTATTTCATTCCCTCAATTCCCTTCACTTTATTTTGTCAACCTCGGTTTCCCTATGTTCAAATTCTTTAAACCTACCATTGACCCTACTGACCTAGGATACAGGAGCCCATAAAATTAGCCATTGTTATTGTCTGACCCCGGCTCTCCCAGATCTGAATCTTGATATAATTAACAATTAAATAAATAAAAATACAAAAAAAATATGTTTTAAAACCCCAACCATGTATTCTTACATTGAGAACCGAACCATGGAAAACTGGAGACTGAAGTTTTTAGGATTAAGAAAATTGGATCAAAAATAATTGCCCCAACATGTATACGAAAATAATCATGTTTAACCATGAAAGAATTTACGTATACAGGGCTTACGTCTAGTCCCATATATGAAGATGTGGGAAAAGGCCCAAAAATAAGGAAATGAAGAAGAGAATTTCATTTCAGGTGACCTCTCTTAAGTGAGAAAACTCTCGCTTGAGTGAGCCCCCGAGCCTCGCTTGAGTGAGCCCCTGAGCCTCGCTTGAGTGAGCCCCCGAGCCTCGCTTGAGCAAGCATAAGCTCGCCTGAGCGAGCAGGGCCAAAGTATTAGACCCCCCTCCATAACTCACTTGAGTGACACCATATTCGCTTGAGCAAAAATCTTCCAGAACCAAATCATAACATCTTCGCTTGAGTGAGCCTTCACTCACTTTAGTGGAAATCCAACAGAATCAATTCTTCATATACTCATTTGAGAAAGAAATCTCTCACTTGAGCGAGTCACTACTCGCTTGAGCAAAAATAATACAGATTCATTACTCTGGCTCTTACTTGAGCGAGACCATGCTCACTTGAGCGAAAATAGACTAGAGAGCACATACACGATCAAGACCCTTCTCGCTTGAGCAAGATTATCAAAACTTGTAGTTTTATGCATATGCTAATCACTTTACATGGCATACCAAAATGCAAATGGCAAGGCTTTGCTCTAAATTCTCAATATACAATCATCCATCTATGTAAATATGACTTGCTCCAACAAGTCTCACCCAATATTTCATTCCCTAAGTCAAGACATGCACCAATGACATTCCAAGCCCCCGTTTGGCTAAACATAGTATGCCAAATTGCAAACTAAGCCTATTTGGCCACAACCAACCATGCACATAAGTTTCTTACATACATTATTGATTGTGGATGACCTCTACATGAAGTCTTATCCATTAAATAGAAATGTGACCTATCAACTTCCTTGTCATACATACAACTCACAATACCAAATAGATACAAATCACATATGCATTACTAATGATTGTAAATTTTATAATATCATCATCGTTCTTCAATATGGCATTCAACCAATGCATCATAATTAATAGCAACCATTGTTAAGGTTATAACCAAACATTAGCCTTCAAAACACTTAAGGTTTAATTTTCATACATGACCCTAAAAAATAAACATTCATCACTATCCCAATTGTCATAAAATAAAACATATATATAGTGTGCTTTTCTCAACATAATCATTGGCCAAGGCTCAAAAGTTCCTTCCAATATTTACCTTCTCCAAGCTTAACCTCCAAAAAGAGTAGGACTTCCATATACCTATATCAACCTTTAAAAATAGAAACTAAGATGTGAGTAACATGTACCAAATGAATTAATATCATACATTATGATCATATATATATATGTGTATCTGTGTGTGTGCACAACATAAGTTCCTCAATGGAACCATATGATTCATCCATACACATATCATTCCATATACAATTCCATCATCAACCATATCAATCAAGCATATGTACTAATCAATACATTTACATTACATATCAAATTATTGGCAATCTCACAAATCACGACCATCCATTCAAGGTTAATACCACCAATTCTTTTCCATTTCTTTATCAATAATTCATCACCACCATAGGCTACAATTCTCAGCATATCTCCAACCATATGTAAATGCTCTTATAGCTAATGCATATGCACAAGGAATCATTATCAAATCTCAGATCTGATTATGGGAACGATACCATATAATTATGTGGGTCAAGCATATTTGTGCTACTATGCCCCTACTGCAGTAGTAAAATGTGCATACTTATCTCTTTATTTTGTATGCATAACATCATCTTTTACCGGCATCAAACTGCTATCGTCTATATGTAGCACTAGTCACCCCATGACTTGTAGATCAACATCATGGCCTCACTTGCCAAAAGTGCTACGGGCCCCTCTCAAACACACATCAAGATAGCCACGCCCCATAGGGTCACTAAGGTCACTTGCTCAGCATAGAGTCGCCTATCCATAGTGTTAGGAAATCCCTAAGCATGAGCAGCGAAAAAATAAAAGGGATTCCATAGGATTTGCAAGGTTTCGTGTTTCAAAGCACAAAAACAATTTCAAAATTCATTTTGGATTACCTCTTGAAGAACTCCGAAGCAGTCGTAGCCTCGTCCTTTAGGAGTCCACACGAGCACTCCCACCAGAATCGCAACACTTGCCAACTGCTAGTTTGACGGCGTGTAGCTCTTGCAACTTTTGCGAATTTGTGTCTCACTTGAGTGAACGGCCTATGAGCATCTTATGCTCTATTTATAGGCTTAGGTTTGACCTAATTTGTTCTCTCTAAAAGTGGGCTCCTTACTCATTCCAAATGAGTTAGGCCCAATAGCTTTATTTTAGTCCAACTAAAATAAGACAACATTTTCTGATGGGCTTACTCTATGTGTGTGACCCTATAGGTAAAATACCCGGTCATATTAATAATAAACTATTTTATTATTAATATAAAATAAGAGCGGCATCTAGCAATGCATCATTATGTCCGAATATTATCAACATAACCTATAAGTGATAATTATTTAATATGTTTATTCCTTTTGTCACGATATCCTAATTGGGCCCAAGGCATGGTCGCGTCATCCTTGTATGGCCCAATTTATTTTACTTGATACCGGAGTAGACTGGATCCGAATAAATATCTAATATTTATTCTTTCTAGCATGGCCATGCGTTTTCTTAGTCTTACTCCATCAAGTGGCCTATGGATATCACTCCTGTCACATAGGAGAGACAAATCCCATCTACATCACTCACATCCCTCTGCATAATTTGTTCATTGCCTAATCACAACCTTTATAGTCCTCTTGTTACAGAAGACGTTTAATTGTATTAAAACAATAAACTCCTCATGCAGGAATCGTAGTGACTTCAGGTCGAAGGACTACATATACCATTATCACATTGAGAATCGTTTATGACAATCATGTAACGATCCATGCAACGTTCTCATGGTGGGTCTGTCCAGTACATCATTACTCTTAATGTGTACCTGTGTGAAGACTCGATATCATCTATATTTATGATCTGTGAGATCAGGTCATCAGTACACTCACACACTAGTCTCAGTGTATTTACATGTCCCCATGTAAATACTTGACTAGGGACATTTTAGGAATAATTTTTATATGACCTATTACTCCAAGGATAAATATGTCTTAAAACAATTTTAAACTGAAATATTTATTCTATTGATAAGTAGAAAAATGATACAAATGAAGAAGCATAAAAGCTCATAGTGCATACACCAACACATAGGGCCCACCACATAGGATGCATCATCATCAAACTATGGACAGCTTTGTGATTCCATTGAATCACTAGGGAACAACAATAACTTTCCCGTACACAGGGCCACCCTCTCACTGGGCTCGCCTGTTGGAACCCCTAACATCCTAAAACAGACAGCGTATACAGATCAATGCATTCTCACATTGTGCATCCTAAAATGTCTCTCCAAAATCAACAACTCACCACTATCACTTAATGGATTTCAATATCATCATTATTCTCAATTACCACCAATTATTATTGTATTTCATTCACATACATGGTTAATGCCAAACAAAACTCATACACACTTTCATCAATTCTCATATCATGGGACGTTTATACATTTATGTTCAATACAATCATGGTCATAATATTAATAACAAGAAATTCAAAATGCCATGAAATCAAATCCACGTCATAATCATCACCCCAAATATCATTAACCATATAACACAAATTAATCCAAATGCATTTCAAATCACATATCTCATCAAGGTATTCATCCAAATCAAATCATGGAAATACATCCATACATATATATCAATAATGGATGAAATCATGCATTTAGAAGATGTTACCCCCTCATACCTCAAGAGAAATTTGTTACGGTCAGAAGGTCCCGCTTCATCAATAGGGTCATTTCCTACATCACACAATACACCATACAATCATTTCCATTTAAACCACCAAGATTTTAAATGTTTTAAGTTAACTACTTGGTGTCTAAGCCATTATTAATCTCAAACTACTTTCCATTTCATTTATTTCACCACAACCACCATGAGTTTTATGTCCATATTCAATTTTTACACATTCAAGGTAACACCCACTAATGGGTTTCCTCATTAATGGCCATCAACCTTCATTAATGGCACCCATCATCATTAATGTCACTCTCCCAACATTAATAACAATACCCACACTCTAAATATCATACATTCACTCTCACAATCAACTCTTCTAATCACATTTCACATTTTCCCCAAATCTTAGGGTTAGGATTTCATTATAACCCAACAACCATCATTTATGCCCATCATCTTCCACCACAATAAATTTCATTTTCATGTACCATAATATACCCTCGTAAAACCTTGCATTTATCACACCTCACCTTAGGGTTTTGCATAATAATGGCTCTTATTACATAACTCATACATATAACACTCTCTCCAACCATGACAACTCATATCCTAGGGCTTTAGACCATGAAAAAGGTAAGCGAACTTACCTCAAGCCAAAAGTGTGGAGTGAGCTTCTAGAAAGAGAAGGGGAAACAAAAATAGAGAGGGTAAATGGGAAGCTTTCAATCACTACAATCTTCTCTTTGCTTGTAAGAAGAAAACAAAAATGGAAGTGAACGTGGAAGCAAAGCACACACAACATGATGGGTTTTGGAAGTGGAGGAAAAAGAGAAGAAAAAGATAAAGGGCTTGCCTTTGGGAATAAGAGTAAACGTGAAAGTGGAGAGGGAAAAGAGATTATTGAATTATAATTTGGTCCCTCATTAAAATTTCCCCGTTTTACAACAAAAAAGATCACCGTACGGGCTCAATACTTATCTCTTAATTTTCTGAATATATATTTAGATCCACATTAATATCTTTAGTAGCCCTAACCAATGATACCTCAATCAGAGATACTTGGTCTGACACCTATATCTTAATTGGGTATTAAATTAAGCTCTATGGTCCAAATAAATTATGAGTAGTCATAATAAATCTCAATTTAATAATTTCTAGATTTTTGGGACCACAAGTAATTCATATTTAATTATATTATTAATTATTTCTCTCAAGTGATCATTTATTTAAATTTTACGATGTTATAATTGGCCATCCAGATTTTGATAGAAGCAGAATCCACATCCTAGACATTACTCCCAGATTTGTACCTCCCATGACCTTGGAAAGACTTATACCTTCCCCTTACCTTCTATCATCAGAAGATACTACTTTCTATCAAGCCTTGAAAGCTGAATAGATAAGTGTTGTAAGGGACATGAAATTTGGTCTGCAACACCACAAACTTCATGTTGTGATGACTTCAAGGAAGAAGATTTTAATTGCACTTGACAGACGACAAACTACAACTATTTGGATCAATTTAGGTAGATTGAAGAAGCCTATACCTCCATAACCCACGCTGCTCTACAAAGGTCCTCTCAGACCTTGTCAGCTCCCTAAAGCCAATTTGAGAAGTATTTTATCTGCTTCCAATTACACAAAAGCTCATGTGGATGCTCTTTGGTGCCATCACCACAAAGAAGAAGGATCTTGCTTCTCTAACTCCTTTCCTGACAATTCTATTTTTCTCTACCGCCCTTCTGTTATTTACTTTCATTCATCTACCCTCTTTATTCATCAAACCAGATATTTCATTCTTATTTCCATTATAGCTTTTTTCCTTATTATCTCCACTTAAACCTGTCCTCTGACTCTTAGCTCTCTGTGATGCCCCATCTTTTATTGATATCAAAAATGGGAGATATATAGAAGTCTTTTTGAGTGGGTACAGACTTAAAAGTCTGAAGTGTTTATGTCAATCAGTATATTTTGTTCATTTTTTTATCAAATTTCATGTATTGATTAATGAAAATTGTTTTTGTCCAATATATGATGCTCTAATATATATCTGATTGCTAGTGTTTGCTCTAGAACATTTTTTCCAATATTTTTTTGCTAAAATAGATAAACTATTTTCATTAAAAAATTAGTCTCTTTGTATCTAGAAGCTTGGATTATTAGTTAAAAACTCTAGTTAAAAGTTTTGTTGTCATAAGAAATTGAAGACTTTTTAAATTCTTCATATACTTGCTCTGAATTAGTCTCTACTATAGTATATGCCTTACTCTAAGGACTCCTTGTATACAATGTCCTATTAAGAGTAAATTCATCCTCCTTTTATCATGGACTTTATTTATTTAAAAGACTTGATGTTTGCTATCAATAAATATAGGGAGATTGTTGAAGAAAAGTCTAGTTGAAAAAGAAATAATAAGCTATCATTGGACTAAACGCCAGATTACAATGCTATCTTCAGACCCTAGATTTGTTAATAACATACATCAAGTGATTAGAAGTAAATGAAGTATGTAATTATGTAAACTAATATGTGTATTTAAGTGTTTCAGGACTGATAATGCATAGGTTATAAGACAAAGGGGGAGTCCGTAAAGATAAAGTTTGATTCTTAACACTTGGGTGATAACTAAAGGTTTGTGAGAAAAAGCCTCAGTCATACAATCAGACTTCAGACTTATATGGCATCAAAAGTAGAACGTTATTCTAGCAACTCCAATAATGTTCTGAAATCTATTTGTGTGATGCCTTAGAACTCATGCTCTCATCAAAATATGTGTGCTTATCATAAAAAAGAATAAAAGACAAATAAGCAGAGCAACCAAATTTCAACATATCAAACACTGTGCAATGTTAGAAAAAGCTAAACCAAGTCAGTAGGAGTATTAGCTAAAGCCAGAAGGATTACAACATTGACTTTTGCTCTTATACTTGATCAGATAAGACCAACAAGTAGCTTTATTTGTTGAGGATGCATAGAATTCCTGTTTCATTCAAGAATAGGAGTGCCCAACTACCAAACTCTTTGACATCCTTCATATAAACAAAAGTTTGGTACTCATAGCTCAAAGCAAACTTCTTCACAGGATTTCCAATGTCTATATCTCCTTTCAAGAACCAGCAACGGTCACATTCCAACACCTATTTATACTGAAGAAGATTGACTTGAAAAACATAGAGATCACTCGTAAAAAGGAACGTAAATACTCTCTACTTTGTGATCAATCTTTCTTTTTAGTTCTTTAAAGACAAAGACCTTCTTTGTTTGTTCTGCTTCTAGCAGATCTTGGTCTATTATCGTTCATAACTTAGTGTATACACTCTTCCTTGTATATCCTTATACACTAGGTCCTTTGAGATACCAAACACTCTTTTCATACATCTGTATTGTGTAAAATCTGGTGTGTTGCCAACCTTAGTGAGTGCGGGAAACATTGTTGGCCTGAAGTGGCTTTTGAAAGAATACTTGGGTTATTAAGCCAAGAGTGGCTTTTGTAAAAGAATACTTAGGTTTTAGCTAGAAGTGGCTAGAGTCAAGAATACTTGTGGCATTGGTTTGGTGCTGTGATTGTAAAGGAGAATTTACAATAGTTAAAATCCTTCAAGTTAGAAGGGATTGAACGTAGCTTCTGTGTTGGAAGTGAACTAGTATAAACTCTTGGTGTTGTTTTCTTTTCTTGCTCTTTAAAGTTTATTTTGCAAAGTCTAATTGTGTGTCTTACTTTGGTTCATTATTCTACGAAAAAAGTCTGAGACTTATTCAACCCCCTCCTCTTCTAAGTTTGACTTTGAACCATCAGCACTTTAGTGAACCAAGGTCTTTAACTTTAAAAGCATAATCAAGGAACCATTTTACACTAGTGATCTCATTAATATCATCACCACCAAGGAAGATATTTTCTACATATACCAAAAGTGCCATAAAAGAAGATAAGGTATTTTTGACAAATACAGAGTAAGCAATTTCACTTTGTTTGTATCCATGTTGAATCCAAGATGAAGTTAACTTGACATTCTATTTTCTTTTGAATTATTTTAAATTGTAAAGTGATTTTTGGGCTTGCACACAATATTCGGATTAGACGAAGAAACTCTAAGAGGAAAATGCATATAAATTTCTTCAGAAAAATCTACATTAAGAAAAGCTTTATTGACACCTAATTGGTGTAAATGTCAACCTTAAACATAAGACATAGATAGAAGGAACCTTACTATTGTGACCTTAGCCATTTCAAAGAAATCAACCCCCTTAGTTTATGTGTATCCCTTGGCTACCAGGTGAGCTTTATATCTCTCAAAACTGCCATAAACTTTATACTTGATTTTATAGACCCATTTACACCTAATGAGGTGTTTGCCTAGTAAAAGTTTAACCAATGTTAAGGTATCGTTTACAGTAAAAGCACTAAGCGTAGCATCCATGGTTTACTTCCAACAGTTTATCTTGACAACTTTAGTGAATGATTTTGGTTCTATAGTAGCAAAAAGAGAAACACAAAAAGGAGCTTGTGAATGGGAGCAATTAGAATAAGATATATAAGAAATTGAAGGATAATAAGTACGAGAAGAAGACTTCATATAATTAACATAAGAGAAAGTATGGTAATTGCAAACATAATCATTAAGATAAACTAGTGGCTTTCATGGAAGAGTGTATGTCCTTAATTCATGGATAGGTGCTTGTATGTCACTTGGGGAATTAATATTAGCAATAACATATCAAAAGGAATAACATCACACGATGGCACATGATCATGTTGGACCTCTCACCATTTTCTTTAATTCATGAAAAAGGAATATAGTTTCACAAGATTTAGAATGCATGTATAACTAATATCCTTTGGTCTCTTCTTTAAGGTCAATAAAAACAAATTTTGTAGCTTGTGGGTCAAATTACTTTCTTCCTAATGTTCAACAACTAGCATATGCTAGATAACAAAAAATAATGAGTTCTGACAGATTTGGTTTCTTAAACATTTCAATATGTGGTTTATGTGATACAATGGGGTAGGTAACCGATTGATAATATGCAATGGATGCTTAGTGGAAAATGCCCATTTTTTTAGGTAATCTAGCTTGAAAATAAAGAGCACGACCTACATTAAGAACATGTTGGTTCATTTTCTCTAATCCCCCCATTTTGTTAGGGAGTTTTAACATAATTTGTTTCATGAATAATTCCCTTTTGAGAAAAAAAATCATGCATAAGAAACTGGTTTCCATTGTCACTTCATAACTTCTTTAATGTTGTATCAACTTGATTTTCTATAGTATTAATAAAACTCTATAATAAGGATCTTGTTTTGGATTGGGCACGTATAAAATGAACACAAGTAAAACACATATAATAGTCAATTATTGTTTGAAAAATATCTGATCCGGTCTTGATACCGGTATCCGATCTACAAGACATATTTCAACGTCTTTGTCAATTCGCCAATATGCAACCGGTGTCATCGGTATACATCCGGACTCTAATTCCGTATCAGGCGCTCTCCCTATACCGGTTGTCCAGGATAACACCATGACACCGGATAACACACACGTCACTATGCAGAAGACAAAAGGCATTGCTACAGGGACCGATCAATAATTCCCTGCACTACGAGCCAAAATCTGCTCACGGGAATGGTCAATTTGTCCCTTAATTCTAGCCTATACTCCCTACGCTCAATATAAAATGGCCACTTGACCCAATCATACTGGTAAGTGTGCAATAAAATAATAATTTAAAGTGTTATTGGAGGTTAGTGGTTCCCCACTAACGAATCCTCAAATATCGAGCCAATCAGGTATATGAACTCTCTTCATCAATGAAGGGGGGATCTTTTGACTCTATCAACATATAATTACTCTCTGGAAACATTCCTCACTTGGAATATCATCACTGACTTGAGCGTTGGAGAATCTTTGCAGGTGGCACCACCTTTCGCCCACATCAACGCGTAAGGACGGTGTGAAGGACCTCCAGGACGCCCAATCCGCCCTCATCATACAGAGACATCGGATACGTAAACCGGATACTCATATAACTGGTCTTCAGAGACGTAATCATCTTACTATTTGTGACTAACCCGACACCGAATCTCTTGACCCCGGTTCAGGACAGATCAATATCTATATCCGTCAATTAAAAGTGTTCCTAATAGTCCCTAAATGTCTACATGGATGAGGTCAAAAAATCTTAATAGCACTAGAGTAGTGTACAAGTTTTCTCTAGTTAGCAAGAAAGCACACATCACATACTTCAAATTCATGGTAAGGAATGTATGTATATTGATGAGAAATATGCCTTATCATTTTATGTGAAACATGGCCTAACTTATGATGCCACATGGAAGTTATGTCTTATACAATGTCACAATTTGAATCAACTTTATCTGAAATTACATTTATTTTTAAACTCATAGTATTATAAGTCAAGGATAAGCTATGAGGCATAAAAAAAATATAAACCATGCTTTTTCCTAACTATAGCAATAGTCCTTGATAGGATCTGTTGTATAATATAACAGAAAGAGCCACAAAACAAAACAAAACAAAATGATTGATTGAAGCGGTGAGTTTTGAAATAGAAATTAAGTAGACATTGAAATCAAGCACATACAAACATCTTTCAAAGTCATATTTGCTACCTCAGTTGTACCAGAGAAATTTGCCAAAGCATAATGATTATTTAGTAATTTGATATTAATAGGTTCAAATTTTTTCAAAGTGAATAAAGATTTTATTGAACAAATATCGTCAGTAGCACTAGTGTCAAGAATCCAATGGTGGTTGACCATACATGTTAAAGAGGCAATTACGTGTTTCTATGTCATGATATGACTAGAAAAGTGTGGGTTATTTAATTTCCATTGTTGTAAATGAACTAGGATGCCTTCATATTGCTCTTATGAAAACAAAAATTGTTTGGAATTGTCATTGTGTGTCCTCTTAATGAGAGAGTTTCTTCAATTCTTGAGAGAGGATCTATCCTAAAGGAATTCTCCTTACATCCGAAGCTTCAAGAAACTTTCCAACTTTAATTCTCCTCACAAACATGATTTGGCCAAATTACACATGGAAAGGTATGGTGATTGTTTAATGTTTTTCCTAAAGAAAATTAAGATAAGAAAAACAAAAGTAAAGAAGAGAGAAAAAGATTCTAGGCATTACCTATTGAACATGATAAGCCTTACTGATGATCATCATAATGGAGGTGCTCCATTGATAAGATCCCAACAAAAGTTTCATATAACTCTTACCACTAGAGATTAACTACTCTCAAAAATACCAAATGCATTCAAATGGTCCAAAGATCCTTACAAGAAAGAGCTCATGCCATTTTTAGGCAAATAAGTAACTAAACCGACCTTTAAGGGCTTTACTATTTAGAGTATACATTAAGAGCCTGTGTATTTAAGATGTATCACTTTATTGAATAAGGCATTTTGGTTAAATAGTTTAACAACCTTTGTTGGTCCTTGGGATAATAGGCCAATATGAGAATTATTCCTAAAACGTCCCTAGTCAAGTATTAATATGGGAACATATAAATACGTTAATACTAGTGTGTGAATGTACTGATGATCAAATATCATAGATCATGGATATGGATCATATCAAGTCTTCACATGGGTACACATTAAGAGTAATGGTGTACTAGACAAACTCCTTATGAGAATATTGCATGGGTCATTACATGAGTGCCATAAACAGTTCTCAATATGATAATAATATATGTAGTCCTTCAATTTAAAGTCACTACGATTTCTACATGAGGAGTTTATTATTTTAATATAATCAAACGTCATATGTAACAAGGTGATCATTATTTGTCTCTCATATGTAACAAAAGTGATATTTATAGGTCACTTGATAAGGCGAGACTAAGAAAATACATGGTCATGCTAGGAAGAATAAATATTAGATATTTATTAAAGTCTACTCTAGTATTAAGTAAAATGAAGTGGACTATACCAGGATGGCGACGACTATACCTTGTGCCCAATCAGATATCGTGACAAAGGGAACAAACATATAAAATAGTTAACACTTATTGGTTATATCAATTTGATATTTATATTTGGATAATGATGTATTGCTAGATGTCATTTATTATATTTTATTAAATATAAAATGTTTATATTTAATATAAACCAAATATATTTCCTATAGGGTTACACACAAAGTAAGATCACCGAAGAATGATTTTTATTTTAGTTGGACTAAAATTAGAACTATCAGACTAACTCATTTTAAATTAGTAGAGAGTCCAATCACTAAAGAGTGTTCATTAGGTAAAACTTGAGTTTATAAATAAAGCACGAGATGCTCATAGGCCGCACTCTTGTGATGACAAAATTCTTTAAATTTTTGTAGAGGCTGGGCTCTGACAAACTAACATTCATACATGTAGAATTTGGTAGAAGTGCTTGCATGGACTTCTATAGAGATTAGTATACTTTGACCCATTATCAAAGGTTATGCATTGTAAGAGGTATGTTTTAAAAGGTTCTTAAACTATATCTTGATTTGGTTGCTTTAAAACATGGATCTTTATAAGGACCTTTAGGAATTCTTGTATTTTTACTGCTTGACCAAGAAGGATTCCCTAACATTTATAACTCATGACTAAAATAATGGTAAGGCTCGTAGGGCCCAAAACTAAACCTAGCCCAAGCTAACACCAGTGTGTAACCTTTTAAGGCCCAAACAAGCCAAAGGCTCAAAGCCCAAACCTAAACCCAACTTAAAGGGCCAAAATACAATCCCAAAATGATATGTAAATAAAACTGAAATATAAGGCTCAAATGAAATATAGAAATGACAAACTATGTATAAAAGGTCCTCTAGTATCCCTGCTCACACAAATTCTCCATATAAATGCAAGCACTTTCTTGATATGTATTTGAATCTAGTTCAACCAAGTTGGTAAAGCTACTTGATGAATTATTCTTGTTCTTTGTCTTATATCTAAGAGGAAAACCATGCTTAAAGAAACATGTCTCAACTATATGGTTAGTGTTCCCATAATGTGTGCAAAGCTTGTTGGATTTGGCTCCTCTAAATCTTCCACTATTACATCCTCCGCGCTCTCTATATCCACGACCATTTCGTTCCTTATGGAATATGGGTTGTTGTTTTGTTCCATGTACAAAATTGGTAAAAACAACACTATCAACATCCATTTCAGTTAACATTAGTCCTCTAAATTCATGTTCTTGTTGAACTACTAGATAGACTACTTTAGTAATGCAGGTAATAGGCTCTATTAACATAATTTGAGAGTGTACTTGTAAAAAATGTTCAGTAAGGCCTCTCATGAAGGGAATGACATGGGTAGTTTCCCTACCTTGCTTAAGTGTGAGAAGTACTCCACATGTGCATGGAATCAAATAAGAGCATTGATAAAGGGTTTAAATGTCTCTATTTCTTCCCAAAGTGATTTCAATTTTGTATAATACTCAAATACACTGAGGTCACCCAGTTGGAAATTATAGATTTCTTCTTATAGATTGGTAATTCAAAACTTATCCTTGTGAGAGAAACGATGAAGAAGATCTTTCCATATTTTAGCTGCATTATCAATCCATATAACTGGCTAAGGAATTAAAGGATTCATTGAATAGTGACCATCGTATTACAGTGTCCCCAAGTTCATACAATGGATCTGAAATTGATGGAATAGGAAGACTTTCATTAGTGAAATGATGTTTGTTTTTGGAAAACAAAGCCATGTCAATCAATCTTGACCACAAACGATAATTTTTCTTATTGACAATAGATGAAACAAGAACTAGAGCCGATTTTCCCCTGAGACGAAGAAAATAAGGGTTGGAAGGATTCACAAGATGATCTGAAAACTTGAGTTCGACTTGCCATGGACCTGAATCTTAAATCAATATAACAAATGTTTTTTTATTGCGGAAATGTTTAATGAACCCAAGACAACCATAAATTCTTTTAAATTTAATATAGTAATCCTAATACCCAAAAAAAACAAAAAAAAATGGATTTAATTGGACTTCATTATACTTCACATTCTAAATTTTTTATAATTCAATCATTTTAGGGTGAAAAAAGAATATCCTAATCGAGAGAGAAAATGAAGAAATCCCATATTATGATTTCAGGAATAGAGAACTCAAGAATTAGGAAGTGAGCACAAGAATTACTTATAGAATATGTATTTTACTGGGTTCTTAAACTCCATACAAAATAAAGGATTTATATATAGCTCTTACAAAGAACAAAGAATCAACATAACATACATTTGAAATGAAATAATAATGAATAACTAATTCATTTATGACAAGGCAATGAGTCAACAAATAACAAAAATGCAACTTAATTTTGTTATGGTGTAATATGGTGGTTGCAGTATGACTCTATCATCCTTACTAGCTAATAGTGAAGAAAAATTCTTATTATGAACATACAATTCATAACACAATTTTAACACATATCATGATAACAAAGTTTTGATTGAAGGCGTACCTGAAGACAAGCGATCCATGAGTCACAATAGTGAGCATGTACTACTCTTAATCTGAGTGCCTTATGTCCAGTGTATTACTGACTCTCTGTGTGATAATCACCTAATGGGATATTGATTATATAGGCAACCTCAGATGAGAGCAGGAACCTCTCACTGGGCATATAGAATGGGCCAACCCATCACGGTCCATTCAAACAAAAGCCCAATAGCTAAATCTATCTATATCTATAATATTTACATATTATATAATTAATCAAACAATATAGATATAATAATTTAATGATGCTAATCCATCAAATTAATATAATAATATATTAATAAGAAAATCTAACATTTCTCCCACTTGGATAGCATTATTAAATTATTAAGTACAAAATCTATATTATTATTACAAGTTATTAATTATACCAAGAAATATAATAATTTCACAATAGCATACAATCATATCCGATAGGGATATGCATTATACACCACAATTGTTTATATTTCAGTCACGGTATAGATAAGGAAATATGAATTTCATTTCCACATGTTCCAAGCATCCAAAATGCAACAAAAATGTCAATAAAATGACATCAATAATAACATATCCAAAATAGAAAACTAGTTTCAATAAACAGATTACAAAATAAAACTCCCACTAATCCAAGACATTAAAAGACTTGACTAAACCCATATGGGTTACATGATTCTGAAAAACTCCAACGGTTAAGCCTTTGGTTAGTGGATCTGCCAACATGCTCTGAGTAGCAATGTGCTCAATTCGAGTCTGAAACTCAAGTACTTTCTCTCTAACAAACAAGTACTTTACATCGAAGTGCTTCGAACGAGTAGAGCTCTTATTATTTTGAGAGATAAGTACGGCAGCAGTATTATCACAATAAATTACAAGTGGCCTAGAAATACTTTCAACAATGCGGAAGCCAGAAATCAAATTCTTTAGCCACATAGCTTGGCGAGTAGCCTCATAACAAGCAATATACTCTGCCTCCATAGTAGAAGTAGCTGTGATTGTCTGTTTGACAGTTTTCCAGGATACAGCTCCTCCTGCCATCATAAAGATGAAGCCTGAAGTAGACTTACGGTCATCAGGGCGACCTGCAAAATCAGAATCTAAATAACCTATGACTTCAAGTTGATCAGACTTTGCATAGGTCAACATATAATCCTTGGTTCCTTATAAATATCTCAAGACCTTCTTCACGGCTTTCCAATGAACCAAACCTGGGTTACTCAAGTATCTGCCCAAAGCATTAACAGCGAAAGCAATATCGGGATAAGTGCAGACTTGAGCATACATCAAGCTCCCAACAGCAGAAGCATATGGAACTTTCTCCATTTCAAACAACTCTTTGTAGTTCTGAGGACACTGAGAATTAGAGAGTTTCTCACCCCTTTGAACAGGCGCGGCACACGGGGAGCAAGAGTACATATTAAACCTTTTGAGGATTCTATCAATGTACCCTTTCTGAGACAATCCAAGAGTACCGCGAGACCTATCACGACATATCCGGATGCCCAAGACAACAGAAGCATCACCAAGGTCTTTCATATCAAAATAGCTACTCAATATTTTCTTTGTCTCATTCAAAACATCAATGCAGCTGCTAGCAAGAAGAATATCATCAACATATAAAACAAGGATGATAAAATTGCTCACACTCATCTTCAGGTAAATGCACTGATCTGAGGCATTTTCCTTGAAGCCAAAAGAAGTGACCACTTGGTCAAATTTTAAGTACCATTGTCTAGAAGCCTGTTTCAAACCATAAAGGGATTTCTTCAACCTGCAAACTAAATTTTCTTTGCCCTTTTCAGCAAAGCCATCAGGTTGAACCATGTAGACATCTTCAACAAGATCACCATTTAGAAAAGCTGTTTTGACATCCATCTGGTGCAACTCCAGATCAAAATGAGCCACCATAGCCATAACAACTCGAAAAGAATCCTTTGTCGAGACCGGCAAAAAAGTTTCTTTAAAATCAATGCCTTCTCTCTGACTGTACCCTTTCGCCACCAATCTAGCTTTGTATCTTTCAACTTCGCCAGATGGTGTACGTTTAGTTTTGAAAACCCATTTGCAGCCAACCGGTTTGCAACCAGGCGGTAAAGAAACAAGCTCCCAAACATTATTGTTAGTCATAGAAGCTAACTCATCATGCATGGCATTCACCCATTCAGAAGCATGAGAGCTAGAGATAGCTTGCTCAAAACTAATAGGGTCATCATCACCACAAACATCAAACTCATATTCCTAAAGATACACAATATAATCATCTGGTATGGACGACTTACGCGTTCTTTGAGATCTTCTCACCACAGCCTCAACAGGAACAGGTGCAGGTACAATTTCATTATTTAAAGGGGTATGGTCAATGGCAACGTTAGGATCTTGATAAGTTGCCACAGGTGCTACGACAATCTCATCAGTGATAGGAACACGTTCATTATTAGGTATGAAAGGAGTTGGATCGATTTCCGAAATAGGAAATTGAGGTGCGGGGACTTCAACTCTATCTTCTTCAAAGACAACTGGTCGTGAGGCAATGCTCCCACTACCCAAATCATCCTCAAAGAATACTGCACGATCAGACTCTATTACTCGTGTAGAGTGAGAAGGACAATAAAATCTGCTACCTCTTGAACCCACACAATAACCAATGAAGAAGCCACTAGCAGTCTTCAGATCAAGCTTCTTCATCGCAGGGTTATAGGGTCTGACTTCTACCTTACATCCCCAAACACGCAAGTGTTTCAAACTTGGTTTCTTTCCAGTCATTAATTCATAAGGAGTTTTTGGTACAGACTTGCTAGGCACTTGATTAAGAACGTACACAGCGGTTCTCAAGGCATCTCCCCAAAGAAAGTCGGGTAAGCAAGATGGACCCATCATAGATCTCACCATCTCCATAAGCGTGCGATTTCTCCTTTCTGCCACTCCATTTTGTTTAGGTGTACCTGGCATCGTGTATTGAGCTTCGATACCGCATTCTTGGAGGTATCTAGCAAAAGGTCCTGGATTCCTTCCGGTTTCATCATATCTGCCATAATATTCTCCTCCTCTATCAGACCGCACACATTTTATCTTCTTGCCAGTTTTTAATTCAGCAGCAGCCTTGAACGATTTAAAAGCATCCAAGGAACATGATTTCTCTTAAAGAAGATCTATCCAGCCAAAACGAGAGTAATCATCTATAAATGTAATAAAATACCTATATCCACCCATAGCAGTGGGTGTAATAGGCCCACATATGTCAGTTTGAATCAACTCTAACACGGCATCACGACAACTCCCAGACTTGTTCCTAGGTTTAGCAGTAAGCTTACCTTAATGCAAGCCACACAAGCATCAAAATCAGAGAAGTCCAAATCAGGTAAAATCTCATGCTTAATGAGTTTCTCAATACGAGGCCTTGAAATATGCCCCAAGCGTCTATGCCATAACATGGAAGAATTCTCATCGACCCTGCTACGCTTATGCCCAACAACAGAATTAACGCTCATATCAGAAAAAGTCAATATATAAAGATTATCACAAAGAACCCCATGACCAACAACAGAAGATGCAAAAAAGATGTCCAGTTTTCCATTGCCAAACAGAAAAGAATAACCACACTTGTCCAAAGCAGAAACAAAAATCAGGTTTCTACGAATAGAAGGAACATAAACAGCGTCTTTTAGAAGCAAAACATGACCAGAGGGCAAACACAAAGAAACAACCCCTATATCTTCAACAGGAACTCTAGCTCCATCTCCTACTACGATCTTTGATTCAAAGTCACTTAGTTTCCTCAGGCTTGTGAACCCCTGTAAGGAATTCACCACATGAATAGTTGCGCCCGAATCAAACCACCAAGTATTAGGAGGAACATCAACAACATTGGATTCAAAACAAGCTAGAGCATTTGGCTCTTCTTCCCGCAAAGCTAAGTCAATATTGGTCATAGCCAAATACAAATCTAAAGACTCCTTCCAGTCCTCATAATTCGTCCCGTTCAACGTTTTAACCGAAGTGGGCATTGATACTGATATACGAGAAATTAATTAATATGCATAATTAAATCATGCAAAATATAGTGTGCCCATCATAAAATTTCTTATTAATTATAATCCCGCCTAAGGGTCTCAGGTTGTAATAAATAAAAATATTCACGAAAGAATACAATGCATAAAAAATTCATGTCGCCAAATCGTAACACCGATAGGGCATTAGTACAAAATTGACGTAAAAAAAAAACACAAGTGCATAGTATTCAACAAATCACATTAACAACAATATATCGATGGGATATAATTATTATTAATGTAATATTATATATAGATGCTTATTTTATTTTATTTTTTTATTTTTTTTCACAAATCTTGTATAAATGATCTCACGATAGGTGAGATGACATTTGTATAGAATAATTCAAAATTTTGTATACAATATTACTGATTTTATATTTTATAATTATTATATACAAACGAGAAGAGCATATTGATAACAAGAGACTAATGCATAATATTATATATATATATATAATGATGACATAATTCATTTTGCAAAACCATGAATATAATATGATGAAATTGAATATAACAGCACGTATATATATATATATATATGATAATGGCGGAAATATATATACAATAATGGTACACGGAATTTTATGAGAGATATATAATATCTTATAAAATTCAAAATTGTAACCGTGTTATATATCTATATATATATATATATTATGGCAAACAATCAATATAGATTGAAATTTGAAATTGTAACAGTATATATCTATTATGACAAACAATCAATATAGATTGAAATTTGAAATTATAACAGTATATATCTATTATGGCAAACAATTAATGTAGATTGATAATTAAAATTATAATAGTATATATCTATTATGGCAAACAATCAATATAGATTGATAATTAAAATTATAATAGTATATATCTATTATGGCAAACAATCAATATAGATTGATAATTGAAATTATAATAGTATATATCTATTATGGCAAATCATAGTATTTTATAACGATACATGATATATAATTTTAACGTAATCAGTCACAATTTAATATATATATATATATATATATATAATGTTAAAAAAAATAGAATGGCAACTGCATAAAAAAAATGAAAATTTTGAATGAGCACATACAACAATTGTAAGTCAAGATGACCAGAAAATTGTGCACTGTACGTATAGCAATTGGAAAGAATTGACTAAATCCAAAAAATATAGTGTATCTTTCATGAATTCATGCCAAGATCAAGGAAACAACAAATTGGCACAGTAACGCATGGATTTGATGAAAGAATTTGAACAATTGATCAACAAGCTTTCGAATTAACACGTACAACAATGAGATGAAATTGGACAATTGACCAATTGGAATTTAAGGACAGTAACTGCGTTTGAACAAATTTGCTAATACGAACAAAATTGATAACAAATTCGAATTGATGTGCACAACAAATTGATTAATTTTCTAGAAATTGCAAAGAACAGTAATTGAAAAAGAATTTGAGGCAGGGTCTAAGGCAATTTTGATTCACCAATTTAAAAAAAAAATTAGCGTGCCAATACCTGGATAAAATAAAAAAAATAGGCATGTACCATATCTTGTATTGGCAGAATTGAAAGAAGACTGAATTGAGGAATCAATTGCCCAGCGTAAAAAAAAAACACAAATCCATGAACAAGGATTCATTCAAAAAAAAACAGAAACTAAAACGCAACATGGAAAAATATGGGAAACAAAAAAAAAATTTTACAATTAATTTTTAATATTCATGATACGTGTTAAACGAGGCTCTGATACCAATTGAAGAAAAATTCTTATTATGAACATACAATTCATAACACAATTTTAACACATATCATGACAACAAAGTTTTGATTGAAGGCGTACCTGAAGACAAGCGATCCATGAGTCACAATAGTGAGCGTGTACTACTCTTAATCTGAGTGCCTTATGTCCAGTGTATTACTGACTCTCTGTGTGATAATCACCTAATGGGATAGTAATTATATAGACAACCTCAGATGAGAGCAGGAACCTCTCACTGGGCATATAGAATGGGCCAACCCATCACGGTCCATTCAAACAAAAGCCCAATAGCTAAATCTATCTATATCTATAATATTTACATATTATATAATTAATCAAACAATATAGATATAATAATTTAATGATGCTAATCCATCAAATTAATATAATATATTAATAAGAAAATCTAACAAATAGAAGATAAACAAATAGGAGATTGATTATGTATCCCCACAGCCGGTGAGCATGAGATTAATCTCTCATCTTGATGGTCAACCATTAAGCGATCTGAGACTATTAGTTATAAGATTTTTTCATTTACAAAAATTAAGTATTAAATCTTTAGTCACTTATTTAAAAAACAAGGTGTTGAAACACCACACCAACCTAAGTGGTTCTAAACAAATAGTTTGGATATAAGCAACTACAAACAATGAAATTTAGTCAACTTTCCAAGTTTCTACCGTCCAAGCGCAAAGCAGTTTTTGATGAAAATTAAAAACGGCTCTCTTTATCTCTGGCCAGCTTGACATAAACGTAATGGCATTTGAAATTTGAAATTCGAACAAGAGAGGGAGCCTCCAATGTTGGGTCCATTCCTAATGGAAAATTTCCATCATTGTCTCATTCTATTCCAACGTCCCAAATTTTGAGTTTTTCCCGCCTCAAAACCTTATATTATTATAAATCCAAACAAATAATAACATGACTTCACAGTCACACACAACATAAACTCAAATTCTCTGTGACCCTAACTAGGAGGAATTCAGAATCAGACATGGAAGAGCCCTCTGCTTCTTCTTCTGGTACCCTCTCACACCCACCTCTCTATTTTTATTCCTGTCTAGGTTCATATAATAATCATAATCAACAATAACATAACAAATTTAAATAGGTCAATACTGTGTTATGTTTCAGGTAACACTGCAAGTGCCAGATCTAGGCTTCAAAGATACCCTCTCCGCTCCGCCACTAAATCAAATGATACACCCGATTGCTCCAATGCTTCACAAACCAAGAGGTACCTTTTGCCCCCTTCACACGCTTATTAAAAAAATGTACTTTTTTTTTGTGCAACGATTACACACGAATTTGGTCGTGTTGGGGAAAAACACGGGAGAGGGACCACGGTGTTTGATGGTAGTGCTACTCACTCATTATACTATTTTCCATCTTTCTCCAACCGTACCATCATTAATTTGTTGTTATTTCAAAGGAACATGATGTTCCAAATCCATGGCCTTTTATAATTATTTTAAACATCAACTTGTTACTTCGTTTTGTTTCACACGTTAGACATCATATAAGCTTATGTACGCATTTCAAGAAAATTATTGATTATTGATTATGCTAGTTCTAATGATATCATGATTAATTTTGATTAAAATACATCTACTAGAAAACATTAAGATTTAATTAGTGCAATTATGATAGTTAGGCTAGAGATCTTACAGTGTAATTAATATTTCAAAAGTAACATTATATGAGATGGCCGGAGTAATTAATTTATTGACTTGCAGTTAGGATCGTCATCCTAAGCAAACCCATCATTCTTTTTAAATTTCTTCTTACTCTTACCACAAGAGAATGCCATTACTTATTAGAAAGAATAAAATATATTTATATGTTACGTGGACATAATTTACCGGATTTTCTGAAATAAAACAAAGGGACTGAGGGAGTAGTTTGTCTTTTATGGAGTTAAATTTTGATATTGTGGATATGTTAAAATTGTTACTTTTTGTTAGGGGGAGAACTGCTTCAAGTGTAAGTAAAAGTGTGAGTGTTCTTGACTTTTCTGGCAAGGATAAGTCTAGTAGTGCTAAACCACCCAGAAGGCTCTCAATTCCTACCAAAGCATCTGCCACTTCAGGAACCAAGCAGAGTGGAAACATTACCCCAATCTCTGAGACTAGAACAGGGAAAAGTGCTAATGGTCAAGGCAAAAGCAAAACACCCATTTCTGACATTTCCAAGACATCTAGCCAGATGAAGTTTAATCTTCTCACTTCAGCTTCATATTGGTTAAACCAGATCAAGCTCTCTGAATCCTCTGCCAAGCACTCAATTTCACTTGGGTTCTTCAAATTAGCTTTGGAAGCAGGATGTGAGGTACAACATAAAACGGTCTATACACACAAATACACAGGCACCATGTTTTTTAAGAAAAGTTACATTATTATTCCTTCAATTTAATGTATTATAGTCCTCTCTTCTTTAATCTTATACCTTTTTCATAATTAATATGACAATGTATTTGCACTTCGCTTTTTATTAACAGACCTTTTTGTGAAATGATGTTTTTTTTCCTATTAACTGAACTTAATGGTGTTTTAATTCTTTTCATTTCATACCATAGCCTATTGGTTCAATGCAAGAAGGGCTAAAATCTTATGTAAGCAGAAATCAGCTTGCTGATCTTGAAGAAACTGTGAAAGAATTGTTTGAGAGGTATAATATTATACAGAGCATAGAGCAATTGCAAGTGTCAGATTCACATGTGTCAGAAGAGGGAACTCGATATTCTAATGATGATGTGCATAGCTCCTCTTCTTCCATGGGTGCTAGAAATTTGAAACCAAAATGCTTGAACATTGATTCTACACAACTCACACCTGCAACAGAATCAACTAAGAAAGAGAGTCGTCGGCAGGGTAATCTTGGATCCAAGTTGAAAGTAAATTTCAGCACCAATGCCACTACTCCAAGGCCTTCTGTAGACAGTGGTAACCGTAGGTTGGTTAAAAAATCTGAGAAGCCAAACAAGCAAGTACCTGTTAAGGAAAAGGACATGGTAAAGAAGCAAAGGAAGGAATCTGATTCTACAGAAGGCAAGTAACTAAAAGTGCTTAACAAAATCTACGTTATGATAGCTATCATACATTTCTATTTTAGTTAAGAGGTGACAAAATGGCCTAATGTGAGATGGATACGTTAAAAAAGGTCTACATTCAAAATGGGTTCATGTTGTCAGGTTTAAAAAGTCTGAATTTGGGCTCAAAACTTAAAGACTAAGCCTTATGTTTCATTCTAGTCCATTCTGCCAACTCTCTCTTTTATAAGGCTAACGACTAACGCTTGTTCTGATTTTTTCTTTGCTCACAGTTACTGTTAGGTCAACAAAGGGAAACAAAGAAAACGTGGTAAAAGTCTTCTGATGTAAGTTTAGTTTTTAACAAGTAAAATTTCTATGGTTTATGATTTGTTTTTGTTCTTTTGTAGGACGCTTTGACCACGGAAGAGACCATCGTGACAGAAATCGTGTAAACGATATCTTGAGCTTGCATTTCTGAGTTTTTGTGATTTCCAACTTGAAGTTTGTCTTCAGTGTTTGTCATGTGGAGCGTGTTTTCTGTATAGGTTGCATTTCTCTTTTAATTTGGTCAATTGGCATTTATTTTGCGTTTTTGTCCTGTTATTACACACTTGCTGAACACACCATACTGCATTGAATGTCATTGTTTGTGTCTATAGATGATTCTGTAATATTTTATTCGACATAAAACGAACTTTTCCTCTGTTGATTATTCGATCTTGTACATTTATCTGATTCTCTGTGTTAATTTATATGACAAATCATAAATGATATAAGCTCATGTTCAGGTTTGGTGACACGTGCTGCTAAATATAACATTATCAGCAGGGGAAAAATCAGTTACTTTGCGTGTTAAATTTTTGCGACTTGAATGAGGAAGAAAAGCTATCAATGTTATCACTATGTACTAGAATTTAGAAAACGAGTTTTCAGAATTTAGAATTAGAAGCATGTGTAGTTTTTTGTGTCTCGCCATCCCACATTTTTTACACAAAACTAAGATTTATAATGTGCAGCTACATCGACTATAATTCTGAAGTCCTGCACCCACTTTCATAATTCTAGTGTATGTCCTGATCAGGTTTACCATTTACCCTCATCAGCCCTTGTTTTCCTTATTTTCTCATCTTTTTTTCGGATAAGCCTTATTTTCTCATCTTGATCAACCTTAATTGTCTAGTGTCAAAAAAAGAAAAGTCCCTAATCCTAAAAAGTTTGTTATAACAAGACTAGTAGTTTTGCCTCGGCCCTCGAATTAGGATATAAAATGCATAAAAATATGAATCATACGTCCTTTTAGTTCTTAGAATTATTTTAAAAACTTAATCTCTAAAATTGTAAGAAATGGTCAGTTTAGTGCTTAAAATTAGAGTCGTTATTGTGATGATACTTACTCCCTGAAATTAATACAAGTCATAGCAAAAACAAAAAACGCACAACATAAACATGGACCTCCAAGCACAATCAACTAGTAAGAGATTTATTGTCTTACTTTAGAGTAATAGTTCAAATCATGTTAAAATCACAACTAAATTAAAAGTCAATTAGGAGAACTTTTTTTTTCCCTATAATAACTCTATGCAACTTAAACCCAAATAAAATATAAAATATATTAAACCCAAAAAAAAACACATGTGCACCACAAATTTTTAAATATAAAAAGATAAAAAATGACTTCTAAGAATTTAGAAACTAATTTTTCATGATTTTAAAGATTAAATTAACAATTAACAAATACATATAATTTAGGGGCTGAGTCAAAATAACATTTTTCATGATTTTAAAGATTAAATTAACAAATACATAACTTTAGGTACTACATTGACTAGGACATACTTCAGTAATCTTAAAAATTGTTTTTTCATAATATTAGACTAAATTAAAAAGTATCTGGTTTCAAAGAATAAAATAATAAGTTTCTTTTTCATAATTTGAATGACTAAATATTGAGGATAATGGAAAATTATCATCATCAAAAGCAAAATCCCACCACTTACTGCCACAATAATTACCCAATAATGTGCAAGCAAGTCCACACAATCACAATAGATGGCGATATACAAGATCGTCAGGGGAAATGGAAGGTGATTTTCCCAACTCGTGTTCCAATTGAAGCAATTTTTGAAAACCTTTGTGATGATAAACATAACCGAGTCAGCAAACTACAATTTTTATATTCGAACCAGTTCACAACAATCCAAAGTCAAATTGACAAGCGTGATTCTATTTTACATTAACTGACCCCTGCAATGCAAAAGCTACAAATAAATTTAACATAAGATGATGCTATCATTCATTTCAACAAGGAATATAAATTTGATGAGTTTGCACAATGATTCTTAAAGGTGCCACTGCAACCAAATTCATGCCTTCAGCTGCAGACAGACTTAGTTGACCTACATCCATGCCAAGAACTTAATCAGCTGTCCAACTCTGCTCCACAATTTCCCTTACTCTTCGATTATACTCACGCTTGTTCTCACTAAAAGTTCGAGCAGCTTCAGAGTTTGCAGGAGAATTTGGGTTGGGATCACAAAGCAATGACTGCAAAGGAAGAATAGTAACCTTTTAGAAATAATTATTGAAGGGTGACTACTACATAGCAGGATGGATATATGCTATACATTTTCTTTAGTTTTCAAACAAAAAACAAGTGCCAGACATCCAAATACAATAATGTGCTGATGCCAAACAATACACTTAAGATGGCCCTATGGTTATGCATAGTGTAGCTGGAATTGTGAATTCGCTGAAAGATTAGTACGAGGAAGCTAACAAAACAAAAGGTAACATAAAGTGTGTAAGATGAAGAAATACATGGCATAAAATACCAGAATCACACTCTTAAGTCAAATGCACCATGTAAGCAAAAAAGAACACATTTCCAAAGCACTTTATATCCGTATTCCCTCCTACTCCCAGAACCTCTGCAATGGGCAGAGGACAACGCTTCCAAATTGAGCAGATAATCAGATATTTTGACCAGTCTCCAAAGTAATATCTTCTGCTATCATCCACTTTTGACATCAAAGTAATACTGATCAAGAAGAAAGTGGTAAAAAGATGCATGTATCTATGAAGCACAAATATCGATACGGACACCAGACACGACCCGGACACTTTGACATAGCTAATGTCTTGAACAAAGGACACAGGGACACTGCTCATACATTTTTAAATATTTTTATTATATTCAAGGTTTAATTTTGTAAAAATAAAAACTATGTATTTTTAATAATTTGGATGTGTTTGTCTATTTTGAAGTGTCAACTCAACTGTCTGAGTCATATAAAGGGTGTTGGACTATTAGCGCTTAAGTACTTAGATCCTTAATTGAGGATCACTATGGGAAGGGCTCTTAACTTTGGGAAAAGGGAGGGTAAACCAAGGAATTGGTCTTTTTTTGATAGAGTAAAAATGTAGCCATGGTAAATTAATGCCCTATGCATGGTAAAAATGTAGCCATGGTCAGAAGTCCCAAGAAAGAGAATTCCAATCCACATATTTTACAACAAATAAAATCAACAACAATTCCCACTCAGAAAAGGCACATAAAGGATACAAAGAGGAGTATACGAGAGAAATGAACTTCCAAGTACACATGATTAAGAATGTAGAACTCCAAGATCAGCATCCTCAACTATTCTGCTAGACCACATTAACTTCAGGAACCAACAATTCTATTGCTAATCTATGAGAATTATACTGATGACTATGACCGAGGCCAAACAATTTTTGAGGTAACATGAGATAGCACCATAGTAGTCAATCCCAAATCGTGGAGCATCGCGGCCAACCCCAAAACTGGGATCGCGGCGTCGCGGAGCGGATCGCGGACGCTATTTGCTACTATCGCGGGGATAAAACATAAACAAATAAACACACATATATATATGTAGAAAAACATAAGAAAAACACAATAATAATTGAAACCACTCTAAATGCATAATTGACAATCAAAAGTCAAAAACATAATAAAAAACTAGAACTCAAATGTCATACATAACATAAGGGATCAAAAAACAAGAAACAGAATGCTGAATGCTGTTGCAGTGCTGCTGGAAAACCAGAAATTAAAAACAGAAGCTTCACCGGAGGAGAAGAAACAAAAGCTTCGCCGGAGAAGAAGAAACAGAAGCTTAACTGAAGCAGAAGAAACTGAAGCTTAAACAGAAGCTTCACTGCAGAAGACGAAACAGACCTCGCCGGAGAAGAAAGGGTCTGCGGAAGAAGACGAGGGAGGCTGCCGGAGAAGACGACAGGGACTGCCGGAGAAGAAATAAGTGGGTGCGTATGAGAGAGAAGCTTAAACAGAAGAAACTGAAGCTTAAATAGAAGCTTCACTGCAGAAGACGAAACAGACCTCGCCGGAGAAGAAAGGGTCTGTCGGAGAAGACGATGGAGGCTGCCGGAGAAGACGATAGGGACTGCCGGAGAAGAATGAGTGGGTGCGCATGAGAGAGAACAGAGAAGCGTAAAACAGAGACAGGGAGAGAGAGAGATGCACAAACGGGAGGAAGAAGAGACCTAAATTAAAAGGGGGAAAGGGAAAAAGGACATCTTTACCCTTAAAAATTTCGCAAAACGACATAGTTTTGCTTCTCCAGCATATCGCGGCCGCAAACCACCGCGATTCACCGCGATTCGCGATGCTGGGATCGCGGACATCGCGCCGCTACTTCATCTTGGACCGGGATTCATGGCCGATCGCGGGAGGGGACCGCTCCGCTATTTCGCGGCGCTATAGCGGCCGCTACGCCGCAATTTGACTACTATGGATAGCACTAAGAAAGGTTTACTTTTTCAAACCAGATCACTGATACAAGTTCCTCAAATTGTTGATTTGTGTAATCTTTTCTGGTGCTAGTTCCATATCAAATATTAGAGAAAATTGTTTACAGCTTTACTCAAAACAATTCTCAAAATATTACCTACGCATTTCAGTTAAATTACAAGGATGAGAAAAGAGGAAAATTCTCGATGGTGCCATAGGACTAATAGAACATGAGGAACAAGTGTCATGATGAAGAAATTCTTGGAATGATTGTCTCAGTACTTCAAAATAACCGTTCTTCAACACATTGTGTAGCAACTAACTAGAGCTTCCATTGTTGATCTTTTGTGTGACTAAACTAGGATTCAATCTCTGATGAAGTGATGATAGGTAGGCTAAGAGGGATTTGACCTTTTGGGTATGTTGGAATGTTCATGGATGTGATTGTTGGTGGTGGTCATCGGAGAGTTAAGTGACCAAATGAAGATGAGAACAAAGGATTCATGTAGGAAGAAGTGGAGATGAAAAGCTAAAGGGATAGAATCTCTCATCACTTCTTTTTGTTTCCATCCATTGATAAATTTCTCATTATAACTAACAATAGAGATTTGTTTAAATAACATCTCATGTTAAATTACAAAATCTGAGAATCCACTCCTATCTCTCTTTCCTAATTAATTTTTACAAGGTTCCCCTTATTCAATATTTCTCAAGAGAGGTGCACATATCTTGTACATAACCTTGTCATGTGACATTTAAGCATGAGAGATCCTACAAATCCCATGATGTCCAAACAATTTCCAAATCAACACAAGAAATAGAAAAAGAAATTGAAAAATCAAGGTGCCTTGAGATATTAATTGATGATGAATTTCCACAAACGATGGTGTGTCAAGATAAGTCCTACATCGACTAGGAATATGGTCAGTATACTCCTTATAAGACTTGAGACAACCCTTAACTCATGAACTAGCTTTTGGGTTAGCTTAAGCCCGTCATTTCTAATAAGGAATCAGAGAGCCTAACCCGCCTTGAATGTTAGACCACCTATAGATGTCAAGTCTTGGGCATGAGGGGGGTGCATTAAGATAAGTTTTACATCGAAGAGGAATATAGTTAATATACACCTTCCAAGGCTTGAGACAATCCTTAACTCATAAGCTACCTTTTGGGTTAGATTAGGCCCACCATTTCTAATAGGGTGGAGGATCCAAGCAAGGCTCCTTCAATTATTAATAGATGATGACATCTTTTCTCATCAAATTTAATCAATCAATAGTTACTAATTGGCAAATTAGCTAAAGGTATAGTCATGGAAAGTGTTCTAAGCTTAGTATAATCAACCTTATAATTCTATAATATTTTCTCCTCTGATTTCAAATACATTATAATGAAAATTAAAGTATCAATTAAAATGTGTCATTCCACACCTTAACAGTCATTTGATAGGCAATGAAAACCTCTAAAATGGGATATGAAATGATAGATAGACAAGATTAAAACTTACAGAAAAAAAGACCGAGTACAAATAAAAACAAAATGATCTCTTGTTCTTTAAGTTTTGATATACAATAGGCAAGACTGTTGTGGGCAACAAAGCTTGAAAGGTCAAGTTCAGAACTGAACAGTGAGCACTCAAATACTTGGTTCAAAAAACAATAGTGGAGCAGACAACTATCATCTTAAAATTACAATTTACAAGTGAACCTAGGCATTGCTAGCAGACACAAAGGAACATGTTACCATAACTGGCAATGCTAACTGCTAAGTGTCAACTCTAAGAGGCATAACTAAGAAGCAGAGTTACAGGATTTCAATTCATTTCAACTTGTGGAGAGCACAATGGTGTTTACCTGTAATGATCCAAAGGTAAATAACTCTAATGATGTAGAAAGGAGTATAATTCTTTGGGATTGAAGAAAATGAAACTACTAGGAATAGACACAAAATATCTGCTGATGAAATGCAGATATCATTGACTAATGAATCTAAATACCATAAGATACCTGGATGGATGTAAGTATAGCAGCCACATCATATATAGGACTCCACTGATTTTGTAATATATCCAAACAAATACTTCCATCTGCATAAACTACACAGTTGAAAAATTTAAATTAGAACTACACTCCTGATTTATTGATAGTTGATTCCAAGGTAAAGATTTTCCACTGAAAACTTACTGTTTGGATGAAACATCCGAGACACAAATCGTACAGTTGGTGGTTTATTTGGATAATCCTCAGCAAATTGGAGAGTCAACTTGAACGTGCCTGAATAACTCAAAATGTGAAGTTATGTAAATATAACCAGTACCATGATTAGGTCAAGAGAGTAGAGACAACAAAAAAAACACATTCCAGAATATACAAAGACTACACCCACCATGAGCACTCTCATTTCATTTATTTGTGTAAACGCAGAACATGTCTTCCCCGGGGGGGGGGGGGGGGGGGGGGGGGTGGAATTCAAGAAATTAATTAGTATACATTGTTAGTGTGAAATTTCTTTACACAGACATCCAACTAAATACCACCTCCTTAATTTTATTTTCCACATCACAATTATTAAATTCATAAATTAATTTAATTCCATTTAAATTTTAAAACGTAAACCTGATTTTTTTTATGTATACCTGCCACTGTAAAAGGTAGAACACCAACTCATATTCTTGCCTCTCATGAGCTAACCATCGTGAATTCATCACTGAGCCAAACAAAAAAATGCTGTTGCTGCTCCTCTCAATTGTCTTGTTTCACTGTTATACTTTCAATTTTTTCTCAACATTTTATTTCAATAAAAGTATGGCCAAGCATGGTTTTCTCCCAATTGTCTCATTGATTCTTCATGATTAAAACTACCATGGTTGTTTTGGTAAAAAGAAAACGAACCAATTTTATTGATTCAATGAAGAAGGCTCAAGCATCCTTTTCTCCCAATTGTCTCATTCATTCTTCATGTTGTGCACAGCCATGATTAAAACTACCATGGTTGTTTTGGTAGAAAGAAAATGAACCAAATGTTATTGATTCAATGAAGAAGGGATAAACCTTGAAATATTTGGTTAACTGTGAGCACTAACTTTTTCAACAAAAGAAGAAAGAATATTAGTTTGTTACATCTCCTTTGGGTGCAAATATTGTTGCTACAATGGATAAAATCATGACCAGTAAGGGCCTCAAGAATGCTGGACTTGTCACTGCTTTGGCGGCCAACCACTGTTGCACAAATAACTTTGGCCAAAAAACATGGAGAGGGAGGAAAAGTACCAAAGGAATCGAGGGAGGGCAAGCATTGGCAAAGTGAGAGACAATGGAGAGATCACTGTTTTTCGGGAAGAAAAAGAAATCAAGAAATCAGCAAAGTCATGAGCAGTTACACTTGACACCATGAAACGGTGAAAGACGAACCAGATTGAATAAAAAATTTACTTGTCAATTTAATTTGTTCAATAACTGTGATGTGCAAAACAAATGAGATAGCAACATTTGATTGATGTCTTGTGTAAAGAAGTTTTACACTAATAGTGTATACTAACTAATTAACCTCTTAATTTAATACTATAAAGTAAAAGATAATATATATCTAGAGAGTGTAGATACAATCATCCAATCTCTAATAGGTGTGGATGTACAGTTATTTAGAGTATCAAGACAATATAATAAACAAGAGGCAGCACTTCATGTGTGTGCAAGTGTGTGAATGTAAGTCTGTGACAGAGAGAATCATAGAATATCAGAAAACTGCAGTGTTATAAATAGAGGATAGCAGAAAATATCAAAAAGCCAAAAATCTGCCACGTGAAATAGCAGAGAGCATTGCAGACATGAGCCGAGTGGAAGTCACATAACAGTTCAAATAAACTTGTTATAAATATATAAGAGTGTGTTACACGAACAAAGGATGATGAAAAACAGTCACATGCAGTTTTGCACCCGTCGTAAATGTTATATTTTTTTTCTTCAGAAAAAACCCTAAAACAATTCAGTCATTGTGATGCCCACAACCTCTACTGCAGCCTGTTTTGCAGAATTGTGGATTCTTTCAAAGCCACAATACTATAGTAACCCTGTAACCACTACTTAACAACACTGAAACTACAATACAAGCTAGCCCCCATTCATAATTTAAGATAACCTAGGCATCTATCAAGTTTCTCCTCAAAATCATTTTGCCAATGACAACATGAATCAGCCATCCCCATCAAGTCATCAACAACATAAGCGCCTCAAATACAATGCATTATTACAATTCTATGTGCAAGATAGAAAAAGAACCTAACTGACACTTGACACATGTTTCAAAATTGTTTCATAATAACAGTTTCAGTAGAGGAATTCACTCACCTCCATCCCATGGAGTATCATCAGGACTGCAATTCAAAAGCAGACAAGAAAGCAGCATTTGCTTAACCATCAATAATTAAACTAAGTGAGAAAAAAATGAAGTGACTACATCACATTTGAGTTAAACACAACACCAGATATAGATCCAATTTCAATTCAACTTACCCAAATATGACAGCATTCCACAGCATTATATTGTTATCCTGGGGAGCACCACTAATTCCCGCAGGTGGATCTTGTTGCAACCTCTTGAAATCTCTCATCAGCCTCTTCCTAGCAGGAGTCGACATCTTCACCACCTAGAGAAATCACCCCCTAAAAACAAATAAAAGGAGAACAGCATAGACTCAGAATCAATTGTGTGCTTTTAGATTAAAAAAAAAAGTCTGCAGCACATCAACACATAAGCAAGTGGCTCACTAATGCTTAAATTTTATGCCTTTAACATAAAAGGACAACTCCAATTTCACTGGAAAGGAACCAATCATTATTAATTCATTATGCATAATTACAAAAATAACAATAGTAATAATAGGATTTAGCTTCGGAGACGTGTAAAATAATAGGATTTGAAATGAATCAAGTGAAAAATATCTGATACTCATAATTCATTTCAAATCAATGGTGGATGAATCATCACTTGCTCACTTTACTCGTTTCCTCATCCATAATAATAATAATAATAATAATAATAATAATAATAATAATAATAATAATAATAATAATAGATTCACACAAACAATCATGATTGGCATTAACAGAGCTAGACAATAGGGGAGGTGGACAAGGAAAGTCGAAAACAAAATTATAAATATAGAGAAACATAATAAAAATAATTAAATGCTAAAACGTCCAGTGAACCCTAGAATCAAAATTTTCCCTCCAGCAGCAACTTAGATATGAAGAGAATAATTTAATTACCCACTAATTACATGTTAGAACTTCAGAAAACCTCGGAAGCAAAATATGTTAAAAATTTGAAAGAAACATAGATCCTGGTTCCGTGCATCTAATCTTATGATGTTATAGAGAAAAAAGAAGATGAGAGAAGAAAAGAGAAATGGCTGACCAGGAAGGGAAGAAGAAGGGTTATGTTAAGGGTGAGATTGAGGTTGGAGCGACAATAATACGAGAATCATGAAAGGTAGAGAGAGGGAGAGAGGGTTATGATATCATTATCATGGTGCAAATCTTAATTTATTCTTCTTTTCTTTCATGACCCTCTGCCGTTGTCGGCTTCCCATAAACCCGGTTCGATTTGGTTCAGTTTTTTTGGGAACACTCCCTTTTTTATTGCCAACCGTCTTCTCCAATATGGATAAACTAGTATAGATACAAAAAGATGGAAAAGTTTTATATTTCATAAAAGTTATGATTTTTTAAATATTTTATCTCTCACATAATATCAAAATATTGATGAATATTATTGAATTTTTTTATAAAGTTTTTATATTAACAACCAACTAAGGAAATTTATTTGGAAGTTCTTATATTAAAATACAAAGGTTCTTGTATTAAAGAACCAGATCATTTAATAAGAATTAAGTTAGTTTTATCAAACAACTATATTTCAACAAATTACTTAAAAAACTATAGATTACAGGCTATCAAATACAATTTAAACAACTTTATTTTAATAAGTTCCCTAAAAACATTACAAATCATAAGTCATAAGTTATAAGACATAGGTTATAAGTCATTTTGCCAACTACAACTTATATCTTGGTTGGTTCTAGATATTAGTAAGAAATATTAAACATGTATTAAAAATAAGGAAAATGCTAATAGGTGTTTTAAGGCACCACCAAAAGTCAGAAATTTTCAGTTAAAAACATGATTGAAATTCATCCATCTTGATTTTTAAGTAATCCCCCCATAAATTTTAATTAAAAAATTTACATTTACATCCTTAAACAATGCCCTTAAGGCATTAATTAATGGAACCCTAAAAACAATGGTCGTAAATAATTATTTCAATTTATGTTTTCAAATATTTGATATAATTTTCTAAAATACTTTTCATATCATTTAATATTCGAAGAATTAGTTGTCTTAAAAAATATATACATGGAAAACATATTTGGTACAGAAACATTTATTGACATTGGAAAAAGATCATTTTCTTGTATTACAGTAAATAAAATCTACTAAAATTTGTTAATATTTAAAACTAGAACATTTGTTATCTACAATTTAGAATTTATTTTACTTTGTAAAAATTTTCGATAAAAATAATAAATTAAAATTATAAACCTTTCATAAATAATAATACTAAATTACCCATACAATTCCTTTCCAAAACAATACACATACAATTATAATATAATTATTTGATCTATATGCATAAAAATTAAAATCTAAAATTTCATGTGAGTAGAGTTAAATGAGAAAGATATATAATAATAATAAATATAATAACATATGTATAAAAATAATTAACCTTAAAATATTTAAATAAATAAAACATACGTAAATGAATGAGAAAAATTAATCATAATAAAATATTTTTGTTTGATATTTATAAGTTCATTCTTAAATACTATTTATTATCATATAATAAATAACACCGAAGCTTTGGTAATAGAATAATGAACGTACCTTAATGAGTAGTAAATGCATGGTATTTTAGAGTTGGGTGGTGGTTAAGTCCCTATGTGACTTATGTCAATCTCTTTTCTGTAAAGTACAGGGAAAGTTGACACAAGTACTGACATTCTTGACACTCTTTGTGGGTCTTAGAACCAATATGCCTCATTTTAACTTGTATCCTCCACTCAATATCAGATCTTTGAGGTTCTAGTAAGGGGAATTTCATAGTAGCTTCCCCATGCGTGGGCTTCATACCAGTTTATTATTGGTTGAGTACATCAAGTAGGCTTGATTTATGATCAGTACTGTATTCGAGAGTCTAGGCTGGTATTAGACACAAATTATTTGCCCCTCCAACATGTTGAAGTGACTTAAGGGTTGCTTTAATGAGTTGATATTTGTTACTAGTGAGTCTTTGTGTAAATTAGTGTGCGTTAAAAGTATACTGGATAAATGGTTGAGATGTAGGCTCCTTGTATAATGGAGTCTGGCAAGTATGATGTGTCATACCCTGATTGATTATGGCGTTTCGTTTTTCATACGCGGCTGTCTTAAATTCAAAATGGTGTGCATGAGAGACATCACGATCGTGTCGTTACACTTTGTGTACTTTTGTCCTCCAAGATCTATTTATAAAATTAGGGCTCATCCTTCTTTTTGCTTCACTTTGCATCCAAAACTATACTCCTGCTTCGATATTACCTTTCATATTGGTTCCTCTAGCTCGTACCAACCATACAGGTCATGTAATCCCTTAAGGTACCTTTCTTATCCTAGCCTTTTACTTAGCTATTTTTGAGCTTTTTTTCCCCTTTTCTTTAAATTCTTAGGATATAGAGGACGGTCACATGAGGGACGAGTTAGTGGAGGTACTCTCTGAGCCATCGTCACGGTCGCCAATGGAATCCCAACGCAAGCCACAATTTTCACAAGTAGATATACATAGTTGGTTAAGAATGAGTACCAGGGATTACATAGCGGCCTTGCCAAAACCACCACCCTTTCATCCCTCAGGATGGAGGATTTAATTGGTGAGGCCTTACACCAATATATAAATACACTAATTTCTTTGACTGACTCCACTTCAATATCAAATCATATATGTGAGCTAAATCCACAATCTTTCATACTATTCAGATCCCTTTCTAGGGATATAAATTCTAGTTTTTGCCTTCTACCATTATGATGATATACCTTTTTATTAGTGTGTTCCTTTTCTTCAATACATCATCCAACATATGGCATCCGAAGGATCCTATTAGTCTGAGGTGGAAAGCAAGCAGACTGTGACCGACTCAATAAACACAAACATGATAACAAATAAGATTAATCAGATAAAAGCTAATAATTAATACTTCTGGGTGCACTGGGAACCACTATCTATCCTCTCCCATTATGTTGAAACCCATGACGGTGTAGAACTAGACAAGGTTCCTATTTATGCCTCCATAAACCATGTAGGTGATTTTGCCATTGTGGCACCAATAAGAAGCCACTAGATTTATTGAATGGTTTGTCTTGTGGTGGAATGGTGAACCCGATTGATGTGAGCCACTGATCATGGTCTGTAGGTACACTTCTTCCTACATTGGGCTCCAAATTCGATGTGGTGGCCATTCTTCGTAGCAATATGTTATGGTTCAGAACTAAGTCGTATGTTCCAAGTTGCAAGCGCTTCATCGCTTGGAGTTCTGCCATAATATTTGTCAAGGTTGGGACTGAAGGTTGATATTGTTACGACCTTGGTGGGGGAATATGTAACATCTTGGTTAAAATTTAATTACCGATTAAGGTTAATTACAGAATTAATATTTATTGATTTAATAATAATGATAATAATGCTATGAAATGTCCCATGTGCCCTTGGTGGTTTATGAGGAGTTTCGGTTCTTTCTCTCTTTGGCACGCTGATGGGAGTGGCTTTAATGGTGATATGATGGCTGATGGGAATTTCATTAAATATGGATGGATTGTTGATTGAGAGGGAGAGTGACGTTGGGCAGAGCCATGATGAAGGGCTTCAGCTTCACGTTTTACACTCATTCTTTGCTCATTCTCTCTTGGGTTCAAGGAGAACTACTCTCCATTCTCTCTAAAACTTCTTGGAGCCTCTGCTTCTTCTTCGTGGCTGTTCTTCTTCATCTTCTTCTTCCACTCAACACTGAGTAGAACCAAGTGGAACAACGTGGTTGAGAGAGATCTGTGCGGTGTTGAGTGTTTTAGAGGCTAGGATCCTCCTCTGTTCTGCCTAATAGCGTTAGGTGCTTGAAAGCATGAGAGTCCTTCATTGTTGGTAAAGACTGAGCTGTTTGAGTGTGGGAACAACATTTGGAGCCTCCACTATTGGTGAGGACTGCGTGTGCCTTGGAGGCTTGGCATGGGGTGTCTTGGTGGTTGTTCTGCTCGTGAGGAAGCAGCTGTTGGTTCTTCCAAAAGCTGAGAGCAGAGTGTTGTTGGATGACTGAAGAACGTTTAGTCGATACTAGAAGCTCAAGGAGCTGCTGGAATCTTCATTCCAGGTAGGGGGCTAATTTACATCTCAAATGTATGGTTTATGGACAGGTTCCGGGTGAAACTATTACACTATGATGTGTTGTGTAGTACTTGTTATGTGTTGTTTGTTGTTTTTCCGAGTGAGTGGTAGCCCGGATGTGTGATGAATATGAGTTATGTGTTTATGTTGATTTTCCGTCCATGAGATGTATGATGCATGTTGATGTTGAGTAAATACATGAGATGCATGTAAGTGTGTTGTTTATGAACTATAATGCATGAGTTGTACTGGTCCCTGTGTGTGATTGTGTGTTTAAATGCTGAGTGCATAAGATGGGGACTGTTATGTTAATGCCGAGTGGGTTTTACATGAAATAGTATGGGATGCTTGTTGTAAATGATAATTCCGAGTAGATGGCATTGTGATTGTCGAGTGTATGAGATGTGGGTCATCTGATTCGCCATTGGAAATACCGAGTGCATATAGCGTTGGACGCTTAATACAGAGTCAGCAATCAGATGAATACGTGTTAAATATAATGAAAGACCTTGGGTTGGACTCGAGGCAGTGCCGAGGGCACTAAGCGTGGGACGCTTGATGAAAGACCTTGGGTTAGACTCAAGGCAATGCCAAGTGCATTGGCGTTGGACGCCTGATGAATGAGACCGTATGCATCTGATTCACCACCGAAAATGCTTGGAGCATGTAGCGTGGGACGCTTAATGTAGAATCGGTAATCAGATGAATAAGTGTGAGAATATAACTAAAGACCTTTGAGCGGGGCTCAGGCACTCTCCTTGAGCGAGGCTCGGAGTTTAAACATTATTGATATTGCTTGGAATAGATTTGGGGTAAAATTCAATTGGATGAATACATGTATATTGATATATTGTTATTGAGGATGTTGTGCATTATAGCCGAGTGAAATGGATAAATCCCGATCGGAAGATAATGTGTGAATATTCATATTTAAATGGCAGTATGTGCTATGATTGATTATGTAATTTGTATAATTGAGGATTGAGGTATAATCCAAGTCAATAACTGTCATTTAATATGTAAAAGCTCATCCTTACAATATTTTTCAGTGTATGCAGGCCGGACTGGTATTTAGGAGATGGCCTCAAGTCCGAGTGATGGGCACTCAGATTGTTGAAGTGCACATATAGTATATATATTGTAAATAGACATGTTAAAGCCTTGGCCGGCTCTCTTGTAATCCGAACGGATTTAATTATGTGGGTTGATTATCAGGTTTGTGGATAAACATACATTGTATATATACATTTACATTGTTATGATGTTACCCGAACTGTTTATTAGGTGGTGTTGAGAGAATATTGCTAAGTTAATAAATTCCGAATGGAATATTGATGGGAGAGCCGTGTCCGAGTGAGGCTATTGCCTATGTAGCCTTTTTCCGAGTGAAATGTATGAGTAAACCCTGAGCGGGGAAGGGTTTGAATGTTCCCGAGTGGGAAACCCCGAGTGAACCTCTTCCGAGGGAAGAGTTGTCGTGATGGATTTGATTGAGGTGTATTCTAGGAATCCTCTTCCGAGTGAACGAGGATATATATATAATCCGAGTGGCTAAGTATTAAATAAGTCCGAGTGACTTAACTTAATGAATTCCTTCCGAAGGAATGGAGGTCATGGTGATCTCCGAGTGAGAAAGATCCAAATATACCAAGTGATGAATGGATAATGTATTCCGAGTGAATCGTGGTTGAATTATACCGAGTGGTATTGGACTGGGGAAATAATCCGTGTGAGGGGAAGCTTGTGGACACCGAGTAGAGTATCTGAGGGAATCATTTCCTGAGTGAAATACGCTCGTGTGTTTATAATTGTGATTTGGCTAAGTAAGAATTTACCGGGTGAATCATGTATGTGGGGGCCGTTCCCGAGTGGATATGGTCCCGATTCCGAGTGATGAAATTATCGAGTGAATGGGTTCGCTTCAACGAATGAGATTTCGCTCCAGCGAGTATGAATGGAAGGAAGGTTTCTGGTCAGTTTCGCTTAAGCGAATGGGTGCTTCGCCCAAGCGAGATGGGTTGTCTCGCTCAAGCGGATTTGGGTCTCGCTTGAGCAAGTGAACACTGTAATGGGCTCGCTTAAGCTTTATTCTTCTGCTAGGCTTTCTTGTGAATGGTTTTATTTTCCCTTGCCTCCCATTCATTTTATTTTGGGATCTGATTCCGCTGGGCTGATTATGAATGTTTTGAACGTTCTAAATTTTGGAAAAAAAATTTCCCTGGTCTCGGTTTTGGGTTTATTAAGTCGGGTTGTTTCAGAATGTCCCTTACTAGAGCATCGTCGATCTTATCCTAAACCCAAGTGTTATCAAATGCTCTCTCAGGCTTAACCTTGATGCAACCCTCTTCTTTGACCTTCACCTTTTTTTCTTTTTAGCCAAAACACAGATAATAGAACAATATGGAAAATGCACCCTTTTATAGGTGGCATTGACCATCTCATTCATAATTAAATCAGCTAAGTCAATATATAACCTTTCCATTAGGTAATAAATTAGGACCATCCTTTTAACCATAATTTGAGTTCCATGTGCCACAAGTTGAACAGAAGATAAAACATATTAGCACCAAATTAGAGGAATAAGTAGCATAGAGTTCTTATAGACAAATTTAGGAACTCCTCCGACAATCGTCTCAAATTAAGGTCCTTCTTTGTAACACTCTTCAAGAACCCGTTGCACCATAACATGGTTTTCAAGCTTGGTGAAGCCTTGCAGCAACTTTGAATATTGGCACTCCACATCCTCTATGGCTGGTAATTTAAGTACCTTTCTCAGAATTTCCATTGATATTAATAATAGCACCCCTTACATAGGAGGTTTAAGGCACTTCATCTTGAGTGCTTGAGTCCTCACTTGGTCTCAGGTTGGAGTAGAACTCCTTTGTTAACTCTTGGTATCCGACCCAACACTTTGTTGAAATAGTTCCAACCTCTTTCAAGTATGGCTTCCCTTACCTTAGAATGGGGGCAAAATTCTTCTGAAAGCGACATTAAGTGGCCACAAACCACACTTTGCAACTTGAAGTGATGTTCATGGTCTTGCTTCGCTTTGGTATCCTGGAAGCATCTCCAATTAAAATCATGGTTGTGTTTGGACCTTCTCTTCTTATCCTTTTTAGTTTTCTTTAGAGGTGGGGGAGAGTTTGGAGTGTATAAAGATGTCACTCCCTTACCTTTCCTCATTTCTCTCTCTTGCTCTATTGCTTTCAATTTCCCTATTTTCATAATATTTCTTAATGGTCTGGACACCATTGGTGCAAGAAACTAAGTAGGCATTTATAGGCTTAGAAAGGGTGAGATGAAAGCTTAGGAGACTTAAGGTTTGGATGAATGAGTGCCTAAATTTCAGTTACAAAGTAGAATGACCACAATGAACAGTTGTAACTAAAATTTAATATGGAGAAACATTTTGGAATTAGAGGAAATGAAAAGTTATGGCTATTTGTATTTAGAAGGGTGTGCGGAAAATAAGTAGGCATAAGGGGGAATTAATTAGAGTTCCTTCACATTGGGTAGTTATTTATAGATAAAAAAACCCTAACGTTGGAACGCTACCATTGGGCATAGGAACGCCAGCATTCTGTGGGACTTAGTCTGGTGGAACAGCATGCTAGCATGGAGACGCTAGGGGCTAGCTTACGGACGTTACTCTTCTGGAATTAATTCAAAATTTTTCCAATAACTGCACGTTAGTACACCTGTGACTAGCGTTTAGATGCTAGCTTTTTGTCCCATATTCTAGAATCTTGACCCCGACGTGCGTATGGTAATGCCAGAGTGAGTGTACGTACGCCCGCTCTCTAGTCTTGCCTAGAATTTGGTCTACTTTTGCGCGTTTTAACGCCCGTGCCTGGCGTTGGCACGTTACTGCCCCTAATAGTCTCCCTAACTAACTCATGTATCATACATATGCACATTGGGACCAATGTCTATACGCTTAATGCAACACCTGTGCCTTGGAACCTAGGGCCCATTGATAATTAAGGTCCAAAATAAATAAATTTTAACTTATATACAAAAAAAATCATTAAGTTTCAATATGATTTACATAAGTTTCGTTAGATGGTCTTAGGTTGGATTCCTGGCTAACTTCATGCACTGAGCCATTAATGTATTGGAATCAACAAGCAAATTAATTTCAGAATTGAAATTAGAACTTAACGTTACATGATTCTTTAATGGATAAAAAAATATAATGGTAATTATATATATATATAACTAAAAGAATTATATTTTCTTCCATCATTCTTTATTTCCTCTTCTTTTGTTTCTATAATTCTTTTCTACTTTGGCAGTTTGATCTCTCTCAAATCTCAATCACCACAATTACATTGGAAATTCGTAAAATTGGTACGTGTTTCTATTCACCTTCTAAATCACTTGTTAATTAAGTTATGATTTATGTTGTTATATAAATTATTTATAAACTTTATTCTTGTTGATATCAATATTTTTTTAATTTTTATGTTTATAGGGTCTTAATTTTTATTTTTTATCATCATTGTTAATTGTTTAATTCTTTTTATATTTTTATGTTAAAAATATTTAATTTTTAAATTCTTAATAGTTATTACTAATTAGTTGGTTGTTTTGATTTTCATATTAATTTGTCAATTTTATGTTTACAGTGATTAAATTTAGCTATTGGAATTAACATATACATGTAAAGTTGTTAACGTATATCTAACACTAGCTTCTCTTTCCATGTGTTATTATTCTTTACTTTTTTTTCTTGTGTTAATTTATTATTTTAATTATATTTCATAATATGCCTCCTAAAAACATTTATCTGGAAGTGAAAAAAGAAAAAAATGAAAACGAGAGAAAGAATTAATTAAATTACAAAGAGGAGCTCTTGATAAATTTATTTTTAAAGAGACAGATTCTCATGAAAATTTAGATCAATCAATTGAAATTGTACATGATGAAATTCATTTAAATGAGAATGAAGTTAATGATTTTCGTAAACCTAATAGTGTGTCAAGTGAATCTAATATGGAAAATATTGATATTGAACAAGGGAAACTAATTCCTCCTTTAGATATTTATGATCCTAGAAATTGGGTAATCTTGATAACAAAGGAAGGGATATTTTGGTTGAAAAGGGGCCTATTAGAGAAAAGAATCTTATTTTCCTATGGATAATACTTTTAGACATTTTTCATATACCTATTATTCTAGAAAGCTAAGTAATGGTGAAACTAGTGATAGAAAATGGTTGATTTATTCCATGCATGTTGATAGGGTATATTGTTTTTGTTGTAAGTTGTTCAAATTCGATAATAAAAAAGTTCATTGGCAAATGAGAGTTTTAGTGATTAGAAGCGTATTAGTGAGAGACTTAAGCAACATGAAAATAGTTTTAAACATATAACTAACATGAATACTTGGAATGAATTGAGACCAAGATTAGACAAAAATTAAACGATAAAAATTTACAATAAGAGATTATGAAAGAAAAAGAACGTTGGAGACAAGTTTTACTAAGAATATTTTCAGTTGTTAAATGTTTTGCTAAAAATAATTTGGCTTTTCGAGGATCCAATGAAAAATTATATCAAGACAATAATGGAAATTTTTTGGGATTGATTGAAATGATTGCAAAATTTGATTTGATAATGCAAGATCATGTTAGACACATTGTCGTGAAATTCATTATCACTATCTTGGGCATAAAATTTAAAATTAATTAATTTCACTTTTAGCTCATAGTGTTAGAAGTTCAATTGTAAAGATCATTAAAGAAGCAAAATATTTTTCTGTAATTCTGGATTGTACCCCTGACATGAGTCATCAAGAACAAATGACTCTAATAATACGATGTACGAATATTCAAGTAATAAAATAAAAATTGAGGAATATTTTTTTAGAGTTTTTAAAAGTAGATGATACATCTGGATTAAGACTTTTTAATGAATTACAAGATGCATTAAAATCTCTTGATCTTAATATTGATGATGTGAGGGATCAAGGTTATGATAATGGTTCTAACATGAAAGGAAAGCACCAAGGAGTTCAAAGACGATTTCTTGAAATAAATTTGAGAGCATTATATATGCCTTGTGCTTGTCATAGTCTTAATCTTACTCTTAGTGATATGACATATTCTTATGTTAAAGTTGTTTCTTTTTTTGGAATTATTCAACGTATATACTCATTATTTTCAAGTTCACCAAAAAAATGGAAAATTTTTCTTGATTCTGTTACTGGGTTAATTGTGAAATCTTTGTCTAATACTTGATGGGAGAGTCGAATTAAAAGTATTAGATTTCAAGCTCCTCAAATAAGATTTGCTTTGTTGGAATTACATAAATTTTATGATGATGCTAGATCAAAAAGTGAAGCTGAAAGTTTGGCTAATGCACTTGAGAACTTTGAATTTTTATGGGACATGATTATTTGGTATGATATTTTATTTTCTATTAATATGGTGAGTAAGAAATTACAATCTAAGTCAATGTGCATTGATGATACCATAAAACAATTAGAAGATATATTATTATTTTTTGAAAAGTATAGAGTTGAAGGTTTCATGTCTAGTATGAATATTGCTAAAAAAGTTACACTTGATATGGATGTTGAACCCATTCTTTTAGCAAAACGACGTGCAATTAGGAAAAAAATAATTTGATGAAAATAGTCATGATGAAGAAGTTTAATCGGCTGATGAGTCATTTAGAATTAGTTATTTTTTAGTTATTGTGGACATGACTATCACTTCTTTAAAGACTAGATTTGAGCAATTAAAGATATTTGAAAATATTTTTAGATTTTTGTTTAATTCAAAATAATTAAAATCATTAAATGATAATGAACTGAAAGAATGTTGTGCTAAAGTTCACTCTACGTTTTCTCAAGGCAATTTATCAGATGTTGATTTGGATGATTTTTTTTCTAAATTGAAAGTATTGAAAGTGATTTTGCCTGATGATGTAATGTCAGCTATTGAAATTTTCAAGTTCATCAAAGCAACCGATTGTTATCCAAATGTTTCGATTGCCTATAGAATTTTATTAACTATGCCTGTAACTGTAGCATCTACTGAAAAAAGTTTTTCAAAACTAAAATTAATAAAAACTTACTTAAAATTATCAATGTCACAAGAGATGTTGAATGGTTTGGCAATTTTATTCATTGAATAGGATATGTTAGAGAGTACTCATGTTGATGTTCTCATTAATGATTTTGCATCTAAAAATGCTAGAAGAAACCATTTTTTATGATAATTTGTGTTTTTTTCTTCATTGTAGGTAGAAGAATCATTTTTGAAGGAAAACATGAGACTGTACGAGCACCATTTTTGGCTTCTTATTATTCTCTAGACCAGGATGATACATTTGATTTATATGTTTGGAATTTATAATGACTTTATTAATGTTAATTTAATTATTTAATAATTTTTTAAAAAAAAATATATTAAGGGGCCTTTATCTATTATGTCGCCTAGGGCCCATAAAATTCTAGGACCGGGCCTGATGCTAGTCACATGCGTACAAACGCTGCCTCTCTACTCAAGTCTAGATTTCTCACCATATGGGCACACTCCTGAGTCTGGTCACGCGTTCCCCCCGTATAGGTACTCCTTGGCACCATATAGGCACATGTGATGCTTGTCCCTACCTAGAGCACATGTTGCCTCATGTACCCATGTGCACATGTTTTCCAAATCCAATATCTAATCGTGCTAGATAGTTCGGTGGCCTAGTCCTTAAGCAAGGATGACAATGCATAGTTAGGGATCGTGTAGATCTCTCTCCTCAGGAGATGAGATGAAGATCATATGATGATGGAGTGACTCATAGATGTGCAATGCAAGAGAAAACTATAGATGCCCTTAGAATTAGTTAAGGTAGAGCATACTAGTTGTAGACCTAACCTAGTTCAAACTTACTCTTTTAGTATCTAGTGTTAGATAACTATAAAGTGGTATGAGTCAAACCTTGGCAACGTCGATATTTAGACATAGAATTGTAGCTCTTGATTACTTATCTTCCTATTGATAATTTGTTTTGATACAAGGAATATATGCTCAAGAACAAATTTTTTACTTTTGTTTTTTGAGTACATATCCTTGTATACACAAGATAAGGTTTTATGAGGAAGGAAAACCAACTTTAATTTGATGACTTTGAGGTAGCCATCTCGTATATATAAAGGGATATTACACTAATAAGTTATGAGCTTATTTTATTTTTACACTGTTATCTTCACTGATACCTTTTTTAGAAAATAACTCATCTATTTTGAAAGAAAATATATGATTGATGTCATTTCACATTTAATAGTCAATTTTACCAAATATATTTTAATTTAATTTAGTAGTTTATCAACTTTCAACTTTTAGTTAGATTTTTATCTTTTAGCTAACTTATCCATTAATTTTACTAAACTTACCAAAAATATGCTAAGAAAAAGGAGATAATGTAGTTTTTAATAAGGGGGATAAATCAATAATTTTTTATATGTAATTAAGATAAAATGTGTATATGTTTCTTGGTTTGTGTAATTTGTTTCTCTCTAGATAGTTATCTAGGAATTGATATAGTACCTTTTTTGATTCTTTCTAAAATTTAAAATTAGATGAATCATTAAAATCAATAATAGTAAATAATTTGTAATTAAGTTTATTGGTGTCTTAAAAATAATGTAACATTCCTAATTTGCATCTATGAACTTAATATTTTTCATATTTTGATTAGTTGGTTTAGGTAGTCACCTTCTCAAATAATTTATTAATTTTGTAATTACAAGAGTAAATAAAGACACACTAATAAATTTCTAAAAATTATAACTATGCCTTATAAAAAAAAGATCACAAAAATTTTTTATATCAATCTTAAAATCCAATAGCATGGACTTCTATTATCATTCTCATGCTTCTTGCTTTTACAAACTACACAAAATTTGATATTTGTAATTAGCATAGGTAGGCCAAAACTAGTTTAAAAATATAATATCCATAGCTTTATTATTATCCTTGTATTTCTTATTTGTACAAAATGCTCAAAACTGGACACTTAGCATAAGCTAATCAATACAAATTTAAAAATCTAATAGGGTGAGTTTTTATTATTATCTTGGTACTTCTTGTTTGTGAATTCTGTGGTGCACTTTATTCACTTGTGACTACGGTAGACCTATATATAAAGATCTAAATGTAACATGTTAAATTGTCCTTTTTATATTTACACAACATTGGTTGTACCATCTTTATATTATACTAAATCATATATATGGGTTATTTTTAGAATATAGAAAAATTAGTTTAAACATATTTAAACTAATCTAAATTTTTTGTTTTAAAAACCTAATCCTAATTGTTCATCATCCATATTATTCCCCTCTCTCTAGTCTTTGCCGGCACTATTCCTTTGATTAACCTTCCCTGATACTTTGAATTCACCTATCGAGGCTCAAAACCTGAACAATGGCTTGAAGTATCATCCATCTAAAGGATAATTGCATGAAAATGCCACTACTAGCTATGCATGATATGTTGGGTTGACAAGAAAAGGTAAACTTACCAATGACCGCCACCAAGAACCACCTTTTATCCAGAAAACATAGTACAATAAATAAAGTAAAAAAGAAGAGAAATAGAGACCGAAAGGGAGGAAGCAATGAATGTACTTGTAACGATGGTCCCTTTTTTGTGAACTACGACAATTGGAACCCTCTCTACAACTCCACATTCCTTCGTGTCCTCTTCGACGGCGTCAATAACAACAACAAAACCAAAATATGAAATAGATCTAGGAAATAGAAACAGATATCACAAATCAAAAGTAGAAATCAAAGCCATAAACCATAAATCCATAACAAGGATTCGGAGAAATAAATATACACAAGATAGAAACAAAAATAAGAAGAAAAAATAATCTAAGAAGCATTGTGTGAAGGAAAAAATAAAGGAATGTGAAGATCGGGAAGCAACATGTGGAAGAGCATCACTTTGAAAGGAAAAAAACATGAGATCGAGTAGGAAAAAGAGGTTGGTGATGGAAGAAGATGGAACGGGAAGAGGCACTACGAGGTGGGAATAACAATGAGAAGAAGAGGTTGGTAGGGAAAGGAAGAGATAATTGAGCATTTTATGGATTTTATGAATTTATAATTAGTATTTTGGTTAAGAAATGATTAAAAAGATTAAAACATTCTAACATCTTATGTATTTATAAATTCAATAAACTAAATGGGTAATAATAGAATTATGATAAGTTTTAATTGGCAACCTGTTACCATCGATTAATTTGAGCCATTGATTAACATCCAATAGTCAATGTTTTTTAATCTACCATACACCTAAAAAGACAAAGTCTACCACAGACCTTCATCTTTGTTCGAATTGCCCTAAAAGTTAGAAGATTTGATGAGTATGAACCATTTTTAACACTTTAGAAAAGTTAAAGCCCAAATTTTAATAAAAAATATAGTGATTAAATTCAAATTGGAAACATTTATACTAACCACTTAGTTAAACCTATTTTTGTTAGGGAATCCCATTAGGGTCAGGCAGCGGAAACACAAAGGATTCCCAAAAAAATTACAAACACAAATGTCTCAAGGCATTATGCTAAATTAAAATTTTTAATTAGGGTTAACCTCTTGTAGACGCAGAACGAGTTTCTCGATCGAAGCAATTGTAGCTTCGCCCTTAGGAGTCCACACGAGCACTCCCACAAGAAAAACAGAGCTCCGAATGCTAGTATGGAAATTTGTTTATGGTCTAATTTCTGAGCCGCAGCCTATGAGCATCTCATGCTCTATATATAGGCTTAGGTCTTGACCTGAGCTCTCATTAAACATTGGGCTCCTGACTCATTCTAAATGAGTTAGGCCTAAATAGTTTTATTTTCAGTCCAACTAAAATAAAACTATCCTCTGGTGGGCTTACTTTATGTGTGTGACCCTATAGGTAAAATATTTGGTTATATTAATAATAAACTATTTTATTATTAATATAAAATAAGAGCGGTATCTAGCAATACATCATTATGTCTGAATATTATTTATCATCGACATGACCTATAAGTAATAATTATTTTATATATTTATTCCTTTTGTCACGATATCTAATTGGGCCCAAGACATGGTCGTTGTCATCCTTGTATGGCCCAATTCATTTTACTTGATACTAGAGTAGACTTTACAGAATAAATATCTAATATTTATTGTCCTAGCATGGCCATGCATTTCATTAGTCTCACTCCATCAAGTGGCCCATAGATATCACTCCTGTCATATAGGAGAGACAAATTCCATCTACATCACTCACATCCCTCTGCATAATTTATCTATTGCCTAATGACAATCTTTATGGTAATCTTATTACAGATAACGTTTGATTGTATTAAAACAATAAACTCCTTATGTAGGAATCATAGTGACTTCAGGTCGAAGGACTATATACCATTATCACATTGAGAACCGTTTATGACACTCATGTAACGATCCATGTAACGTTCTCATGGTGGGTCTATCCAGTACAATATTACTCTTAATGTGTACCCGTGTAAAGACTTGATATCATATATCCATGATTTGTGAGATCAAATCATCAGTACATTCACACACTAATCTTAATGTATTTACATGTCCCCATGTAAATACTTGATTATGGACATTTTAGGAATAATTCTCATATGATATATTATTCTAGGATAAATAGCATTAGTCTAAAACTGAAAATACTAATTTTATTGATAAGTTAAAATTGATACATTAATAGCTCATAGTGCATACACCAACAATTTTTTGATATAAAAATAAACCTTTAGTTCTTTATATTTCAAGTAATTTTTGACTAAATTCTTTAAGTTTATTTGTCAATATAGCCTTTTTAAGTTTCAAAAGATTTTTAAATATATTTATTTTCGTTAAAGTTACTAACAATGTTAACTCCCAATTGCTAAATGTGATGCTAACGACAATATCTGGCTACCTAAGGTTTTAATAGTGAACCATCACTACCATAAATAGACATTAGTATAATCCCTCGTCACTCAACCACTTGCTTAAAGAATGAGGCGTTGAAATATCACACCCACACCCAAGTTAATGTTGTCACCATATGTGTATTCAAAATGTAAATACATAGCCAACAAAAGTTTTTCTAGTTAGTTAAAGGTTAAACTTGTGATTATAAGGTCACGTGTTTGAATCTTACCAATGTGAAAACTTTATTGGTGAGTAATTTTTAAATACCTTTGTAATTGTTCATTGAAGAGGCATGTGATAGATGTATATTTTAGGTTATTTTCTATAACTTTTTAGCTTTGTTTTGTGTGGTTATTGCACCCTTAACTAACATTTTATATCTTTATTTTGTACATATCAAACATTTACATATATTGTAGCCTCACTTTTGTTTTATTTGTGTTTTATAGGAAAATAAGCTAGAAAAAAGGAAGAAAATAAAGAGTTGATGAGGATGCTAAAGTTGACCAATTCGCCTAGGCGAATCCATACTCGCCTAGGCAAATGGTGAGAATTTTAGGTAATTCACCTAGGAAAAGCCAACACTCTCCTAGGAAAATCTAGAGGGATAACACACTCTTCAGTTAGTTTCTAGGCCATATAAAAGGCCTAACGTCTATTTTCTCTGAGTGCATAATGCATGGGAGAAGTAGGGAGCCATTGTTGACCTTGGTGCTTAGGCTTTTTCATGGATTCTCTCTAACCTTTTGTTTCCGTATCATTTTGTAAGTTGTAGGATAATTATGTAGGGATAGCTTCCTTTTTAGTTAGGATTGAGTGACTTAATTGGTTCATTTATGGAATTGCCTCTATTCAGTACTTCAATTATGTCTAATGCATGCTTTGTTCGGGAGAATGATTTGTGTGTGTGTGCTTATGATTTTTGAGCAAATGATAGGCCAATTTACCGATTATCCTTGATTTCTAGGGATAGGGTCAAGAATAATAGTCGTTACTACTTGTTTACAAAGGTGATTCTATCTTTATTCATTAGAGGAATCTTCGTCTAAAGATAGGGTTTATGATCTGTACTTTGAGGGATCGAGTTTGGTGAATTTGAGTTTTAGTGACTTGGTTGATTATATAATTAAATCTAATAATGATAGAAACATAATTTGAAAAGGGAAGTTTGATCCAAACATTTTTAGTAGTTTATTTCAGTTAATTTAATTTTCGTCTTTAGTTCAAATTATAAAAACTCAAAATCCTTCCTTTTTTTATGACAATCCTGTATATATTTTTATGATAAATTAACAACAATAATTCAATCAATTGCCATATATTTGATAAGTCCCTTTGGACCGACAACCCTCATATAAATAATTAAAACTTCAAAGAAACTAGTGCACTTGTGAAGGTCTTAACAACATGTGGGACTTTAGTGAGTCCCCAAAACCTAGCTCATAAACTTTTTGTACCAATCAAAAGGCAATACATGTTATTTTCAATTTTAATTATAAAACAATTATTTTATTTTCTATTTTTAAAAATTTATATAAAAAGAATTTAAAAAACAAAATAAAGTTATTTTTAGTATTTTTATACTAAAAACACAAAATATAAATAGAAACTGAACCGTCGGGGTGAAAGTGTAAAACTGAAATAAAGAGGCCTCGATACGAATTTATGAAAGATACGCAAAGTAATCCACTAATTCTGAGATTTTGGCCAAAATAGGGCCTTTTTTAAAAATATTTGCGTTTTTAGGGTTAAAAAAAATATTTAGTGGTCTCGGGTAGTTTCCGTCACATCAGCCACAATGTGATACTATAGCCACTAGGCCAACTGATTTTTTGATACAAATAGGGAATACTATTAAATATAATACTTTCTATTCTTATATATATATATATATACATAAAATAAAATAAAATAAAATAAAATAAAATAAAATAAAATAAAAGCTTATATAATATATAACATATTAAATATATATTAAAATATTATAATATATAATTTATAAATTAAATATATATTTATAATATTTTAATATATATGCATGTTAATATAAAAAATTTATATATATTATTGTTAGTATATAGACTAACGTTAATATATTAAAATATATATTATATATTTATGTTTAATATTTAATATTTTAATATATAAATTATATATATATAATATATATTATTAAATATGTATATTAAAATCCTTTATATATTCTATTAATATATATAAATATATAATATATATTAAAATATTTTAATATATATTAAAATATTTTAATATATTAACGTTAGTTTATATAGTAACAATAATATATATAAATTTTTTTATATTAACATGCATATATATTAAAATATTATAAATATATATTTAATTTGTAAATTATATATTATAATATTTTAATATATATTTAATATGTTATATATATATATATTATATAAGCTTTTATTTTATATGTATATATATATAAGAATAAAAAGTATTATATTAATTAGTATTCCTTTTTTGTATCAAAAAATCAATTGGCTTAGTGGTTATGGTATTACATTATGGTAGGTGACAGGTTCAACTTTTAATATTTCCACTAATTCCAGGGAACTGGATGGAGTAATGACACAAAGCTTTAAAAAGCTCAAAATAATTTTATATGGAGATGCAGGGGATCGAACCCTGTACCTCCCGCATGCAAAGCGGGCGCTCTACCATTTGAGCTACATCCCCAATTCAACATTTGGAAGAACAATATAATATTTAACGAGTTACATAATTTAATTTGTGAACTGAACTTACTAATAATCTATATATACACAAAAACTCTAAACTGTGAAAGAGACATTATAACTTATAATAATACAATTCAATATACTAATAAATAATTTTTGTATTAATAAATATTAAATTATATTATATACTATCATTCGTTATAATGCATTCTACTATCACCATAGAGTCAAAATGGTGATACTAGTGATTTTATTTTTGTTAGAAAAATCCTATACTAACAAAAGCTAATCAAATAAAAATTAAAAAGTATTAATTAGTAAATGCAATTTTTGTAATGATCAATGTTTTGTTAATGATTTTGTTTTGACTTTTATAAACATCTTTTTAATCTTCTTCAATAATCACTATCTTATTAATGTACTATATTTATTATATTTTTCTACCAAAAAACTATTTAGTTAAAATGGCTTTTGGTAAAAGAAATAGTTAATGGTGCATAAATTTTGAAGGCTATCTATTATGCTTGTTGACGTGGAATTTTGGTATGCATTGCCTACATGGATACCAAATTTGATGTGAGTATTGGGTGCTATGAGATCATGAAAGCTTAGATATAAGGGGTACCCTCGTAAGCATCTTATTTGATATATAACTCGATATATGTTAAAATCCCGACCGTTAGCACCCCAAATTTTTGTGTGACAACAAATATAAGGAACCTAAAGTGAAAAAGTTTCTTATGGACTAATATGTATTAAGTGTGTAGTAGTGGTAAGTTTACTAGACTTTGGTTCATGGACTTCTTCACAGCTTAAGTGTTCTTCAAAGTGAATCTCTCAAATTCCATATATCACTCAAAGTCTACCTCAGAGGCATGGACAACAAGCTTAGTATACTCTTTACCCATTACAAACTATCACAATCTGCCACACACTGCTGCATCAGAACAAAAAAATCAAAAATTGCCAAATAGACAAAGTGTATACCAACTCTACTATTGTCCTGCACACTCTATAAACCTCTAAAAGTGGATCCTCCTTTCTCTCTCATGATCTTCAACGACAAGATTTTAATGATTATAAAAGAGAAGCTAGTCATCATGGAGATTGCTAGAGAAGCTCTCTTAAATCATTTGCATTCAATTCAAATTGTCCTTGAATTCCTCATTTATGAGAGAAAGACAATCTCTAATCATTTTATATCACACCCATGTTTTTGATAAGTGTAAACATAGGATAATATTACCTATGATTAGCCATCTTCCCTACTAAAGGGTTGGAAGCCAACCTGTATAGTCTCCTTATCATTATTAATTCTTGTTATGTTCATGGCATAAAAAGAAATGTTTTCATAGGAGTAAAATTTGAAACAACTCAAAGGATAGTAACTTATTGAGTTCTTTATATTAGTCTTAAGTTTATAATGTTTTATAGAATATTGATGTGAACTTTAGGATAGATGATATGTTTTAAGTTTATGTATTACATTATATTATATACATTGAGTAGAATTGAAATTTACACCTATTTACTAGGAGGAGATATGTGGGCACTTTTTCGGCCCAACTGAGTTATTTCGAGTGACTCACTAGAAAAAATTGGGTAAGGGAAACTTCATTAATGAGCGTCACATCAAACAATTATAAGTTGTAATAAAATTTATTAACATTTCAAATTTAATTAACTTTGCATTATTCATGGCTTTTAATGTATTAATGAGCAAGAAGAGTATACCGGTCATTTGGCTGAGCTCGAGGCTAGAGGCAAGTCTCTTAAGATGGCTGTGAGGATTCAACTTTGGATGAACATTATTGGTGGGAGGCATCATGGTTGCCTTTATGATACCGCCTCCTTAGCCTCTAATGTTTATTGGGGGGTCATCTTTGATGACACAACCTTCCTCTTCCGCTAGGAGTCTGCATGTGTAGTTTGCATGCCTTTGGGAGGAATTATGGGATAACAAAGATTAGCTAGCATAGTATAGTTAGCTGTAGCCCAAATGGACACTAGCTCGAGCATATAACCTATCCTAGATGGGTAGAGGAGTCGTCCATGAGTAGTCATCAACATTTTTTATATTGTCCTAGATGACCAATTTGTCTTAGAGGAAAAGGGAGAGGAGCACCACCACCAGCATAGGGCCCAACACTAGCGTCGACTTTGTCATCATCAAGCCTAACCAACCGTCCAAGGCTCGCCACCCAAAGACCTGCAGCGCCCCCAAGACCCATCATTATTTTCATCATGTGTAACATCCTAAAATTTAAAAATAATTAAATTGGGATTTATTGTGACTACTCATAATTTATTGGGGCTTAAAGAGCTGGATTTAATACCCGATTAAAATATGGGCGTTGGACTAAGTATCTCTGATTGAGGTACCATTGGTCAAGGCTCTTAAGGATAGTAATATGGATCCAAATATGTATTCAAAATAATTTTTGGATAAATATTAAACCCGTACAGTGATCCTATTTATTGTAAAATAGAGAAAATTTTCAGTGGGACTCATTTATAACACTACACTCTTATTTTCTCCTCCTACTCTCACATACTCTCCTCCTCCCAAACACAAGAAGCTCTTTTCTTTTCTCTTCTTCCTTCTCCTCCAAACTTATCAAATTGGTGTGCCCTTTTGCTTCTATCTTTATCTTCATCTTCCTTCATCAAGCAAGAAGAGCTTGTGATTCTTGGAAGCTTCTCCTTTCCCTATCATTTTCATTTCCCCCTCTCTCTTGGGGTTCACTTCTCTTTGGCTTGAGGTAAGTTTCCCTCACCATTTTCTTGAGCTCAACCCCTAGGTTATGAGTTATTATGGTTAGAGAAAGTGTTATATCAATGGTGTCGTGACCGGGATCGTGACGGGAGACAGACCATAAAAAGAAAATTAGGTTCCCGAATTCCTTCCAGAAACCGTGGAGTCGCCACCAATGTTTTTAAGGTAAAACATCAGAAAAACCTTAATGTAAAGGTATTGGTCCTAAATTGAGATTTTAAGTTCGGGAGTCAGATTACAGACGGGGAAGACATTAGCACCCCACACTGTCCATTTTAAACGGTTACCTTAAATTACTTAAGTTTTTAAATAATCCTAATAATTTGTAATTTAAACCTCTTAGCGATGTCTGTGAATTTATTGTTGACTTAAAAATTAAAATTATAAATTTGATGATTCACAAGACGTCTTGTCTAAATTAACCAGATTATCGTTAAAATGTTATGATTTTATTAATTTTTTAAATTAATGGGATATGATATTTTTTAAATTTGGGCTTGACAGGAATGACTCTGTTCCTACGTATTCCCCAAGCGTTAGGGGAAATCAGGGTTATGTAGTTCTTTGTTTATTATTTTAAAAAATGTGAAGTAAGTTAAAACGTTGAGATTTAAAAACATCAATCAACAGAATGTCTTGTCCAAATTGATCTCAAATAATGTATTACTTTAGAAGGACAAAAATGGAACCTTAGATTTATTTATTTTATTATTTTTAGAGAAACTTAACGGTTTAAATTAATTCTAAATAAAGAAATTTATATTACTTTAAAACTAAGATCAATAGGACGTCTTGTCCAAATTAATCTCTAGTGTAAATATCTTAATATGTTACATGTTAACATCATCAAAATACATTAATCCCTAATATAAAGATTTTGATTATGTTACATGCCAACATTATTAAAATATTTTAATGGCCTAAGAAGTTTAAAACATAGATTAACAGAGTGTTCCGTCCAAATTAATCAATGACATATAGATCTTAATTTTGTTACCTGTAAATGTCTGATGGTTCGAAGAACAGACTTAGAAGGGGGGGTTGAATATGTCTGTTCACCTCTTAAAACCAAAAATTGATATTTGATCGTAACATCATTTTGCATAACAGACCAGGCTTTTTGTGAGGCAATGAACGTGATTCTTTGATTGAATGAACGTTATTTACCAGAATTTTAATATCAAAGATATTAAAGTGAATGCACCAGACTTTCGATAGTTAAAGAGTCAGAGAGAAAGAGATAGTACACAAGCAATTTATACTAGTTCATTCCCAACACAGAAGCTACATCTAGTACCTTCAAAACTAAAAGATTTCCACTATGTAAAAATCATTTACATCAGATGTTGAGTATTGTTGACTGTAGCCACTCTTGGCTTAAGCGTAACTCATGCTTTTGAGTATTCTTGATTCTAGCCACTCTTGGCTTGGGCACAACTCATGCTCTGAGTATTCTTGACTCTAGCCACTTCTGACTTAAGCACAACCCCGTGCCAATACACAAGACTCTTCTGGATTCCTATGAGTATTATTTTGCAACACCCACTCCTGAGGAAGACCAGGTATTCTTTCACAAGCCACTTCTAGCTCAAACCTCAAGATTCTTTCAAAAGTCTCTCAGGCCAACAATGTTTCCCACATTAACAGAGTCTGGTAACACACCAGACCTGTACTACCAGAGGATAGGAAAAATTATTAAAAATAAATAAGCCCTTTGACTTATCAGAGCTAAGTGATAAACCACTAAAGTGGGTTTATGAAGAAAAGAAGGGCTTATTTTCCCATAGGAATCAGTATATTGGAAAGTGAAAGATGATTGAAAAATGTACTAAGCCAGAAAGCATGACTTGAGATAGTATGCTATTAAGCATCCCAAGTTACTATGGCATCTAAGTAGGAAGATGATTGCATATAACGAGCTTTCTTTGTCTTCATGACAGATCTTCTTGTTCTGATTACTCGTTGAGTATATTGCCATTTCTTCATTTCTCATAAGCTTTTGTACATGAACGTCTGGTGCTTGTTCATGATTTTTCTTCTTCTTCCATCATACTTTGTTTAATGTGTTCTTGCTCATTTTCTTCTTTTCACAAGCTCTCTCTTTTTTTTAATTTTCTTTTTATATTCTCTTGTGTTTATTTTTCTGCTTCAACCCTCTATATCATTTTTGCTCTCCTCTTGTTTTTATATATTTCACATAGCATATATGATAAATAGATTAATTCTATTTATATAGTACCATATTGTTGAGCTTAAGGAGAGACTGTCAATTATATGACCGTTGAGAGAGTTGTTGTACAAGGGACAAAAATGAATACTCTTTTCCATTTCTCCCCGCGCGTGGACTTTTATAATATATATATATATATATATATATATATTTTAAAAAATTGATTTTATTCTAGAATAAAAAGCTCTATCTCATATATATTCCAAAAACTTTATCCCATTCCTTAAAATCCTCTCATTATTTTTCTTTAATCTCTTATCTTAGAATCTAATCCCTTTTCATAAAATTTAAATTTTAAGCTTCCCTCTCCTATTTGAATTTTAAAATTTCTTTAAGATTAGAAGTTCAAAAATTTAAAATTTATGGTTCTAACAAGGATTTAAAAATTTTGACGATCAAAGCCCAGATCAATAATTTGAAATTCAAACAAGCAAGCCCATAGGTTCACTTTTTTCTTAAAAACTAAAAAAGGTTATTATTATTTTTATTTATTTATTTATTATTTTTTATTAGTTTTGAATGGGCCTGAACAAAATTAGGTAGAAACAAATGGGTTATGTTATGGGAGCCACTATTATGCAAAACCCTAAGGTGAGGTGTAATAAATATAAGGTTTTAAGAGGGAGTATTAGGGGACACGAAAATGGTAATTAATGTGGTGGAAGAAGATGGACATAAATGGTGGTTGTTGGGTTTTAATGAAACCCTAACCTTAGGATTTGGGGAAAACATGTGATGTTGTTGGAAGAGTTGATTTTAAGTGAGAATGTATGATATTCTGAGTGTGAGTATTCATATTAATGTTGGGAGAGTGATATTAATGATGAGAGATGATGATATTGATGGTAGATGGCCATTAATGTGGAGAGCCGTTAATGGGTGTTGCCTTGAATGTGTACTAAATGAATGTTGGCACTAAACCCATGGTGGTTGTGGGGGATTAAATGTAATAAAAATGGTTTAAGGTTGATAATGACATAAACACCATGTAGTTAATTAAGAACATTTAAAATCTTGGTGGTTTAGATGAAAATAATTGTATGGTACATTGTGTGATATAGGAAACGACCCCATTGACGGTGCAGGACTTTCAGATCGCAATGAATACTACTTCTCTTGAGGTAGGATGAGGTAACATTTTCTAAATGATGATTTCAACCATTATTAATGTATATGTATGGATGTGTTTCCATGATTTGATTTGGATGAATGATGTGGTGAGATATATGATTTGAAATACATTTGGAATATTGTGTATGGTGTGTTAAATGAGTTTGGGATGATGACTTTGATGTCAATTGATATGTGGCTTATGACTTGTTTGAGATTGATGCCATAATTATGATTAAATGAAAAATGAATGTGTGTGAATATCCCATGATATAAAATTAATGAAAATGTGTGCGGATATTGTTTTCCACTAACCATTGATGTAAATGAAATCTAATGATAATTGGTAGTGTTGAGAATGATGATAATAGTAAAATCCACTAAGTGATGGTGGTGACTTGATGATTGTGGAGTGACATTTTAGGATGCACAGTGCGAGAATACATTGATCTGTATTTGCATCCATGACATATCGTACGTTGTCTGTTTTGGAAAGTTAGGGATTCCAACAGGCGGGCCTAGTAGAGGGCAGCCCAATGCACAGGCAAATTGCTATTGTTCCCAAGTGATTCGGTAGAATCACGAAACTGTCTATAGTTTGGTGCCTCTGGTGGGCCCAGTGAGTGGGCGGCTCTATGTTGAGCAAGTGACCTCGGTGTTCCTCCAGGGCACGACTCTCTAGATGTGTGTTCGGGAGGGAACCTTAACACTTTTGGTAAGTGAGGTCATGTTGTTGATTCGCAAGTCACGAGGTGACTAGTCCTACATATGGGCGATAACGATTTGGTACCTGTAAGAGAATGATGTTATGCATGCAAGGTTTAAGAGATAAGTGTCACTACAACATTTTTGTTTCCTAGAAACAATTGAAAATTGTTCTCATATTGACAAAAATTGTTGCCTAAAGGTATAGGAAACAATTTTCAATTGTTGCATATGAACGTTACCTATTATTTTAGGGAACAATTTTTCAAACCTTTAGGCTACACTACTTGAAAATGTTGCCTCTACTTCGGGAATAAGCAACATTTGTGATGCCGACATCAAATAACACTTTTGAATTATTGTTTTTATGGAGTACAATTCACGATTGTTGCTTATGAGGAAAAATGCAACATTCATTAAAGGTAATAGCGTATTGGCAATAGTTCTTAAGTGTACATATATGGTATAGGAAACATTTTGACAACATGTTGTTTGAGAGTTAAAACACAATATTTTTAAATTGTAACAATACCATATTAAGAACATTGCTTAATTGTATGCACAAGGTGTAAATAACATTTTTTAATTATAGTCATAATATGATGATGGAGTGTGAACGAAACATTTAATAAACATACAACCTTAATTTTCATAAATTAATAGTGCTTGAATTCATAAATCTTTTATTTCATACCTATAACAATGTTGATTAAATTAATACACAACATCTCATATTTGTATCTTTATTCTAAATATATTCATAAAATTTAAAAATTAATTCATGAATTATTTTAATTATATTGCGATATATAATTTTGCACTAAAATAAGAATATATATATATATATATATATATATATATATTGTCAACGTCTACTTAGTTTGAACATCCATCCAAAAATATAATGGTCAATCAAAAGAAAACATTATCTTATATCAAATATATTTCATAATTTTAAGTATATAGCAAAAAATACGTCTAATATAAATACTTAATAAGAACATTCTAAACCTATATCATCAAAAAAGACAATATTGTCTTATCAAATATCATATGTCTAGCCAAAAATATATCCAATATCCAATGAGACCATTGTAACACTATAAGTAGAGATTAGTAACTTCAAGATCAAAGCATCATCCAAATCTAAAGTGCATCATCTTCCATATTCATAAATGCATCTCCTCCATCATGCCCTTCCTACCAAAAATTATAAAATTATTTTATTGAAAGCTATATAAATAAAAGTTTCAGCCTTAACATATATAATAATTACCTCTCCAAGATTTGGAGCATGTATTGATGTAGAAGAATGTACATGTGGCTATCCAATAATGTTTTCAAGATTATTTGCATCTTTAGGAGATAATTCTAATAATTCTTCCCGTGATTCCATATTTATTCCAAGATTGCTTTGTTTCAACAAAACCTTCACAACATCTTGAAATTTACCAAACTTCTCTTCTATATTATTTATTTGTTTACACAATTAAGTGACTTTTTCCTTGTGTGTTTCTTTCAAAGCATTAAGTTCAGCTTTTCGCTTCAAAGAAGTTCATGTGACTATTTCTCCCATAACAACACACTGTTCAAGGATATTCTTTACCGAAAACAACTTTAAATGCTTTATTACTTTCCTTATTGTTATCCATAGCATCTTCAAGTTTAGACTAGGTGACAAAGTAAAATTAAAATTATATGTTATCCATTGAAATTATTAAGCAAATTATTATTTTAGTTGCAAATCATGATGTTATCAACTTACAATTGCATTTTCAGTTTCTGCATCTAATATTTTCCCTTTGTTTCCTCTTCAAGTCTCAATAAAAATTTCTGCTTGGGTAGGCTCTTTATTATTTTGTGCACGCTGCATGAAATAATAAAAATATCAAATAGAACTTAAAATTTTATGCTACCTAGAAACATCTAGCAACATTCATTTATAAATTTTATATTGCTTAGTGATCAATATGTGATTGTACACCAAATTAGAAGCATTAGTATCGTTAACATAAAATAAAAAACATATTTACCAATTTTTCACGAATCGTAGCAAAGTTTTTTGGACCCATTCAATGCCTCTACTTTTGTTGAGCTCTATTTTTAGTGTTCCTCCTTTCACTAATACGCTATACATTAAAATAAAGTCATTGTTATGATAAACCATTTATTTGATACTTTGAGCAAAATCAGTTATCACACTTACTTGTACGGGTTTCAAACTCTAAAATTCACATAACTTCTTGAAATGAGATTCTGAAACTTTTGAAGGACGATTTTTAAGCTTGTCAGCCATGTTAGAATACTTTGAATAATGTTCCTTCTTGATTCAGTGCTTATGTCGTCTCCAAGCATTTCTAATAGTAGTCTCTACCCAATCCTTTGCTATATCCGGTAAAATAAACTTTTTCCGTAAAATTATAACATAAAAAAATCAAATACTTCATATTGTATAACCTATATTACTCTTATATCACATATGTACCCTTGTATAGTCCCAACAACACTTTATATTCTTATTTGGCATCTTAGTCCAACTTGTGTAAATTAAGGGACAAAATGCTGACTTTCTTCCCAATGTTCCCAAGAAGAGTCTTAATCAGATACAATTTTCTTAGTAGGCTCAATAGGCTGGTCATCATCATTGAATGTCACCTCTTCTCACTCTTCTATGGTTCTTGCATGAATTGTTCTCCCCTAATTTTTAAGGGGCAAAATGCTGACTTTCTACCCAAGTCCAACGCAGTTAAAAAATAGTGTAATATTTGTTCTTGCACAAAAAATGTTTTGTCCGGAATCGGAAAAAAGAAAAAAAATAATTTTAGCGATCTTTGAAACTGTTGGGCCGAAGAATACCTATGCTTTCACGGTACTCACGGGAAGTATGTAATTTATGTCAATAGTATAATTCACAAGGTAATAGACAGGTAAAGTCATTTTTCTTACATAACAGCTACAGTGTGACAGCATCACTAAACCAAGGAAAAAATATGTCCAAAATACTTTATTTGTGTACATTCTCAAAATCGTTCTTCCATCTTAAGTAATTACATAATTGCAGGCCAAGTTTCTACCTAGCTAATCAAATTTTAACATGATAAGGTCACATTGAAATCATGCGTTTGTCTTCCATTCTGTAGAAATTAAACAAATCAAAACACAAGATTTAAACATGACCTGTCATGCACTGCCATGAGTTGATTCATTAATTCTTCAAATTTCTCAACAATTAATTGGTGTTGTCTCTGTTATCAGCAGGAGACCCAGATGCACTTTTGGAGCAAGGAAATGGCAAAGGTTGCTGGAGAAACTTCAAGGTTCCTGTTTGTGAACTAGCTGCTGGTGCTTTGTTCATGAAGCTTGAAGCACAGCCATTGACTTTTGAAGATGAAGGTACTAATGCAGAAGACGATGGAAACAATTCACCCCATTTCATTTTCTGACTCAAATTTTCTCCCTGCTGGTTTCCCTGAGTGCTTCCAGTGCTAATAATTGAAGTGAGTGCTGCTGCCAAAGCTGATTGGAAATTGGGGTCTGCAGTGATTACTTTTGTTGCTGCAGCTATAGTGTCAGGCAGAGAATGCGGAGGTTGAGGTGTTGGAGTTGGATTAATGTTGTTGCTCCTCTGTATGTAGGAATTGTAGATGTTTTCCATTGGTAATTGTCTAATTCCTCCAAGGTTTATGTTCCTGTTGTTATATGGTTGAGTGGTGTAACTGAGCAAGCCAATATTGGTACTCCAAGATGTGGCATTGGATTCAGAGGAGGTGAAGTTGAGGCTTGTGGAAGAAGGGTACCTTTGGGGGTTGAATGGTCTAGCAAAAGAGGCAGAAGAAGAGGGTGGATTGGAGGTGAGGTCAAGAGTGATTGTAGGGTGGGAAGGTGAGGATGAGAGTGCAGGGTGTGAAAGGTAGACTTGCTTTGATTTTTTGGAATCATCTGACAGGTAGAAGTTCATTCCATGAAGATCTGCAGCAATAGTGGATGATGAAGAGTGTGAGGTGGTTGATGAAGAGCCTGACAATAGCATGGAAGCAGCTGCAGAAGTGGTGGAAGCCATTCCAGTTGCTGAAAGAGGAAGAGGGTGGTTGTGTGTCCCTTCATAGGTGGTGATTAATATGGTCATGTCTTGAGCACATCTTTGCACCTGAAGTTTTAATATAATGCATGTTAAAACATAATAGAAAAAAAAAATGCTACTTACACACACCCGGGTAAAGATAGGAAGAAAGTGATCATAGAGAATGGATAAAGAGAGTGTCCTGATATTGGGTGTCTAGACATCGAAGAATTGATTGAAAAACGATTGTTTTGTTTCAAAAATTTCTTATTCTGTTGCACCGATAGAAAATAGAAGAGACTTCTGTTTAGGAATGTAAAAAAGTTGTAATACTACTTAGAATCTCACCCAATATTAATTAATTTTTTATATGCGAGGATTTTTACCCAGTAATAATGGTTTGGTAACAATATTTTCAATCTTTAAATTTTCACGAGTCCAAAAACTTTCTTTTATGCATGGTAAATAAGTATGGAAACAAAGAAAATTTCTTAAATTATAATAGGAGAGGGTTGGGGGATTGTAAAAAGTAAGGATATGAAAAAACATATTTTTCTTGCTTATATTTTGGTTTATCATATTTTGTTTGGGTTTTAACTGAGTAGAACTATTATAGAAAAAAATCAAAATCTCTTTTAACCAAAACTTTAATATAGTTGCGTTTCCTTAATAATTTGAACCCGAGAGCTTTAAGTTAAGCCAGAAAAGTAGAAAATAGTTTTTATATTTTTCATTTTCGTTTTCCATATTTTTCTTACTTGTTTTGTGTGTTACCACAAGAAATTTCAACATTTATGGTCACAAATTGAAACTATAATAAAAGTAACAGCTAAATGTATACCTGCTTTCTTACGGGACATGATGGTGCAACAGTGCAACGGTAGTAGGCTCGAGGGCAAGGGTTTCCCTTTGAAATCTTCTGTCCATATTTCCTCCATTGACATCCATCATTCAACTATTTAAAGAAATATCAAAAATAAGCATTTTGTAAAAAAATATATAAAAAACTGTCAAGAACCAATTCAATATCATTAATTCTATGTTAGGGTAAATTATCAAAAAAATTCATTTATTAACAAACAAAACTTAAGAATAGGAAACCTTTTGTTGGTATATTATTTAACTTTTTCAAAAATAAAATATTAGTATAAGTTATTTAAATTTATATTAACAATTTAGTGAATAAAAAAATAAAGTATTAGTATAAAGTTAAGTTACACTAATATTATATCAAATGTTAATATAATATATTTTATTGTTAGTAAAAATTCAAAATATATTTACTAATATTATATTTTTTTAGTTAAAAGTTATACCAACAAAAGTTTTCTTATCAACTTTTAAATCAATCAAAATTTAAAAGTTGTTATAGAAATTCTTTTAATAAAAATTAAAGTGTTATATAGATCATTTGAATTTATACTAATAATTCAATGAATTATACTAATAAATAACTTTGTTAGTATAAAATTAACCTATATTAATATTACATTAAATATTAGTATAATACTTTACTAATTTCACAATTTTTTTATTAGTTAAAGATTATAAAAAATTCTTATTTTTTAAATTTTGTATATTAGTAAATCACAATTTTTTTTATGGATGTACTAGCGAAAAAAATAAATTTGAAGAATGAAATATTAACATGAGTATATAATGAGGATTAAAACACAAATTCTTTTATAAATCATTCATATATAATCATTAGAAGCATGTTAGAAAAAAGAGTTTGAAAGAAAGAGGGGATGAGAGATATTTACAGTTGGGGTGTCACATCTTGCTCTAACACAAACTCTAGCTTTCTTTGCAGGATTTTGCTGAGAAACTTCATCTTCTACATTATCTCTAATGCTCTTGTGTTCCTTACTAGGTGGCCAACTCTCTCCATCCTTTGGTACTTCAGAGCTAATGGCTGGGCTTGGATTTGGCAAATGTTCAGTGGTGCTTCCTGATTTTGATGTTTCAAATTTGCACTCCAGTCCAAGAGCTAAGCCTTGATCTTTATCTTCTTCTTCATTCACTGATTTCGAGGCTTTATTGGTTTTTGATGAATTACAACTTGGAAGTCTTCCAAGACTGAGAGAAACTAGCTCTGAGTACTCCTCTATTTTTTCTTTATGGCTATTGTTGTTTACTACTCTTTCAGAAGAATTTTTTGTCTCTTGCTCAACTATGTTGTGGAATTGCGTTTCCAGTGTTCGGTACTCATTTAGTATCCGGTTCAAACTCATCTTTAATCGTTCGTTTTCTTTCATCACTTCACCCATTTCGGCCTTGGCATTTTCAAGTTCATCAACCTATACACCAACCATACGCTTAGCTCACAAATCACCAATTAAATAATACTTTTTTTTAATATGTCAACTATCATTTCATTTGTTAATTTTATGAGTCGAATCCCACAAATTAAATAATACTAGTATGCATTACATATAACAGTATAAAAGAAATGTCAACTTATTATCCCTTTTATATCAATTTGTCTTTACTATAAGTTCGTCTCACATACCATCAACAACATTGAGGGTCTTGAACCTTAGCATGTAGTTGAATATTTCATTTGACACATGTACTCTGGTGAGTACATCATTTCTATTTTTTTTTAATGATGCATCGTTAATTAATTGCATTATATAATGAGTTATTCCAACTTTTGACTTTACGGTACAAATCAATTCAATAAAAAACATTAAATTCTCAGGATGTTTATAAATATTTAAAATATAATAAAATTGTAAATAAAACTACTTTTTTAAAAAAATTACTTTAAAAATATCTTAGTTAAAATTTTTCAAAATTATACTTAAAAAGTAAGGGAATTAAAATTTTACACTCAATTTAATAAAATCTTGATATATATATATATATATATGTATATATATATATATATCTACGTAAATTATAATTATATAGATAAATATAGATAAAATACACAAAATTTATATATTTATATAAATAAAATGTACATAAATGATATATATATATAGATAATTAATATACTTAAATTATATATAATCAAGTTTGTGTGTGTGTGTAAACACACGTAATTTAAATGGATAAATATAGATAAAACATGTAAATTATATTTAAATCATATACATGTAAATTCTATATATAGATAAACATAATTAAATGATATATATAGATAAAATATATGTAAGTTATATATAATTTAGTTTGAATATAAAATATTTATATTTATATGGTATATTTTTTTTTGAAATTCTAAAAATTAAGCGTAAAACTTTATGCCCTTTCTTTTTAAGATATAATTTTTTAGAACATTAAATAAAATATTTTTAAAAATTACTTTTTAAATTATTTTTTAAAATTTTATTATATTATAAATATTTATAAACTTCATAAGAATTATTGGGTTGTTTGGTTGGTTATGAAAATTTCTTGTATTGTAATCAATGATGCATTATTGAAACTAGCTAGAAATGATATGCCCACTAAGTTCACATCTCACATGAGAAATATAACAACTTGTTAAGGGTTTCAAAATCCTCAATTTGCTAAGGGCACGTGAGAAAAGATGAATCTTCATTTGAAGAAATTCAAAGGAATGGTAAAAAGTTATATAAAATAATAAAAATAGTATGAAAGTTCATAAAGATTGAGAAATTGTTTTTGTATAATTTGTTTAAAAAAAAGAAATTAGAAAAATGAGACAGGATGATTATTGTGATAGAAAAAATTATTATTGAAAAAAATGTTACCAAAACAATATAATTTTAAGAACTTTGGTTGACTATGGATGTTATACGCAAGGCACAGCTTGCAAATAACTTTTAAGTTGAAATTTCAAGCCTTGTATAGGAGAAACAACAACTCATGATGTGACTTGGTGTCATTTTTGAAGTTATTTTACCATTCTTTTCTGTATCTTGGTGTCATTTTAGCCATCAATAGTTATATATATGTTGTAATATATCACTCATTAATTATTCAAAATTAACTAAATGAGAGATCTCTTAAGAACACTCAATTATATTAAGATGTAGCTTGGTTCAAGTGTGACATCCCTTCCCATCCCATGCATGTTAATGATGCATATTGATATGTATATGATTGAAAGATCTAACCTCTTCCTTTTTGGTTGGTGATGATGCATTTGGCCCGGTTTCCGGCGTGGATTTTTCTAGGGTAGTCATAGATAACTCCTGTATATATAACACATCCCAAAAAGGCATAAAATGTTAATATGCATACACGTACACGAATACTTCTTTTTCTTGTTACACTTCTTTCTCTCTCTCTCTCTCTCTCTCTCTCTCTCTCTATATATATATATATATATATATATATATATATATATATGTATGTATGTATAAACGATAATGAATATATGGGAGAATATACTACTTTTTAATACTGGCACAAAAATGGAAATTACAGAGAATTTTGCCAAGCGTAATGTGTATGCGATGATGATGAACTATATATTTTTCCTTAGGAAAAACCCGAGAACCTTAATTATGGTTTAGCATGTGCAATGAATTGTCATATTTTAGCTATCACTCATATCCATTGCTAGCTTTGGCACATGCACGAGTCAACTCTCATCAAAGGCGCATATTAATTATTAAAATTAATCTTCTGAAGCTATACCAATAATATGGTATATGTTGAGTAAATTATATAATTATATACATGCATGACTTGACATGTGTATTACTTTAAATGGACTTGCGATTTTCATTTAAGCAAACCACATATTATTAAATATATATGATGAAGATGTATAAGAAATTAATTAAGTGCAGATCAACTGAAATATATGATATATACAAAGAGAGGAAGTCAAGTGAAAAACACACACAAAAACGAAATGCACAAACCCAATCTATCTTTAATTATAAGAGAAAGATTGTTAGATCTATCTTTTGGTATACAAAGACTGTTAGATCTCTGCAATTATATATACCCACGAAGTATTGGAATTCCTTATACGCCAGCTGGTTCAATGCAACCTTAATTAAATTAATAAATCGTGTTTTTAATTCGATAAAGGTTTTTTTTAATATGTTTCAATTAATTTCAGAAAAATAATATCATCAATAGAAAAAAATAATGAAATCACAAAGAAAATTTATGAAAAATATTAATTATACTCCCATATTACAGGGAATTATATAACCATATATCAATCTTTGTTTAGTTTATGAAACAGCTAATTTATGATCCACAAAATTCTCATTTTTCTCTCCATCTACTTGAGCTAAGCGCGCGCAAGTAGCTATTTTGTATTATATATTTCAATAGTTTCATCTCAATTTTATTAGTAAATCTAATATATAGAATATAAAAACACAAACCCGTGCCATGCTTTATGTAAATGATGGAATATTACTTAAAATTATATTACATAAATAATTAAACAAAAAACAAAAAAATATAAATATAAATATAAATTTGAACCGTTTAATTAAATTCAATACGGGAAGATGATGATAATTTTATGTTTTATCTTGAAAAAATTTAGAAATTGATATATCCAATAAGAACTTTCAAAATGGATTAGTTGCAGATTTTGATAAACAAATTAAAAGAATTTCAAGATCAGAACAGCTTGTTTAATTTTATTAATTCTTACTACCAAATCACAAATTAACAGCACATCCACACAAATCCACCCAAGTAGATATAGAAAGAAAATTAGACATAGAAGCTTTGCATAGTTGAAAGTTCATCATGGTATACATAATTCTATTAATTAAGTAGATATTATAGCATAGAAAATTAAAAACTTTCACCTGCACAACTATCTCTTGTACTTGGCGACGATCATCTTCATCACCAACACTAGATTCACTTCTCTTCTCGACCTTGACCCCTTCACTTTGATGAGCAGATCTTTGGGAACCAAACTCCATGTAGATAGTTTTTGCTTTTTCTCTAGTTCTATCTTTCTTTCTGCTTTAAAGGGTCAGCAAATAAGGCCCCTCTTGTCTATGTTAATATAGTGAGGACCTGCATGAAGTATTTGACTCTTGAAAACAATAAACAAAGCAAATTGGAAAAAAAGATAAGTATTAAATAGAGGTTGAGGAAGGCAACACGGATACACACGTAAATAAAATGTCAAACACAGACCAATCCAGTTGCAGTAAAAGAAATATAGGAAGACATTTGTGAGAGTAAATTAAGTATTAATGGTTTGTGTGTGTGTGTGTGTGAGAGGAGAATAAAAGTGGAAGAATTCAACTTCAACGTTTCAGACAATGTGTCAGAGAAAAAGAAAGAGGAGTTGAAGCCGCAATGGTCGGACACCGCCTACAACAAAGTACCATCGTTGAAGTTTCGAACTTATTACAAAAAGTCACATGGGTTGGTCAAACCTCATTTTTTTGCCACCGCTAGCTCAATTTTTTCTTCCCCTCTTGCTATAAATATACTACCAGCATAACGTCATACATAGTTACATTTCTTTTGCATAATTCCAACTCTATTTCTATATCATTCACTTTAACTGTCGAAATGATTAGTCACTTTCAGTTTTAAGTTTTGAGTTTTCAAAAATCCCTAAAATATGTATTTTTCTTTTATGTTTTTTATGAGCCCTTTACATTTTTCTTCTGTTTATATCAATTTAGTTAATCACGTTTGAAAATGTTCTCAAAGTATTCCTTCCTCGTCAATAAAAATTTTATTATTTGCTTATTTTTTTATTGTAATTAAGAACTCGTGTAAAGTACATATTTTACATTAATTGATTATTCATGTGAACCAATAATGTATTACATGAATTTTACATTGAAGAAATTTATATCAATTTAATGTAAAATATGTATTTCACATTAATTCTTGCAATAACCGGTCGAAACAAAAATTTCCCTTAGTTGAGTTAATAGAATGGAATACTTTGATAAAGTTTCAAAACATAAATTACTACAAAAAAAATATAAAAAAAATTGAGATATAAAATAATTGTCAGGGAACAAACATATTTTAGTCTTTAAAAATTAAAAGGATAGTTTCAAACTAAAATTAAAAACCAAAAACTAAATTTTATAATTTTGAAATGCAATTTTTAAATAGTTTGAAGAATATATAAAAATATAAATTATTTTATTCGAATAAATTTATTTCTAAATTCGCCCAACCACCAACGGGCTTTAGTCTTTTGTTTCCGATCATCAGATATCTTTTATAAAAAATAAAAAATATAAATACATACTAACAACTAATTATATGCCATATATTTCTAAATATTTATTTGTTCATTTACTTTTAAATGAACTAGAATGAATTATATAATTAAATAGCATTTTGTATCGAATGTGCATAAAATTATATGCATGATTAGTAGCACCGCTAAGGTCGATCTGGTGTCGAGAAGTCTGGCTATATAACTCCAACTTTAAAGATCAGGTTTGCTGTCTTTCTGTAAATAAAAATGCATGATTAGTAAATTTTGTTATTGAATTTTAATTTAACTATATTTGTAGAGTTTGAAATTGTAACAAATGATTAAACTAAAATAATCTTATTAAGAAGAACTAGTTAGTTAGTTGAATTGTTACAACTAACTTGATGTCTTGGATTCCCATTGAAACTTTATTGTATTTTTTTTAGTCTAAGTGTAATTCATTACTAATTATGGTGGCTAACCTCTTTATTGATAACAAATAATTATAATTAGGCTTAATATCTAAGTGTTTAATTCTTGTAAAATTTTTAAAATTTGGATTTAGTTTGTATAAAAATGGTTGAGATTTAAGTCTCTAACTCTATTTTCCCTATCATAAATTTTGTTAATTGCATTGTATACTCATAATACTAAGTACTTTTGCTTCAAATTTCTTCATTATTAACTTTGTTGTTAATTCAACAATATAACAGAGTAGACACCAATTATAGTTACTAGGGTCATTAACAAAGTCAAAATTGATAATAAGAACCTAGACAATACAATAAAAACAATAACAAACCATAACCTTTTTTTTATACAAAAGATTTAGTGTTTATTTAGTATGCAATTGGAAAAATAAATTATAAAAATAAAAATTTTTAAAAGTTAATATATTTTCAAGTCTTTTGAAATTGTCAAAATTCTAATAGAGAATTAAACACCCCCTACTCTTAATGTAAATTTAGAAAATTTTAAATAGAGTAACCACTTAAGTATAATAATAAAACAAACTTATGATTCTTGATCAACGTGATCGGTGATGTTATTACATAATTTCCGTCTTTTTTTTTATGTAATGAGATTTATATGAAATTTATTCAACAAAAGAATATCTTAGAGAATGCGTTAAAAATAAAGCGTTAATTAGAAACTCTCTTTGGCATGTCCAAGAGTCAAGTAAGTTTTGTCATAACTTGTGCTTATATAAATATCTGGCGATGAGGGATGACTAAATAAATAAAATAAAATAATCATCCGTAAGACTCGTTACGTGCTGACTTCAAAATTAATTAGATAATAGCAACTCTCTTAAGGATTTTACTACCAAAATAATATAGTACTTTTTCTTTTGGGCGTCGTACGTAATTTTACTTTGTCTTTATTGACCAGGATGCAAATGCAATCCACACACAGCAAATGGATTAAGATTGGTCAAACTGTCAAAGTGGGGCTTATGAGAATAATGCTTTCTCATTGGTTTATGCAATGATCCATGTATTAATAATATATCTAGGGTTTTCACTTCTTATACGTTTGAAACCATATATTTTATTATATCCTCTTCCTCCTCCTCTTTTTCAATAAAGGCAAATCATGGATTTAGTTAGCTTTTATTATTATTATTATTATTATTATTATTATTATTATTATTATTATAAGTTTGTATGTAAAATAAATAATTAGAAATAAAATTATTTTATTAAAATTATGTAAAAATGATTCAGAAATTAGTATTAATAATATTTTAAATGATTTTTTTATTTTTAATCTCTTGACCTTTTGTAAGAATTAAATAAACCCTTTTATTATTAGAATGATTTCTATAATGTTAACAAATATATTAGCTAGCATTGATTACAGAGGAAAGTTTATATTTAAAATGATTATTACACTACAAGAATACATGGGTTTGTATGGGATTGTCTCACGCAACAATCAAAATTTTCCACCTACATGCCATTTTTTGCAACGGGCAAAAAACCTGATGCAAACACTTGCGTGGGGTGCAACTCCTACACCAGGCTTTGCGTAATGTCCCACATTACAACTATGCAAGTGCCCAAATTTTATCTCATAATAACAAAATTGTCGATCCCACAAGACCACGTCAAGCAACGATTCGTTCTTGGACTTTGGTTTGAGTGAGAATTAAAAGGTTTGAGTTTTAAGAATTAAAATCAAAACTGAAACTAAGAAATAATATATGTAAAACACACACAAAGACTTTCAAGATCAAAAGAAACTTTTAGGGATTTCATTTAGTCCCAATTTCACAACTTAGTTTGTTGTTAAATTAGAATTTAATTTTAATGGAGTTTCTCTGCTTAAGTTCAGGCATTGATATTTAAAATGAAGTTCAATTACACCCTGGATTCAAATTATTGAGTCCACTCATTGGTATTTAACTTAACGATTAAAAACAATACTTGAGGTTGTCACGATTTCGACGCCATAATGTCGACGCTAATATGGTCCCTCCATTAGTAACGACGACCGTCGCTAATGATTACTTATAGCGACCATGTAACACCGTCGCTATGAGTAACCATTCAGCGACCACTTAACGTCGCCGCTATGGGTAACCATACAGCGGCCACGTAACGCCGTCGCTATGGGTAACCATACAGCGATCACGTAACGCCGTCGCTATGGGTAACCATCCAGCGACCACGTAATGCCGTCGCTATGGGTAACCATCCAACGACCACGAAAGACCGTCGCTATGGTTACGTATAGCAACCACGTGATCCCGTCGCTATGCTAACAATACAGCGACCACCATCTATCCGTCGCTATTAGTAACCATACAGCGACGCCTAGTAGTCGTCGCTAATATTATTTTTATTTTTAAAATTATTTTTTATAGGTTTTGTTAATTTAATTTTAAACAAGAAATTTTGAATGATATTTTCTATTTGTTGAATGCTTTCTTTTTAAACTAGAAATTTTGATAATTAAATTTTGAATATTTTTTATTTTAATATTAAATTGTTATTAAAAACACAATGATGGATTAAATTTAATTATCAAATAGATTGAAGTATTTGCAATAACCATAATAAGGCGTTTTTCTTTGAATTTAATTACAAATGTCTAATATTGACATAATAAAATAATAAATGAAGAATAACATAAAATAAATACTGAATGAAATATAATATAAAAAGTATAAATCAAATATACAATGTCTATACATAATAAAAAAGTATAAAAAAGTACATGGTGGTGGGGGATCCTGTGGTGGTGGTCGTCGTGGTGATTGGGAAGTAAAGGGAGGTAGTCTCGCCATCAACAACATCAGTAGCTCCTGCTACTGAGCAAGTTGTCGATGAGTCTCGGTGTCCTGCTCCTCGGCCCGCTGTCGATCATCCTCGGCCTGCTGTCGGTCCGCCTCGGCCCGCTCCTCCAAAAGCTGCCTCTAACGTCGCTCCTCCTGTAGCTCATTGTTCAGGTTTTGAATTACCTGAACAACTTCAGTCGGAAGGCCAGACGAAGAGAAAGAGAAAGAAGTCTTCCCCTTTTTTGCCAACTGCGTGCCGATGCCGCCCAATCCAAAGATCCTCCCTTTTTTGTTCATGCCACCAACAACCTCCATATAGATGGCGTTGTCGTCGGAACAAGACAGGGTGGGAGGAACCTTCCCCTCAAGAGTTGAAGCCACCAAGTTCGCCTCTTTCTCGGCCCTCTTAGCCTGATACGCTTCCTGTAAATTCAAAAACACTGATAGGATTAGTAATCTGATTTGTAAATTATAAACAAGTGTAAGTTAAAAGTAAATACCGCTAGATCTGTAGCCTTCTGGTTTACCCATACACCGGCTTTGTTCTTCTTGGTCATTTGCATGACCTTAAACAAAGAAGGCTCGCGGTGCTCCCTCAGCTCCTGTAGTGTATAACAAGCACTGGAGTTATTATTCCTAAACATGTCAGACTAATCATAATAAAAATATTTTACATAAATAGACTTGTAAATCGTTTCTTGTGCTCGAGGGTTGAAAGGCTACCCCCAGTGTAAACTGACGTTGCAGCATCGGCGGCTCTGTTTGCCTTGTTTCGAGCACTCACCTGTTAGAACAAGACACCGCCCCACTTCAGGAGCATCTCATCCCAATGGTCCTCGGGGATCCAACGAGGGCGCTCGCCCTTGTCCCTCACCTTCCAAAGGGTACTCTTGATGATTTTGGAGGTCTTTGTGGCAAAGACCTTCCTAATCTCATCAATCATACCCTCTGCCCACTAATAATCACGCTGTAATAATGAAATCAGATTTTAAAATTAATAACAGTTATATGTTAGCCATAATTTCACAACAAAAAAGTGTTAACTTACCGAGAAGGTGTCAAACCACCTATCCTGGACAACCTTTCCAGCATCTGTCCATGAGATGTATGGACCATCCCACTGGGCCTTCAACACCTTAGTAATCGCTTTAGTAGTGCGACTAATATCAACAAAACTGAAATTTGGAAGCCAATAATTATAAATAAATAGTATTATAGGAAACACACGAGGAGGCTACCAAAATTTTGGCAGAGTCTCCCCTATAATTGTAATATTTCCAAGTTTGAACAATTGCCCTGTTACAAACAGAAGATTTCCCAGTACAATTCAATGTATACAAGTACTAAATAAACTAACATACAATAAATTACCATACAAGTAACTTACAACTATGTGAGTTTTACATATAGAAGTCTGAATAAATAGCCACTGACTAAGAAAGTTAAATCGAATTATTGTATACTTACTCATCTCCGGATGGCACTGGGACCAACATGGGTAGGGGGATGTCGGAGGTGGGGTCTCCTCGAGGCCAAGGTCCTCCAAGCCACCAAGTGGAGTGGTCTGGTGTGGGGTGGTCTACTGTGGTGTGGTCTGCTGTGGTGAAGGAGTAGTGTGCTGTGGTGGTGAAGGAGTGGGCTGCTGGGGTGATGGAGTGGTGCCCTTCTGTGGTGGTGGAGTCCCTAGACGGGATGCTGGGATCCTCGAGTGTGAACACCATTTTTTGTTTTTATTCTAAATATTAATTTGTTTTGTGTTAAAATAGGGTCACTTTATCCCCAAAAACCTGGCCACTTTTTCCCCTAAAATTTGCCTTAAATTCTGATTTTTGCTCCCTATGAATTGTTTTAATATTTTAAAAAGGGGAACCAAATTTTTGACAAAAAAAGGGATCATCATCTAGTTTCTACCTGCAAACCAGAAAATAAGAAGAACTAGATAATTCCTTCATCAATTTCATCCTCTTCACCTTCACCTTCACCCAGCTCCAAAAAAAATACACCAACAAACCAAAAAAAATCAAAAAAATAGAGAACAGACCATCACCATACCATTATAAAAAAAACAGAACCAAAAAACCTCTCTAAAAAATTCATCTCCTCTCTTCCAGAAGAAATCAACAACATTCATCATCCTCTTCCTCTCCATTTACCAATAACAACATCAACCAATAATCAAAAAACCGAAAAAACACAACAACAACATTTTTTCTTCTCCACCTCCTTCAATCCATCTTCTTCAATCTATTCATCTTCCATCACCTGAAAACCAAAAAAAGCAAAAAACCATATCAACCATTACACCCAAACTGAAAAAACAAAGAGAAGAAAAGAAAGTCTCTGCTAGCCCACCATCCATCTTCTTCCTTGCCCTGAGATCCCCTGCGCAGACCGCCCTCAAGCTCCGCAATCTCTATCCTGCGCCGACCACTTCCCAGCTCGTGAAACCGAGCACCATCGCGATCAGCCCCTGCCACCGTTGAGCCCCAAACTACGTGAGCCTCTCCCTCACCCACTCTTCCCCTCTCAGATCATGGTCTCTCTCCCCCTCTCCCTCTCAATCTCACTACCACTTACTCTCTCTCGGTCTCCCTTACCCTCTTCCTCTCTGTCACTCACTCTCTCTCTCAGTCTCCCTCACCCTCTCTTCCTCCAGGGATCTCATTCACTCTTGTGTTTGAATATGTAAACAGGTCCAAGGATGTGCAAAGATTTTGATAATGACAAGCACTCTTGAAGAAACCTATGCAAAAACAAAGATATGGAAACAGGGACTAAGTAACAGCGAAGCTAATCGATTAGGTCACCTAAGCTAATCGATTAGGAGCTTTCTGTTTTGAAAGAAATTGCATCAGGATGAAATCTAATCGATTATGGAAGCTAAACAATCGATTAGGTACTCACTGGAATTAAGGTAATCGATTATACAATTGAGACTAATCGATTACAACAAATAGAAATGGAACTAAATGCATCAGGTATGATGGCTAATCGATTATGTAAGCCACACAATCGATTAGGAAGCCACTGGAATTTAAGGTAATCGATTGCAAGACATTCTAATCGATTAGGCAGATGCGAAATCAAATTAAATGCATCAGGTACAGATGCTAATCGATTAGAGGAAGTGAAATAATCGATTAGTGAGTCTCTGACTTGAAGATAATCGATTACAACGCGAGGGTGTAATCGATTACGCTAGTGGAAAAACTGATTTAAGTGGGAAACCAGCTCATATCTCCACCATTCTTCAAATTTCCACTAAGTGCAACGGCTATGATGAACTAGGGCACACCTCAACTGCTATCATGGCTCTATAAATGGAAGAAGAACACAAGCACAAGAAGCAACCAACAAGAACCAAGAAGCAACAAATCCTTAGCTCTATCTTGTGCTTTGTAAGCCTATTTCTTGTATCTTGAAATACATTTGTATATCCTCTCATCTTGAGAGTTAGAATTGCTCAGAGCTTTCATTTGTATATCTACTCTATTGAGAGAGTGTATTGATTGTAAACAAACACCAAACACAAGTTATTCACTCTAGGTTGAGTGGTTATTCACTCTAGGTTGAGTGGTTACAAAGGTTGAGGATTCAACCTTTGGGATATTGTGAGACTGAGAGATTGGGTGGGTTGCCCTTGTACTTGTGAGGATTGGGTTCTTGAGTGTGGGACACTAGGAAGCCGCAATTGCTCAAAGTTGTATCTCTAGTCTACAATAGTGGAAAATCCTCTAAGTGGGTTGCTTAGAGGCGAGACGTACACCGGATTGGGTGGAACTCGTTACATCGGTTTGCAAGCTTCTCTTCCTTACTCTTTTACTTTCATATACTGCATATTTGTTGATTGGTATTGTTTGGTTGAGAAAAGCATACTTAAACTTGCTTAATTTGTTATACCTTAGATATTGCACACCAAGTGTTTGGTAAATTGTTTCAGCAATATTTCTCATTGTAGTGCATTGCTTGTTATCCTCCATTCTATCTCACTTGCATAATTTCATAAACTTGGTGATAAAAATCAGTTTCAAAGGTATTCCACTCAAAAGTTTTAAATCTCAATTCACCCCCCCTCTTGAGTATTGAGGCCACTTGAACAACAAGTGGTATCAGAGCTTGACTCTTGGTAGATCAAGCTTAACAGCTTCAAGAGATTAAATGGCCTCAAGTTCTCAAAATGTTTTTCCCAAGGGTGGTGCGATAAATAGACCTCCCGCTTTCAATGGGGAAGGGTATGCGTTTTGGAAAGAAAGAATGAAAATCTTCATTCAATCAATTGACTTGAGAATATGGAATGCCATTGAAAATGGTCCTTATATACCTATGCATACTATAGATAGTAAGAATGTTGAAAAACCTATAGATGAATGGACAAGCGAGGAAGAAAAGAAAGTCCAATATGGCTACAAGGCTAAAAATCTCATTACTATGGCTTTAGGTCAAGATGAATTTTTTAGAATAATGACATGCCAAACTGCTAAAGAAATGTGGGATACTCTTCAAGTAACCCATGAAGGTACAAATGATGTTAAGGACTCTAAGATTAGTACTCTTACTAGTCAATATGAGTGCTTTAGATTAAACTCTCATGAATCGATTGTTGATATGCAAAAAAGATTTACTCTCATCATTAATCAACTCATTACACTTGGAAAGACTTACACTAACAAAGAGCTCATTCATAAAGTGTTGAAAAGTCTTAACAGAGAATGGCAACCGCTAGTTACCGCCAACAAACAATCTCCTAGCATAAATGAAATGTCTCTTGCCACTCTATTTGGTAAGTTGCAGGAACAAGAACAAGAGCTGAAGGAATTAAAGATGGCGGAAGAGGAAGAAAAATCTTCCAAGAAAAAGGGTCTTGCTCTCAAGGCTACTTCCATAAATGAAGTAGAAGAATCCGAAAGCGAACTTGATGAAGAAGAAGAATTTGGACTATTTGTGAAACGCTTCAGGAAATTCATGAAAGGCAAACGCACTCAAAGGAGCTTCAAAAACCCAAGTAAGAAACCTATCACTAAAGAAAATTCTTCCTCACCCAATTGTTTTGAATGTGGCAAGGAAGGGCACTTCAAAGCGGATTGCCCAAATCTTAAGAAGAAGGGAAAAGAGAAAAGAGGAAGAAGGAGAGCATATATAGCATGGGATGAAAATGAGGTAAGCAGCTCGGATGACTCAGAGAATGAAGAAGCAAACCTTTGCCTCATGGCCAATCACCATGAAGAAGATGATGAGGTAAACTTCCATGACTTAGATAAGGATGAATTACTTGATGCTCTAGAGGAATTGTATGATAAATTTACAAAAGTCTCCAATAGACTTAAGGTATCTAGAAAAACTAGTGACACTCTAGAGATGCACCTTATGGAGATTTGCAAAGAGAATGAATGCTTAAAAGAAGAATTGAAAAACGCTCAAACATGTTCCAATAGTAAACCATGTGATTTTGCAAAAAAATGCATTGTGTTAGAAAACAAGGTTGAAGACCTAAATAGGACACTAGAGAAGTTCACTAATGGAAGAGATAATTTGAATATCCTACTTGGGCAACAAAAATGCATGTTTAGCAAAACCGGTTTAGGATATGACAAAGAACATAGTAATCACAAAATGGAGAAGCACTATAAAAACTTCTTTGCACCACCAAGCAAATCCTCCTCACCTTTTATGAAATGCAATCATTGTGGTTCCAAAGGACATAGTGCTTATAAGTGTAGTGTTAAGAAACTAGGACCAAAGGTCTTAAGAAAGGTGTGGATTCCCAAAGGGACATTACCACAAACTAACCTTAAAGGACCCAACATAAAATGGGTACCTAGTTCTCTAAACTGATTTTGTTTTGTAGGTATGCTTCAAGGCAAGCAACACCCATTGGTACTTGGATAGTGGGTGTTCAAAGCATATGACGGGAGACATAAGCAAATTCACATCATTCACTCCCAAACGAAAGGGAAGCGTCACCTATGGAGACAACACTAAAGGAAGAATCCTAGGCATTGGAAATATTGGTAAGAATTCTTCTACATCCATAAATGACGTATTGTATGTTGAAGGCCTCAAGCATAATCCACTTAGCATAAGTCAACTATGTGACAAAGGATATAGAGTCTTATTTGAATCCAATTGTTGCATAATTGAGAATAAGCTAAATAAAGAGATCAAATTTGTTGGAAAAAGAATTGATAATATTTACATGATTGATATGGATAATTTGTCTACAAATGATGAACAATGCTTCATTTCAAAAGAGGATGAAACATGACTATGGCATAGAAGAATAGCTCATATACATGTAGACCACTTGAACAAACTTGTTTCTAAAGATTTAGTAATTGGCTTACCAAAGCTTAAATTTGAAAATAGATTTTATGATGCATGTCAAAAGGGAAAACAAGTAAAGGCATCTTTTCAATCCAAAAACATTGTTTCTACTCAAAAGCCTTTACAACTTTTGCACATGGACTTATTTGGACCATCCAAAATCAAAAGCTTTGGAGGTAATTACTATGGTCTAGTTATAGTAGATGACTATTCAAGATATACATGGACATTGTTTCTTGCTCATAAAAATGAAGCATATCATGCATTCAAGAAACTTGCAAAGATTATCCAAAATGAGCAAAATTCAAAAATTGCATCCATTAGAACGGATCATGGGGGAGAATTTGAAAATCAATTTTTTGAAAAGTTTTGCGAAAAACATGGTATTAATCACAACTTTTCAGCTCCTAGAACTCCACAACAAAATTGAGTAGTTGAAAGAAAGAATAGATCTTTAGTGGAGCTTGCTAGAACCATGCTAAATGAAAACAATATTGCAAAACATTTTTGGGCCGAAGCGGTAAACACCGCGTGTTATGTGATGAATAGATGTTTGATAAGGCCTATTTTAAAGAAAACCCCCTATGAGCTTTACAAAGGTAGAAAACCCAACATTGCATATTTTCATATTTTTGGATGTAAATGTTTTGTGCTCAACAATGGAAAGGATAATCTAGGAAAGTTTGATGCAAAATCTGATGGGGCAATATTCCTAGGATATTCACAATCAAGTAAATCTTATAGAATTTTCAACAAACAAACAAATACTATTGAAGAATCTATTCATGTTAAGTTTGATGAAAATAGCCATAACCCTCCGAGAAAGGAAGATGTTGATGATCTTGTAGGTACTTTTCAAGAAATGAACTTGCAAGACAAAGAAGAAGAAGTCAACAATGATGGAGGTGCAGTACAAATTGAGAGACAACAAGAATGGATAACTTTGAAGGATCATCCCTTAGACAAAGTCATAGGTGAAATGACTCAAGGTGTAAGTACTAGAAATGCTATTAGAAATACTTGTAATCACCTCGCATTTGTATCACAAATAGAACCCAAGAACATAGATGAGGCTATTATTGATGAACATTGGATGTTGGCCATGCAAGAAGAGCTAAATCAATTTGAAAGAAATGAAGTTTGGGAGCTTGCGCCAAGACCCAATGATCACCAAATAATAGGAACCAAATGGGTTTTTAGGAATAAATTGGATGAAAATGGAATAATTACTAGAAACAAAGCTAGGCTAGTAGCTAAAGGCTATAATCAAGAAGAAGGCATTGATTATGAAGAGACATATGCACCCGTAGCTAGATTAGAAGCAATTAGACTACTATTAGCCTTCGCATGCTGTAGAGATTTCAAATTGTACCAAATGGATGTTAAAAGTGCTTTCTTGAATGGATACATTCAAGAGGAAGTATATGTTGATCAACCTCCAGGTTTTGAAAACCATCAATTTCCAAATCATGTTTTCAAATTAAAGAAAGCTTTGTATGGGTTGAAACAAGCTCCAAGAGCTTGGTACGAAAGGTTAAGCAAATTTCTTTTAGAAAATCATTTTGAAAGAGGGAAGGTTGATACAACTTTATTTATAAAGCACAATAAGAATAACATACTATTGGTACAAATTTATGTTGATGATATAATTTTTGGTGCCACTAATAATTCAATGTGCAAAGAGTTTGCCAAGCTAATGCAGGAAGAATTTGAAATGTCCATGATGGGGGAACTCACTTTCTTCCTTGGACTACAAATCAAGCAAACCAATGAAGGCACATTCATAAACCAATCTAAGTACTGCAAAGAACTACTCAGAAAATTCAATATGGATAAAGCAAATGATATAGCCACACCCATGGGCACTTCATGCTATTTGGACAAGGATGAGAAAGGTAAGGATGTTGAACTCACAAAATACAGAGGTATGATAGGATCCTTACTTTACTTAACCGCTAGTAGACCGGATATCATGTTTGCTGTGTGTATGTGTGCTAGATACCAAGCTTGTCCTAAGGAATCTCATCTCACTGCAGTAAAAAGAATAATGAAATATCTAGTTGGGACTCAAGATGTTGGTTTATGGTACCCCAAAGGGGCTGAATGTACTTTAGTTGGTTACTCTGATTCGGACTTTGCAGGATGTAAGCTTGATAGGAAAAGTACTAGCGGAACATGTCACTTGCTTGGTAGTTCTCTTGTTTCTTGGCATAGCAAGAAACAAGTAAGTGTTGCGCTATCAACAGCTGAGGCAGAATATGTTGCAGCTGGTAGTTGCTGTGCTCAAATCCTTTGGATGAGACAACAACTTCTAGATTTTGGAATTGTATTAAACCATGTACCTCTTAAATGCGATAATACAAGTGCCATTAACATCTCCAAGAATCCAGTGATGCACTCTAGAACTAAACACATTGAGATTAGGCATCACTTTATTAGAGATCATGTGTTAAAAGGGGATTGTGTACTTGAACATGTAGAAACTTCTAGGCAACTAGCTGATATTTTCACAAAACCCTTGGCTAGAGAACAATTCATTCACATACGAAGAGAGTTAGGCATTCTTGATATGTCCAGTTGTGTTTGAATGACAGGATCTTTTGATAAGAACTATGTTGAATGGCATGATGCATGGTATATATCACATTTCATGATTGGAACTTTGCTGTATGTAAAATTTGAAGTTTTTGACTCAATAATCGATTACATGGCTACTCACAATCGATTACTATGCTACTGTTTCCATTATAATCGATTAGTACTTACTATAATCGATTACAATCATTCTGTTTCTAAGATAATCGATTATCATTGATCCACAATCGATTACAAAGCTTCTGTTTCAGGTTCAAAACGTTTCCTCTTCTTCATAATCGATTACCACATTGCTCCAATCGATTAGGACGATTCTGTTTCTAAACTAATCGATTACCCTAAGCCTCTAATCGATTACCCCCTGTATGAAACGTTTGAAATTCCCCAGAAACAATGATCTAATCGATTACCACCTGTCTCGTAATCGATTAGCACGCGTTCTGAAGAGTCAAAACTGCAATTTCCTAGGCATACTCGAACCACTCTCTCTCTTAACTCACTTCACTCCTTTCTAAACTCTCTTTCCTCCTTCCTAAACCTAATTCTCACCTATAAATACCCCTTCCTTCATCTTCTCATCTCACACTACCTCCTTCCTCTCAAACCTCTCAAAAACTCTCTACCACTCATCTCTCTTCATCTTCCTCTTTGCCTTTTCCAACCATGTCTACCTCTAGAAATGTCAAGAGAGCGAGGTCCTCTGCTGCTCAAGCCCATAACCCCCTTGACTTCTCAAGATTCTTCTCTTCTCCTAGAGAACTTCAAAACTTCATGAAGAACTTTTCTGAAAGGGAGATTATGACCCCTCACTACACCATTGCCGACACCTTTGACAACCCAAGCCTAACCTTCACCCAAGGCCTCCACCACTACAACCTCTTCCCTTTCCTCTCCCTCAAAGAAGAAGAATACTATCCTGAACTCATGAGGGTATTCTACTGCAACCTCCGCCTTGTGAATGGGATGGTTGAATCCAAGGTAAAGAACACAACCATCAAACTATCAAATGCCCAATTTGCGGAAATTTCCAAACTGCCTCTCAACAACGCTGACTTTGATGGAGGCAAACCTGAGGATGAATGGGGTTTTAATCCCATCACTGCCCGCCGCTCTTTGTGGAAACCAGATCCTCCTATGAGCAACCACAAGCTGGTAGGCCACTTGACCATGAACAACCGCTTGCTCCACTTTTTCTTGGTCAAGATGATTGTTCCCCGTGGTGGGAACTATGCTCTGGTTGAAGAGGATGATGTCCTCCTAATGTGGGCAATGCTGAACCACAAGGAGATCAACTGGGTTCAGTTGATCAAGTTTCATATGCGCCATGCGAAGGATCAACAAAAGCTCCCCTATGGTATCCTCCTCACCAAAATTTTTAAATTCTGTGGAGTAGATTTGGCAGGGGAACTCTCTGAGAAAGTGCCCCCAAGAGCTTGCATTGGCACTTCTCACCTCAACAAAATGGGCATGGTCTGCATTGCTGGAATGTGGATTCTCAGGAGTGATCGAGAACATGGTGCCAATCCCTTTGCTGAACCTGCTGCTCCTCCTCCTCCACCTCAACCACAAGCTGCACCATCAGCCTCTGCACCCCAAGCTGACCCCTTTGCATCTCTCTATGCCCATCTTGACCGCCGCTTCGATCGCCTTGAAAACTCCCTTCAAGAGTTTTCAATGACCGAGCAGCAACATTTTGAGATGATGCAGCAGCGATATGAAGAGCTGTCTCACCAAATTGCCGAAATTCACTTCTTCAACCCGGATAATTAGATCCTTAGTTATGCTTTTCTTTAGTTGTGCTTATGTCATTTCCTTTTGAATTATGAATAATTTTGTTTTATGTATTTCTCTTTTTCACATCAATAAAATTATCTCGTTTCAGTTCATATTATATCTCTTTCATTACTCGAATTATTTTTGATGATTACAAAGGGGGAGAAGAATATCTGTTCATATCTTGTTCAATTCTTGTTTAAAATATGGAGAAGAATATTAGGTGTTCATAGGTGTTCATATCTTGTTCAAATGTGTTAGATGCTCTGATATATAATACTCTGATATGTGTTCATATCTTGCTTATCTCTTGTTTAAAATTTGGATAATATTATCTGTTTATTAAATTCCTTTTGATAGGGGGAGAGTTATAGATAAGAGATAAAAGGAGATAAGACACTAGCTGCTGATTACTCTGATTTCTTTAAATTGGTCATCTGCTATTTGAAAAAGAGAAAATGTAGCAGAGTTGTTTTTGCAAAAAGATAAATTTAGAGATAAGTTTAAAATTGTTTAAACTAACAACCCTCAAGAGATGAACATAGTTGTCATCATCAAAAAGGGGGAGAATGTGTTTGAATATGTAAACAGGTCCAAGGATGTGCAAAGATTTTGATAATGACAAGCACTCTTGAAGAAACCTATGCAAAAACAAAGATATGGAAACAGGGACTAAGTAACAGCGAAGCTAATCGATTAGGTCACCTAAGCTAATCGATTAGGAGTTTTCTGTTTTGGAAGAAATTGCATCAGGATGAAATCTAATCGATTATGGAAGCTAAACAATCAATTAGGTACTCACTGGAATTAAGGTAATCGATTATACAATTGAGACTAATCGATTACAACAAATAGAAATGGAACTAAATGCATCAGGTATGATGGCTAATCGATTATGTAAGCCACACAATCGATTAGGAAGCCACTGGAATTTAAGGTAATCGATTGCAAGACATTCTAATCGATTAGGCAGATGCGAAATCAAATTAAATGCATCAGGTACAGATGCTAATCGATTAGAGGAAGTGAAATAATCGATTAGTGAGTCTCTGACTTGAAGATAATCGATTACAACGCGAGGGTGTAATCGATTACGTTAGTGGAAAAACAGATTTAAGTGGGAAACCAGCTCATGTCTCCACCATTCTTCAAATTTCCACTAAGTGCAACGGCTATGATGAACTAGGGCACACCTCAACTGCTATCATGGCTCTATAAATGGAAGAAGAACACAAGCACAAGAAGCAACCAACAAGAACCAAGAAGCAACAAATCCTTAGCTCTATCTTGTGCTTTGTAAGCCTATTTCTTGTATCTTGAAATACATTTGTATATCCTCTCATCTTGAGAGTTAGAATTGCTCAGAGCTTTCATTTGTATATCTACTCTATTGAGAGAGTGTATTGATTGTAAACAAACACCAAACACAAGTTATTCACTCTAGGTTGAGTGGTTATTCACTCTAGGTTGAGTGGTTATAAAGGTTGAGGATTCAACCTTTGGGATATTGTGAGACTGAGAGATTGGGTGGGTTGCCCTTGTACTTGTGAGGATTGGGTTCTTGAGTGTGGGACACTAGGAAGCCGCAATTGCTCAAAGTTGTATCTCTAGTCTACAATAGTGGAAAATCCTCTAAGTGGGTTGCTTAGAGGCGAGACGTACACCGGATTGGGTGGAACTCGTTACATCGGTTTGCAAGCTTCTCTTCCTTACTTTTTTACTTTCATATACTGCATATTTGTTGATTGGTATTGTTTGGTTGAGAAAAGCATACTTAAACTTGCTTAATTTGTTATACCTTAGATATTGCACACCAAGTGTTTGGTAAATTGTTTCAGCAATATTTCTCATTGTAGTGCATTGCTTGTTATCCTCCATTCTATCTCACTTGCATAATTTCATAAACTTGGTGATAAAAATCAGTTTCAAAGGTATTCCACTCAAAAGTTTTAAATCTTAATTCACCCCCCTCTTGAGTATTGAGGCCACTTGAACAACAACTCTCCCTCACGGTCTCGTGCCTCCGCCTCCGATCTCCTTCTTCCTCTCTCGGTTTACACACACTCTCTCTCTTCAACTCCCAAATCCCATTCATCCCCCACTCTTCCTTTCACTCTATACTCTCTTTTCTTTTTAGTTTTTAAGGTGTAGTTATTTGGGCCTCAGATGGTGAGGCCCATTGTTATAAGTTTTTCTTTTTGTTTCTTCTTTCTTTTTCTTAGTAATGGGTTTCAGAAGCCCAAAGTTCTTTTTTATTTTTTTATTTTAAAAAACAGTATATTATTATTAATATTATTTGAGAAATGTTAAATTTTGTTTATTTATTTTAAAGGTGCTAAATTTTACTTGTATTAAGAAATATATTTTTTAAGAACTTTAACTAATAAATAAGTGTTGTTTATTTATTTTAAGAGGTGTAAAACTTAAAAACTGAGCAAAATATTTAAAATATAAATACCCTTCTTTAATATAAAATAAGTAGTTTTTTATTTAAGCTAAATCAGTAATGAAAGTACTCCTTTTAAAATAATAATAATAATAATAGTAAATGATTTTCCTTTCCTTTTTTAGAATAAATGATTTTCCTTTTTAGAATAAATGTCTTACAATCTTGTGAGCAATGTTGTGTAAAATTACTTTTGCCTACATTTGCGATATAGGATTTCAAAGGTTTATACACGTGCGAAGTACTTCGTCTTGTATTTCTCCTTCTTCATGAAATTTCTTTCATTATTAAAAAATTAAATAAATTAAAAATAGTTTTAAATATATTTTAGTATCGTTTTAAAATTAATCACAAAGAACTACGTAACCCTGATTTCTTAATACATTTGAGAATACGTAGGAGCGGGAATCAATTCCTGTCGGGCCTACTTTCTCGTTATAATCAATATTTTAAAATTTTATTATCGCAAGGAGGTTAATTTAGACGAGACGTCTTGTTAATCTCATATTTTTTATATATATTCAAATTTAAAATAATATTTTCTTTAAAATGAGGTTAATTTAGACACGACGTCTTCTTAATCTCATGTTTTAAATATTTTATTTAAAATAATATTTTCTTAAAATGAGGTTAATTTAGATGAGACATCTTGTTAATCTCATATTTTAATATTTTATTTAAAATAGTGTTTCTTAAAATAAGGTTAATTTGGACGAGACATCCTGTTAATCTTCAGTTTTATTAATCAACTTTATCATTCCGTCTCATTTAGTTTTATTTTAATCTTTAAATTTATGTATAAATTAAGGGTAATTTGGATGAGACGTCCTGTTAACCTTTACTTTCACTCTGTTTTACTTTTTCTTACTATTGTTATTTTGTCAAGTTTCTTATTGTCTCTGTTTGTCATTTCTTATTGTTATTGTTTTTTTACTTTCTTATCGTCGATATTCTACTAAGTTTCTTATTGCCACTGTGTGTCGTTTCTTATTATCACTGTTTTTTTAAGTTTTTTACTGTCACTATTTTGTCGAGTTTCTTATTGTTATTGCTTTATCATTTTTTATTGTTACTGTTTTAATCTTGTACTATCATTATTTGTTTCTTTTTTTCTTTTTTCTGTCACTATTTAGTCTTCTTTCTTACTATTTAGTTTCTTATCGTTTAATCCCTTATTGTCACTATTTGGTATTTCATTGTATTTGCTTAGTCAGGTTATGCTATTTAAGATTAATTTGGATGAGATGTCCTGTTAATCTTATTTTAAACTTTCATATCTATTTTGTCTGTTTTCGTATGCCTTGCCATTGTGTATGTTTCTTTCCATAAAAGAAGTTAAAATAATTTCTAGACTATTTTGAAATAAGTGCTATCAATTTGAGGTAACTGTTTATAACGGACAGTTGTGAGGTGCTAATACCTTCCTTACCTGTAATTCGACTCCCGAACTTAGAATTTTATTTTTATAACCAGTGTTTTAAAAGAGGTTTTTCCCGATATTTTTATCCTAAAACATATTGGTGGCGACTCCCTATTTTCTTTTCGAAAGGATTTCGAAACCCGTTTTATCTCTAAGGATCGGCCATCCCGTCACGATCCCGATCGCGACATCGAGCCACCACCCGACTAAATGGTAGTCGACGTCCTGTCATCTGTGAATAAAACCATAAAAACAAATGTTAGAATGATAGGATATTAAAGATATGTAATATGTTTAACAACTACATACTCTGTGTCTATTTCAGTTTAAAATTCCCCCTCAGTTTTAGTGTCACTATGGCTATCTGTTTCAACAAGTTCATCAGTATTCAAATCAGCCCTAGACCATTTTGATCAGGAGACAAGGTCTTTGTCAATGTGTTCACCCCCCGTCATGGCAAGTGTCCCATCCATTATCACTAGATCAATGTTGAACAATAGATGACTATCATTGAGCTCGTTTGATTCAAGTTGATAAGCATCTTCAAACTCATCGGAGACATTATCAATGATCTGACTTCGGGCCTTTGCCTTGATTACTGTGTACCAGTCCCGATGACCTCCTGCGAAGTCGGTGTAATAAACCTACTTGCCTTGTTGGGCAAAAATGAAGGGATCAAACCCTTTTTACCATTTTTCTTGACCTCAACTAAGCCGTAGTTATTGTCAACCTTTGTTCCTACACCAATTATGTTGTCGTACCAATCACATTTGAATAGAACAATATCTCTTCTTAGTCGTCCGGAGAAAGAAACTTCAACAATCTCTGTCATAAAATTGACCACCCAGAAAGCATACCATCCAGAAAGCATACCATATCATGCCGGGAAGTCATTAATAGTCCACATCAAAATTGCCCGCATCATGAAATTGTTCTTCAAATACGCATCATATGTCATTACCCCGATATCCCATAATTATGATAATTCTTCAACCAAAGGTTGCAAAAACACGTCTATGTTTGCCTTTGGATTTTTGGGTCCTAGAACTAGGACAGATAGGCAGATTGTACGGGGTCAGTATGACTGGCCAACAAGAGTAAGCTCTTCCGTATTGACCGAACGGGTTAAACCCATCAGTACATAAGCCAAGTCTTACATTGCACGACTCACCAGAAAAGTCCGGATATAGCTCATCCAAACACTTCTATGCTTTCCCGTCGGAAGGATGGCAAAGAAACTCCTCCTGTGTTCAGTTTAGAGCATGCCAACACATGTGTTTTACCGTGGACAATGAGGCGTACAGGCGTTGAAGACGCGGTGTTATGGGGAAGTACCATATTTTCTTCCTGGCCGTCCTAGTTACCTTCTCTCTCCTTTTAATGATTTTATAGTGTTCCTCATTATAATGTACACATTTTCTGACACTCTTATATACAAACTCATTTCTGAATAACATACACCCGCCAATGCAATACTCTATCTTCACACAACCCAACCCTAGGTTTGCCACACTTTTCTTAGCATGGTACAGGTTTGATAACATTCAATGATTACTAGGCATGGTGGAACCCATCAGATCGACCATCCTATTAAAATAACCTCTAAAAAGATTATAATCTGCCTTTAGGCTTAAAGCAACTAGGGAGGCAGATAATTCAGTGTGACTCTCACACCCGTCCCATAATAGAGTCTGAGCCGCCGCCAACAAATCATAAAAATGCTTCACCTCCGGATTAGGATCCTCCTCTACATTGTCATCCTCATTCCCCGGTTGGTCATCATGTTCTAGCATACGCCCGGTGGAGGGTCCAACATGATCCATCACCATCTGCTCCATGTTATTGTACGTATCGCTGTTTCGTTCGACCTCGTAGTAAGATTGTTGCACGGTTACGCCTGATGGCCTAGGAGGTAACTGCTCACCATGGTTGTACCAGCAGTGGTATATTTCCATGAACCCCTTCTCAGTTAGGTGGCACATGACATCATCCGCGTATTCAAAACTCATGCATTTGCACCTTGAACACGGACAATGAATCTTCTGAGTCGCTTCAAATCCAGGTGTGTTTACCGTAGCGAATGGAATAAACTCCAACAGCCCCATCATAAACTCCTCAGTCACTCGCCAACTGCGATCTAGCTGGTTGTACATCCATCGCTGATTTGCTGGTACCTCCATTCACGATATCTAACAAGCACAGTTTTTCTTACTTTAATTTAAACACTATGTGACTATCGTTCATGAATCACTCTCAATCTCTTTGATGTTACAAGTGGGTGGGGCCCTATCCCATTCGGGATATATATGCAACCATCCGAAACCCATCGATGTTGTATGCGGTCTATCTTGTGTCGTTGAAATTCATTTAAAATTTCGGCAGCATTTCACATTGGTCCCTGGGTACATAGAGATACATGCAGGATGATACACCGCACGCAGACATGCACCCAGAGACAATACGAAACACAAACCAGAATTCCAAATCGATATCAACAATACAAGATAGAACACAAACAACAATGATTATGGGTTACACCCTACTGGTTACAAATTCATCATAAACTGTCCAACCGGGATAATTCAGGATCCAACATAACACGGTATGTCAGTCAGTTGTCTTGAATCTTGAACGGGAACCTAGTGGGTACACACACGACTAAACCCTACATTGTTAAACTTTAATATACTTCTTTATGTATCCTAAACCAGGGAACCTGCCAAAATTTTGGCAGAGTCTCCCCTGTAAACGTTCCAAAATTTAGAAACACCCTGTTACATATAAAAAACTTTCCAGTACTGTTAAATATATATGCTACGCATTGTATATGAAATTGAGAGAGATAATCATAACAACCTAGTGAGCTTTGCTCTCCACTAACAAACAACATTACACATGCATAAAAATCATGTTATTAGCACACAAAACTAATGTCTAATGAGCTCTGCTCTCCACTAACAAACAACAATACATATACACACTTTTAAAACATATTATCAACACACATAAGCAATGCCTAATGAGCTTTCCTCTCCACTAACAGACAACAATCAACATGCGTACACTTCAAAAGATACAACACACATAACGAGAAAAGTTAGCGTTAGGGGCTTACCTGTGAAAGAAAGTAAACGCTGGAGACGAAGCTGAAGAAAGGCCAACAAAGACCACGCGTAAGGTGTGCTAGTCTGCATGACAAACTGAGAAGTGGTTGACATTATTTACACAATCTCAAAGGCAAAACAACATAGTAGAGATGTGGCATTATTTACATTGCAACAACTTCTTAGTTGTCGCGACCGGGATCACGACGGATCCGGCCGTCTCGTCTGAAACGAACGTAGGTGAAAAACAGAACAAGGAGTCGCCACCAATATTTTTATTCATAGAGGAAAAACATTGGAAAAAAACTTTATTAAAGCACTAGTTAGAAAAAGGGAGATTCAAGTTCGAGAGTTAGTTACGAGTAGGGAAGGTATTAGCACCCTACGTCGCCTGTTAAAAATAGTACCAAAATTGAAAATACGCATCATAAATAGCCCTAAAATCATTTTTTTATTTCTTCTTTTTTTGAAACGAAGGAAACAAATGAAATAAATGAAAAAAACTTGGAGCAAGATTAATAGGATGTCTCGTCCAAATAAACCATATTCTGGTAGGGAAAACGTAAAGAAGGGGGGAGGACGCTAACAAGACGTCTCATCTAAATTAGTCACCCTTTCAACAAAATATAAGGTCAGGAAAAGACAGGGGTTAACAGGACGTGTCGTCCCAATTAACCGTGACTTTCTAGTGGGGATATATGTGGAAAAAGGAAAGAATGCTAACAAGACGTCTCGCCCAAATCAATCACTTCTTCATCAAGATGCTGGGTCAAAAAATGAAGGGAGTTAACAGGACGTCTCGTCCAAATTAACTCGATTTTTGTGAAAAATGATAACGGCCAAGAAAAAATGGAAGAAAAATCAACAAGACGTCGCGTCTAAATTGACTTTCATAAAAATAATAAGAATGAGATTAATTGTTAAAAGAAGAACGAGAAAGGAGAAGAAATAGGCCCGACAAGAATTAAGTCCTGCTCCTACGTATTCTCAAGCTTTCGAGAAATTAGGGTTACGTAGTTCTTGAAAGGGGTACTTTTAAAACAACGTTATAAGTCGGTGTCGAATGAGATCTAAGAGGAAAAGAATACAAGGCGAAGTTCTCTGTACGTGTATGGCCCCTAGAAATAGTGTAGGCAAAAGTACTTCTGCACGACACTAACTTAAGATCGGTACTGTGCTGATTAAAAGAAATATCAAAAATATATGTTTTTGTTATTTTGCATTATGAATCAGGACAAAATGAATACTTAACAGAAAACAGAATGATAAAAAAAGTAGAATAAATAGAACAACAAAAAAGAAAGTGATGAAGGAATGGTAACCGGTGTAGGCGTGGGCACTGAGGAAGCCGAACTTAAGATTCAGGCTGATATAGACTGGGACAGCAGCAACTGAAGTAAGGTGGTGAGAGTGGGCCTGATATTTGGTGAATCCGGTGTGGGAGTACGTACTAAGAAAAACCGGACTCGAGACTCTATGCCGGTGTTAACTGAAGTAACAGTGACCAAAGTGAGGCAGTAAGAATGGCCTGATATTTGATGAATTCGGTATGGGGGCTTAGTGAGCTCTGGTACGCTAAGCCAGAAGGAATCTTTAGATATAGATCCAGTATGAGCAGGAGTAACTTAGGACAGGTCCAGTACTCAAAAACTGGAATGGATCCGATGTGAAAATGGGAATTTGATGAGTGTCTAATTAACCAGGAAATACGAGATGGTACTATTTCTTGACACTCAAAATGCAAAGGGGAATTCAGAAGGAAATTTAGGCAGGGTTTTGACAACAGAGGAGAAGTCTTCTCTGGGGGTTCAGGGGTTCAAAGTCTGGACCAATTCTTTTTCGGGGATCCCCAATTTAAAAATCGGACCCTTGGACCTCTTCAAGTGATGTATTTATAAAGGCTCCTCCAACCCCCCTCCCATGTTGCTGAGTGCTTTGACAACTCACACTTCCATCGACCCATGCTTGTATTGGCGAGACAAACTGGCCACTTGACTGTTGCGGGGAATAGTGAGGAGTGGAGAGTTTTTTATTGTTTTCATTTTTTATTTCCTGTCTTCCATTTCTTGGATTTCAAGATCGAATCTGGTAGTGTGTTTCCAATTCATAGCATGGGCAACCGGACCCACAGACGGTGTCACACGGGACGGTCTTAGAGTTCGATGTTGGGTTTATGAAACCTCAACATCAGACACTAGGGGACACCGGTCCTACTGGTTACATTGCTTCGACACCGAATTTTCTTAGAAAGAAGGTGTCCCTTTTAGTGGCATAGTACCGGTGTTTGGGACGGTATCCCATTCTTGTGGATCATGCTGGTTGTAAAGCTCATGCTACCTTTTAACTGCTGACAGTGTTTATTTGACATCAAAACTGGCCAGACGGAAATAGTTGTTCATAGATGCCCCTCTTTACTTCTTTTTCACGAGAAAAAAATAAAGTTCTTTCATGTTTTTGAAGTGAAAAGGAAGTAAAGACATGAACATTTTTAGCCCGGTAATAATGGTTGTTTTTGTTTAACTATTCGTGTTTACTACTGGGTCATTAATTGGCAAGCGCACCAATCGTTTGTAGTTTTCAAAATTTAGATATCGTTCCACTAGGATTGAAAGTCCAATAACAACAGTAATTTCCTAGTCACTATGGTAAATGTAAAGAAACTTATAGACAAAAGAATGATTTATATACAATTTGTACAGTATTCATAGGATAGCATGGTTGAATTGTTCATGAGATAAAAAAGAAAATAAAAATCTATCTAAAAAGTTGAGTTGCAATTTTAGAATAACTAAGATACTTGAGATAAACACAGATAGACAAATTATGTTGGAAATTGGATCCCTAATCTAGAATAACAATGAGGAACTCAAGACATGCATATTTAATCATCAAGTTTCATGTCATTGCAGCTTAAATTCATTATAACCGATCCCTCATGATATAAATTCTAAGAATTCACTGTAAAGTCCAATCCCTCGTGAGCTTTCTCAGAAAAACTTGCATTAAGACCTGGCCTTATGGCAACGATGGTTACAACCCCTATAGAATTGAGATACCAAGGGTATTCCAACTTTTACTTTCATCAAAACAAGTTTCAATACGGCATGAATAATCATTCTCCCGTTTGACATCCACACTAATAAAACAAGTTTCAATACACATGAAAATCATTCTCCCGTTTGACGTTCATATTAATAAAAGATTGAAATACTAACATGGACTTGAATCATAAACATGTAGAGGTCGAATTCACAATATTATACTCAATAGATTAGTTCACCAATTCCAACATAAACATATTAGTTACACATGGTAAAAGTAAAAACAACACTTACAGAGGTTGACATTACAAAGACGATGGAAACTTCACGATACAACGATCATAATACACCACACCACTCTCAAGTATCTAGAAAACTATTCTAGAACTACAAACTCTAAAAGAAATACTCAAAACTCGAGTATAGAAGAGAGAAAAGAACTCTGAATGTAGAGAATGGGATGGGATAGTGTTGGATGACCCTATTTATAGGGCTGACGTCGGCTGTCGTGGCCCCGTCAAATTAGTACATTAAAACTAATTAATGTAGTACTAGGGTGTCAACCTAGGTCGTTCTCTCACGGATCAACACTAAAATTTAGGAAAATCAAGTCTTAAACTAATTTTTAACAAACCAAAATAAAACAACTAAAATTTATTTTTACAGACAAAAGTTCAACAAGCATACAATGGGGGGGTTTGTTTAAGTGTTACAGAAATTTAAAACAGAATATAAAATACAAAATAAGTGTAGAACAAGTAAATAACGAACGATTGATTTTCTTGGAGTATTGTAATTTATTTTATCCTTGGAATTGAAAAGGTTTCTATACACTTCCTTACTGTCAATCCCTTAGTTCAATTTGAATTAATCAACTAAGCGTCTTTTAATTCATAATTCCTTTACTTTCATAAAATGAAGATTTTAATCAAGCATCCTAATTAAGCAAAAGGAGTCAAGATTTTAAATTCTAGGAATTATTGAACATACATAGAACATCGCCTACATACATAATCTAACTTCAACGTTATGGAATTAAGCAAACCACAACTATCAAGATCGATTTTGAAACATTCATTAAGCATGTATATTTCTTAATCTATCTTCATATATATTTTTATTATTTAATCCTAACTGTCTAATTAAATTGATTAAGCATATAACTTAATTAAACCGAATAGACATTAAATAATTGAGCTAAAATTATGAAGAGTTTAACAACAAGGAAATATATTAAAAATCAAAACCTCAAAAATAACATTACATTAATCTCCAAGAAAATCAATCTAAGGGTTTTAGCCCTCCATAATTAAAACAAAATAAAAATCAAACCCGGAATGAAGTTCTCCCGAATTCTTCCTCCGTTCTCCTACTGCTGTCCACTGCTTCTCTGCTCCAGAAATTCCTCTGTTCCTCTCTGCTTTGAACTATCTGCTGCTGTCCCTATTTATAGCAGTTCCAAGTCTGAATTTTTGACACAAAAATTCAGCCCATCACTAAGTCCATTGCAATTTCACGTTGGCATTTCAAGAAAAAGGGAAACATGCCATTACATACTCCATGGGTGTGAGAATATAGACCATGCTATGTTTTCTTCTTTTCATTTTTCTTAATGTAATAAAGTGGAAAACATTCTGCATTATGAAGCCTTTCACATTGGATTTTAGCACTTGGAAGGAGAATGAATTAATTTGCTGTTTGCTGTCCCAATTTCTTGCTGTTTTGTTATCCATTTTCACTGCTGTTGCTGTCAAAATTCCTTGCTGTTGCTGTAAATTTTCAGTGCTGTTTGCTGTTTAAAATTCCTTGCTGTTTTTATATTGGTTTCTTGCTGTCCAGCTGACTTGTTTCACGTGAAAACCTTTGCCAAAAGGAGTATAATTGCACAAAAATTCTGCACTTAATTGGCCATTCATGTTGAAGACTTTAGCAAAGAGAACATGCCTTTTTTTTGCATTGTATTTCCGTGAGTGCCTTTGCCTTTTGGTGGGTTCCTCTTTTTAATTCCTAATGCATAATATGACAAGAATTTTGCAAAGCCATTCTGCACTTTATAAGGCATTTCACGTTGAAGACTTGACAAAATTCAAGAGTTAGCATTTTGCATTATTGCATATGGGACCCTTGTGTAAACTTTTGTTGTTTTCCTTGTATTAAATAATTGGCAATGAAAACTTCTTCTCTTTGTGTGCTATCCGTGAATGTCTTGGCTGAATGGAGTTTGGTTTCCTTTTAATTGCCTTATAAAAATTAAACATGGGACCTAGTGTGGACCAAGAAAACCATAGCTTTTAGTGTGCTTCTTTTGTATAAAAATTAGGCATGTATCTTGCATTTTAAAGGGCATTCCAACGTGACCAATTTCCCATCAGCACTACTAAACTCACGTTGGCACTCTTAAAGAAATTAGGAGGTTCATTTTGCTAATTCTTTGAAGCATGAACAAGGCTTAGACAATTTCACATTAATATACTTGTCAAGAAAAAGTAATTAATGTGAATTTGTACTTGAAGGAGAGTGATTTATTTGCAAAATAATCATGAAGCTTCCAATAATTTGATAGCCTGTAAAATAAAATAAAATCAAATTAAACTTAGTTAATTCAATAAATTTTATTTTAGAACTAAACATTCATGCAAGCTTAAATTATTTTAACATACTAATTGATGCAAAAGAAACAGAAATAGTAGAAATTAAAAACAGCAATCACTAGTAAACAGTAACAGTAAAAGAAAACATAAATCACAAAATTCAACACTCAATAGTAACAGTAAAAATAAGAAAATAGTGATTACTAACAAATAGTAAAAATAAAAATTACAAATTGAGATTACTGACAATTTACGCTAAAACACATTTATTAGGATTTAACAGTAAATAAAACAGACAAACAGAGTAAGTAATTAAGGGTAAAAATATTAGTCATCAAGGGCTGAGCAAGGGTGCTGACGCTACGTGTTAGTGTGACGCTACGCGTCAGACCCCTGGCTCAACTTCCATTAACGCAACTGATAATGGCCACTTTGGATTATTTTATTCAATCATGCTTGGCCATATGTCTCTGTCTCCACTACGTTTTGGCCATTTGTGCTGAGTGGAGTGGCCAATTATGGTCAAAAGGTGAGTGCTTGGCCAGCTTGGCTGTGGAGTCCATGTAGCTCTGACGTTACGCTTGACTGTGACGCGTAGCGTCAGCATCAAAAGTACCCAAGCTACACGTGGTGTTGATGCTACGCGTCAGCTTCTCCAGATCTTCAATTTTCTCTTAAATTCTTTACTTTTTCACTGCAAAGCTAGAGAAAATTGATCAAGGGCAGATTATTTCCAACAACATCTATTTATTGAATTTAAAACCTAATTTTCTAACAAATTAAACTAATTTTTATTGTTTTTATGAAATTTTTATTAAAGGATTTATTGTAAATTTGATGACTAACAAACACCGATGTTGGAGTCAAGTGAATAAAGCTGCCTACAGGAAACCAACCGATGTGATGGATGACGATGTGTAAATAGGCTTTTAGCCGAAGTGATCTTCTGAATGGACGACATCCTTTTGAAGTGATACTGAACCTTTAAATGTGTCACCTCCTGATTCGTTATGTCATTTTCGCCTTTTCGCGCCTTTTGGACGGAATGTGAACCATCGTGGCTAAGGGGCTCTCTTTATGCGCCTGGGCTGGAATGCGAAACGTTTTAGGCTCACCCGGGTTGAGGTCCCTTCCCTCTCTATAAAAACAGGCACGGGGTCAATCATTTTTACTTGTTTCCTTGTACTGAAGTTTTGCTGCTCTAACGTTCAACTCCTTCGGTGTCCACCTAAAACTCTGGCTTGTACTCACAGAATAGCTCGAATCACCTCAGCAGGTACCTCCATACCTCCCCTTTACTTTTCAATATTTAGATAGGGAATGAGGGACAATGGCTCGAGTAACGACTCCATCGAGGTTCTGTTCGGACCTCCTTCAATCCAATCCCAACGTCAGTCGCGGAGAGGAGTCATGAGCCTGGGTCTGTGTCGCCAAGGTGAGGCTACCTCTGGGGCTTTACATCGGCAGGGAACTTTGGTTCCCAGGCGTTTCTCCACCATACCTCTGTGGGAAATGAGAGAGCTGGACACATCATCTGGCACATATACATAGTCTTTTTCTTCTTTTAACTTAGGCTCTGCTAGTGAGCATGGCAGTAGCGCCAATTTTTATTTATTTGATGATGTGGCCTTTTACAGCTGTATTCCTTTTCTCAGCCACACCGTCTACATGGCTTCCGATGGGAACTCCGGAACTGACATTCCTGTTATTGCAACCAACACCATCGAAAACCAACGTCATCGCACATCAGATCGACTGGCTCACCGAAAAAGCTAATGATCCGTACTTCTGGGTCCATGATGAGCCTAGGAACATCGTTTCCCGATACGCTAAAGACGCCGCTGATATGATCATCGAAGACGTTGTTGTCCACTCCGGCGAGGGGTTCAAAGATTATTTTACAGTCCTTTGCCCCTTGACATTGGAACGTATCTGCCATCATCTGGGGTCGAGATACATCTTCATGCATGAGATGTTATTCTCCAAGATCGGTATCCGTTTTCCATTGACGGAGTTCGAGATGGGCGTACTCCGATTCTTAGACTGCTCTCCTAGCCAACTTCATCCCAACAACTGGGGTTTGGTGAAAGTCTTGGAAGTATTGGGGGAATACTTTCACTTCGTCCCCACCGTGGTGCTCTTCTTCACCTACTGCAGGGTGATGCGCCGGGGTAATCCAGGTGGTGGCCTCGGCTTCATTAATCTCTGATGTGATTCCAAGGGGTTGAACTTTGAGAGCTTCACGAAGTCAGCCAAGATAGACGGAGTAAGTTTCAGACACTCCTATGTCAAGGTTTTAGTTTATGAAGGCAAACCGGTGTTCTAGGAGAATTCTGACTGTTCCAGAAAGTTCTACACTGGCTGGACTCATGAGCATTTCCTCCTGGCCAGTAATGCCTACTCCGTCAGTGAGAGTGTTCTGTCGATGAAGTCCAAAAATGTGTTGGACGCTTTGAAAGCCGTCTCTTCCTTCTCCAAAATATCCTACAAGTTTTTGCTGGGAGAAAAGTCCCGCCGGGATGGCTACCTAAGTAGGTTTTTCTTTTTTTTTTAAATTTTTTTATTGTGATATCGTCCTTTTTACCAGCCTTAACAACGATTTCCCTTTTTTTTCAGGTGAAATGACTTGGATCGATATTCTAAAGAAACTTAGGGAGCAAGCCAAGGCCAGGAATGCTGCTACAGCCGATGCGGAGAACAGGGTCACTCCGAGGAGGACAACGACTAAAGCTGTCAGCATACCGGCTGACAAAGTTAGCAATCTAACCTTGGCTCCAGAGGATGGGGCTCATAGCAAAGGGAAGAAACACCACAACTCTAACCAATCTTCCAAGGGCAAGAAACATAAGGCCCAAATGACAGAGGCCGGGGTTGAGGATCAGGGCCAAAGGGAGGAGGCTGTGGCCAATGTTGATAATGTTCTTGACCCAATCCAGCCGGCCGTCGCCAATGCCCCCTACTGCAACTCCAACATATCGGAGTTCCTGGACTATATCAGAGATACCCCGGCGAGGTTCCAAGTCCCCTTCAAGCTCAAGAAGGATCTTCCTGCGACTGAGGTAAGGAGTACTACCAAGGGAGCCATTTTTAACTTGATTGAGGCTGCCGGGGTTCTGCATTCTTTGGGGCAGTCTTACTACTCCGTTCTAGAGGCTAAGCAATGCCTAGACTGGATGAAAGAGGCTGAAGCCCTTAGAGCGGAGGCCCAGACTACTTTGGCTAAGAAAGAGGAAGATCTGACCAATCTCACGGCGGCCTATACTTTGGCTGCTAACAGGGTAAATGAGGCTGAGGCCCAACGAAAGGCCACAGAGGATGCCCTTAAAGTTCTTCAAGCAAAATTGGACGAGGCCCTGGCCGGATGGGCCGAGGTAGAGAAGAAGAATGAAGAACTTTCAGCCAAGGTGGCATCCTTGAAGGAGGTTCATCTTTAGGAGCAGAAGGAGAGGGAAGAGGAAATGACCGAATTTTCAGAATTGGCCGATATCGCGTCCAGGCCGTTCGTTAAGTGGTACACCGGAATTCTACTGTTGAACTCAACTTGAATGGTATAGGTGTCATTATGAATTCCATGGTGGACACCTATATGCAATGGATCCGGGTCAGACAGTGGAACCTGAGGATATTCCTTATATACCTCTGCCTCTCCCCGAAGGCTAAAGCATGGAGCTGAGGACAGTATCAGAGGATTCTGAGAGGACAGCCACTGCCGTCGGACTGGACTCCCTCACCACCGGAGTTTAAATTAGTTTTTTCTTTTTGTTTGCCTTGTTTCAGGATAGGCTCTGGATTTGACAATTTTGTAAGGCTGTAGTGCCACCCTTTTTGAATGAAATGACTTTTTCGCACTCCTATTTTCCCCTAACTCTATAATCTGGCATGAATACAACCAAGTTAAATTGAACCCTTGGCCGATGTCTAACTGATGAAACAACTCGAAACAACATCGTCTATTGTAACATCTCTTATTTCAGCATTTTACCAAGACCAAATCAAACCAAGTGAATTGAATTTTAAGCCGAGGTAATAACATCGTTCTTTGTTTTTTTATACAGCGTTCGTTGAAACCCTTCAATTGAAACTGTTAGCTGGTGCGAAATAAATTAACGACATCGACTTTCATTCATGCACCTTGTCCATTGTGGCACCTTAGCCTACGCCGGCACTTCAAAATAGAATGAAAGATTTTCTACGATGTTGGCTTTCCAAGTTTGAACCTTTCTTGATTCAGACGGTGTTTAAGAGACCTTGGTTTCCTGCTTTTGCCATGACTTTAGTATGGCCTCCTTTATTAAATCTACTCCGGTAGAAAATGCATCACTTGAAACCTGAGTCCCCTATTTTTAGGGAGCTGGACTATCCGACACATGGGAAGGTAGATCCAAGGTTCTAAACTTGGAGAAAAGAATTAGGGTGATGCCTCAAATTTGACAGGAAATAAAAGATTGGGGTATTGCCCCTTGGCTGACATAAGATGAAAGGGTTGGTTGACAAAAAATGAAAGGATTGTTTGACAAAATAAAAGGTTGGGGTGTTACCCCTCGGTTGATAGGAAAATAAAAGCTGGCGTGTTGCCCCTCGGTTGACAGGAAAATAAAGGTTGGGGGTGTTTCCCCTCGGTTGATAAGAAATAAAAGGTTGGGGGTGTTGCCCCTTGGTTGACAGGAAAATAAAAGCTGGGGGTGTTGCCCCTCGAGTGACAGGAAAATAAAGGTTGGGGTGTTGCCCCTCGGTTTGCAAGAAATAAAAGGTTGGGGGTGTTGCCCTTGGTTGACAAGAATTGAGAAGGTTGGGGGTGTTGCCCCTCAGTTGATAGGAAATAAAAGGTTGGGGAAATGCCCCAAGTTGACAGGGATTGAAAGGTTAGGGGTGCTGCCCCTCGGTTGACAGGAATTGAAAGGTTGGGGGTGTTGCCCCTTGGTTGAAAGAGAAAGAGAGACCTGGGGTGATGCCCCAATTTTGAAAAGGAATATACAAAGTTTGGGGTGCTGCCCCTCGGTTGAAAGAGAAAGAGAGACCTGTGGTGATGCCCCGATTTTAAAAAGGAATATATAAAGTTTGGGGTGCTGCCCCTCGATTGAAAGAGAAAGAGAGACTTGGGGTGATGCCCCAATTTTGAATTGTTTGCTGTTGGAGAAAGTATAACAACATAAAAACGAAAGGTGACTAGTGTGGTGACCGGAAATGGAAGGTGCCTAATACGGTGACCGGAAAGGTGTTTAGAGGAGTGTAATCACCAGTGGTTGTGAATCCATTGGGGAAAGGATTCGATTGGTGTTAGTTTTACGACAATTGTAGTTTCACCGGGGAGAGGATTTGATGAGAGTCCACTTCTAGACTGTCGTTTCACTAGGGAAGAAGACTTTGGTTGGTCCCTATTTTGTGGCAATCGTGGTTTCACCGGGGAGAGGATTTGATGATTCCACTTGGGGAGAGAGAGTTCTGGTTGAAGCTATTTTTTGGGTGGTATTTTTACTGGGGAAAGGGATGCGCTTGACGGATGGATTGTATTTCCACTGGGGGGAAAGAATTTGATTGGTCTTAGCTTATGGCAAGGTGGTTATACTGAGGAAAGAGGATTTTGGTGAAGTTCTCTTTTCTGAGTCGAAGCTCAGCTGAAGAGGAGGGGTTCAATTGAAGACGTTTTCCAGGGTTGTAGTCCCACTGGGGAAATGGACCTATCCTATGCCTGATTAGGATTGTGACTCCACTGAGGGAGAGGTCTAGTTCAGATTGTAGGCTCACTTAGGAGGAGATCTTGATTATTGCCATTTTTATGATGGATTATAATTCCGCTGGAGATAGCTCGATGAACATTTTCTTCTGGACTGAAGATCTTAGCCAACCTTTAGAAAAAGAAGGTGAGTAGTACAGAGATAAACAAATTGACATTTTCGGGTAAGTTTCCTTAGAGACAGACCCCGAGATAACTCATGGATGAAATAGAAGCAATTTCTGACTTCGGTAAGCGTGCCTAGCAGAGTTGGTTATGCTTGCCTGAAGCAAGGTCAGGTGCTGTGAGCATTTTGTTCCTCATGACTCTATGTTTTACCATTTCCATTTTCAATCATTTTAGGAAAACTTGTTTTGTTTATAGGATTTAGTCATGAACACGTACAGAAAGAAGCGTAATTTTTATTTATGGATATCAAGTATGTACAGTGGTAAGGAAAGAAATGTAAAACAAATGGGACAGGTGGAATAATATATAAAGAACTGAAGGTAAGTGGAAAAGGGAAGACTCATGGATCCTCCAGTGATCCCCTGAGAGCGATGAGAATCTTGATCCCCTATCATGACTTCATGTTCACCCTCTGACTCTGCCTCTAAGAATGTAATTCGACGATGATCCATATGCCCCAGTTGGGTTTCACATTTTCTGCTTGGGAAGTTTAAGTCACCGTGCCAGGATTTTAGATTCTGATTTTGCCTAAGCCGCCCTTTCAGGTTTTTGACTCGCCGAGTTGCTCAAACTTTTGCCTAGGCCGCCCTTTCAGGTTTTCAGCCTAGTGAGCACCCTCTTTTTTTAGGCATAGTACTTTTTCACCGCGTCTGTATTTACAGGCATTGGCAGATCCTCTCCATCCATATTGGTGAGGGTTAAAGCTCCTCCGGAGTAAGCTTTCTTCACAACATAGGGCCCTTCATAATTAGGTGTTCATTTACCTCAGTCGTCTCTTTGGATTGGTAAAATCTTCTTGAGGACCAAGTCTCCTTCTTGAAATTGTCAGGGTCGCACTTTCTTTTCATACGCCCGTTTCATGCGCCTTTGATATAACTGTCCATGGCAGAGGGCAGTTAACCTCTTTCCGTCAATTAAGTTCAATTAGTCAAATTTAGCTTGGACCCATTCAGCTTTTTCCAGTTTTGCCTCCATTATTACCTGGAGGGATGGGATCTCCACTTCAAAAGGCAATACTGCTTCCATTCCATAGACTAAGGAGAAAGAGGTTTCCCTAGTTTGAGGTCCGAACCAAGGTCTGATATCCATGCAGAGCAAAAGAGAGTATTTCACTTCAATCTTTATAAGTCACCACCATTTTTTTGCACTATCTTCTTGATGTTTCTTATTAGCTGCTTCGACTACTCCGTTCATCTTCGGCCGATACGGAGAGGAATTATGGTGGGAGATTTTAAAGTCTTCACAGAACTCCTTCATCATCTTATTGTTTAGATTTGTGCCATTATCGGTAATGATCTGACTTGGCAAACTGTACCTACATATCAACTTCTTTTTAATGAACTTGATGACGACATTCTTGGTTACATTAACGTATAAAGCTGCTTGCACCCACTTAGTGAAGTAATCAATAGCAACCAAAATAAAGTAGTGGCCGTTCGAGGCTTTTGGCTCAATAGGCCCAATGACGTCCATACCCTACATTGAAAAGGGCCATGGAGCTGACAAGACGTTCAAAGATGATGGGGGTGCATGAATGTGATCAATATATATCTGACATTTGTGACACCTCTGCACATAAGCAAAACAATCTGTTTGCATGGTCATCCAATAGTATCCAGCCCTCAAGATCTTCCTTGACATGGCATGCCCGTTTGTGTGAGTTCCAAAAGATCCTTCGTGGATATCTCTCATGATCCGATTCACCTCATCAGTGTCAACACAACGGAGGAGGACAGAGTCATGGTTTCTTTTGTATAGTACATTTTCATTCAAGAAATAACCTATAGCAAGCCTTCTCAGAGTTTGCTTGTCATTATCTATAACATTCCCAGGATATTGCTGGCATTGGAGGTATCTCTTGATATCCTCATACCACGGCTTACCATATGGCTCTTCTTCTATGACTTGGCAATATGCAGGTTCCTGTCGTTTCTTTACCTCAATGAGAGGCACCTCGTATTCACTACTTACTTCGAACATTGAAGCTAGAGTGGCCAAGGCATCAGCCATCTGGTTATCATCTCGGAGAACGTGATGGAAGGTGATTTCATTGAACTCTTTGATCATCTCCTTGATATGAGCGTGATAGGGAATTAGTTTGTTATCTTTAGTTTCCCACTCATCTCTTAATTGATGGATGACCAAGGCAGAGTCTCCATAGACTTCCAAGGATTTTACCCCCGCATCTAAAGCTGCTTGTATCCCTAAAGAGCATGCCTCATACTCAGTGACATTGTTGGTACAATAAAAACATAGCCGAGCGCAAATAGGGATGAACTCCTTATCTAGTGAAATTAGGATGACTACAACCCCATGCCCCAATGTATTAGAACCTCTGTCAAATCTCATGGCCCATTTGTTTTCACGACCACTTTCTTCTTTGAAAAGGGCTATGATATCCTCGTTCGGGAAGTCGTGTCGTATTGGTTGGTAGCTATTGACAGGATGGTGCGCTAAGCAGTCTACTAAAGTGCTTCCTTTTATGGCTTTTTGGGTGATATATGTTATGTCATACTCGGTTAGTAGCACTTGCCATCGAGCGATCCTTCTGGTCAAGATAGGTTTTTCAAAGATGTATTTGATGGGGTCCATCTTGGAAACCAACCATGTAGTGTGACAAAGCATGAATTGCCTTATCCTTCAGGCGGCCCAAGCTAATGGACAACATATTCTCTCGAGAGAGGAATATCTCATTTCACATTCGGTGAATTTCTTGCTCAGGTAATAGATGGCACGCTCCTTCTTTCCAGTTTCATCATGTTGACCCAACATGCATCCCATGACTCGTTTAACACGGTCAGATACAAAATCAGTGGCTTCCCAAGAATTGATGGCACCAGGATTGGCTGTTCTTGCAAATACTATTTTATCTTCTCAAATGCTATTTGGCAATCCCCATTCCATTGCCCAGGTTGGTTTTTGTGGAGCAACTTGAAAATCGGCTCACAGGTTGCAGTCACTTGTAAAATGAATCGGGCGATATAATTTAATCTTCCCAAGAATCCCCGAACTTCCTTCTCTGTGTGGGGAGGAGGCATTTCAAGGATGGCTTTAACTTTGTCAAGATCAACCTCTATCCCCCTTTCGCTTACTATAAATCTGAGCAGCTTTCCAGACCTTGCGCTAAAGGTACATTTGGCTAGGTTTAATCTAAGCTTAACTTTTCTCAATCGTTTGAAGAGCTTTCTCAAATCAACGATGTGCCCTTTCTCTATTTTGGATTTAGCAATGATATCATCCATATATATTTCTATTTCCTTGTGTATCATGTCGTGGAAGAGGGTTACCATTGCTCTTTGATAGGTTGCCCCGGCGTTTTTCAATCCAAAGGACATCACTTGTAGCAGAAGGTTCCCCAAAGAGTGATAAATATGGTTTTTTCCATATCTTTTGGTGCCATATTGATCTGATTATATCTCGAAAATCCATCCATGAATGAGAAGATGGAATATTGAGCCGTGTTATTGACTAAGAAGTCGATTTGTGGTAGAAGAAAATCATCTTTAGGGCTATCCCGATTCAAGTCTCGATAGACCACACACATCCTCACTTTCCCGTCTTTCTTTGGAACGGGAGCTATATTTGCTACCCATTCAGGATACTTAGCCACGGCTAGGAAACCGACATCAAACTGTTTCTTAACCTCGTCCTTAATCTTGAGGAGCATCTTGGGTTTCATTTGACGTGGCTTTTGTTTAACCGGTGGACATTCTGGCTTTAGAGGCAATTTGTGCTCTACAATATTATTATCCAACCCTGGCATATCTTGGTATGACCATGCGAAAATATCATGGAACTCTCTGAGTAGTCTAATCAGTTCTTCCCTTCGTTCCTTGCTTAGGAAAGTGCCAATCTTGACTTCTTTCACCTTTCTTTCATCCCCTAGGTTAACGGTTTCGACCCTTTTCTTGATGGGGTTAAATTTCCCTATCTTCTTGTTCCAATAACCTTGTTAACTCAGGTGAAGGCTCAAAGTCTTCCTTACTTTCTTTATCAACGTAGTCGTTCAAATGATCAGAGTCGTGAAATAAAACCAAGGTCTCGCTATTCTCAGGGGAATCATTTTCGGATCTGTATTTTATTGTATTATAGCGAATGAAAAAGAAAACAAGTAAGCAAAAGGACTAAATAGAAGGATATCAAGCAAAATGAGACATTGGATTTTAATACGCATTCATTAATGAAAGAAATAAACGAACAAGTTTTACCTTTATTACAAAAAAGGGGGTCCCAAAGCCTTAGGCATAGCAGAGGGACCAACAAGCCATAAAGATATTGTTAAATTACTTTGGTAAAACATCTAGAGTCGTAGGGAATTCCATGATCTCCCAATTACTCAGCTCTTGGATCGGCGGATAAGCATACACAAGCCCAACATTATCATTGAGATCATCTTCAATTATGGCCACTTGATCTGGAAGCATTATCCCTGCACTCTGAAAGCTCTGGTAAAGGTCACAAATGGGGATTCCCATGGTGTTCGGTTCTTGACCAGTGAGACGGGAAATCCTTCTTTCTCTCCTCTCTTCCCCTACCCTCCTTTTATCAGCGGCCGTAGGTCGGTACCCCATGCCATATCTGTCTTTGTTTTCTGAGGGGCACACAGGTTGAATTCTCCCTTCCAAGTCTCGTCCCAGCCCCTTGCCTGGCTCGTATCCTTCACATAGCATTGTCCTTGCTATTGCTAGAGACAAATTTGGGAAGGATGTCCTTGCGATGCCTTTCCCTACGTGCGTCGTGTTAGCTATCTCTAAAGCTTGGAATGAGGTTTCAAGAGCTTCCTTGGCTGCTTCGATATACAGGGTAGTGACAAGCTTGCTGATTAAAAGGTCCTCTTCCTCGGAAACAATCACTAACTTGTTATTGATGACAAATTTCAATTTTTGATGCAACATGGAAGGGACAACCCCAGCTGAATGGATCCATGGTCGGCCTAGTAAACAACTGTAGGAAGGCATGATATCCATGACTTGGAAGAGAATCTGGAAGGTACAGGGTCCAACCTGTATCGACAATTTGATTTTACCCATAACCCCCCGGCGAGTCCCATCAAAGGCTTGCACTACCATGGAGCTTGGCCTCATGTGCGTCCCATCGAAAGGTAACTTTGCCAATGTAGACTTTGGCATGACATTAAGGGACGACCCATTGTCGATAAGTACCTTTGCAAGAATATGGTCTCGGCACTTTACAAAAATATGAAGGGCTTTGTTGTGCCCCATTCCTTCCGCAGGTACCTTGTCATCTGTGAAGGTTAAATAATTATTGGCGACGATATGCCCTACTATGCCTTTGAATTTATCGATGGGTAAGTCATGCTTGACGTGTGCCTCGCTCAATACTTTTATCAATGTGGTCCGGTGCGGTTCAGAACTCATTAACAGGGATAACAAAGAAATCTTAGCCGAGGTGAGGTTCAACTGATCCAACACATGATATTCACTATAGCGAATGAACTTTAAAAACTCCTGGGCTTCTTCATCAGTCATAGTCTTCTTTGTTTCGCTAGTAGTTCCTTCCTCTCCTGTTTTGACTCCTTCAGTAATCTTATCAAGTTTTGGTTCTAGAGGAGCATATATTCTTCCACTCCGGGTCATGTCTCCAACCCCAGCAATATTCATGACAGATGACGGTAAAGGATCATTTGCCACGGAGCTAGTAATGGCTACGCCTGTATCATACTTCCATGGTACAGCTTGGGAATCTTTGAAAGGGAACTAGGTTAATGCTTGCACACTAATGACGGTCTTGGCAGGAGTTGGAGCTGCTGGCGTATTTTTATTGTAGAATATGACCAGGGGCTTCAGAGCTTGCATCCTGGGCTATTCTTGTATCATGTTTACTTTGCCCTCATGGCACTTGCAAACCTCCACAATACGACTATCCATAAACCCTTGAAGGATTTTACGGAAGCCTTGTTACTTAGTAGATTGTTTATTATTGTTCTCCTCCTCCCACAAGCCTTCAATCAACCCCTTTCAAGCAAGTGGGAGTGAATTATTTTCAAAGACATCTTTATATTAGCAACTTCCGTAATACGCTCTTCATCATCCCCAACAGCATTGACCCTTGGCCCTCCATGGTTGGGCAAAGGATTCGTAGACACATTCGGACTCCCCTCGCGAAAGTTTAACCAATCAGCCCTGATCAAATCCCTTACTTTAAATTTTAGTGCCAAGCAAATTCTCTGTGGAATGCCCCGGTGCACCTTCATGATAATCATATCGCACACTCGGGTCATATCCCTAAGGTAGGGGGCTGAACTAGTCTTAAAGGACAAGGCACCACCAGAGTGTTTCTGATGAGGTGAGGTAAGAGCTCGGTATATGTCATGGGGATGGGGTCAATCTGAATCTGGGTTTGGTCATTATTCGGCCTTCTTGAATTCGGATTAGGGTTAGGCGGTTAGTTCATTTGTGACATTTGGTATGGCGCTTGTTGGGGTACAGGCGGTCTTGCAATGGGCGGTCAAAAGTAGGGTGAAGTTGGATTCTGGACCGCTGCCACACACGGGTATGGCGCGCAAAGGTTGGTTGGGGGAAATATGGCAGTGGTAGATGGCTTTGATTAGTTTCTCCTCTGGTCCTAAGAGATAGAGTTAGTCTCTCCATCCGTTCTTCTGCCTTCACCTGGTGTAGGTCTCCTCACCGTTCCTGCCCCAGATGGGCTTTGGGTAATCTTTCCAGTTCTTAGCCCGTTCTCTATTCTTTCCCCAATAGTGACGATATCAGAGAAATGAGATGAAACACTCCCAATTATCCTATCATAGAAAGGAGATTGGAGTGTGTCAATGAACATGGAGACTGCTTCTTTCTCTGATAAAGGGGGATCCACTTGTGCGGTGACTTCACGCCAATGCTGCGCATATTCTTTGAACGTCTCCTTCTCTTTCTTTGTCATGTTTTGTAACTGTACCCTATCTGGTACCATGTCCAGATTGTACTTGTATTGCTTCATAAAAGCATCAGCCAGATCTTTCTAGCAGTGTATACAAGACCGTTCAAGATGGGTGTACCAAGTAAGGGCAGCCCCAGCCAGGCTGTCTTGGAAACAATGGATCAACAAAGGGTCATTAGATGCATACGATGCCATCTTCCGACAATACATGGTGAGGTGGTTCTTTGGGAAAGTTAACCCCCGGTACTTGTCTAATTCTGATACTTTGAATTTGGGAGGAATGATGACATCTGGGATTAAGCATAGTTCCACGGCATTTCCAAACCCGAAACCTTCTGTTCCTTCTATTACTTTTATTCTCCTTTCAAGAATTTCTATCCTCCCCTCTTAAGTGGCAACAACGCCACTAGGACCAATGGTAGCATGAGGATTTGTATACCTAAATGGTTGGTAAACGTGTGTAGGGTCTGCATTTAATAGGGAGATCTGGGGTCGGGTGACGGTTTGAGCAGCATAGACAGGCTGGGTAACTTGGGGTTGAGTGGCTTGTGTGTGGGCCTAGGCTGTCTAAAACTCATGAAAGGGTGGTACATTTGGTTGAGCAAGGTTAGGTTCTTGGTGGTTTGGCTCTTCTTGTGTGTTAGTGTGGAGAGGGGGAAAATATCCTGGAGGCAAGCCATACAATGGGAAAGGTATAGAATTGCTATCCGCATCCACGAAGGTGTGCTGTTGGGTATCAACGGGGTTTGGCCTTCTAACATGGACAGTGAGGGAAGGTGCCATAGGATTAGGGATTTGTTCCCCAGCTAGGCTATGAGGGTGTTGCAGAGTAGGCGGCTGCTGCCTGGCGTCCTCAACACCGGTGGAGGAACCCCCTTCTGTGACTCTTTTTTCCAGAAGCTTGGGCATTTCGTCCATCTGTTCTTTGAGTTGATTGAGCTCATCTCTTAGATTCTCATTTTCTTGCTCTATCTCTGCCATGAGTTTCTTTTGGAGCCTAGTTCCATAAGGATGCTTACCCGTAATGTCTAAAGAAACACAAAGATTTGTTAAAAGAAAAACAAGTTGATAACAGAAATGATAGAATAAAAGTACAAAAGATGTTACGCGGGACGCAATTCAGAATTCAGCGTATATCCTCTGACTGTTCCTCAGAACGTCACGTTCAAAAGTACTAAGTAAAGCAGTAAAATGGAAATTAACATGAGACAATCATGGAGGCAAAATATTCCTTCATTTCATACTTCCACAAGGGTACAATGCTACCGTACAGATTTGATTACAATATTTTAGTCATTCCTGGCTTGGGCAATCATGACCCTCATTTTATAAATTCTCTCGCTACAATAATTCAAAAATGTTAAAATTTCTCTCGGAGTAGTGAGAGGATTGGCCATCTCTTTGGCTTGTTTAAGCAAGGACGGAAGATCTTCTAGAGCTTCGTTGGCCAAGTATGCTAGATTGGCGAAGCGACCTATCCAGGAACGAATGGTTTCATCTTGTCGAGTCAATTCAGCTTCCAAAAGGCGTGTGGCCTCTTGACAATCTTGCTATATGTTTATGGTGTTTTTTCGTTCACCATTTATGTCCTGCTCATAGGCTCGCATCACCTCGTCAAGTTGTTGCTCCAACCTGTGGACTTGGGATTGTAACAACTCCTTTTGCACCAAAGCCTTCCTTTCATTTTCTTTGGATTGTGCTACATATCCTTTAGAAAATGTTTTTCAGCCAGGATGGTATTACTTTGCTTGCTTTTCATTTTCAGCTAAGAATTGGCTGCTTGGAGACATTGGTCTTGTTTCACCCTGTAGTCTTCTTCAACTTTTCGTTTTTTCTGAATCTCTTCCATGGCTTGCTTATTCTCTGAATTTTCCTTTTTCTGAAAGATGCATTCTTGTTGACATTTCAGCAAGTTTTCTTCTAGCTTTTGGTTCTTAGTGGTTAACTCTTCTATCTTGGCTTTTAAAGCCTGGATTGCTTTGTCTTCTATGATAAGTGGTGGAGTTGGAGTGCTTGCCGATAGATACGAGGGACTCCTGAAAGGTAATTTAACAATTGAAACCCTATTCAGGACCCATTCATGATACTCCTCTCCCACAGCATGGCTTCGTGCCCCTAACTCTTTTCCCATCTTATGGACCTTTCTTCATACATTTGCTATATCCCGAACAATAAACATATAGTTTCCCTTCACATAATACAAAATGAAAGGAGTGAGCAACTCTTCATTCGGCGGCCCAAGCAAATGATAAGCCAACTAACGTTTGGCTATGACAGGATTATAGTTGATATATCCTTGTGTGCCAATGAGAGGAACATTTGGATAATTTCCACAGTGATAAATGATTGACTCGACCTCCAACCATTGGGGATACCACCTGACCATCTCGGCTTTGAGCCCTGCAAGATGATTGGCCCATTCACGCCCATTCTTTATTGCCAATTGGCATAGTTTCAGATCAGTGATAGGATACTCGGCCTTACAAGTCTGATGGAAAACGTGAGACACGAGCCATACATACAAAACATGTAGACAACAAATAATCCTCTTTCCGCCTTACGTATGACAAAAATCCATGGTGCAGTACACATTGGCCAATACTGCTGTGACGGGATTCTCAAGCCTTTGTTTGTGAGCTATGAAGACAGCAATAGCGTCATAATCCACGTAGTTGTCCAGGTTAGGGAACAAGATAACTCCGTAGATAGTAAGGGCTAAAGTATCCATGAAGGCTTCCCACTCCTGTTTATCTACCAAGATCTGCATGTGTTTCTTAAGAAATTCCCAAGTGAACCAAGGAATCTGATTTCTATTCATCTGCACACTCTTCAATGTCTCAGGATGAATTCTTAAAATACGGGTGACAGAAGCGATGGTTGCATGATGGTTGAGATGACGGTAAGGAATCTGTCCTTCCAAAGGCATCCATAAGATTTGTTTAAAGTCTTATATAGATGGGGCCAGCTGAAAGTCCCTAAACGTGAAGCATTTGAGAGGCGGGTCGTAGAACTGTGTTAAGGCCGTGATCGCCTCAGTTTGCACTTCCACTTCCAAGAGCTTTAAAATCTTCCCATACTTCCTGGTAAAGGCCATCTTCTGTGTCAAGTTTAATTTTCTCCCCATTGCTTGTAGACTACCAGTGTCAATTTTCTTGGCTTTAACATGTAGTATTTTTCTCAATTCCGTCACATCTGTACCACAACTATCATGTCTCATGTTAATTTCCATACTTGCTCAGAGGTACTTGCTAAGTTCCGAATAGCTTCCTACGAAAACAAAGATAAAGAAGAGAAATTAGTTACTGCCATGCTTTGTAAATCGTTACTTCCTTACTGATTTATTGAAAAACATTTTCACTTCAAGAAGTAGTGATCGGCAAAACTCGTGCCAAGCTGAAGCCGTATGGGTCATAGATTTTCCAATCGTCGATAATGCCTCATTTGAAGGGAAACAAAATTATATTTCACTTTTCATTTTTATCTCGACGATCGGGAAAATCTATGACCTAAGACTTAGAGGTACACGATGAAGTGGGAACTACCTACCCGTTAAAAGATTACCAGTCTTTTTCAGAAAAATGAGTTATTTTTTTTTTGAAACAAAGTAATCCTTTGACGGGTAGGTGGCTCATCAATTTGGATTCAAAAAGGGAAAGCGAGAATGACGTAAGGTAAAGTAAAGTCTGCCCTTTCATGGCCTAATTCAGGTTTTTTTTTCTGAAAGTCTTTTTTGGGTCCTACGGCTTGTCTAAGAGTGACTCCTCACATTGGGTGGCTTGCACTAGACTTCTAAAAGGTTACCAAAGCCAAGATCCTACTCATGATGTGGTCACAATAGTAGAGAATCTATTAGGTGTGTACATCATGAAAGGTCAAACTCTAGTTGAGGTTCTTACAATCGCCGGATGGGAAGTACATCCCAAACGACACCGCTACCAACCTTTCCTAACTTAAGTTTCATTTGGGGCCCGGGTATAGGGTACCACTCATAAGTGTGTGCAAAAATGTGAGTGTAGTGTATGAAAGGGCATCCAATACCTTTACCTTACCCCATCCTGCACAGAGAATAAACACAAGACAACAAAAATAAAGTTGTCTATCCTAGGGTTCAATAATTACATAGAAAAATAAAACAGAGTCATCTATCCTAGGGTTTAACAATCATACAAATACTAACAGTGCATAAATGATAAAATACAATTGAAATTGAAAACAAACACCTATAATGTTAACAAAAAAAAAGTAAAGGAAGAAATCAAAACAAACATAAGGTGTAAACACCATATTTTATCATTTTTTATTTTTAATTATTAAAAATAAATAAAAATTTAATTTTTTTTAATTCCCCAATGCCTCCATTCTGAAAAATCCACCCAAAATCAGGAGCCTATCCCCAACTCCTCTACCATCTTCATCTTCCTCTCCCCCTCACCATCATCACAGAACGATCTTCCTCATCAGAGAACCACCAACATCCTCCCTTGACCCTCTTTAAGTCAAAACCTAAAAAAAAAAATCACTTTCACAACTTTATCTTCCTGGAATCATCAATAACATCTCCAACAATCTTCACCATTATAAAAACTAGGAACCCAACATAACCATTCCATCATCAACATACAAACCAGAAACCAAAAACTAAAAGAATAACACTTCCTTCTCTTCTTTTCTTATCCCAACAACAATCCTAAATCAACATTCAACTTCATCATTTTCCCCATCTCATCAAAAGCCAAAAAATAGAAAACTTCAACATTCATCACCTTCATCATTAAACCATACAAAATCAAAAATTAGAATAGGATCAAAACCCATATCCTCTTCATCCGATTTCCAACAGTGAAAATCCATATTCATCTTCTTCACCTTCACTAACCAAAAATAATAATAATAAAACAACAGCAATGTATCAACCAAAAATCAAGAATCATCTTCATCACTTCCAATCAACACACATCATTTTCTTCATCAACAAAATCAATCAATAACAATAAACCAAAAATACAACAAACAGTGAAGGGAAGAAGAAGTTGTTAGGCCGTCGACCACTGGACTCCCGAGCGTCGACGCCGACCGCCGCCTCCCCCTCTCGATCTCTTCCTTTTCCGTGCATGACGCCATGAATCCCACGAGCTCCGGCCTCCCTGCTCGTGAAACTGAGCACCACCGTGCCGCCAAGCTCCGCCCCACCATCTTTTCTCTGTCGCCGTTTCTTCTTCTTTCTTCCACCCTGTCCGCGATGATCCTGGCCGCCCGAGCTCTCTCCCTCCGATCTCCCTTTCCTTCTCTCGGTTTCTCACTCTTCCTCCCCTCTCTCTCTCTTCATTTACCGCCTCCCTGTTACCCTTCTTCTCTTTTCTTATTTCTTTCTTTTTTCTATTTTTGTTATCTTTTCTTTTTGTTTTGGGCCTCCAACAGAGGCCCATGCTTCTTTCATTTTCTTCTTTTAGTTTTTTCCTTGATTTTTGGTTTATTATTGTTTTTTATTATTAGAAGTGTTATTAGGATTGTGTTTTAAGAGATGTTAAATTTGTTTATTTATTTTAATTGATGCTACATGTATTTATTTTCAAAAACTCTAAGCAAAAATTAAATGTTTTCTATTGATTTATTTTAAGAGATGTTAAATTTTTAAAAATGAGAAAAATATTAAAATCTAAACATTTTTTTCCTCCAAAAAAGGACACCCTTTTTATATAATAAATGGATAAATGAATAAGTTTTCTTTTGTTAAATCGAAGTATAAAATATTTAAAAAAAAAATCTATATATCTTTTTAAGAATAAAAGTAAATAGTTTCATCTATGTTAAAGCTAAAAATGTTAAATGTGTTTTTTTAGAATAAAATAAATGTCTCAAAATCTTATGAGTAATATTGTGCAAAATTACTTTTGCCTACATTTATGATATAAGACTTCGAAGGGTGATACACGTGCGAAGTACTTCACCCTGTATTCTTCCCTTCCTCATAGAATTTCTTTTATTATTAAAAAAATCAAATCAATAAAAAATAATTTAAATATTTTCAAAGTTAATTTTCCCAAAGAACTACGTAACCCTGATTTCTGAATACATTTGAGAATACGTAGGAGCGGGAATCAATTCATGTCGGGCCCACTTTCTTGTTATAATCAATATTTTAAAATTTTATTATCGCAAGGAGGTTAATTTAGACGAGACGTCTTATTAATCTCATGTTTTTTTATATATATTCAAATTTAAAATAATATTTTCTTTAAAATGAGGTTAATTTAGACGCGACATCTTGTTAATCTCATATTTTAAATATTTTATTTAAAATAATAATTTCTTAAAATAAGGTTAATTTAAACGAGACGTCTTGTTAATCTAATATTTTTAATATTTTATTTAAAATAGTGTTTCTTAAAATAAGGTTAATTTGGACGAGACGTCCTGTTAATCTTCAATTTTGTTAATTAACTTTATCATTCTGTCTTATTTAGTTTTATTTTAATCTTTAAATTTATGTACAAATTAGGGTTAATTTGGATGAGACGTCCTGTTAACCTTTACTTTCACACTGTTTTACTTTTTTTTTACTGTTGTTTTATCAAGTTTTTTATTGTTTCAGTTTGTCATTTCTTATTGTTATTATTTTTTACTTTCTTACTGTCGATATTCTGTTAAGTTTCTTACTGCCACTGTGTGTCGTTTCTTATTATCAATGTTTTGTTAAGCTTCTTACTGTTACTATTTTGTCGAGTTTCTTACTGTCATTGCTTTGTCATTCCTTCATGTTACTATTTTAATCTTCTACTGTCATTATTTGTTTCTTTTTTTATTGTCACTGTTTAGTCCCCCACCGTTACTGTTTTCTATTGTTTAGTCTTTTATCGTCTAATCCCTTACTGTCACTGTTTGGTATTTCATTGTATTTACTTAGTCAGGTTGTGCGATGAAGATTAATTTGGACGAGACATCCTGTTAGTCTTATTTTAAACTTTCATATCTATTTTGTCTGTTTTCGTATGCGTTGCCATTGTGTATGTTTCTTTTTATAAAAGAAGTTAAAATAATTTCTAGACTATTTTGAAATAAGCACTATCAATTTGAGGTAACCGTTTTATAACGGACAGTTCTGAGGTGCTAATACCTTCCTCACCTGTAATTTGACTCCCGAACTTAGAATTTTATTTTCATAACCAGTGTTTTAAAAGAGGTTTTTCCTGATATTTTTATCCTAAAAAAAATATTGGTGGCGACTCCCTGTTTTTCTTTTTGAAAGGATTTCGAAACCCATTTTATTTTTAAGGGTCGGCCATCCCGTCACGATCCCGGTCGCGATAGATGGCGACTCCACTGGGGACTTAGAGAGTCAAGCCAATCAAGTTGATAGCGCATGTTTTTAAATAGTCTGTTAATTATTTAACTTCTTCCTTTATTTTATTTTCTATCAATGTTAGTATGTAGTTTCTGTTTTGTATATATTTTGTCATTTATGTTCTGTTAATGTCTGTGTGATTATTAAACCCTAGGGTAGACAACTTTATTTTGTTATTCTGTGTTTTTTCTCTGTGCAGGATGGGTAAGGTACAGGTATTGAATGCCTCTTTCACACACTACACTCACAATTTGCACACACTTATAAGTGGCGCCCTATACCCTGGCCCCAAGTAAAGCTTAAGTTAAGGGAGGTTGGTAGTGGTGTCGTTTGGGATGTACTTCCCATCTAGCGATCGTAAGAACCTCAACTAGAGTTCGACCTTTCATGATGTACGCACCTAGTAGACTCCCTACTATTGTGGTCACATCATGAGTAGGATCTTGGCTCTAGTGACCTTTTAGAAGTCTAGTGCAAGCCACCCAATGTGAGGAGTCACTGTTAGACAGGCTATAGGTCCCAGAAAAAGACTTTCAGAAAAACCTGACTTAGGGCACAAAGGGGCAGACTTTACCTCTACCTTCTCTCATTCTCACCTTTCCTTTTAATCCAAATTGGTGGACCACTTGCCCGTTGAACGGATTACTTCTTTCCAAAAATGACACTTTTTAAATCGGTGATCCTTTAATGGGAAAACAGTCCTTCCCTTTTATGCGTATTTACTTGAATCTTTGGGTCCTGAGTTACAAATTTTTCGAGTCGTCAAAACAAAACAATCAAAAAAATCAAAAAATCATAACAATAAAAAAATCAAGAAAATAAAAAAATGTTGACGATGATCGGAAGGTTTGTAACTCATGTGGCTCTCGATTTGTCATAAGTTTTGTCAATCGTTACTTCCCCGAATGTAAAGATGTTTTCCAAGATGTTACCAAGGGAGTAGCGATTTGTGAAACATGTCAATTCCCGATGGCTCATTATCTCTTTTCTTTCTATTCTCGTCGGAAGCTATTTAGAGCTTAACGAATACCTTTGAGCAGATATGGAAATTAACATAGGATCAAACTTGTAGGATGAGGGCCATGGTTGTCCGAGTCAGAAATGGCTAAACTTAAGGCTCTTATCTCAAAATGAAGGATTCTTTTGTCTTCATAACTATCCCATATTAATTTCCATGTTTATCCTACTTAGTACTTTTGAACGAGTCGTTCTTAGGAATAGTCAAAGGATGCTCGTTAAGACCTGTGATTGCTTCATGCGTCATTGTATTTTAGAGTCCTACTGTTTTATTTCCTTTTATTTCCACCTGACACTTTTGTTTTTCAAAAGACATCATGGGGAAACACCTCTATGGAACCCAACTTCAAAAGAGACTCACGGCTGAAATAGAACAAGAAAACGAAAACCTCAGGGACGAGGTCAACCAGCTAAAGGAGCAAATGGTGGAGATGGATAAACTTTTGGAGAAAAGAATCACAGAAGGAGGCTCCTTTGTAGGTATCGAGGATGCCCAACAACAACTGCTAACCCCACTACATTCTCCGGGCCTTGGCCTGATGAAGGCTCAAGCTACTCACCCCACGACCACCCGCCTCACTGTCAACACTGAGAAAGCAAAGCAAGTGGTTGACCCCCAACTACCTCATGGAATGCCCTACGATTATACATCACAGCACATATTCATTGGCCTAGATGGTAATCTTGTACCTTTCCCACCTTATGGAATACCCCAAGGATACTCTCCCCCATTCCATAACCAACAAGAGTATTATAATTTTCAAATGGTGAATCCCCATGTTTCATAATCCTCTCAACCATCTGGAGCACCTATCACGAGAAGGTTTGCATTGGAAAATAAAGGAAAGAGAAAAGGGGAAACCAAATCCATCTCCTACAACCAAAAGAAGGCCCAACCAAGGCCAATAACTCACACTGCCTTTCAGCCTGCCAATCTTCCTACACCTTGTATGGCCACCACCACCCATAACCAAGATTCCTATCCTCCCCCACTAAGATCCCACTTCCATCCACTCGTTATCAGACCCCCTCATCCATAGTCCATGCCATACTGTCCCCCACAATAATGGACTCAGCCTCCTGACTCTAACCAAAACACAAGAAAACGCGTCAATAATCAAACACCAGTCCAATTCGACCCTATTCCCATAACCTACACAGAGCTTTTACCTTACCTTATCCGCAACTCCCTTGCGGTACCCTCTCCATTGAAACTGATGGTTCCCCCTTACCCTAAAGGGTATAATCCTAACGCCCGATGTGATTACCATGCTGGAGCCCCAGGGCATTCTACTGAGGACTGTCAGGCCCTAAAATGCAAAGTAAGGGATCTGATTAAAGCCAAATGGCTAAATTTCCTAGAAGGAAGTCCCAATGTGACCTTAAACCTCTTGCCTAACCATGGGAGTTCTGGGGTTAACGCAATAAAAGAGGATTAGGAGTATGGAAGGGATGTCGTCACCACTGAAGATGGCCCCCGTGATGATGCAAACTTTGTGATTACCCGCCAGGCGGAGAGCTTCGTGACTAGAAGGCTGTTAAATTCCTACGACTTTAAATTTTCAATCAAAGAGATGTTTTAATGACTTTCCAACCCAATAATTATGCCTAAGGCTTTGGGATGTTTATGTAATAAGGGCAAAAACATGTTTATCATTCCAATTTTCTCTCAATAAATACGTGTCAAATTTCAAAATTCTTTTTCTTGATTTCCTTATCTTTGCCTTGAATCTTTTTCCCTTTATTTGCTTCTTTTTCTTATTCACCATGACAAACCAAATAAATGCAGGTCTGAAAATGATTCTCTTGAGAATAGTGAGGTCACAGTCTAATTTCACGACTACAATTACCCGGTTGATCACGCTGACAAGGAAGGTGGGAAGACTATGGTCCCTTGTCTGAATGAACCAAGATGTTTGAATAAGGAGGGTCTAGAGAGATTTAGCCCTATTAAGAGGTAGGCGAAATCATCAAATGAAGAGGACAAAAGGTCAAGATTGGTATTCCGCTGAGTCAAGAACGACAAAGGGAATTGATTAAGTTATTGATATGCTTTGGTTTGAAGAAACACTGGGGTAATTTATCAGAAGGTGATGGTAACCTTGTTTCATGACATGATGAAATAGGAGTCTATATGGACAACAATACTGCCAAGTCCTAAAATGAACAAGGGCACTTCCATCGTTAAAGAAAACCTTGTTATTCATTAACCTGGATAGGGGTAAATTGCTAATACCCATAAATACAAATGCAATCAAGGGAGGCTTTGCAAAAAAAAATCAATCAAATCAAAAAATAGAAAAAAGGAATCAAGCTCGGTGTCCTATGCATGTGCCAAATAGGGCAAGCTAATTACGTCTAGATCATCAAGCAAGTTGTCACCCATCTATATGGGGGCACAAATGTCATCAAGACAAGAACACAACAAAAGACAATATTTCATCTCTAGGGCATAATTACTCCTCATGCCCATGTAACCAAGGAAATAGTATGTCAGATTGAGTCATTGCATCATCAAGGGGATTAAAAACAAAAAAGGTAAACAAAAGGAAACAAAAACAAAAAAATGAAAAAGGAAAAAATCAGAAAATGAAAAATAAAAAAATATGAAAATAAAGGCCAAAATGATGACTCAGAGTAATTCCCTCTCATTGATGCCAAAAGACTCACCCCTATTTTCTTGGGTACATGGCATAGGAGTAGAGTCTCCTATTTGAAGTGACATCAGTTTCCTAAGGGTCAAACTAAATCTGGAAAGGCTGAACCGACTCAACTAGAGTGTAATCAGCTTCAACCTTTCACTGTAAAGGATCAGCCAAAATACATTATAAAGAAAGATAAAAGCTCGCTAGGCTGAAAACCTGAAAGGGTGGCCTAGGCAAAAGTTAGAGCAACCTGGTGAGTCGAAAACCTGAAAAGGCGGCTCAGGCAAAAATTAAGGTCAAGATTTCAGGAGAGTAACTAAAGTTTCCCAAAAACGTGTGAGTCTAAACTGGGGCACGTGGATCATGGTCGAACTACCTTCTTAGAGGCAAAGACAAAAAGAACATGTCGTTAGTGAGAAAAGCTCGCTGGGCTGAAAACCTAAAAGGGCGGCCTAGGCAAAAGTTAGAGTAACTTGGTGAGTCAAAAACCTAAAAGGGTGGCTCAGGCAAGAAATTAGTGTCTAAATTCTGACAATATGACTGAAATCTCCAACACAAAACGTATAACTCCAAACTGGGGCACGTGGACCATGGTCGAATTACCCTCTCAGAGGCAGAGTCGAACGGTGTACTCAAGGTCGTGAAGTGGGATTGGGATATGCACTGTTCTCAGAAATTCACTGGAAGATCTGTAAAACCCTCCTTGTTTCACCCAATTATCAATCTTTCCTATTTAACCATGCTTTGCTTCTTTTGCTTTCTATGCTTTCCTCCCTCTATACTTATCCAACTTAAATAAAATTTCACCTTTTTCGACACGTATTCATGTTGAGTCTCATTGATATGATGGATGTGTATTTTCTCTTAATACATAAAATGAGAAAATAATGACTATTTAAAGTCATAAGGACAAGACACTCCTGTTACTTGATCTCGCCTCAAGCAATCATTATGAAGACTGGGCCAGACACGTTCCCAAAGCTAGGGTTACCTCATTTGTTCTGTTTCAGTAATAAGTTGCCTCAAGTCTGTAGGGATCATGGTTCTATAGGAAGTTTCCTTAAATTCCAATTTGTTTTACTTTGCACTACTAACCCTTTTCCGCAGGTTGTTGTAACAGACAGTCATGTCAAGTCTCGATAACCCGATCAAGTTCTTTTCCCCAGTAGAATCACCATTGCCAAAGCTGGCACTTCTCAAAGCCTCCTCCATCACCAATGCTGGCACTTCCTAAAGACTCTTCCTCAATCGCCAAAGCTAGCACTTTTCAAAGACTTTTCCTCAAACGCCAAAGCTGGCCCTTCTCAAAGACATTTCCTCCATCGCCAAAGATGGCACTTCCTAAAGACTCTTCCTCAATTGCTAAAGCTAGAACTTCTCAAAGACTTTTCCTCAAACGCCAAAGCCGGCCCTTCTCAAAGACATTTCCTCCATCGCCAAAGCTGGCACTTCCTAAAGACTTTTCCTCAATCGCCAAAGCTGGCACTTCTCAAAGACTTTTCCTCTAACGCTAAAGCTGACCCTTCTCAAAGACATTTCCTCAATCGCCAAAGCTGGCACTTCTCAAAGACTTTTCCTCAAAAGCCAAAGTTAGCCCTTCTTAAAGAAATTTCCTCAATCGCCAAAGCTGGCACTTCTCAAAGTCTCTTCCTCAAGCCAAAGCTGACACTTCTCAAAGATATTTCCTCAATCGCCAAAGCTGGCACTTCTCAAAGACTTTTCCTCAAATGCCAAAGCTGGCCCTTCTCAAAGACATTTCCTCCATCGCTAAAGCTGGCACTTCCTGAAGACTCTTCCTCAATCGTCAAAGCTGGCACTTCTCAAAGACTTTTCCTCAAATGCCAAAGCTGGCTCTTCTCAAAGACATTTCCTCAATCGCCAAAGCTGGCACTTCTCAAAGACTCTTCCTCCATCGCCAAAGTTGGCACTTCTCAAGGTCTCCTCCTTAATCGCCAAAGTAGGCAATTCTCAAAGTCTTCACCTTAATCGCCAAAGCTGACACTTCTCAAAGCCTCCTCCATCGCCAAAGCTGGCACTTCTTAAAGACTCTTCATCAATTGCCAAAGCTGGCACTTCTCAAAGTTTCTTCCTCAATCGCCAAAGTTGGCACTTCTCAAAGCCTACTCCATCGCCAAAGTTGGCACTTCCTAAAGACTCTTCCTCAATCGCCAAAACTAACACCTTTCAGAGTTTCCTTCTCAATCGCCCAAGCTGGCTTCTCTCAAGTTACTTTTCATAAATCGCCGAAGCTGGCGTCTTTTAAGTTTCTTTTCATAAATTGCTAAAGTCGGTGTCTTTCAAGTTTCTTTCCAAAAAACAGGCACCCCTTAATTTCCAATCGCCGAACAAGGCACCATTTCCTTTCCTGTCACCGAAAAAGGCACCCTTTAATTTCCAGTGGCCGAACAAGGCACTGCTTAATTTCCAGTCGCCGAACAAGGAACCCTTTAATTTCCAGTCGCCGAACAAGGCACCCCTTTACTTTCTAGTGGCCGAGCAAGGTACCTCTTAATTTCCATTCGTCGAAAGAGGCATGCTTTACTTTCCAGCCACCAAACAAGGCACTCCTTTAATTTCCAGTTGTCGAACAAGGCACCCTTTACTTTTCAGTCGCCGAACAAGGCATCCTTTCCTTTCTAGTCGCCAAACGAGGCATCCTTTCCATTCCAGTCAACCGAGGGCCAACACCCTCAATCCTTTCATTTCCTGTTAACTGAGGGTCAACCCCTAATCCTTTTATTTCCAATCAACCAAGGGGCAATGCCCTCAATCCTTTCATTTCTTGTTAACCGAGGGTCAATCCCCAATCCTTTTATTTCCAGTCAACTGAGGGGCAACACCCCTAATCCTTTCATTTCTTGTTAATCGAGGGTCAACCCCCAATCCTTTTATTTCCAGTCAACCGAGGGGCAACACCCTCAATCCTTTCATTTCCTGTTAATCGAGGGTCAACCCCCAATCCTTTTATTTTTCCAATCAACCGAGGGGCAACACCCCCAATCCTTTCATTTCCTGTTAATCGAGGGTCAACCCCCAATCCTTTTATTTCCAGTCAATCGAGGGGCAACACCCCCAATCCTTTCTTTTTCTGTTCATCGAAGGTCAACCCCCAATCCTTTTATTTTCTAGTCAACCGAGGGGCAACACCCCCAATCCTTTCATTTGCTGTTAACCTAGGGTCAACCCCCAATCCTTTTATTTCCAGTCAATTGAGGGGCAACACCCCTAATCCTTTCATTTCTTGTTAATCGAGGGTCAACCCCCAATCCTTTTATTTCCAGTCAACCGAGGGGCAACACCCTTAATCCTTTCATTTCCTGTTAATCGAGGGTCAACCCCCAATCCTTTTATTTTTCCAGTCAACCGAGGGGCAACACCCCCAATCCTTTCATTTCCTGTTAATCGAGGGTCAACCCCCAATCCTTTTATTTCCAGTCAATCGAGGGGCAACACCCCCAATCCTTTCTTTTTTTGTTAATCAAAGGTCAACCCCCAATCCTTTTATTTTCCAGTCAACCGAGGGGCAACACCCCCAATCCTTTCATTTGCTGTTAACCGAGGGTCAACCCCCAATCCTTCTATTTCCAGTCAACCGAGGGGCAACACCCTTAATCCTTTCATTTTCTGTTAATCGAGGGTCAACCCCTAATCCTTTTATTTCCAGTCAACCGAGGGGCAACACCCTCAATCCTTTCATTTCCTGTTAATCGAGGGTCAACCCCCAATCCTTTTATTTTCCAGTCAACCGAGGGGTAACACCCCAAATCCTTTCATTTCCTGTTAATCGAGGGTCAACCCCCAATCCTTTTATTTCCAGTCAAGCGAGGGGCAACACCCCTAATCCTTTCATTTTTTATTAATCGAGGGTCAATCCCCAATCCTTTTATTTCCAGTCAACCGAGGGGCAACACCCCCAATCCTTTCATTTTCTGTTAATAGAGGGTCAACCCCTAATCCTTTTATTTCCAGTCAACCGAGGGGAAACACTCTCAATCCTTTTATTTCATGTTAACTGAGGGTCAACCCCTAATCCTTTTATTTCTAGTCAACCGAGGGGCAACTCCCCCAATCCTTTCATTCCCTGTTAATCGAGGGTCAACCCTCAATCCTTGTATTTCCAATCAATCGAGGGGCAACACCCCCAGTCCTTTTATTCCCAGTCAACCGAGGGTCAACCCCTAATCCTTTTACTTCTTGTCAACTAAGGGGCAACACCCCTAATCCTTTCATTTCCTGTTGAACTAGGGGCATCGCTCCAAGTCTTTTATTTCCCAGTCAAAGCCTCAAAAATCATCACCCCAAGTCTTTTATTTCCTAATTTGAACCAGAGGCAGCACCCTAAGTCTTTCATTTCCTTCAGAGCGAGGGGAAGCACCCTCAAACCTTGTATTTTCCTGCCAAACCAGGGGCATCGCCCCCAAGTCTTTATTTCTTGTCAAACCTGGGGCATCACCCCCAAGTCTGTTATCTCCTTTAAACCAGGGGCATCACCCCAAGTCATTTACTTTCCAGTCATGGCTTTAGGAACCCCCTACCTAGGCTATTTCTTTTTGAACCAGGGGTATACCCCAAGTCATTTATTTTCTGTCAAAGCCTCATGGAATCATGCCTAGGTATTTCCATTTCTTAATTTGAGCTAGGGGCATCCCCCAAGTCATTTAATTTAAGTCAGGGGCATCCCCTTAAGTCATTTATTTTTTGTCAAAAAGCCTCGAGAACCCACTCCAGGGCTATCCCATTTCTTAATTTGAGCCAGGGGCATCCCCCAAGTCATTTAATTTGAGTCAGGGGCATCCCCCTAAGTCATTTATTTTATGTCAAAAAGCCTTAGGCGTCCTTCCCTAGGTTGTTTTAATCAAAACCAATCAGGGGCATCCCCCAAGTCATTTATTTTCTATCAAAGGCCTCAGGAACCTACTCCTAGGTTATTCTATTTCTCAATTTGAGCTAGGGACATCCCCTTAGTCATTTGTTTTCTATCGAAAAGCTTTAGATACTCATTCCTAGGCTGTATCCTTTGATCCAAACGTGTTAGGACAATCCCCTGTGTCATTCATTTTTCTTTGAAGCTTTAAGTATCCCTCTCTAGGCTACCCCATTTTTAATATCAAGGAAATATCCTCTGATTTGTTCATTTTCCAGGACAAAGCTCTAACTTCAGTCATCAAACTTGGAACCTTGTTCATCTTCCCCAATTGTCAAAGTTGGCACTCTTTGAGTCTTTCTTCTTGCCAAAGCTGGCATTGTTGAAAGTTTTCCGTTTCCAAAGTTGGCATCTCTCCAAGTTATCGTCACTGAAGCTGGCAATTTTAGACCTCTTTTGTTACCAAAGTCAGCATTGCTTAAGTCTGTTATTTGCCACAGTTGGTGCCATGTCGAGTTCTCATTGCTGAAGTTAGCATTTTTAAATTACTGAAGATATAATGATCTGAGTCTTTTATCTGCCAAATTTGGCACCTCTTTAAGTCTTCATCACTGAAATTAGTACTTTTAAGTCTTTCTTATTGCCAAAGCTGGTATTATTTGAGTCTTCTATTTGTCAAAGTAGTCACCTTAGTGAGGATGGTAGTGTCAAGATGGTGTTCACGTCTTTACTTCCTTTTCACAATATGAATGAATCATTCATATTTTCATGAAAAGAAAGTAAAGAGGGGCAACTGCAAACACCATATTTTGTCCTTTTTTATTTTTAATTATTAAAAAAATAAATAATAATTTAATTTTTTTTCATTCCCCAATGCCTCCATTCTGAAAAATCTACCTGGAATCAGGAGCCTGTCCCCAACTCCTCTACCTTCTTCATCTTTCTCTCCCCCTCACCATCATCACAGAACGATTTTCCTCATTAGAGAACCACCACCATCCTCCCTTAATCCTCTTTAAGTCAAAACCTAAAAAAAAAATCACTTTCATAACTTTATCTTCCTGGAATCATCAATAATATCTCCAACAATCTTCACCATCTTGAAAACCAGGAACCCAACATAACCATTCCATCATCAATATACAAACCAAAAACCAAAAACTAAAAAACAACACTTCCTTCTCTTCTTTTCTTATCCCAACAACAATCCTAAATCAGCATTCAACTTCATTATTTTCCCTATCTCATCAAAAGCTAAAAAACAGAAAACTTCAACCTTCATCATTAAACCATACAAAATCAAAAATTAGAATAGGATCAAAACCCATCTCCTCTTCATCCGCTTTCCAACAACGACAATCCATATTCATCTTCTTCACCTTCACTAACCAAAAATAATAATAATAAAACAACAGCAATGTATCAACCAAAAATCAAGAATCATCTTCATCACTTCCAATCAACACACATCATTTTCTTTATCAACAAAATCAATCAATAACAATAAACCAAAAATACAACAAACAGTGAAGGGAAGAAGAAGTTGTTAGGCCGCCGACCACTGGACTCCCGAGCGCCGACGCCGACCGCCGTCTCCCCCTCTCGGTCTCTTCCTCTTTCGTGCTTGACGCCCTGAATCTCGCGAGCTCCGGCCTCCCTGCTCATGAAACCGAGCACCACCGCGCCGCCAAGCTCCGCCCCACCATCTCTTCTCTATCGCCGTTTCTTCTTCTTTCTTCCTCCCCGTCCGCGATGATCCTGGTCACCCGAGCTCTCTCCCTCCAATCTTCCTCTCCTTCTCTCGGTTTCTCACTCTTCCTCCCCCCTCTCTCTCTCTCTTCATTTACCGCCTCCCTGTTACTCTTCTTCTCTTTTCTTTATTTCTTTCTTTTTCTATTTTTGTTATCTTTTCTTTTTGTTTTGGGCCTCCAACAGAGGCCCATTTTTCTTTCATTTTCTTTTTTTAGTTTTTTTCTTACTTTTTGGTTTATTATTGTTTATTATTGTTTGTTATTATTAGAAGTGTTATTAGGATTGTGTTTTAGGAGATGTTAAATTTGTTTATTTATTTTAAATGATGCTACATGTATTTATTTTCAAAAACTCTAAGCAGAAATTAAATGTTGTCTATTGATTTATTTTAAGAGATGTTAAATTTTTAAAATGAGCAAAATATTAAAATCTAAACATTTTTTTCCTCCAAAAAAAGACACCCTTTTTAAATAATAAATGGATAAATGAATAGGTTTTCTTTTGTTAAATCAAAGTATAAAATACTTTAAAAATAAAAATAAAAAAATCTAAATATCTTTTTAAGAATAAAAGTAAATATCATCTATGTTAAAGCTAAAAATGTTAAATGTGTTTCTTTTTAGAATAAAATAAATGTCTCAAAATCTTATGAGCAATGTCGTGCATAATTACTTTTGCCTACATTTGTGATATAAGACTTCGAAGGGTGATACACATGCGAAGTACTTCGCCCTGTATTCTTCCCTTCCTCATAGAATTTCTTTTATTATTAAAAAAATCAAATCAATAAAAAATAATTTAAATATTTTCAAAGTTAATTTTCCCAAAGAACTACGTAACCTTGATTTCTCAATATATTTGAGAATACGTAGGAGCAGGAATCAATTCCTGTCGGACTCAGTTTCTCGTTATAATCAATATTTTAAAATTTTATTATCGCAAGACGTCTTGTTAATCTCATGTTTTTTTATATATATTCAAATTTAAAATAATATTTTCTTTAAAATGAGGTTAATTTAGACGCGGCATTTTGTTAATCTCATGTTTTAAATATTTTATTTAAAATAATATTATCTTAAAATGAGGTTAATTTAGACGAGACGTCTTGTTAATCTCATATTTTTAATATTTTATTTAAAATAGTATTTTTTAAAATAAGGTTAATTTGGACAAGACTTCCTGTTAATCTTTAGTTTTGTTAATCAACTTATCATTCTGTCTCATTTAGTTTTATTTTAATCTTTAAATTTATGTACAAATTAGGGTTAATTTAGATGAGACGTCCTGTTAACCTTTACTTTCACACTGTTTTACTTTTTTTTACTGTTGTTTTGTCAAGTTTCTTATTGTTTCTGTTTGTCGTTTCTTATTGTTATTATTTTTTACTTTCTTACTGTGGATATTTTGTTAATTTCCTTACTGCCACTGTGTGTCATTTCTTATTATCACTGTTTTGTTAAGCTTCTTACTGTCACTATTTTGTCGAGTTTCTTACTGTCATTGCTTTTTCATTCCTTCATGTTACTGTTTTAATCTTCTACTATCATTATTTGTTTCTTTTTTTTATTGTCACTATTTAGTCTCCCACCGTTACTATTTTCTTATTGTTTAGTCTTTTATCGTCTAATCCCTTACTATCACTGTTTTGTATTTCATTGTATTTGCTCAGTTAGGTTGTGCGATGAAGATTAATTTGGACGAGACATCCTATTAAATCTTATTTTAAACTTTCATATCTATTTTGTCTGTTTTCGTATGCCTTGCCATTGTGTATGTTTCTTTTCATAAAAGAAGTTAAAATAATTTCTAGACTATTTTGAAATAAGCACTATCAATTTGAGGTAACCGTTTTACAACAGATAGTTGTGAGGTGCTAATACCTTCCTCACCTGTAATTCAGCTCCCTAACTTAGAATTTCATTTTCATAACCAGTGTTTTAAAAGAGGTTTTTCCTGATATTTTTATCCTAAAAAAAATGTTGGTGGCGACTCCCGGTTTTTCTTTTTGAAAGGATTTCGAAACCCGTTTTATTTTTAAGGGTCGGCCATCCTGTCACGATCCCGGTCGCGACATAAGGCTATATAAAGACATGCGCTTTCAAGCTAACTTGCCTGACCCTCTTAAGTGTCCCCAATGGAGTCCCCATCTGTCGCGACCAGGATCGCGGCGGATGCGGTCGTCCCATCCGAATCGAATGGAGGTGAAAAACAGAACAGAGAGTCGCCACCAATATTTTTATTTATAGAGCAAAAACATTGGAACAAAACTTTATTAAAGCACTGGTTAGAAAAAGGGAGATTCAAGTTTAGGAGTCGGTTACGAGTAGGGAAGGTATTAGTACCCTATGTCGCCTGTTAAAAACAATACCAAAATTGAAAATGTGCATCATAAATAGCCCTAAAATCATTTTTTTTATTTCTTCTTTTTTGAAATGAAGGAAGCAAATGAAATAAATGAAAAAAACTCAGAGCAGGATTAACAGGATGTCTCATCCAAATTAACCCTGATTTTGGTGGGGAAAATGTAAAGAAGGGGGAGGACGCTAAAAAGACGTCTCATCTAAATTAGTCATCCTTTCAACAAAATATAAGGTCAGGAAAAGACAGTGGTTAACAGGACGTCTCATCCTAATTAACCGTGAATTTCTAGTGGGGATATATATGGAAAAAGGAAAGAATGCTAACAGGACGTCTCGCCCAAATCAATCACTTCTTCATCAAGATGCTGGGTCAAAAAATGAAGGGAGTTAACAAAACGTCTTGTCCAAATTAACCTGATTTTCATGAAAAACGATAACGGCCATGAGAAAATGGAAGAAAGTCAACAAGACGTCGCGTCTAAATTGACTTTCATGAAATAATAAGAATGAAATTAATTGTTAAAAGAAGAACAAGAAAGGAGAAGAAATGAGCCCAATAAGTCCTGCTCCTACGTATTCTCGAGCTTTCGAGAAATCAGGGTTACGTAGTTCTTGAAAGGGGTACTCTTAAAACGATGTTATAAGTCAGTGTCGAATAAGGTCTAAGAGGAAACGAATACAAGGCGAAGTTCTCCGCACGTGTATGGCCCCTAGAAATAGTATAGGCAAAAGTACTTCTGCACGACACTAACATAAGATCGCTACTATGCTGATTAAAAGAAATATAAAAAATACATGTTTTTGTTTTTTTCAATTATGAATCAGGACAAAAGGAATACTTAATAGAAAACAAAATGATAAAAAGAAGCAAAATAAACAGAACAACAAAAAGAAAAGTGATGAAGGAATGGTAACCAGTCTAGGCGTCGACACAGAGGAAGCCGAACTTAAGATTCGGGCCGATATAGACTGGGACAGCAGCAACCGAAGTGAAGCGGTGAGAGTGGGCCTGATATTTGGTGAATCGGTGTGGGAGTGCGTACTGGGGAAAATCGGACTCGAGACTCTATGTCGGTGTTAACTGAAGCAACAGTGACCGAAGTGATGCAGTGAGAATGGGCCTGATATTTGATGAATCCGGTGTGGGGGCTTAGTGAGCTCTGGTACGCTAAGCTAGAAGGAATCTTTGGATACAGATCTGGTATGAGCAGGAGTAACTTAGGACAGGTCCAGTAGTCAGAATCTGGAATGGATCCAATGTGAAAATGGGAATTTGGTGAGTGTCCAATTAACCAGGAAATACGAGATAGTACTATTTCTCGACACTCAAAATGCAAAGGGGAATTCGGAAGGAAATTTGGGTAGGGTTTTGACAGCAGAGGAGAAGTCTTCTCTGGGGGTTCAGGGGTTCAAAGTCCGTACTAATTCTTTTTGGGGGATCCCCAATTCAAAAATTGGACCCTTGGACCTCTTCAAGTGATGCATTTATAGAGGCTCCTCCAACCCCCCTCCCATGCCACTGAGTGCTTTGACAACTCACACTTCCATCGACCCATGCTTGTAATGGCGAGACAGACTGACCACTTAACTGTTACGGGGAACAGTGGGGAGTGAAGAGTTTTTTATTGTTTTCATTTTTTATTTCCTGTCTACCATTTCTTGGATTTCAGGATCAAATCTGGTAGTGTGTTTCCAAGTCATAGTATGGGCAACCAGACCCACAGACGGTGTCACACGGGACGGTCTTAGAGTCCGATGTTGGGTTCATGAAACCTCAACATCGGACACTAGGGGACACCGGTCCTATTGGTTACATTGCTTCGACACCGGATTTTCTTAGAAAGACGGTGTCCCTTTTAGTGGCACAGTACCGGTTTCTGGGACGGTATCCTATTCTCGTGGATCATGGTGGTTGTAAAGCTCATGCTACCTTCTAACTACTGACGATGTTTATTTGACATCGAAACTGGCCGGACCGAAATAGGTGTTCGCATTAGTGATCTAGAGACTTGGGATCCACGTGAGAATGAGTCCATGAGAGAGGCAACAGAGACTACATTTGCATTATTAAACATTCTAAGGGTTCATTATAAAGACTCGTCATGTTAGATTGAATTTAGATAAATCCTACATGCATAAGGTATATGCACAAGTCACACCAAACATAGGTGATGAGGAGAGTATGTAAAAGGGGAGAGTGTGTAAAAGAAAGACATGTTTCTAAAGCTTGGCATAAGAGATGCAAGAGAAAATTCAATATTAGAATTAGAAGAAGGCAAGGAGTTATATGTATTCAGACTTTTCTCATATTGAAGGTTGAGCTTGCATACAAGGTAAAAACAGGGTGTAAATCATTATACAACAATTGTAAATGAATTGTATTAAGCATCAAATTTGTAAGGTTCCTAAAACAAAAGTAGTGTCCATAGAAAATATAAATTTGGGTTGGCCTAGAGAAAAAGTTCATTTTCTTTGTCTCATGTCATATTCAACTTCAGCAATAAATTTTTACTTAAGTCTTTGTTACACAAAGATGGAACATCCAAAGAGAAGAAAGAAAAGAGGGACCAATCTGGTTTTTGGAAACTCTGATTCCAGGCATTCCAAAGTTATGCAGAATTTTGATTATGGGAAAGCTATGCAGAATAAAGGGATCAATCAGGCTTTTGGAAACTTTGATTGCTTGGCAGAAAACCTCTAGGCTATTATATGGAGGTTGTTTGAACAAATGCGATGTATAAAAAAGTATATTTCATTTACATATATGGATTTGGATACATAAAATTGTTCATTATTAAAACTTACCTAGAGACTAAAATTAATCGGATTGTTCATTTAAAATTAATCATGTTCAACTATGGATGCTCTATCGTAGTTTATATATAATTGTCTTGTACAATTTCTGCTGGTTCCTGAATGCAGAATTGTTCAAGTATGGATGCTTTATGGTAGTTTATATATAATTATCAACTTGGTGGCTTATTATTCTAGAAATCTGTGTGCTAATGGGAGGTGCTATTGACACCCGGAAGCTCAATGAAAGTAAAGGTTTCTCTGTGGATCACAGACCTTTATATGGCAGAATCACATGGAGTGGAAAAGGAAGCTAAAAGAAGCAAAGGTCAGTGCTGAAGCCCTAAAACAAAGTATCAGTGGAATAACTGAAAACCTAGGACTTAGGATTATACATTACCACTAAATTATTTAGCTTTGGATGTAAGTTTTGAATATATAATTATGTTATTGCTTATGGTGATGTTACATGATTAGACAAAAACTGTATTACATGACAAGGAAATTGAAAAAAAAATTGAGCAATCCCATTTTGCAAGTGCCAAACCCTTTTCTGTTTTATTTTCACTCAAATTATATCCTAAATTGTTTTAAAACCACTTTCTTTTATTAGGAAAGTATTAATTCATTAATACTTGTTAAAATTGTTAGTAGAAAGATTCAAATCTAAATTCAAGTTTCAAATGAGGAATTACAGGCAAGGGCAACTAGTCTCATCTAATTGATCCTATCTTAGAGAATAAATTCCTAACTAGTCTCATCTAAATGATTATTTGTATATAAATGAGTTGGATGTCAAAAAAGTAAAAATGGAAACTGCTTTTTTAGTTTTTCAAATCTAAAATTTCAAAAACAAGAGACATAAATTCAAACTAAAAATAAGAAGTAGAAAACACAGAAGTGAAACCAAATGGGAAAGCTTTTGATCAGGTTGAGCTCAAGAAAACAGCAAAAAAGAATAAGCACTTCTAAGCGTTATATAGGAGAGGGACTGTCAGATTGAAAATGAGGAAGTGGTCGTTTTTCATGCATCAATAGAAATATGGAGGGCCTATACCAACCGTAGGTACAAGAAATAATTATATACATTAATTTAAGCCAAATATGAATTATATATATGTATATTGTTTAAACCAATTTTGTTGAAGCCTTGACATGACAATACAGATCAACCGATTCTATAAGTTGTTTTAACTTATAGTAATTTTTAGTTCAAATCTTGACAAGGTAGTTACAAAGCTGAACAAAACCAATCTTGCTTTAATACTAAAATCAAGTATGTAAGCTAAGACTTTTAAACAAGAAAACAACAACAAATTGTCTTTTCTATCCAATTCCAGTAGTTGTTCCATTGCACACATCCCTCTTTGGGTTTTAATGACTTCAATGACAATCAATGCATAAATTACAAGAGCAAACTAGATATCAAAGCCTATCCCCAGGCAAAAGATTTATGTTTTTCTTTTAAAAGAAACAAGATTTATGCTTTTCTTGGTATTCATCCTAACATTCTGAAATAATTTAATCAACTTATTAAATCGATTAATCAATAAACAAAATTCTATTGACAGGTCACTATGTATTGATATGTAGTTATGATGCTGGAGCAGATATGTTTGAGGTTAAATATCCTGCTAACTAGTATCCTCTACTCCTTCTTTCTCTACTTTTGATTTTATATTAAAATTTCCTGCATGTAATATTCTACCCCTGTATATGTATCACACACAAGATATTTGGAACCATAGCATTTATTGATTAAATGATCATATTTTTTCTTTGAGATTCATACTAATCTAGATGCATTTTCTAATTTTGAAATAGTATTATTTTAATTACCAAAAAAATTATTAGGTAAAGTAATTTACCAGAATTTTACATTCACATTAAATTGTTATTACTTTACACTATGAAACAGTATTCTTAAATATGAACCTATTACCTCAAGCTAGTTGCACAAAACATGAGTTAAGATCAGTGTCATTGGATAAATGTTAAAATATGCTGATATCAATAAATTGATTTGTATTTGGATTATAAAAAAATGCAATTATCAGAACATAAAAATAATTTTATAAACAAATAAATAAAATTCTATGCCCCCTCAATCACCTATGAAATACTTAGTTAAAAATTGCTTCCTTTAAATTCCCACAAAGTAAAACTCATAGATAAAGTCATTCCATGAAGTAAAAACATTCACCACAACAACAAGAAGCAGCATAAATCAATTGCATAAAAAAAGAAAGAACAAAATTCAGAACAACAAAAACAAGTATGAAAACTTCCATATTTAATCTCTTGGTCTCTATCATTTTCTATACAATTCATCTAATATTAGTTTAATTCCTCAACCAGTGTCCAATATTAGTTGAAGTTTTCTCTTCTTGTAACCAACCTACAAAAAATTTCTCGTAATATAGAAATTGGTCATCCTAGGTATAAATAATGTTATAGTCCTACACAATTTAAGTTTTTCATACTTAATTAGTGGGCCAATAACACTAGTGGAAAAAATGGATATAATCACGGTTAAAAATGGCCTTTATTCACAGTTAAAGAACCGTGGTTGTTGCAGCCGTGGTAGTAGATGAGGGCGTTTAACCACGATTAAGAACCGTGGTAATAAATCACATCTGACCACGGTTATGAACAACCGTGAATATAACTTACTATTTATATTCACGGTTATCGAGCATAACTGTGAATATAAGAACTAAAAGGTTTCAGTTATAAACTACTTATATTCACAGTTATGCTAATAACCATGGATAAAGTGTATCTATATTCACGGTTGTCCAGTATAACCGTGAATATAGATTCTATTTATCCACGGTTGTCCATCATAACCGTGAATATAAGTACTAAAAGGTTTCAGTTACAAACTACTTATTATATTCACGGTTATGCTACTAACCGTGGATAAAATGTATCTATATCCACGGTTGTCCATCATAACCGTGAATATAATAAGTAGTTTGTAACTGAAACCTTTTAGTACTTATATTCACGGTTATGATGGACAACCGTGGATAAATAAAATCTATATTCACGGTTATGGTTGCAACTGTGGATAAATATAGTCTATATTCACGGTTGTTACCATAACCGTGAATAAATACTGAGGTTTTTTTTTAATATGGTTTCTATTTTATCGTTTTCCAAACCTGTATTCAGACAACCAGTACAGTATACAGCATGCCACAACAACACTATATAAAAAGAATGGTATGTATATAAAAATTTATTTTCTATATCATTTCATAACAACCTAAAAAATGAAAGTATATACAATTAAGTTGAATGTAATCTAATAAAAGTAAACCCTAAATCCTACTAGATACATATATAAAAGAATAAAGATCCTATATCTAGCTTCGCCTAACTTCAATGAAGTGTGAGGCCCATTGCTTTCTAACATCATCTACAAGTGCCTTTGGGACATATGACCGGTCCTTAAAGTACTGCAAACAATGCACAAAACAATTAGAACAAAAGCTTTATTTATTACATGAAATTGATGAAATTGGTAGAAACATAGTCCAAATGATGAGACTTACATCTGTCCATCCATCTACTAAATGTTGTTGGACAATGGTCAGCATAGTGTGCATGACGAAATAGCCACACTCGAAGGTACCCTTCTGCCTGTAAGACTATAATGGACGTATAGTATAGAATAAGTGAATTCGTGATGTGGATCTTGAAGGGACCGGCAAGGGCTGAATTCTTGATGAACAAAGACTGATTGGTGGCTGCCAAATGGAGAAAAAATAACACGGTCCAGGACTAGGAGGGGAGAGCTTTTCACGTTAGGAAAGAGAACAAGGGTGCAGCATTAATTTTGAAAATGCAATCTCTAGAAAATCTAGGTTAGCTTAACTTCCTCCTTTTATCTAGGGTTCTTGTTCCTTGATGATTTCAAATTCTGAAGTTGGTTATTTTGATCCCAAGGTTCAGATTAAGATGGAGTTAATTTAAGAAAAGATTGGCTGCACTTACACTTGATCAACCATGGAAGATGAATTAAATTGGGTTAATTTTTTTAGGATTCTGAACAATCCCCTCACGTGAAAACTAAGGCTGAAACAAAACTGAAAATGCAAGAAGAAAAATGAAAAACACAAAGGAAGAATCACACCTCCATAAATTGATTAGCATTCATACAAAAGCTTCACACCTATGCATGGCCAATCTTCCTTGATTCACACAAGGACTATGAGCATCACACTCACAACCTAAGTTTTCAAACCTAGAAAAAAAATTCATAAAAATTCCAAATTTGCCAATTCCATGTTACGTGAGATGTTTTGTGTAACTTGGCTGAACATGTTCCAAGCCATAACCGCCCCACTACCCACCATAAAGCAAACCGCCTATGTCCACTATGCAAAAGGGAAAATGCTGAAAAATTTAAATTACATCAAGGATAACATAAAAATTAAAAGAAAAAGGGGTCTTGGTAAGGTTTGAACACAGGTCATTCAACCCTACACTACCCAAGTCTTGAAAGCTAGACCATTCATGCTAGGCCCTCCGCTATTCATCCTTCCACATGATCAAATGGGTAAGCTTGGTTTGCGTTGGCTCCTTGGTTATTTCTTCTTGGAGTGTGAGAATCAACCTTTGTAATGTGGCTTTGGTCTTCTTTGCTTTGGATCTCGTCATAGGTCCTCCTAGCCCTTGCAGTGAGTTGGTGTTGTCCTCATCATTCCCTCCCTCTTGAGCAGGATTTGTCCTCAAATCTAAGTCTTCGTCACCTGTATCACATAAAGACAAATCAGCCACATTAAAAGTAGAAGACATATTATACTCACCTGGCATCTGGATTCTATAGGCATTATCATTGATTCTCTCCAATACTTGGAAAGGACCATCTCCTTTTGGAAGCAGCTTGGATTTCCTTTGTTCAGGAAACCTCTCCTTCCTCATGTGTACCCACACCCAATCTCCAGGTTGGAAGACCACCTTTCTCCTATCTTTGTTGGCTTGCTTAACATAGCTCTCATTCTTCTTGATGATTTGAGCTTTGACCCTCTCATGCAGCTCCCTCACAAAATCTGCTTTAGCCTGTCCTTCAGTATGCTTAAACACAGAAATGTTAGGCACAGGTAATAAATCAAGTGGAGATAAAGGATTAAACCCATAGACAACCTCAAATGGAGAACAATTAGTGGTGGAATGGACAGCGCGATTATAAGCAAACTCAATATGGGGTAAGCAAGCCTCCCACCGTTTTAGGTTTTGCTTTAAAACTGCTCTAAGCATAGCACCTAGTGTCCTATTGACCACTTCAGTTTGACCATCAGTTTGGGGGTGACAAGTGGTAGAAAACAACAACTTAGTTCCTAATCTTCCCCACAAACTCCTCCAAAAGTGACTCAAAAACTTAGAGTCCCTATCACTTACAATACTCCTAGGCATGCCATGTATCCTAATGATCTCCCTAAAGACTAGTTCAGCTACATGGCTTGCATCACTGACCTTTTTGCATGGAATAAAATGAGCCATCTTAGAAAACCTATCCACCACAACTAGTATAGCATCTCGGCCAGCACTTGACTTGGGCAAACCAAGCACAAAATCCATGGACAAATCTACCCAAGGGTGTTCAGGAACAGGTAGGGGAGTGTATAAACCTTGGGGGAGTACTTTAGACTTAGCTTGTTTACACTCAATGCATGACTCACAATGCTTGGCTACATCCTTTTTCATGTTAACCCAATAGAAATGTTCATGCAAGATATCATAAGTCTTATGCACTCCAAAATGACCCATTAATCCCCCCCTATGTGCTTCCCTCACTAAAAGCTCTCTAATGGAAGATTGGGGAATACATAACCTATTCTCTCTAAACAAGAACCCATCAAACCTATAATACTCATCCTTAGGCACCTTTTCACATTCCCTATACTTCTGGCCGAACTCACTATCCTCTTCATACAGCCCCTTTAGAACTTCTAACCCAAGCAATTTGGTCTCTACCATAGAAATAAGGGCATACCTCCTAGACAAGGCATCGACAACTACATTCCCCTTCCCTTTCTTGTAGTTAATGACATATGGGAATTGTTCTAGGAACTCAACCCACTTGGCATGTCTCTTATTAAGTTTTCCTTGCCCCTTAAGATACTTAAGAGACTCATGGTCACTATGGATAACAAACTCCTTGGGGAAAAGGTAGTGCTGCCAAGTTTTGAGGGTCCTCACTAAGGCATAGAGTTCTTTGTCATAGGTAGAGTAATTCAAGGCTGCGCCACTTAGTTTTTCACTAAAGTAAGCTATGGGATGGCCTTCTTGGAGCAAAACAGCCCCTATACCTATGCCCGAGGCATCACATTCTATCTCAAAAGAGTTGGAAAAATTGGGCAATGCTAGAATAGGTGCACTAACTAGTCTTTGCTTAAGGGTTTGGAAAGCTTTCTCTTGTTTTTCCCCCACTTAAAGCTCACATTCTTCTTCACTAACTCATTTAGTGGGGTTGCCAAGGTGCTAAAATCCCTCACAAAACGCCTATAAAAACTAGCTAGGCCATGAAAGCTCCTAATCTCACTCACAGTCTTTGGTGTTGGCCATTCTTGGATGGCCTTCACTTTTTCTTGGTCTACCTCTACCCCTTTAGAACTCACTACAAAGCCTAAAAACACCACATGATCTTGGCAAAACGTGCATTTTTCAAGATTGGCATACAATTGCTCTCGCCTCAAAGTAGATAACACAGAATGCAAATGATGAACATGCAAGTCTAAATCAGCACTATACACAAGTATGTCATCAAAATACACTACCACAAAGTGTCCTATAAATTCTTTAAGAACATGATTCATCAACCTCATGAATGTACTTGGTGAATTAGTTAATCCAAAAGGCATAACCAGCCACTCATACAAGCCAAATTTGGTTTTAAAAGCAGTTTTCCATTCATCCCCTTCTCTAATCCTAATTTGGTTGTATCCACTTTTTAAATCAATTTTGGAAAAGAACTTTGCACCATGCAATTCATCAAGTAAATCATCAAGCCTAGGAATGGGATGCCTATACTTAATAGTAATGCTATTCACACTCCTACAGTCACTACACATGCGCCACGATCCATCTTTCTTAGGCACTAAAATTACAGGCACAACACAAGGAGAGATAGAATCTCTTACCCAACCTTTATCTAAGAGAGCTTCCACTTGCCTTTGTATTTCCTTGGTCTCCTCAGGGTTGCTCCTATAGGCTGGCCGGTTTGGAATGGTGGCTCCAGGTATCAGATCCACCTGATGTTCTATCCCTCTCAAAGGTGGCAATCCACTGGGTAGGTCTGAAGGAAAAACATCCTTGAATTCCTGCAAAAGAGAAGAAATAGGAGAAGGCAAAGAAGAAAAACAAATGGGATTAGTATTAAGAATAGGCTTGCAAACCAGCACGTAGAGTGGCTGCCTTGCAAGCAACACTTTCCTCACTTCTTTTTCTTTTGCTATCTCTCTCTCATTCTTTTTCCTCTCTTTTTCACTCTTTTCTCTTCCTTTTATTTTTCCCCTCTTTTCTTTACTCTCCTTTATCTCTTTCTCCTCTTTCAAGCTCTCGGTCACACTCAATCCCTCACTCTCATGATCTTTTTTTTCTCTCATAATTTTCTCTCTCAATCTCAACTGATCATGACACACCTCCTGTGGGCTTAAAGGTTTAAGTACCACCTTCTTTCCTTGATGAGTGAATGATATTTTGTTGGAGAAACCATCATGGATAGTCTTGTGGTCATGCTGCCACGGCCTCCCCAACAACAAATGACATGCCTCCATAGGCACCACATCACACAAGATCACATCCGAATAGGTTCCAATGACTATAGGCACCTCCACCTGCTGCCTCACCCTTATTTCTCCATCATCACTTAGCCATTGTAACCTATAAGGTCTAGGGTGGGGTTTGGTAGGGAGATTCAACTTGGATACCATCCTAGTACTTGCCATATTAGCACAACTCCCACTATCCACAATCACCATGCAAAGTTGTCCATATACAGCACACCTAGTGTGGAAAATGTTGTCCCTTTGGCTTTGGTCTAAGGGTTCTATATGGGATCCTAACAACCTCCTAACCATTAACAATCCCCCCTCGTTCACTTCTGGTTCTACACCCTCTCCCTCCTCACTCTCATACTCCTCAGGTATATCAGACTCACTAGACAATTCACCATCCTCCCTTATCACTACTGTCCTCTTTGTAGGGCATTCATAAGCATAATGCCGCTTACCTTGGCACTTGAAGCATGTAATATCCCTATTCCTCTTAGGGATTGGTTCCTTCCCCTTAGAAGCATTATGATCAGCCTCCTTAGTGGCCTTAACATCCAAGGCCGAGCTACCTGCTGCTTTGGCTGAATAGGGTACTGCCCCAAAGCCCTCCCTCTTGGATTTATCCTTCCACCCAGATGTGGGAGTAGGGGCAATTCTCCTTGTAGCTCCCTTCCTTTTTAGTTGCCTTTCTACTTGAAGGGCCTTATGCACAAGGTCATCCATCTCAATGAATTCCTGCAACTCCACAACATCACGAATATCAGTAGATAAACCAGCTAAAAATCTAGCCATAGTTACCTCAGGATCCTCTTCTAGATTGGCTCGGAGCATCAGCATCTCCATCTCCTTGTGGTATTCCTCCACACTCCGACTCCCTTGAGTGAGTCTTTGAAGTTTAAACTTCAAATCTCTCTCATAGGAGGCAGGCACATACCTCTTCCTCATCAATCTCCTCAAGTCTGCCCAAGTACTCACTGGTGGCTCTCCATCTCTTTGCCTCTCCCTCTGAATTTTATGCCACCATACCAAGGCATAGTGTGAGAACTCAGCGGCTGCCAATCTCACCTTTTGCCCCTCCTCAAACTCTCCACAAGCATATACATTTTCTAACTTAAGCTCCCAACTCAAATATGCCTCCGGATCATTTTTGCCTGCAAAAGAAGGAATGTTTAGTTTTATCCCTTGAAGGGGATTGCTCCACTGCTCCCTAGTTCTCTTATCTTCTTCACGTCTTGGCATCCTTCCTCCATGCCTCCTTGGACTTCTCCTTTCATTCTCTAACTGGTCAATTCTCTCATGTATTTCGTCAGTGGCTTGTCGGAATAGCCTCTCAAGATGTTGAGTTAGAGCTTGCATTTGAAATGGATTAAGGCCCCCTTGTTCACCCTGTTCTGCCATCACTAAAAACACTTATACAAGGTGAAAAACAATTATAACAACTGCTGTTTGGAACTCACAAATAATTTCTCTCAAGTGTTTCACTTAAATTTTGGCTTTTTCTAGTAATGTAATTTTCACTCTAGCCTTTTACCACTCTTGATGCTATTTAATCCTTGAGAGTCACAAGTATAGTTCAGCCACACACAAATGTTCTACCTAATGCAAAATACTAATAATGGCAAATAGAGATTTGATCCTATCACTAGAGGCCAACAAAAAACAAGACACCAAAAAGGACACACAAACAGTACTAGAATTAAACTACAAACAAAGACAAAAACATACAAGACTAAAGCACTTAGGATACGTTTTTTTGGAACACTATGGCAGCAAGCAAGAACACGAATTGCAGCAAGCATGGACAGACAAACAATTATAAATTGAGATACTCAAATTCAGAAATCAAATTAAAAGGCTAAAACACACAAACTAGACAAGAATTTGACAAGAAACAATAAAGAAAAACAAAACAAGAACTCACCTAGACACTAACAAGAAGGTCACGGTTTTGAGACTCAACATGGCAGCAATCAAATTCAAATTTTGCAAGATTGGACAGCAAAACAACATCAATTTAGGTCATACATATTCAGATTTCAATTCTGGAATTTTTTTGGAAAATTAGGGTGTGCAATTTGGGGAAAATTTTTCTAGCCACCATAACATGAAATTAATGCTTGGTTTCTTTTCTTTCACAACCCCAACCCTCAATTTAGATGTTCAGAAATTGAAAAATAACCTAGAGGCAAAGGAATTTCGAATTACCTTTTTGGGTGCTGTCCAACAAATTTCAAGCCCTTGACTCCAAGAGCTTTGATACCAAATGATGTGGATCTTGAAGGGACCGGCAAGGGCTGAATTCTTGATGAACAAAGACTGATTGGTGGCTGCCAAATGGAGAAAAAATAACACGGTCCAGGACTAGGAGGGGAGAGCTTTTCACGTTAGGAAAGAGAACAAGGGTGCAGCATTAATTTTGAAAATGCAATCCCTAGAAAATCTAGGTTAGCTTAACTTCCTCCTTTTATCTAGGGTTCTTGTTCCTTGATGATTTCAAATTCTGAAGTTGGTTATTTTGATCCCAAGGTTCAGATTAAGATGGAGTTAATTTAAGAAAAGATTGGCTGCACTTACACTTGATCAACCATGGAAGATGAATTAAATTGGGTTAATTTTTTTAGGATTCTAAATAATCCCCTCACGTGAAAACTAAGGCTGAAACAAAACTGAAAATGCAAGAAGAAAAATGAAAAACACAAAGGAAGAATCACACCTCTATAAATTGATTAGCATTCATACAAAAGCTTCACACCTATGCATGGCCAATCTTCCTTGATTCACACAAGGACTATAAGCATCACACTCACAACCTAAGTTTTCAAACCTAGAAAAAAAATTCATAAAAATTCCAAATCTGCCAATTCCATGTTACGTGAGATGTTTTGTGTAACTTGGCTGAACATGTTCCAAGCCATAACCGCCCCACTACCCACCATAAAGCAAACCGCCTATGTCCACTACGCAAAAGGGAAAATGCTGAAAAATTTAAATTACATCAAGGATAACATAAAAATTAAAAGAAAAAGGCGTCTTGGTAAGGTTTGAACACAGGTCATTCAACCCTACACTACCCAAGTCTTGAAAGCTAGACCATTCATGCTAGGCCTTCCGTTATTCATCCTTCCACATGATCGAATAGGTAAGCTTGGTTTGCGTTGGCTCCTTGGTTATTTCTTCTTGGAGTGTGAGAATCAACCTTTGTAATGTGGCTTTGGTCTTCTTTGCTTTGGATCTCGTCATAGGTCCTCCTAGCCCTTGCAGTGAGTTGGTGTTGTCCTCATCAATTCGTAACTTAAAAAATATGTATTGAAGATTTGAATGAATACGATTGACTTACTTTTGGGTGCACCCATGCAACTTTTCTTCCGTTGGACTTGTTTCCAATCAGTAGATTGTATCCAACCACCGCCCTACGTCAAACAAAACACAAGCTAAGTTAGAATCGTATAGTTCTAAAAATGATGTAATCGAATTTGTACTTATTTTTTAGGGATTAACTTACCGGTCTATTATATCTTTCAGGTCTTGTGGAACTGTCTGATGCAAACTATCAAAATGCAGAGCAAGATAGTCCTTCGGACAGATCACCACAAGCGTCCAGTGAGCCCTGCAGTTACCAGTGATAAGTGAGACTTCAAAATGCAAAAATTCATGACAATAATTATGGAATAGAATATTACCCTTTATGATAGGGGCCCATGTATACAGGCTTCCCAGACTCAAACATCCAATTCTGGATGTATGCCTGGGTGGCCTGCGGGGTGTTTCCTTGCTTCTGTATGAGCGAGGGCTCTAAGAAACCATCAGTTCCTTGGAAACCCAAGTCCACACAGAGTTTTGCCAGAAACCTAAACAAGTTAAGACATGGTTAGTGACAAATAACTTGTATAATGAAAAAATTGGACAAAAAATGATATACTTACAGCTCCCACAACTGAATGATGGAGGCGTTCAGCATCGACGTCCCCGAAATAATGTCACACATGTCAGAATGTGTGACGTAAAGTGGAAGATCACTTGGACGGCCGAACACTAGTGGCCGCCATGGGACTTGAACAGTGTCCTCTCCTTGCTCATACCCGATGCGCCATAGCATCCGGATGGGATCCTTGGCCGGGTCTGGCTTCTTCAATGTCTGTTCCTGTTGAACAATTGACAACCATCACATTTTGTACCATAATTGACAATATAACAAAATTAGTTAGTGTTTAGGGTTTTTACCTGTCCAGGGGCAATCACCAGAAGTCTATCGGGCCACATCAGAAAGTGGCCCACCGCCTGACCGACAGTCTTCACCTCCGGAGTTGCCACTGGCACAGCAGCATCCTCCTCGAGGACGAGCACAACAGAGACCCTGGACATACCATCAGGTAATGTCTGATGGTGAACCACAGGGCCTAAGTTGTACACCATACCAGTGGCAACTGGCTCTTCTGACCCATCAACGAACAGGTCACATTGACGGGTGTCTGGTGGCTCGACCCCATCATCGTCAGGGTTAGCCGCAGCGCACGACCCCTTAGTGCTAACCTTCCGTATCTACATATTTACACATCAAGCAGAAGTTATTCAACAATGAAATAAAGTGATTACAAATAATAAAACTGAGGAAATTAAATAAAGAATCTAACCTGTGGGTCGCTAGCGGGTGCAGTAGTCTCCTGGTGGTGGCTGAGTGAGGCCTTCATCTCCTCCCTGAATCGAGCCATCTCCTGGTGGAGCCTAGATATCTCCTCCTGGTACTCAGCCTTCACAACAGCCACCTTCTGCTCCATCATTTTCTCAAGGGAGGGGGCTGGGTCGGGAGCACTGTAATAGGAGCGGAGGCCTGTGAAATGTGAATGATTAGCCCATAATTGTTTAACAGATAACAAAATGAAAGCATAGAGTTATGAAACCAACAGCACGCACTTTTCCTGGGTGCTCTGGCCTGCCGATGGCGGTAGTCAAAATATCCTTCCGTCCATGGGCTACGAAAGACCCTTGGGTTGATTGCTCAACCAAGGAATCCTGAAACCAAACAAGTTAGTATTCACTTCCTTCACATAAACCAAAAAACAGACACTGATACAAAGGGGAATACTTACTATCCGTAAGGCAACCTCCTGAGCTTGTGCGGAAGTGTATTCCCCACTCTTCTTGATCCTAGCCCGCTTCCATTTGTCGTGGCGTGTAGGTGGGGAAGGGGGATCCACAATACCAGTGTCAGTCTGACACTGACTCAGCCTCTCCTGTGCCAGCCGCTCCTCCAACCTACGGTAACCCCCACGTGACAGTGTGTGTGGGCAGTCATTTAGCTTCCTAGTCTCCTGGGCTTTCTTTCTGGTCTCCTACAACAAGAAAAAAAAAATTCAGAGTTAGCCGTTTAAATTATACATAATTTAATCATCTAAAAACCAATGTACCTGACACTTGGCAGAGTGTCTAGATGCAACAAAAGCATCCCAGGTCTCCTGATCGATGAATGGATATTTCTCTCCAGGGAACTTTCCTTAGTCGTCCCCGAATACATACCTACAATTCAGGTACATTTAAACTAAGGATTGGTACAATTTGGTGAAGCGTTGATTAAGAATTTAAAGTTCAATATACCTCGTGGTGAGTATGGATTTGAACGACCTCCATCGCTCAACCATAATATCGAGGACCTTCCTCCTTGCTATGTCAGAAGATAGTATATCAAAAGAATCCTACATGAAAGGAGTTAGTCCATAAAGGAGTCCTTAGTAAGAGTTACATGAAATAATACACTAAAATAAAACTTAAATTATATCTAAGTTACCAGAACATCACTCCATAGCTGGTTCTTCACCACCTCCTCGACATTATCCCAGTCGGGGATAATGATGGACACCTTCGACCGAGCCACAACCCCCAAATAACTGCTAAACTTCGTGGCATTCGGTCCACTAAATCTACCGGTGTTGACATCCATGTCAACAAGTAGCCTCTCTCCCCGGTGACGCCTAAGTGCAACGTCTGGCATCCGGGTAACACCTCTGCTCTTCTGAGCAGAGGAACCACTGGCCTGTGAGTCAGATCTGGATCGTCCATCCTGGTCAGCCATGAGTATCTGTCCAAACAAGGAAACAAAACTGTCAAATATTTAATATAACATTTAAAACAACGAATAACTAATATAACATGTAATTCAATGAATCACTAACAAGATTAATACCCTATTAAGATGAAATATTTTCCCACAAGCCTTCATGGTGGTGATGACGACTGGCAACTACATCATCTATGTCATGTTCCACGATAGATGTTGGAATACGTGTTGTAGTTAATGGAATTTCCACAATATCAAGATTAGGGTCTCCAATGTTTCTATCTTGGATAACAATTGACTACCGTTTGTCAGCTGGGTCAGCAACATAAAAAACTTGCTTCACCTGCGTTGCCATTATGAATGGTTTGTCCTTATGCCCTATCTTGTTGAGGTCTACCAACGTAACTCCTAAATCATCAGTTTTGACATCGTTCTTATTGTCAACCCATTTGCATTTAAACACAGGAACGGTGAAGGGACCGTAATCAACTTCCCATATATCTTCAATCACACCAAAGTAGCATGACTCGGCCATCACAGGGTTGTTGTCCTTTGAAGTTGAAAAATGCATTGACTGAGCCACAACCATCACTCCACTGTTTTGATTTGTACTCTTTTCATCTTGTGTCTTTGTATAAAATGAATAGTTGTTTATGTCATACCCACAAAAGGTGAGGATATCAAAGTTCGGGCCCTGTGCTAGTCGATGTAATGTTGAGGATGCAGATGCATCTTTCAGGATGGTCTTTTGGAACCACTGCATGAAACTCTTGTTGTGTTCATTCAACAACCACTTTTCAGTCATTTTAGGGTTGGTTTTCTTGACTAGCTCCTTGTGTGTGGCTAGATACAGTTGCACGTCGTCCGTGTTGTTTAAAATATACAAGTGTGCTTGAAGGACATCAGCACGTGGCATGCTCTTCATTTTTTTTCCAATCGTTCCTTTCCCATCCAATCTCCCTTCATGACGAGTCGTTGGAATACCAATGCTTGCAGCATGTGACATGTATTCAGTGCAAAACTCAATTGCTTCCTCTGCAATATATCTTTCCACAATTGAAGCTTTGGGACGACGTTGGTTCTTCATATACCCTTTCAATATCTTCATATATCGCTCAACGGGATACATCCACCGTAAGAACACTGGACCACACCAACGGACCTCTCTCACCAAATGGATGATTAAGTGGACCATTATGTCAAAAAAAAAGGGCGGGAAATACATTTCAAGTTGACATAATATAAGTGATGCTTCCTGTTCCAACACATCCAATTCGCCAGGCACGATTACCTTGCAACATATGGCATTGAAAAACATACACAACCTTGTTATGACATTTCTCACATTTTTAGGAAGAATGTCACGAATGGCGATAGGCAGAAACTGCTGCATCAACATGTGACAATCGTGAGACTTCAACCCAACTAACTTCAAATCTTTCATGGAAACACAAGAGTTGATGTTGGAGCCATAACCAGACGGAACTTTCACACTTCGTAACGATTCATACAGACTTTGCTTTTCTTTTCTGGATAACGTATGACATGCTGGAGGCAAATATGTTCTTTTGCCCTTTGATTGTGGATGCAAATCCTGACGTATACCCATCAACTCTAAGTCCATACGCGAGTTTAGGCCATCCTTAGTCTTCCCAGGTATGTTTAAGAGTGTACCAACTAAACTGTCATACACATTCTTCTCCACATGCATTACATCAATGCAGTGTCTTACATCAAGCTCCCTCCAATACGGCAGGTCAAAAAACACTGACCTTTTCTTCCAGTTGTTTTGTGTCGGGTGCTATTTTTCACACTTAATAAATTGCACGTTGACGTCTTTCACCTTTTCATATGCCTGGCGACCAGATAGTGGTGGAGGAGCCATTTCAAAATCTTGGGCACCGTTAAACGACTTCTTCAACCTCCGAAACGGATGATTCGCTTTAAGAAACCTTCGATGTCGAAGATAAACATTTTTCCTACCATGATGCAACCGCACAGAACTAGTCCCCTCCTCACATACTGGACAAGCTTTATGACCCTTCACGCTGTACCCGGATAAGTTACCATACGCTGGAAAGTCATTGATCGTGCAAAATAGCATGGCACGCAATTTGAATGATTGCCCAGTAAACCCATCAAACACTTCAACCCTGTCTTCCCACAATCTTTTGAGGTCTTCAACCAATGGAGTTAAATATACATCAATGTCGTTCCCCAGTTGTCGTGGACCAGAAATTATCATTGATAACATCACATATTTTTGCTTCATGCACAACCATGGCAGCAAGTTGTAAACAAACAACAAAACAGGCCACGAACTATGGTTTGTGCTCAGGTTCCCAAACGGGTTCATGCCGTCTGTGGCTAGTGCAAGCCTAACATTTCTTGGTTCATGGGCAAATTCCAGAAAAATCGTATCCATTTTCTTCTATTACGATCCATCAGCCGGATGCCTAAGTAGTCCATCAACAACCCTCTCAATAGCATGCCATCTCATAAGTTTTGCATCATCTGCATTGGCAAACAGACGCTTTAGTCTTGGAACTATAGGTAGATACCACAACACCTTTGCAGGAGACCCTTTAGTGCATACCTCATCAGAATCTGCCTCTTTCTTCTTATACCGTGACACCCCACAGCTAGGACATCGATGCAGCATTTCTAACTCACCTCGAAATAATACACAATCATTTGGGCATGCATGTATTTTCTCATACTCTAAACCCATAGGACACAACACCTTTTTGGCCTTATAGTTACGATTCGGCAAGGTGTTTCCAGCTGGGAGCATTTCTTTCAACAACTTCAGTAAGTCAGTGAAACTTTTATCCGTCCACCCGTTTATGGCCTTCAAATTAAACAATCACAAAACTGCTGATAACCTCGTGAAATTGACGCAGTTTAGATACAACGGCTGCTCATAGTCCTCACACAGAGTCGTATATACATGAGCTTTCTTAAAACCTTCTACCCCCACATCACGGATCATATCCTCGAGTCGGTCATCCATGTCGACATCGGTGTCATGCATCGAGCTTCGATTTTCAGTTTGAGAGCTGTTACTTGGCACCACCACATCTTCACCATGCCATATCCAACGCGTATAACTACGCAGAAAACCGTCACACAGTAGATGCTCTCGCACCTCTTCCAAGTCTACCCGACGCAGGTTCAAGCATCTCACACAAGGGCAAAAATACTTTTCGTTCACCTCCACTGCATTCCTCGCTACGAATTCTATAAATGATTCAACTCCCCCCTCGTACTCTAGACTTAGGCGTGATGCATTTATCCAACTCTGATCCATGCCAACTGTTTACAAGGTGCTATGATCAACCTCACTTTTTCTTCAAAGGTGGTGGTCCTATACCCATTCAGGATGACAATTGTTTTTATACGTCATTCATATATACAGGTTATGAGTTATTCTAAAATTTGATGAAATTTCGGCAGCATTTCGCATTGGTCTCTAAGTACACAAAATGAGAGTGGTCAAATCAAAGTCAACCACAACCAAATATGCACCCAGAGAACAACACAAAATGCAAGTTACCAAAAGTTTATCAAATTTTAAGATAACTCCTAACTTGTACATACTAACAATGACGTATAAAAAATAATTGTTCATCCTAAACTGTCCAAATGGACAATTCAAGATTCAACACAAACGATAACATTAATTAATTTAATGACCATTTGTGTCGAATCTCAAACGGGGAACTACGGTTCACTCATATGCACAACAACTTTCATACTAGTTAACTAGTTAACTAGTATGAGCCTACAAGTCTATAAGATTGAAAACCACATACATACAATAGACAGAAATAACATTATATACGAGCAACCAACAAGCAATAACATTATATAAGTGAAATGTAACTTTTGATTACAGCAGCAATAACATTACTATATAGAGGCAAGATTACAACAAACTTGTCCCTCAAATATTAATCAATTGTACAGATTATTTAATAGTTTCAAGTAGTTATTTCTAGAGTAAGGCTTTACATCTATATGTGTTTGATGATTTTCTTTTCTAATGTTTAATTCTAATCCAATAGTATTTATTTATTTTTTTATGTAGGACTGAACTCACCATTTTTTTTAAATCTGAAGGGGATACAAAGATTATTCAGTAGTTTGTTTCCCTATACACTAAGGTCATTTATTTCTAATTTGATAGCCTAAAGCTTCTTATTCTATTCATCCTTTACTTGGTTTCCATAAAGACCATTGAATGTAAGTTTGAAGGAAATCAAGTCTTCAAAAAACATTAATCTTACCTAAACTAAGTTGAACACTTTTCAGGTCCCATATAACTAATGTCACAGGCAATGAAAACACAATGACATTGAAAGAAATGAAAATAGAGACACAGGCAATGACACAGGAAATGACACAAGTAATGACACAGGAAATGAAAAAAATGAAAAAAATTAAGCACAACAATGAAAATAGAGGCAATGACACAGGCAATAAGCAGAGACAGAGTTCAGCTTCAACAATGAAAACATAAACTCAGAGACCTATATTCGTTCATGTTCGACTACACACAAACAGAGAGACAAGCTTTCCAAACAATGGTGATAAAGCATAACAACGAAGCAGGGCTAAAAAGTGAATGAAAGAAGAAGGGCAAGGGAGCACTTACCAGACAATGGTGAACGAAGAAGAAGAAGGGCACGCGAAAGAAGAAAGAAGTGAATAGAGAAGCCTACAAACAGCAAAGAGGAGGACGGCGAAGAAGACGACAACCAACGCGAAGGAAGAAGAGAAAGTGAAAAAAGGATGAAAGGCGCGGCTTTTGAAGTTTCAGAAAGGAAGTATATTCACGGTTCCCCTTGAAACCGTGAATATATTACACATATATTCACGGTTGAACAAACAACTGTGGATAAATGTTAACTATTTATCCACGGTTACGAGCCCAACCGTGGATAAATATTAAATCTATAATCACAGTTATAAAAACAACCGTGGACATACAGTACCCAGTGTTTAAACCCTAAAACCTGAACTATATATCCACGGTTGGAAATACAACTGTGAATATAGACGTCAATATATATCCACGGTTAACATCATAACCCTGATCATACCCATGAATATATATTCACAGTTGTGCGCACAACCGTTGATATATATTTCAGGTACTATATATCCACGGTTGACTCCTCAACCGTGAATATATATTGATGGGTACGTTCACGGTTATGATGTTAACCGTGGATATATAGTTTTCCCTGATTATATCGTTCACCTTATAATTTCAAAAATGTCACCGCGTATGTTTTTATCACTGATCCACTTATACCCGTGAATATATCCCGTTGTTATATCCAATTTTTGCACTAGTGTAATTTGATACCCAACCATAAAACCAATAATTTAGCTCAACATGGAAGTAATAATTTTATGTTTGCTTTGTGCTAACTCTATTTGCTTATTTGTAAGTGGAAACAAGTTTGTATAAAAACATGCTTGCATCTATTTTACACTACTCGAAAGTGCTTTGAAAAATATAATAATTGTTCTTTAAATCATATGGAGTGGTTGTGAAAAATAGTAACTTCACATTCTAAAATTAGTAACTTCACATTCTAGGCTTATTTAGTCAAAATAGGCATGAAAAAATCATTTGAAATTAAGTTTCTTTTAGGAAAAACTTTAGAACATGAAAAACAAGTTAAGGTCTTGTTTAGATACAAATGCATATGAATAAATTTTGACTCAATCAGACCAAATATGTCAAACAAACATACAAATGGATTAAAATAAGTTAATTTCATTCATATTCATCATATTGTTGAAAAGACACATTCACACAATGCAACACAAAATGTTTAGCTTAGAGCCACTATGAAATGCATACAAGTCATTCTTATTTTATGACTAGATCCTATTCAATTCAAGCATACGGGAACCTGTTCTAATTTATATTTAATTCACTTCTCTTATTTTTCTCCAACGTGCAATTCCTTATCACTTTCATATATTTTTCTTAACACAAAATGTGATAATGTAACATGAAAAGGTTTTTTTTTCTTATTCTTCAAAGTGGCGGTAAAAAAATACGGGGAATAAATGTCAGGAAATAAGATAACAAGTGTTCAAACCAGTGTTATTAAAACCGGACCGGTGATCGAACCGGTCTAGGTACTGGGTCAATGGGTTAATGGTCGAACCGGTTGATTCATTGGTTGAACCGGTTGACTTAGTTTATTTAAAAAATAAAAAATAAAAAATACTATATATATATATATTTTAAGTTTTAAGTATTTCATACTCCAAATGAAAATACCTAATGAAAGCAAAGTACCAAATTTCATAAAATAATTTTATTCTCCCAAATTAATCACATTTTTAAAATATAGATACATAGATATATTCATTCAATTGAATAATAAAGAGGCGATTTGTAGTTTGACGTTATTTGCTGGAGAAATGAGAAAAGAAAAGTTTACTTTGCTCTGCTGAATCCTAATTGCCTTTCGTGAAATAAGTTGATAATATAAAAAGAAATACAAAAGAAAGATTAAAAATTGATAAAAAGAAAGAAAGTTAAAGTGCACCTGCTGTAACACGTGAAATAGGCATTGATTTTTCAATTTTTTAATTAAGCATTGCGAATTGCACAAACAATCATTTATATGCTATATAAATAAAAAATTAAAAATTAAAAATTTATTAGACCGGTTCAACCACCGGGTCACCGGTTTTTTAGAAAACCGGCCAGTTCAACCCGGGTCACACCGGGTCAACTACATTTCCGATCTGATTGAGGGTTCGGACCGGTTGGGTCACCGGTTACCGGTCCGACCGGTCCGACCGGCCGGTCCGAACCGGTTTTTTTAACACTGATTCAAACCTACATTAAAATATGATTATCATTTTTAACCTGGACCACACAATATGAAAAGGAAATATTATTATTTTTATGTTCAACAAAAATAATATAAGTTCATACAAATAAACTAATGGGACTACCTCGATCAGAAAAGGATAAAAAAATTTAATTGAAGTCTTAATTTTACGTGATTAAATATATCTCAACTAGAATATATATTGTATCTCAATGTGGTTACTTTTTATTTCTTTAAAAAAAAGACACATGGAGCGGCTCTTCCACTAACCACATATCATGGCCCTAGGACAAACAACAATAATATAGTTGAAATGGATTGCAAGGACAAAATGATCACAAAGATTGTAAAATCTGTAGAACTGATCTATTACGCGGATCGATATGTACAGTTTAATGTATTCATTAATGTTGAACTCCTAAAGCTGAACAATATCCGTTGTTAAATTGGAGGGTACCTGTTCCAGGTAATGAGATAGACATGAAAGATAATCTAAGGTTCTGGGCTCAGACAGTTGCATCCATTGTAAGATAACAAATAAGTGATGGATAAGTTTCCTTTTCCGGTGAATGTTGTATGAAAATTCGTTGTTTTGCTTTTGGAAAGTCCTTAGTTGTATATATTTGATTCTATCTATCGTCATAGGTGTACATTTTCTAAGTTTTACTTTGTACCTAGATTTTTCTACCCCTTTTACCTATTTTCTCTTGGTGTAGTTCTATATCAATCTCAGCAAAATGGAAAGAAAGTACACCTGAACAGAAGGATAATAAGTCTTGAATCTTAATAATTGTTTTAGTATTGATCTATTTTAGTATCTTGTTTGGATCAGAATTTTTCCTGTAAAGAATTTGATTTGTTTACTCCAAGTGGATTAACACACTCTTTCCTATTCAATTACTTGTTTTCTCTTTCTTAGATAATTGAACAATTCAATAAACTGAACATTAGGCGATTCGTGATGTGGTTGACACAGGTTCATACCAACCCAAATTATTCCCTAATTATTCCTGCTAAGTTTAAAAATTAAACAGAAATTAATTATTCCTATTAATTTTAAAAATTAATGAACCAGGTCACAGAAAGGAATGAGCCTGAGTTCAGAAATTAAAATCTCAGCTAATTATTCCCTAATTTTAAAAATGCATGGGTTGTCTTATGACTTGCCACAAACAAATGTCTGCTAAATAAATTGTAACAGCATATGAACAACATTAGAACCACACAAATTTCCACAAACAAACAAAGATTGAATCAACATAATCATATGAACAGCATTAGAATCAACAGAATGAACCAGTCAAAGAATGAACTAGACCAACAAAAGCAGAAGAGAATGAACCTGGGCGTATTGCAAATTTGTTATATTCAGTTGGCGTGACCGAAGGGTGAGCTGAACCAGCTGAACACCAACGTTTCAATGACGATGTCGTGGACAGCGGAGGAAGAGTGGTGAGCCTAGGAGGACTGAACCAAACGAAGAGTGGTGAGGTTCAGGGAGTCGTGAGAGAGAGCGGGGTAGAGGTTAAAGGACGACAATGTAGGGCAGAGACAATGTCAGAGGAAGGAAGGGAGGGAGGAGACAGGTGGAGGAAGTCACAGGAAGGGATGGAGGGAAGGAGGGAGTCGGGGGGACTCGGAGGGAACAGAGGGGGGAAGGATTGAGAGTTAGGGCAAATGATTATGGGAGAGGCGCGATTCGAGTATGATTAAACCTTAGCGACGGTCTCCCACCATCGCTAACAACGTCACTAAACCGTAAAACTGGAATATAAAACGACGGAAGAACATCCACAGTCGCTAATATCCACATTAGCTAAATCAGATAGCGACGGTTCAACCAATTCGTCCCTAATCCCCTAAATATTAGCGACGGTGTCACCCCACCGTCACTACCTTCCTTTCTTAAATTTAAGATCATGGAGGGAAGACCAAAAATATTAGCGACAACTAAATACCCGTCGCTAGGACAAAATATAGCAACGCAGTGTCACCGTCGCTAACGTTTTCCTCCAATAAAAAACTCTGGAGGGAAATATTAGCGACGATATTTTAGCTGTCACTACTATTTGGCGCCAACAAAAACCTTGGAGGGAAACCAAAAAAATGAAGGAAGTGAATTCTAGCGACCACACTTGCGACGGTTTTAGTGACGGAGTATTGCAATTTTTAGCGATGGGTTTTTTCTGGTCGCTAACATTTTTTTAGTCCCTTTTTTCCGTGTCGGTTGCTAAATTGGTCGCTAATTAGTGACGGGCTTCAGTGGTCGCTAAGTTGAGGTAGTAGTTTAGGGTTTTTTTAGTGGTGTTGGTCACAATAGCGTCAAACAACTTGAAAAAGTTACTAAAGAATTTTCTCTACTCATTGTTAAACTTAGAAGAAAATGAGTCAAGCTTGTTCAAAGCGTCTTGAATCTCCCCCTATAATGTGGCATCTTTAGTCAAATGTGTAGAAAGGGGTTGCAATTGCAAGAAAGACTCTAAGTCTTTGAATGTAGAAGCAAGAACTATTTGATCCTTGTCAGAAAATGAGTAAGTGCCTAAAAGAAAATGACTCAACAAGGCATAAGAGTCTTTGTCTAAAGCATCCTATTTAATCAAAATATCAACAAATCACGACAAGTCCATTTTTTTATATGTTTAATGAATAAGACTTACAATAGTTCCAGTAGATGGTTCACTTTGGTTCACTTAAAGTCTGCTTAGCACATGAACTAGCCCGCAACCTGGAAGAAGACCTTTGCGGCATGGTTCTCAATTTCTTATTTCTGACACTAAGTCTAGGGATTTCCTAGCCAGCAAACAAAGAGAGATTAAAATCGAAAAGGTTACAAAACAAAGAATTGACATAAGAGGGTGTAAGCACACTAATTTTAAAAAGGTTGAAAAGGCATGTTTTGTGCAAGCACTAACAGTGTGAGAGTGGGCACTTTCTCACTTAAGGTTTCAGAATCCATCTCATGGTGCCTTCGAATTGTAAAATATAATTGGAAGAGCATGTTCATAATCAAGTCTATTGAGATACATGATCATAAGAGTTTTTGTCATTCCATACCTAAGAATTTTAACGTGAATTTTTTGTAGTTCCATGCCTCATATTGATTCTTATGTGTGTGTCTATATATATATATATATATATATATATATATATATATATATATATATATATATATCATAATACTAATAAACGTTATTTAGAATAAAAAAGAATATCAAGTCTTTTTATAAGAAAAAATCATACAAAAGAATTGCAATCATAAAAGAGAGGGAAAAAAATAAGAGAAATAAGAAGCACTTTTAAAACAAAACTCTCTTTTTTATATCGAAATAATGTAATTTCTCAATTATATATATATATATATATTATGAAAAAGACTTTCTTATGTAAGAGTGAGAGGATTAAATTTGAACCATTAGATATTATCATGGATAGTCAATATTATAGAATATATCAATTATGTGAGTTTTATAAAAAATCATGTAACTTTTTAAGTAATTATATGACTTTAAAAAGTTTTTAATCATATATGTATATGTATGGTTATACGAGATAAACTTATTCTCACTTTCACCTTTCACCTAAGAGAATTTTTCTCGTAAAATTTTTCCCCATATATATATATATATATATATATATATATATATATATATATATATATATATATATATATATATATATATATATATATATATAATACCAAGTATGTTGATGAATGCAAAGTTAATCAGTACAACTACAATTGGTACGAACTGTAAACTAACCAATAATGATATGGGTGGTAGGATTATATACACGAATGGGAAGAGAGAGAAATCATTATTCAATCAAACTTATGAAACATGATAGTCCAAATTTCTCAAGAGCGGCTAGGAGAGAAATAATTTTCCTATTTTTGGTTTGATTTGGATTCACTAGTATAAGCGTGAGAATAGTTACTTAATTCAAGTTTTATGAGCATATGGGATCTGAATGATTTGTTATTTTGTTCTTGTAATTTATTTTGTGAATAATGATGTAGATTTATGCTAGTAATTTCTTGCGCAACATTTATGCAAAATGCATTAATAATCAGGATAATCGGTTTCTCAATTTGTAAAGTAGAAACTAGGAAATGAACATCTCATTTACTATCTTTATCTTTTATGTACATCAAAGTTCTATTCTCTTGCAACCCTCAAAAATATAATACAAGGGGTAGGGTAGAACAAAGAGAAAACTAAAATTAAAAAACCACATATATATGCATTTGCATCGAGTTTGACATATAACTTAATTATATTAATTACAACCTGTCTATTTCAGTTTGCATGGCTTTGTATTTGGCTTAACATGGCTTGTTTATTATACATTTTAAAGGTCCTGTAAAGCGAGTCATACTGGCTGCGAATTCGCCAGTCTTTGGTTTGATGTCTGTCTTGGGAAGGTTTGTAACTTTTTTTCCAGACTCAGTGAAGAAGGCTCCATTCACAAATAAATCATTTTCTGATCTCCAATTCCAATTCTTCCACACACTTTCAGGTGCGTATGTCCTATGGGTCACCTACATACAGCATACACCGAATCATTGTTTAATTTTTCTTTGTTTCTCAATTTAAACAACATTGAGATATTTATTAGTAGGAGGATAATTAATTGAGAGATCACATACTTCCTTTGCATTTTGGTCTGGAGGAGCAACATATCGGTTGCCCTGGCTGATGAGGGTGGGATTCTGGCTACCTCCTATGGCATACATGAGCCAATGAGTGTAGTCATTATTAACAACATGAAAGAAGCCCCATCTACACCTGGGCATCCTCTGAGTTAATCCTTTTCCAAAATGGTTGAAAGCAACTGTTATTTGCATCACCTTATCACCTGACCAGCTATCACTTGCACCAAATAACATAACCTGAATGTCAATGCCAAAGTAAATTTTAGTCAACACTTGATCATCAAATGCAACATCACACTATTATATCCAATAATTGAAGGAAATAGAAGTGATTACATCATTATGATAAGCAAAATGGCAATTGGAGATGGTAATGGCTGTAGATCCCATGATGGCATCAATAAGGCCATCATCACACCTTGTCATTGAAAGATGATCTAACCAAATATTTGAGGATCCATAGATTGAAATCCCATCACCATCACTCATAGTGCGAATTCCATAGTGACTCACCGAGTCTCTAATGAGGCCACCCTCATTTCTCTTAATGTCATGGATGTGTAGCCCGTGAATGATGACATTTTTCACAAATTGAATTGTGATTTGGGAACCATTGCTAATGTGAACATTGGCACCACGTGCATCTATGGTCTTGTCACTTGTTATCATAAGCTCTCCCTTGAGTTTAATGTTCATGTTTCGTGGAAAAATGATCCACAATGGTTCCTTTTGAATCACTGCATGCCTCAAGGTCCCTGGTTTTGGGGTCACGAGGTCATTGTCAGATGGGTCAGTGATCTCATAAAATCTACCATTTTTGCCTCCCGTGGTGCCGTGTCCAAACCCCATAGCACAATTCGCTAGCTTTTTACGGTTCTTGGCCCAATTTGGGTCACATCTCCAGCATTGATCAATGGGATTGGTTGCCGTGCATGGACCGTTGTATTTTGCTAAGCCTCTTCTTGTGTTGTTGTCTGAGCCTCTGAAAAGCCTATAATTATTTATGATAAATCAATTAATCACTTAACAAATGAATTGAAAATTGTATTTCCAATTAAATCATGTCATGTATATTTGAGTTAAGAAACATGAATATAGCTTTTGAATTCTTAGTATTAAACTTTAGTTACTCATAGAAATCTCATGTTTTTAATGTACATATATATACCTGTGGACCTGCTGATTGAAATCAGAAGCGACTTTCATTGGGTTTTTCTTGTAAGCCTGGTTAGCAGCCTTCCTTGCTTCAAGAGATCGCCTGTGCCATTCTTGATCGAAGTGGCCTATGTTAGCATTAAGGGTAGGGAATAATATTGTAAGATAAAACACATAAAACAAGAGCAAACTAAGCTTGTTATTAGCTTCCATTCTGGCTTCAATATTTCTGATTGGGTGCTATAAGCTGATTATGTTTTAGAATTTATCTTGTATGAATTCTAAATTCTCCTCCCGAACTTTGTGCTAGACCCAATATATACATGGTACTAGAAGATATTCTCGGTGCTATGCATGAACCATCCTAATTGCCAAGAGAAGTGGATATGCGTTCATTTAGCTATATCTTCTCTCTCTCTCTCTCTTGTGTCATCAGCGGCTAGGCTTCAGTAAAATAATCGATGCTTGGTTTGCTATACCCGATGTATGCAAATCCGACCAAAAGACAAGAAGCCCATTTTGTTCAGACTTAAGACCGCGCCTAATATTAAATTACTTGCTATGTAATAGAAACCAGATACGACAAAACCTAATTTTTTATTTAAAAACTAAGAAGATATCATTGTGATTGCACAGGGTAAGTTAGTTATAAAAAATATATTTTTGTTGTAATGCTTAGAATTATATGATATCAATGCTAATAAATATATATTAAAAGTGTTTATTATGATAAAATAAAAATTAAAGTTTATTCCATTGAAATAAATAAAAACTATATGCATATATGATTTAATATATATTTAGGTGTTATTTGAAATATAATTGAATTTGAACGAATATTTTTATAAAGTATTGTATAAATATAAGTCAATTAATATAGCATTTGATATTCAGAAAGTTATTTTGTAGTATTCTTTTAAAAATCATTTTAAAATTTAAAATTTAAAATTTAAATATAAATTTATAATTTATAAAAAAGTAGAGTTTCGTAACAGCTTTTTAGCAATCTTTGAAATTTAAAATGAAAATATCAATTTCAAATATTTATTTTTGCATAAAAGAAATTGGTAAAGTTTTATAGCAGTTTTTTATTTGAAATATAATTGAATTTGAACGAATATTTTTATAAAATATTATATAAATTTAAGTCAATTAATATAGCATTTGATATTCAGAAAGTTATTTTGTAGTATTCTTTTTAAAATCATTTTAAAATTTAAATTTAAAATTTAAATTTAAATATAAATTTATAATTTATAAAAAAGTAGAGTTTTGTAACAGCTTTTTAGCAATCTTTGAAATTTAAAATGGAAAAGATCAATTTAAAATTTAAAATTCAAATGTCAAATATTTATTTTTGCATAAAAGAAATTGGTAAAGTTTTATAGCAGTTTTTTAAACAACTGTTTCAAAATTTTACATAAAAAATAAAATATAAAATATATACTAAAAACTAAGAAGAAATTTAAAATTTTAAATGAAAAATGAAAAATATCTAATAAAAATTTAAAAATAAACTAAAAAACTAAGAAGAAGACATGTGTCATTGAGTGAAATCCTTTTATTAGCTAGGTGATAATAGATTTAATTTGAAATTCAAATATCAAATATCAAATATCAATTTTATATAAAAAGGTAGAGCTATATAGTAGTTTTTTTAACAACTGCTTCAAAATTTTAAATTTAAATTTGAAATAAAATATTAAATAAAAATTAAAGAAAACTAAAAAACTAAGAAGATGACATGTGTCATTAAGTGGAATCATTTTATTAGATAGGTAGTAGATAATAGATTAAAAGGAAGGGGGACCCTTTCTTTTTTGGTTTAAATATATACTTATCTCTACGTTTATTTTAGATCATGATTTAGTCTTAAATTTTTTTTATCTCGATTTGATCCGATACATTTACAAAAGAAATCAAAATTTTTCTCTTCATTAAAAAAACTAATGGAATTAGTGATGTGCCACCTGACATGACATTGATTTATTGATCGACACGTGCTACAATTTGATTGGTTGAAATGTTAACTTGAAAATTAAAAAATTTTAGCCCCTCTAAGATTCAAACACTGACTAAGTTCATGGAGAAAAAGTTGTCTTACTACTAGATCAAAGCACACTTTGATAATAAATAGGAGAATATTTACTTAAAAAGCATACACCCAACTTAATTATACATAATTATTAATTATAATAAATATATTTATTAAATAAACTTTTAATAATATACTTAGTATAAATTATTAAATATTAATTTAAATTTTTATAATATTTTAAATATTAATAATATTCATTGTTAAAAATGTATTATTAAATAAATTATATTATATAATACTAATACATTATTATTAATATAATATTTAAATATATTATTTTATAATATATTTTAAAAGTATTATTAATAAAATATTTTTAAAACCAGATTTTAATTATATATTTAATATTAATAAATTAAATTCATTTTGAACCGGTATCAAATGTGTCTTGAACTCTCTCTCTTTACACTATCTCAGTAGGAGTGCAGTATTATACACACAGGTCCAGTGGGAACACTGCTATTCACGATTTGAGACCGAGGTTTGAGGAACACACCGGGGGTGTACCTGCAAAAGGTGTTCTGATGCTTAAGTCAGTATAGTTATTACGTGTAACATCCCTTGTAATTAAATTAAATTCGTGATTGGCGGAAAAATATTAATAATTATCTCTGAATTAAATTTCTGATTTTCAAAAATTATTATTAATATAAATGCAAACTAAAATAATTAAATATTGTGGAATTAAATGAATTTATTGATTGGTTGATTATAAATTTAAATGAGTTTTGGATAAGAAATGGTAAGTTTAAGAGTCACTAGAAGGTTAAAAGTAAACTTTAAATAGGGATTTAAAAGAAAATGGGAAAAAGGAAGTGGAAAATTACTAAAATGCCCCTAGGGACAAAATGAAAACACCTTCTTCTCTCCCTCAAAATTCACATGTGCATCTTCTCTCTTCCTCCTCCCTCCATTGCCGCAAGCTATTGGCTTCAATTGGGGGACCATTTTACGGTGAAACTTTAAATTAATCGTGTTTTTGGAGTTAGAACCTCAAGGTATGCCTAATTACGCGTTCAATTTCAAGCTTCCTCCTTCCCCTTCTCTTTCTCTCTCTAACTATAGGATGCATGGGTGAGGGGAGGTTATGATTTCACGTTTTATGGCAATGGGAGGCTTATAAATAGCTTCTAGGGCAATGGGTATGGAATGCTAATGAGTTTTGTGTTTCGACGTTCGTAGGTGTTACAACGGGTGTTAGAGGATCATTTGGTGAGGTAGATATTAGGACCGGAAGCGAAGTGGCGAATAATTTAATCATGGGACACAACCGACACCAGGAGCAAATCATTGAAGCTTGGAATCGAGGTAAGAGGAATGTTCGGATAATAATGAATTAAAATTGGTTAAAGTGTAATTAAAATCAAGACGAATGTAATGTTTGTGATAAGTAAAAGGATTTATAAATGTGCTAAAAGAATAAATATGTATATGCATGACGATAAGAATATGTTATTGATTAGTAAATGGATTGTAGGGATTATGTGTAATTATTTTGAGGTTTGTGAGTATATAGTTATGTATGATAAATTGAATTGAAAGATAGGATATATGTGTATGTTGTTGCATTTGATTGGTTGGACTTGAATTATGAATTTAATGGACGTATATTGGTGAATTTGATGAATAATGATGAATTAATATGCATTGAGGCGATATGTTTAAGGGTAGGGTCTATGTGGCCGCCTTAGGTGATTGGTGATTATTGATTATTGACAGACAAATATGTGATTTAAGATACATGTATATGACTTTATGGCGTTGGATGACGGTCGGTATGCTTTGCCCCTCGTTGTTGGCTCCCGTGGTCCTTTGAGATCCAGTTGAGCTACCCAATGGTAAAGTATGACCTAGTGGTTGAGGTGGAGAGCCAAGTCGGGCTTGGTGAACTAAGTCAGGTTCACGGGATGTCAAGTATGACCCCCAGCTGAAGGCCAATCCTTTAGTATCTGGATACTAGGTGTCATATTGCATGATAAGAGTTAGTGATGTTTTATTAATATGACTGTGATGATGTATGAGTTAGTGATTGATACAGTATTGGCGAATGTGATATTCATGATGGTTGTTATGATATAATAATTGTATGAGCTATAGGGAACTTGAGAGGTTAAGCTATATAAATGGTAAAGTATTGATATTGTCATTTGATATTATGTTTACCATTTTATATTAATTATGATTTTATTCCAAACATCCACCCTTGTTATGGTTTTTTATTTCTTTTAGTAACCAGTGACAGGGAAGGTGCAGATGCCCTGGAGGAAAGTACTAAGTGAGGAGCTGATGCCAAGAAAGTTGTGGAAGTAGAAATTGTGTAATAGTTTAGTAATGAACTACTTTAATGTTGATTTATATGTGTTAGGATATATGATGACTAAGTTTGTAGTTCTGTGAGATTTCTTAAATTGATTGCGGTGTGATGATGATGTTTAATATTTGCATGTGTGATGGATTGATGATGATGCAAAGGGATTTGGATTGTGAGTGTGTGAATTGAATGCATTTACTAGGTATATGATGTTATAATATTAGGTGTAGTTATGGCATGGAGCCATTTGATTGATGAACTTTGAAATGGTCAGGTATTATATTACGTGTATAAATTGCATGGTAGTGTGAATATGGATGGATGTTTGATGTAATGATGAAATAGAACATATTATGCATAATAGTAAAAATAGGCAAAAATGTGGAAATTAGGATATGAAGAGGTGATTTTAGGATCTGATGAGTTTTAAGACCCCGGGAAGGGACCAATAGGTTCCCTAACTCCTTTAGGACTTATGCATATAGGCCTTACCAAGCTTGGAGTACATTTGATAGGTTTGGAGTAAGTTATTGCATTACTTTTGACTTGAACATAATTTTGCACATATCTTAGTCATATGTTGGAATTTTGACAAACAGACTATGCCCACAACTCCGGAACATAGTGCCCATGAAGTTTCATAACAATTGACGTTGAAACAGGCAAAATAGGTAGGTTGGAAGTTGATTTGTGGGTTGTGAGCTTATTTTCGCTCAAGCGAGCCTATATATGAGTTTAGGGTTTATTCTGTTAAATTCTTGCTAAAGTGAGGATATTCTCCCTTAAGCGAGTGTCAATTGGGTGGTTTCTGCTAAATTTTCACTCAAGCGAAAGTATTTTTGCTTGAGCGAGTTTATGAGGGGCTGTTTTTGTCAAATTCTCACTCAAGTGAGACCGATTGAGCTTTCGCTCGTTTTACAAAAGTTGTAGACAATTTTGTCACCGTTGTTTTGACACACAATTCACGTCAATCAAAGGTTGGTAGCTCAAGTTATGCCCAAAATACTAAAAGGTGTTCAGGTTGAAAATTTCACTAAGGCTGGTTCTACAAATTTGTGAATTAGGCAGTCTTCGGGATATAATTGGCCCTCGATTTCTTCATAATAATTGTAGGTATTTATGTTGCGGAGGTGTACCAACTAAATTCACTTCGATTAGAGTTGTGTAACTTCGATTTGATACAAATTATCGAGCGGTGCGCAGGTAGTAAACGTGCTGAAATTTTTTCTCTTAACATTTTCTTACCACGGTCTCAATTTTTGATATCTACTACATTATTTAAAGTGAAATTGAGATAAATTGGGTTTAATTACATAATTTAAACTCTAAGTATTAGGTGGGACTTTACATTACGGAAATGAGAGAAGATTACGGGAGTAGTTAAGCTAGTAAATGCTGTCGTGTTATGAATTAATGAATGAGTTGTATTTATAGATCTTCCCTAAGTGTAAGTGGTGATTTGACCACTCTTGACAGTGTACAGTGGTTGTAATCTTTGCAGGTGCAAGTTACTCACTTTCATCTTACTCATATTGTGGCAGCTTTAATGACCGGGGTCATTATCATTGATTCTGTGCTGAACTTTGGTATATTCTTCGACTTTTGTGCACCTCGTCCCATATGATGATTAAGATGTCATGCTTGTTCTTTATACTGACCAGTATCGTTAGCCTTTGGGGCCGGTATGCACACTGGATCACACTTAATAATACTTTTAAAAATTATTTAATAATAATAAATATTATTTAAATTATATATTTAAATATATAATTAAATAGTATATTAAAATAAATTTATTATTAATAATATATAAAAATAATAATTTATAATACCATTTATTTAAAAATATATTTAGTATTAAATTATTCATAATTATTAAATATTTTAAGTATATATTATTTAAAAATATATCATAAAAAAGTTAAATAAATATTTTATAATTTCATAAAAACTATATTATCAATAATATATTAATGATATATTTAATATCACATTTTAACAATAAATACTATTAAATATTTTAAAATTTATTATTAAAAGCTTTAAATTAGTATTTAATAATTTTATAATAAAGATATTATTAATAATATATTTAATAAATATATTTATTATGACTAAAATATATTGTACATATAATTAAATTAGAGGTATGCTATAAAATATAAGCTCGTCAATTTTGAGAGAGAAATTTCCTTGTTATAATTCTCATTCCCCTCGACAACGATTTTAGAAACAAAAAATTGGATATTTAGCCAGGGATGCAATGTTCTAGTAATTCTCTCGTTGTTCCATCGTAAATTAGCTACAAAATAGTAAGGGGAGTTTTTCTCCCCAAATGTCATAAATATCACAGTTAACCTGACATATTTCTTCTAGTGATAGTTCAAAAATATGGTATAATTTCTAAAATTTCACATACAATTGATCATAATGGTTTGCTTGCAAAGAACAATATAAGTTGTAGTAAGGGAGTAATCTTGACCTATCGAAATATCACTACTAAAAAAAGGTTAAACAGCTACCCGACTTAGCGACCACCGATTCCCGTCGCTAAGTAGCGACCGAAATAGCGACCTCTTACACGAAAAGGGACCAATGTGAAATGTTAGCGACCAATTTAGCGACCATATAAGGAAGCGGTCGCTAACAATCACAAATACCGTCGCTAATACGGTCGCTATCCTTTAGTGCCTTTTTTTTCGTTTCCCTCCAAAGCTTTCTGTTGATGCCAAATAGTAGCGACGACAAATACCGTCGCTATTTTCCCCTGAACCGTAGCGACGAATGATATGCGTCGCTATGTTTTGTAATAGTGACGGATATTTTGGCCGTCGCTAGTTTTTCGGGGAATAGTGACGGAGGACTTAAACGTCGCTAATGTTTTTGGCCTTCCCTCCATTATTTTAACTTTAAGAAAGGGCTTTAGCGACGGGGACTGCCTCCGTCGCTAGTATTCTGGGGAATAGTGACGGAGGACGTAGGCGTCGCTATTGTTTTGGCCTTCCCTTAGCGACGGAGGAGTTTGCCGTCGCTAGTATTCTGGGGAATAGTGACGGAGGACTTAGGCGTCGCTATTTTTTTTGGCCTTCCCTCCCTTATTTTAACTTTTAGAAAGGGATTTAGGGACGGAGGCGTTTTCCGTCGCTATAACTTTTAACTGTAGCGACGGCGATGTTTTTCCTCATTATATTAGTGACGTTATTAGTGACGGGTAGGTCGCCGTTGCTAAATGTTAATCTAAGTCGACAGCTTTCCCTCACCCTGTCATTTCCCTAAAGTTCCTCTTCCTCTCTCAGCCCCGCCGTCTCCCTCTCCCTCAATCTCCGTCTACCTCCGTCATCCCTTACACTCCCTCCGTCTCTCCCTCCTTTTCCGTCCGGTGGTCCTCGAAGCCTCCCTCCTATTTCTATGCCTCCTCTAAGCCCTAAACCTTCTTCCCTTGACTCAGTTTCTCTCTCACACGAAGCTCCCTCCACTCACCCCGGCTCACCCACTCTCTCGTCTCTCGATTTGAAGCTTCCTCCACTCACCCCGGCTCACCCACCCTCTCGTCTCTCGGTTTGAAGCTCCCTCCACTCACCCCGGCTCACCCACCCTCTCGTCTCTCGGTTTGAAGCTCCCTCCACTCACCCCGGCTCACCCACTCTCTCGTTTGAAGCTCCCTCCACTCAAAGGTTGTCTCCGACAACTCTTCCCTCTTGGAACACATCTGTGGTGGCTCCTCCCTCTCTCCTTCAAGGTATGTTCATGTTAGGATTTTATATTCCCATCAGTTTTGCCTCAATAGAAAATAACATTGTTAGTCATGATTTATACTTGTCACATTGGTTCAGTATCGAAGTTGTCACAAGTGGGATTGGGATGTGTTGAAAATAACATTGTTAGTCATGATTCTGAAAATAACATCAGTTTTGATTCAATTCGTTTTGCTTCAATTGAGATTGGGATGTGTTGAAAAGTATTGATCGGCTTATGAAAACAACGATGATTCTGATTAATTGTAGTTAACGGAAATCAGAATCTAATTCAATTAATATGTGTAATTGCTGGTTAAGGGAATTTTTTGGCTGATGGAGGAAATTTAATTAGTTTGGAATTCTGGAATGCTATTTGGTGCTGTGTAATCTGGCTTTAGAGGAGATCGATCTGCCTAATTTGGGAAAGATCGGCAAAACAAAGTCTGATGTTGTGTTCTGTTGGAGATTTTATGTGTGATGAGGTTATTGTTGTATTATTTACAGGGTTGTGTGTTTTCTTAACTTGTGATAGGGCTATATTGTAGTTATATGAAAGGGTAGGCATGTGAAATGCGCAAATAGATTTAATCTGACAACAAAGTGTAGATTTTCGTTTCCTCAATGAAATGTTCAAAATGATCACATTACAAATTGAAATCAAAGTGTGTTTTATTAGCATAAATTACCAAACACGTGAATGGAAAGGTAATAACTATGTTGCTTTTCGGAGAAGGTATGTTAGGCTGTATCTAATGGAAAAACAATCAATTACTTAACATTACATTTTATGTGTGAGTGACTGTTATGTGTTTCTTATATTTGCTGTCAATGTCTCTGCCTTTCTGCTTGCTTTATTTGAACTTAAGAGGGGATGATGATGCTGTACATTACCTTCCTCATGATGATGCTCACTAATAACTCAATATTGACCAAAAAGAAGTACATTACCTTCCAAAAGCCTCCCCACCAAAACCTACAAAATGAATATAAATGAAGTGAAAAGCATATAAACAAAAATGTAATTGTGTTCCTCATATCAAGCTAATTTAACTATATAGCAAGTATATAGACTACTTAAGTTGTTAAAATTAACTGAACAGCATCAAATACCCTTTTACCTAATTTCAGCTCTCTTATTATGATCCATTAATTCAATGGTACCAGCAGCATAATTCAAACACCACGATATATGAAATGACAACATATATCCCTCTCTTCCTGTTTTCATTATTTGTTTCCTAAACTTTGAGACTAACAGCCACTTATTTTTACACTGTTCAGCAGCTAAAAAGTAAAACCTATTACAAGTTATACTTGGTTCTTTAAAAAAAATGAAAAAGAAAAAGAAAACTCGGTGGATAACTTGATATCCATTTTATTAGACTTAATGCTTCTAGCTGATGAAAGAATTTCAGTTGTTTCCCTATATTGAAATATAAGTATCTTCCACTCATATGACTCCTAAGGCAACCTCCTGATTCAATGATATATACAATTCTATGTGATTTGTACATGGTGTTTGTGTTTGTATATTTGGTTGTTCCAGTTATGATGAATTTATTTGGCTTATTTTGTCAAATGTTTTTTGCCATCAATCAATGAATTGACTGTTCAACAAATACTTTTCTTTTAATTCATTTTCTTGGAAATAAAATTGTTATGTAATTAAATGTTCTAATGTAAAACAGAATGCATTGTTCACATTTATAAATTATATGCATTTCAGTCTGCTGTATACAAGTCTTGTATCAAGCAAGTTTTCTTTTATGGAGATATAATTTGTTGAATTACTAGTCTTGAAATGTAACGACTTATCCCATTGTCTTAAAGTTCATATAATATATATATATATATATATATATATATTCTCAAAATGAATTTTCTTCTGTCATTTTCATGGGATTTTTTAATTGAAAAATGCAGTATGCTTTGAGGTGCATCATCAATATAACAATTATTCTGCTATTAGTACCTTTTTATTCTAGTTAGTTGTTTTATCTTTTCCTCTTGTTCAGTATAGCAAGTAATCTTGTAGTAATTATTATTATGTATTATATATCCAGTATCAATTGCCATCTTTTGTGTTGTAACTATAACACTTCTAGTTGGGTTTAGACTGGCTGTCATGATCACATAGGATAGGATGACCATCTTTCATATACTTAAAGTAAGTCACCCAAATTTGGACAGACAATTAAAACCTTGTCTTAGTTGTAACTATAACACTTCTAGTTGGGTTTAGACTGGCTGTCATGATCACATAGGATAGGATGACCATCCTTCATTTCATATACTTAAAGTAAGTCACCCAAATTTGGAAAGACAATTAAAATCTTGTCGTAGTTGTTGACATTTCCTTGATCTCATGTAAAATGAGTGTGTTACATATGTTTGTCCTGCCATGTAGTAAGCTGGGTGACTTTATGAGTGAAATCTTTCAAAGTTGGGGGGGGGGACCTTTGAAAATGTTTATAAAGTGGATAAAGGATAAGTTGGAATATCACACATTAATTCCATATTTTATGAGACTCTCCAACAACTGCAGGATTTATAAGACCTCTTCCCCTCCTCCTTCATCCAAATCCAAATGAACGAAAAATCTTGACTTGGTAATATGGTCTGTGTTATTCCAACTCATCCTTTTAGGATCATAGAATCTTTACTTGTGATCAGTTCCAACAGCACCACTCCGAATGCATAAACATCCATTTTGGTTGTGACCATTCCTTCCTCGAGATACTCTAGAGCTATATAACCCTTTGTCACAATATATGATGTGGCATTAGCAGAAGTTATTTTCCTATCGTAGGTTATATATCTCAAAGGATGTGTTATTCAATGAGGCTCGCTTTCCCTATCCTAAATTCACCACTTCCTTATCCCATTCCTGTTACACCCACTGCATCCAACTGTATTATTTTCGCCCTGTAACTAGCTCCTGTACTTCCACATCGTCTCCCTCTGTACCTTTCACCAATGAGTCTCAGTTCCCACCTGGTTTTCCCCTTAATTCTGCAGCTCCCTCAACACAACCAACCAACACCCTCAACATCACAAACAACCAACATTCATCCTATGGTCATAAGGTAATATATGTAGCTTATGTACAGGTTGCATAAGGTAATATATGAACTTAAACAGGCCCCAAGAGCTTGGTTTGAACGCTTACAGTTCACTCAAATCTCCCTTGGGGATAAAGCCACCATCTGTGACTCATCTCTCTTTGTATATAACTGTGTATCTTAGGTAGATTACCTACTGGTTTATGTAGACAGCATCATCATCACTGGCAGCAGCCCATCTCTAGTTCAGTAACTCGTTAACAAACTGAATGGTGCATTTGACCTGAAACATCTTGGTCCTCTTAACTAATTAACTAATCTAAGAAGAGTCTTTACAAACAACCTTTAGAATGTTTAATAATGCAAATGTAGTCTCTGTTGTGTCTCTCATGGACTCATTCTGACGTGGATCCCAAGTGTGTAGATCACCGGTCTGAAGTCGTTGCTGTGTAATCTATAATTTGCTTTGCGTGTCTCTCTTTGTTTAGTTTCCTTGCTACTTGTAACTGTCTAACGACTTCTTAGTTTGTCATGCAGAGTAACACACATCACGTGTGATCTCTGATCGTCTCTCTTCAGCTCCGTATTTATCGCCCACTTTTTTCCCTAGGTAATCCCTAACGCTGACTTTCTCGATATATGTATGCATGTCAATTGTTGTTTGTTAGTAGAGAGTAAAGCTCATTAGGAACTGGTTTTGATGTGTTTATAATGTGTTTTATGCATGTGTAATGTTGTTTGTTAGTGGAGAGCAGAGCTCATTAGGCGATGGTTTTGTGTGCTGCTAACATGATTTTTTATGCATGTGTAATGTTGTTTGTTAGTGGAGAGCAGAGCTCATTAGGCATTGGTTTTGTGTGCTGATAACATGATTTACGATGCATGTGTAATGTTGTTTGTTAACATGATTTGGTGTTCATAACTCTGAATATCATATATAATGCGTATCATATGTTTATTTATCTATACTGGGAAGTTTTCTATATGTAACAGGCCGTTTGTAAATTTGGGAAATGTGTAGTTTACAGGGGAGACTCTGCCAAAATTTCGGTAGACTCCCTTTCTTAGGGAACTTAAAAAATGAAACTCAACTTTAATAATGTAGGGTTTAGTCGTGTGTGTACCCATTAGATTCCCGTTCAAGTTTCAAAACAACCGGTTGATGTACCGTGTTGTGTTGGATCTTGAATTGTCCCGGTTGGACAGTTTGGTATGAATTTATAACCTGTAGGGCGTAACCCATCAATCTTGTATATGGTGTATCTTGAGTTGAATGAATATTCATTTGAAATTTCGGTTATGGTGTTTCGTATTGTTCCCAGGGTGCATGTCTGCGTGTGGTGTTTCATACCGTACGTATCTCTGTGTACTCGAGGACCAATGCGAAATGCTGCCGAAATTTCAAATGAACATTCGTTCAACTCAAGATAGACCACATACAAGATTGATGGGTTACGCCCTACAGGTTACAAATTCATACCAAACTGTCCAACCGGGACAATTCAAGATCCAACACAACACGGTACAATATTAAATTAACAAAACCAGTCAATATTGAACCAATTTTAAAAAAATTTAAAAATTTCCGTTAGCGACGGTAGTGGACCGTCGCTGCATTATTAACGATAGCGACGGATGTTGCCGTCGCTAAATGCATAGCACTAGCGACGGATGATGTCGTCGCTACATGAATACCACTAGCGACGGATGCTGTCGTCGCTACATGAATACCACTAGCAACGGATATCGTCGTCGCTGTATTGTTAAAAACAGCGACGGACCTAAGTGGTCGCTACATGAGTACAGATAGCGACGGACCTATGGTGGTCGCTGGTGGTTGCTAGTAGCGACGGGGTTTTGAGGTCGCTGTATGGCACACTTAGCGACGGCTGGACTTATTGGGGCAGAGACGATTTTAACGACGGCCTTACGCTGTCAATATGGTAGCGACGACATGTATGTGGTCGCTGATGTGTTTTCGACGAGGGTTTTAGCGACGTCCTCTTTCCCGTCTGAGACGCTGTCGCTAATGGTTTTAGCGACGGCCATTCCATGGATTAGCGACCATATCCTTCCGTCGCTAAAAGGTGTTTTTTTAGTGGTGTATATTAATACGAGGAGTAATCTCAACTTAAAAGACATCTCAATTTGGAGAGTAATCTAAATTAAAGAAGCATATCATAACATGTCAAGGGCCACCTATTTTAAAATTTCAAAAATGAACTAATGAGTTCATTCACCCAAAGATTCTTAAATTCATTCACCCATATTTATTTTATACACTATAACCAATAAGTTCTTTCACCCAAAGTTATGTTGTCAAAAAGGTTATTTTACCATGTCATTTCATACACTGACCAATGAATCTGTTCATTTAATGGTTTGTTAAAAGGATCCTTTTATGCATATCATTTTATACATTAACCAATGAGTCTATTTATACAAAGGTTGTCAAAAGGGCGCTTCACCCTTAAGCAAACATATCTTATATTATATATACATAGGTTTTTAAGTCACTTACTATCGACAAATCGACAAATGATGTTCTAACACATAACCCATTATAAGTTTTAATACAATAAAGTGTTCAACCACACAACAACTGCTTAATTAAAATTTCTCAATCTCAACCAATTCAATTATAACTCCTTTAAAGCATAATCATTTTCCATGAGTGTTCATAAAGATCAACATTAATATGTATGCTGCAACAATTAAATAAATTGGAGTATAATCAACAATTGTAGAGCGGTTTCAGAACTTTAAAATCAAAGAATCATCACCTTCACTAAAATTATGATAATACGTAGATTTAAATATTTATCAAACAAATTCAAATTATGTTATCTTATAAAAATTAGGTTCTTTACTGTAAAACATGAATTTAGTGCATGTGTAAAAGTTTGTTTCTCCTAAAAAATCAATAATTAAAATGGTAACTAAGTTATCTACTCAAAACCATAAAGATAGTCTTTTAACCACTTCCATTGAAGTTAAGGAGGAGCATCTACAATTAGCTCTGAATATACTCTTGAAAAACATGATGAAAAGAGATATGGTAATTCTAATAAATTATTTGATGGAAAAAATTTATTCTCTTGTAACTTTGTGTTGTTGTAGGCATTTGTTTCTTGTTGTACTCGACAAAACAAAAATTAGATGTGAATCATGCGATTGAAATATATTTACCAGTAAGTTTTGTGAATGCACAGGTTGTTTACTTCCTTATCATGAGTATTATAGAGTTTCATATCATTTAGTTGAAGTAAGTCATCCGGATCAATTCTTTGACTTAATTCTTTAGAAAGTGGCATAGCGTTTAGTAATAATTAAGTAGAGTACTTTAGTTTATGTTGTTATTGGTTGGAATCTTTGTAGAATTTATATGAATTTGTATCTTTAATTAATTTGTTCAATCAATTCTTTAACAAAACACGTACATTTATATGTGTAATATTATAATATTGGATATACACTTATTGATGAATTTTTAGTATGATTTTATAGTGTGATGCATAAGGTGAATTCTAATTAGTTGTTAGTACAAAATATTTTAGCTAATATAATAATTTGGGCCCGGTATCTAATCCATATCGATAGTTAGGTAGAGACATCTAAATTTGGTTTGAGTTTATCATGCGGATACACCCTTAATGAAAGGCAATGAACTTCAGGGTGTGATCGACCTTTAGGAATGAAAAATATGTTTTGAGACAAATCGTGATTTCAATTTAGGAATTTAATTCTACAATAGCCAAATCTTATGTGCAGTATATTGATTAGAGAATCAAATCTGCATCTATCTAGCTAACCATTTTTTCTCCTGCATAATTATGTAGTTTGAACATATGCTTGATTATTAGCCAACTTATTAAGAAGTTGTAGCCTTATATATATTGGTTGTATTATGAAATTTAATACTTTCATTTTTTCTATGATTGAAGGCTCAGGAGTTAATCATCATATGATTTCAAGTTGTCATCATATAGCATAAAGAGTCCTCGGCTGACTGTGTATTTAAGGGAAAAGGGATGAAGAAGTAGGGATTATAACTTGTGATAGGAGTATTACCGCTGAGAAAGGAAGAGCTAGAAAAGCTGCATTGAGGTGAAGTCATGGTAAATTTCAAGAAAACCATGAATTATTGATCATCTCAAAATCCTGCATGAAACCTCTATTTTGGAACTTTTGTTTTCCTTTTTTCTCACGAAAAACGTGATGAATTGAATATGGAGACCCTAAAAGATAAAGGTGTATGAATAAGGTTTTGTCTTTGTTTCTTCTAGAAATAAATAAGGTTTTTTATTTTGATTTTGATCTTGATTTTGGAAGGCTAGGTTGGGGTTTGTTAAGAATGTGTATGCATTATGGTAACAAACGTTAACTAGAGAAGAATAAATTGATTTTCATTCCTGAAGAAGAGAGACAAAGCCTCCTTTATATACATAAGAGTGGGTATGAGCCAGACTCAAGCAAGCACGCATGGTTACATACTCAAGTAATAACAAACCCAGACTTAGCTGAGTCAAGAGTCAGGTAGAGACCCAGACTTTTCCCATTGAGATGGTTTCCTAACATCCTCCTTAACGTAATGGAGGATTTTCAACGACATTAAGTTTGTCTCTTAAATCAAGGAAAATGGTTGATCTTGGAGACTTGGTAAGGAGTTCTGCAATTTGGAATCTGGCTGGCAAATGTTTGACGGTAATCAGACCTTGAGATCCTCTTTCCCTTATGAACTAGAGGGATTTTGGAATGCATAACAGGATTGGCTGACAACAAAAACTGCACCTTGATTATCACACCATATGAGGGGAGTTTCGGGGAAGGAAAATGTAGTTCAAAGAGGAGAGGCTGAAGGTACATGACTTTAGTGATGGTTGTGGTTAGACTTCTAAATTCTACTTCAATACTAGAGCAACTCATGACTGATTGTTTCTTAGCTTGCCAAGAAATGATGTTGGCACCCAAACACAGACAAAACCTATAACAGCCCTGAGTTTTAGGACACGATCCCAGACTCTCAGGAATCCTAATAGCGCTTTGTAGAAAGCTTGAGGATTCAGTCTATTTCCTAAATTGTTCTAGTATTAAAAAATAGTGCAAAAAAAGCCAGATGAGATATTAAATATAAGATATAGGAATATCGATAGAGTATAAATAATGAGAGAACCTAGCTTTGAGGGATGCAGAGGATTATAATGTGTACTAGTAACTAAAGAGGAGCTGAGATGAGAGGATAATGATAGATAGGTTTGTTGATATTATATTAATACTTAATCTTGTTTGATTTAGTATTAGCTGTAGTAATTTTCCCTTTATTAGTAACAATAATTAATTGTGGATAATGGTGATTAATAATATTTGAAATATAATAATTAATAACTAATATTAATATTTAATTAATATCTATCTATATGATTTATTTTGGAATAATAGTTAATAATAATATTTAATTTTATAAATAAGATTTGAAAAATATATAATATTACTTAAGTAATAATTATTTATTTGATTATTAAATTATTTAATAATTATTTAATAATTATTTAATAATAATCACTTATTATATAATAATATTTAATAATAAAATATTATTGAATTCCCATATTTGAATTGTAGGACCCAGTACCTGAGCCTTGATTGCTCTGCGGGGTTTATAGGATATATCAAATTTTGAAAGCTCTACTGACCATTTAATCATCCTTCTTGCAAAATCCGGCTTGCTTAGGATAGAACAGAGTGGGAGATTCATCCTCACCACAATGGGATGTGCATGAAATACAACCTGAGGCATCGAGAAGCCCATATGATAGACAGGGCAGCCTTCTCTATTTTTTGATACCGGCTTTCGGCCCCTTGTAACGTCTTGCCAGTAAAGTATACTGGCCTCTAACTCTCAGTAGTCTCATTTACCAGGGATGTAACATCCCGAATAATTAAGTAAAAATCTTTAATTGGTAGAAAATATTAATAATTGTCCTTAAATTTATTTGAGATTTTTTGGGGATTATTATTACTAGTATAAATACAATTATAAATAATTAAACGTTGTGGAATTAAATAAATTTATTTGATTGATTAATTATGAAGTTGAATGAGGTGTGATTAGATGAAGGTAAATTTAGAAGTTACCAATAAGGGTTAAAAGTAAGAGTTTTAATTAAAACTTTAAGGGGAAAAATATAAAAGAAATAGGAAAATGACCATTTTTCCCCTGGGTTTTAAATAACAAAATTTTCTTCTTCTTCTTCACCTTTCTTTATGAGATCTTCTTCTCTTTTCCTCCCTCCATTGTCGTGGGCTTCTAGCTTTCTATTGGAGGTCCGTTTTGCAATGGAACTTCAAATTGATCACGTTTTTGGGATCGTGGCTTCGAGGTAAGCATTATAGACCCATCAAGTTGAGCTATCTCCCTCTCCCTTTACTTTCTCTCTCTAGCCGAATGGTCATGCATGGTGGGAGAAGGTTCTATTTTCCATTCCTTCTATGCATGGGAGCTTGGAAGCGATATTTAGAGCAATGAGTGTAGTATAACGTTAATGGGTTTTGTATTTCGACCTTCGTAGGTAACGAAACGAACACCGGAGGACCGAGTGGTAAAACGGGTGTTAGATTTGGAAGTGGAACCTTGAACCAAGCACCTAGAGGATACAACCGACATCAAGAACAAATCATTGAAGCTTGGAATCGAGGTAAGGGGGTGTCCGGGTCGTAATTAAATAGAATAGGTATGTACATCGAGCTTGGGGTATCTAATTAAATCTCGAAACATTGAGAATAGTTACTAAATAATAATTGTATATGTATGTGTGTATGAATATGGAATTGTAGGTAGTTTGTGGTAGTTATTAAACTAAAGCATTCCGAGTTGTGATAAATTGATGTGTATGGGGGCATTGTGTTGGTGGGCTTGACGTGTTGGTCGCCCCGGTTGATATTATGATCCATTATTGATAGCCACATGACATGTGATATGAGAATGTGATGTGTATGCATGATGATGTAGTGTAGGACGGCCGACGGTATGTATAGCCCCTCGTTTTCTGGCTCACATGGTCTTTGTGCCCAGTTGAGCTACCCAGTGGTCAAGTAGGACCTAGTGGTTGAGGTGGAGAGTCAAGCAGGACTCGGTGGACCAAGCAGGGTTCACGAGGTGTCAAGTAGGACCCCCAGCTGAAGGCCGATCCTTTAGTATCCGGATACTAGGTGTCTAATTATGTGAGACTCAGTCGTGATATTTAATGAAATTGTTGACCTTATGTGATGATGTGAATGTCTCTATCATACTTTCTGATTGTGATTTGTACCTTGAGGATACTGAAACTTGTATGCAACTAAGAATCTGTATTTATGATTGGAAGACAAAGAGAAGTAGAATTATTGGCCTGAGGTGGAATTTGTAAACTAGGATAACATTTAGTCAATTATGTATGTTATTATTTATTTACTTACCTTTCTAAATTAATTATAATACCAAACACCCACCCTTGTTGTGGTTTCCTTTAATTTAGTAACCAGTGACAGGGAGGACGTTGAGGCCCCGGAGGTGCGCCAAGCGGAGAACTGATGCCAAGGAGTGAAGAAAATTATGGAATAAATGATGTGTGTAATGTGTATTGTTTTATGTATGTAATGTCATAACATGTTTCTTATGTGTGTTGGATTAATCTAGAATATGGTTAATGCGGTTATGATTGTGATAGATAATGAGTTAGAATCTGTATGTTGGTTGATGAGGATATGAACTCATGTTGATGAGGTAGTAAGGTGTTGATGGCTATGTTAATTTTCATGAATTGGATATATATTGGCATAGAGCCTGTAACATCCCGGATTTTAAAGAAAATAAATTTATTGGATGATGAGAATTGATTGTTTATGGTCAAATAATTATGGGAGATGTTGTTAGACATTAGAGGTGAATTATCGGTAAATTTAGATTTACCGGAACCGGATGAATTAACTGGTGATGTGGGACCCACTTGATTTAATTAGATATTTGATGGGTCTAGAATGTTTGGAAAATTATTGTGGATAAGATGGTATACTTAAAATGATTTTTGGTGTCAAGGAAATAATTAATTGGACTCGACATATATTGATAAACGGGAAAAACACGAGTCAAATGGAATTAAAAGAAAATATAAATCCTCATCTTCTCCTTTCCACTTAACCGTAGCATCTTTTCCTCTCTCTTTTGGCCTTTTATCCATTGGATAATGAAGGATTATTAACTATTGGTAAAAGCAACTTGATGCACCCTTTTGCCCATTGGGTAATACCCAATTTATACTAAAATTTCCTCTATCTTCTCCTTATCACCGTGGGGTGCTTTCTCCCTCCATTCACTCTTCATTTTCTTCTTCTTCATTTTCTCTTCATCCTAAAAATCGACCACCTCCATTCTTCTTCTTTCTCTTGCCAAAGACGAAAGCTAAGCTTGGATTTGTGAAGCATTTATGGAGCTTGGGAGCTTGCATTGGTCACCTCCCTCTTCCTCACTTTATTTTCGTTTTGGTAGAGCCTAAGGTTGAGGTAAAGATTTCTTACCTCTACCTTGTTATATTTATGATTTTGGGTTGTTGGGTTGAAGATGGTGATGTTGGAACCCTTGCATGTAGGTGGAAATGGAAACCCTAGGCTTGAATGTTTAGGAATGAAACCCTTGGTTTAGGGCTTTATGATTATGTGAGATTTAGAGGTTGATGAGGTCCTTATGATAAAAAAAATGGTGAACTAAGTCATGAGTTGCAAATGAAGATATATGCATGTATATAAGTATGTTGATTTGAGGGATTAATCTTAAGTGTTGATGTTGTTGGAGTTGTTTAACCTTTAAGACTTGGAGAATATTAGCTTTGGAGAAAGGAATTCCCGAAGCCTAACATGGGTAGATGAATTTGGAGCATAGACAAGTCTAGGACTTGAGGTTGAGCTTTATAATAAGCTAACAAGTGTTTGGAATTATGATGGTTATTAATTATGTAAATACACTTGCATATGGTCTGTAGATCGTATCTCGGAAGATGTGAAGGAGCATTCGGAGCATTAGAACCGTTCGGCTCTTCCCTTGAGGTAGGAGAGGAGTTTGCATCTCAAATCGCATGAGTGAATTAATTGTTAATTATGTCGATGTGGAACTCATGCAATGCCTTGCCATGAATTTCTTGTATGATTAATTTGATGAAGTGATGAACGATGGCTTGGCTTATGTTGATTGTTATGAAAAATTGATGTACTTGTATGATGATAAAGATATATGTTTGATGGTCCCTTGGTTGGACGCAAATTAGATGAGTATGAAAATCTGTAGATAAATGGACTACATGAATTGTAAAGAATTGATTTAAAGTGATTATGTGGAAAGTTGAATGAAACTTAAGAATACGATGGTATAGAATCAGTTTTGAATGATCCGAATGATGATTGATATGTAATGCATGATGGTAGAATTGGTGAAGTTCAATTTTAGTGAGCTGTGTTGTGTGAATTTCGAGTCCTGCATGATGTCTGAAGATTTTGCTCAGGCGAGGTGGATTCTCGCCCGAGCAAGAGTCTCACCTGATTGGAAATTAGCTTCTGGGCAATTTTTGCTCAGGCGAAGGTGAATTTCGCTCAGGCGAGAAGGTCCCAGTATCAGTGTTTAGACACTGGAGGAAATTCGCTCAAGCGAATGGAGTCTCGCCCGAGCGAGGGCGAAGGAATTAGATACTGGTCCGATTTCGCTCAGGCGAATGGCCAGTTCGCTCAAGCAAGAATGCTAGGAGGATTAGGGATTTAGCTACTGGATGAAATCCGCCCGAGCGAAGGGTCTGGGGAATGGCATTCGCCCAGGCGAGACCATTAGATGGTGAGTGGGTGAGTTTTTGAATGGATCCTGCCCAAGTAGGAGTTTCAAAATAAAACTAAGAGGTGGTGAAACTTCTGAGTGAATTCTGAGTGACCCAAGTCCGAGTCTCAACCTTCCGAGTGAGGAAGTGGGCTACTTCCGAGGGAAGACTAGTCCATGAGTTGCCGAGTGAAAAGCATGAATAAAACCCCGAGTGGGGAAGGGTTTGGGTATTTCCGAGTGGAAATCCCGAGTGAACCTCTTCCGAAGGAAGAGTGATTTATTGGTTTTGATTGGGGTGTCTTAGGAAGTCCTCTTCCGAGTGAACGAGGCTATGTATATATATTCTGAGTGGCTAAATATTAGATAAATCCGAGTGAACCACCTCAGAGGTGAGGAATGTTGTAATGGTTGAGATTGGGATATATTCTAAGTGTATGGGATATACATAATCCGAGTGAATGAGGTTCTATATCCCGAGTGGTTAGGATTTAAATAAATCCGAGTGAAACAACATAGTGAATTCCTCCGAGTGAGTAGAAGTCAGAGTTACTCCGAGTGAGGAGAGTTTATGGATTCTGAGTGGAATAACCATCATTCCCGAGTGAATGGAACCCCTGATTCCGAGTGAAGGAATACCGAGTGGAACCCTGTGTGTGAGTGATGACTCGGTTTTAGAATGCAATTACCGAGTGAAAGACTGATTGAAAGATGTCTCGGATTGGGAACAAATTACCGAGTTGGATCTGTCATAAATTGCCGAGTGATTGGCCAAGTGAGAAGCTGGTTGGTTTGAATGATTTTGCCGAGCGGAAAACCGAGCGAGAGGAGTCGGTTTTGATTGATTTCTACCGAGTGGACAACCTAGTGAAATGAGTCGGTTTTCAATGAATTGCAGAGTGAAAACCGAGTGTGGAATTGATTACTGGTGTAATTGCGCTTGAGCGAGTGACCGAGTGTGATGGTATTTCGCTCGAGCGAGTGAGCGTGAACACGCTACTGGAAGTTGTTCGCTTACGCGAAAGGGGGGTCGCCCAGGCGAACCCGACCTGTCTCGCTCAAGAGGATGTGTATCTCGCTTAAGCGAGTTTCCACCAGTATGGGTTTTACTCGCTATTAATGGTGGCAGGCTTATGTTGGACCCTCTTCTTGGTATTACGGGATAGACCCGAGACAATTATGGGGATGAATGAGGGATAATGTGATGATGGTATCACATGGTAGGGTTTGGGAATGATGGGTACATTGAGACTAATTAATTATAATCCATTACCACTTCAAAATAGAATAGTAAAAAGGATGATAATGAGAACTTGGTGATAGGATTATAAGATATACCCTAGAGCGGATTTGGAATTAATTAAAGGGGATAATTAGATGACATTAAACAATGTTAGATGATGATGTTGAACACTCTCTTGCACAAAGAGGTGTATATTTATATTGGTGAATTATTGCATACCATTGTGTGTATACAAGCATGGTCTTGTACGTGTGGTATGAAATATGAAATTGAAAATGTTGTGAATACCATGCGATTATAAGTACATATGAGTATACTTGAAACAATGGTAATGAATAATGAGATAAAAATCCACTAAATGAAGTGTGATAATATTGATGAATAATTGTGATGTTGAAATGCCATAGTGGCTGCTTACAAGTATTGACTTGCGTGTATAATGTGAAATATATGTGAAAATATGTTGAGATGGAAATGCCACATTAAAACTTGAAAATAATAATTATGAAACCAACAAGGTTGAAATCCACTAAGGTGTATGGTGGTGTTGGTGATTATGGTGATGATGATTGGTGAGTGGCGTTTAGGATGCACAGAGTGAGAATGCATTTGCATTGCATTGCATCCATGGCATATCATAGCTGTCTATGTGGAATATTAGGGGGTTCCACTAGGCGGGCCCAGTGGGAGGGCGGCTCAGTGCATGAGCGTATTGTGATTTTCCCCTGTGACTCGGTGTATGAGTCATGAAGCTGTCCATAGTTTGGTGACGAGGCACCCTATGTGGCGGGCCCAGTGGGTGGGCGGCTCTATGGTGAGCGAGTTTACCTCGGTGTCCGATGGGACACGGCTCACTCGATGTGTGTTCGGTAGGGGCCCGTAGCACTTGTGGTAGTTGAGGCCACAATGTTGATCCGCAAGTCACGGGGTGACTAGTGCTACAGATGGGCGATAGCGGTTTGGTACCAGTAAAAATTATGAGGATGTAAGCATGCATAAAATTGAGATATATGTGTACACAATTTTTCTACTGCAGTAGGGGCATAGTAGCACACCTATGCTTGTCCCACAATTGAATTAATGTTATATTCCCACAGTCGGATCCGCATTTGTTGTTGATTATTCCATTGTGCATATGCATTAGCCATAAGAGCATTTGCATATAGCATGGAGATATGCCAGATTATGATGTTGATTGATGATGATGGTGATGATGAGATGGTGTCAATGAGATGAGTAATTAATATATCGAAAGACCACATAAAAGTAATAAATGATATGAATATTGAAATGATGTTGAATATGACGATATGTATGATATGGCACAATGTAATGAAGGGCGTATTTGTTATGATTGACAATGATGATGTTAGCCCATGGTGGCTTTGATGAAAGACCAGAATGGTCTATGTTGATGATGTTGGCCTATAGTGGCGGTGTTATAAATGTGTATATGCTTGCTTTGCTATGACTTGATGAATAAGCATGAAATGAATATATCTTGTTGAATTAATGATCTATGATGATTGTTGTTGTGTTTAGCAAAGCATACATGATGTTGATATGCATATGCACATAATTTCAATTGTATTCATATCGTCATTTGAAATGTATAACTCACTCTCCCATGTGGTCTACTTTTTAGTATTGATGCAGGAATACCATGGGATGAGGACGTTTATGAAATAAAGCTTTTGAGAAGGTAAATAGTTGTTGAGGAATGCCTTGGCCGGCAGCATTGTAATTAACGTGTCATGTATATGATGAATAGTATGATGTTGTAATAATTGATATTTATGGACGAATTGTGAATATAATTATACATTTGGATGATGTACCAATAGTGGAGATATATGAATTGAAGTTGGACTGATTATGGTCTATTATGAATATGAACCTTGATGATGTATGATGCATGACCATATAGATGATTATATACTTATATCTTAGGCATCACATGCTTATGTGATTATGTAAAATGATGATGGTTGTATATTAGGCTTACCATATGCCATTGCATGCTTGCCGAGCCTTTTCTCATATCTTCATATATGGGACTAGGCGTGTGCCCGGTATACACATTTTTCTTCCGCTGTAAACCCTGATATTTTGTATACCTTCATGGGCAAACTATTTATCGATCCAGTTATAGGTTACTTAATCTCACTCTTTGGTTTTTTGTGATTTGGGTCTTGATGTGATCATGGTGATATCTTGGAAATGTTTTTCAAACGCAAAAAATTTATTCGCACTTCTATTAATTATGTCGATCACATCGGGATTCGAGTACAGAAAATCAGGGGTGTTATAGAGCCAATATTATGTGTAGATGATAAATTGCTATGGGCAGGTCTTGTTTATATTTGTGATGTGTGAATGTTGAAGTTGTGTGTGGATTGTTTATTGCCTTGATGATTATAATGTAAATGGTATGTGCATTGTTAGCATCTAGACAATGAAACAAAGAAATGATGTATTTGATTGTGATGCATTCGAGTAATTAGAATTAGGATTGATATGTATATTTAGTTGGGATTAATCCCAAGTGTATGTTTGGAAGGTATGTAGATGGATAATTTAGGCTAAATGATGCTTATGAGGGTTTAGGCATATTGGATGGGGTAAAAAGTTTTAGTTTTCATGCATGTTCTGCATAACTCGCTCAAGCGAGGTGTATTCTCACTCAAGCGAGATTCCTTAGCATCAGTAATGTGGTCTTTGGCCTCGTCTCGCTCAAGCGGGAATGATTCTCGCCCAGGCGAGACATGCATACATTAGGAGGGGTGGTTACTGGATGAATCTCGCTCAAGCGGGCTTAGCCTCCCTCAGGCGAGGGCCAGGCAAATTGATTTTATGTCGATTTCGCTCAAGCGAGCGTGACTCGCTCAAGCGAGCGAGTGGGGTTTAGGTTCTGGAGTGTTTTCGCTTAAGCGACGTGGCTTGCTTGAGCCTCTCGCTTAAGCGAGTAATGTTGGAGGTGGTTCTGGAGTGTTTTCGCTCAAGTAAGCTCTGCTCGCTCAAGTGAAATAGGGACCTGATGCATATTGTTTCCCTTGCTCAAGTGCGTTCGGTGGCTCGCCCAGGAGTGGTTAGGGGAATTCGCTCAAACGAGTGGGGACTCGCTCAAGCGACCTTCACTGGTCTCGCTTAAGTGAGTCAGGGCCTCACTCAAGTGAGTAGCCCCTGATCCCATTTTCTTCTCTTGCTTTATTTGATCATTTTGCTTGATTATTTTGAGTTCTATGAATTGCAAAGATATAGTTACCTTTATTTAATGGCAGTATTACAGTTTAACAAATTGAAGAAGCATCTCTCAACCTCTTTCTACATAAATTTCCCTTCACCTTCAATATTTTTTTAATTGTGAAAAATTTTCCTTTGTATTTTATTAAGCGGCATAGTAGTGTATGTTTAATTAACTTTAATTGCATGGTTAGTGTTTAATAATTAGGTGGGACGTTACAGGCTACACCCAAGGCATCGTCTGAAACGGCCAGGTATAAAATAAGCCACTCTCCAGGGTCAGGTTTCACCAAAATAAGAGGTTTAGATAACATATCCTTAAGGTCTTGAAAAGCCTGCTCCTGCTACTGCCCCCACTCAAACTTCTTAGCTTTCTTCAAAATTTTACACAAGGGGAGCAATCGATAAGCCATCTTGGGCATGAATCGGAATAAGGCTACTACATTCCCATTCAATGGCTAGACCTCTCAGAGATTTTTCAGACTCTGTAGATTTTGAATCACTTGGCACTTGTCCGGGTTAGCCTCAATACCACGTTGAGTCAACATAAAACCCAAGAATCTCCCAGCGGGTACTACAAAAGTGTACTTTAGAGGGTTTAAGCGCATGTTGTATTGGCTTAAGCACAAGAAAACTTTGCGCAAATGTTCCACATGATCGCCTCTCGCTGAAGTCTTCACAATGATATCGTCAATGTATACTTTCACCAGCTTGGTGTGCATGCCTTCAAACACCTTATTAATCATAGTTGGTATATGGCGCCATCGTTCTTCAAACCGAAAGGCATGACGGTGTAACAGAACATACCCTTGTCATTGACAAAAGGCATATTCTCTTGGTCTTCCTCCCACATCAGGATCTGGTTGTACCCCGAATATGCGCTTATAAAGGACAGGTAGTAACCAGATGAATCATCCATTATTCTGTCTATGTTAGGCAAAGGATAAGGGTCTTTTAGGCAGCAACAGTTTAAATTAACATAATTTATACACATTCTCTATTTCCCGTTGGCCTTCTGTACCATCACAACATTAGATAGCCAAGAAGAGTACCAGATTTCTCTGATAAATCCAACCTTCAGTAGTTCCTCTATCTACTCACACACAGACTTCTATTTTTTGGGCCCAACCTTCTTTTCTTCTAGACCATTGGCTTGGTTTCTGGGTAGACAAAGAGTTTATGACAACAGAAATTGGGATCCATCCCTGGCATATCAACAGTTGTCCACGCAAAGAGGTCTTTAAACTCTTTCAGCAACGTAAGCAAGCGCTGCTCCATACCAGCCTCTAGATTGTTATTGATGTGCGTTACTTTTACCAGGGTGTCTCCTAATACGACTTCCTTAGAGCCTCCATCCGATGTGGGCTTAGATAGATTTAGAGAATCGATCTTGAGTTCAACCCTGTTGTGGTTCCTCAATCATTTAGCTTTCGTTTTTTATTTATCGCCTCCAACTTTACCATGTTGAGGCTCAGGTTGTAACAATAATGAGCCATCTCTTGGTCGCCCCGGACTGAAGAAACTTTATTATTCTTGTCAATGAACTTGATAAGGAGGTGTGGTGTTGAGACAATGGCTTCCATGGCATTTAGGGTGGGTCGGCCTATGATCCATTGTATGGTGTCTTAACGTCAATCACCGCGACTTTGGATTTTACCGTCCGTGCTCCGGACTCTCCTTCAAAAGATAGCAGAGTGTCCAAGTAACCTTTTGTAGGATGTTTGACCCTACTAAATACTGTCAACTCCTACGTATAAGGCTGCAGATCAGAGTCATTAAAGCCCATCTTTTTAAAGCAATTATAAAAAATAACATCACTAGAACTCCCCTGATCCACAAGGATTCGTTTGACGTCCTCATTCGCTATGACAACAATGATAACCACTACATCATCTCCTTCGGGAATGGTAGGGCCAAAATCTTTATCAGAGAAGGAGATCATAAGGGCTTGTATGCCCTCACGAAATGGGTGATTATCTTGAGGCTTACCTGGATAGAAAGAATCATCTGATGATGGTTTTTACGAGCCTGGATTGACACTCTACCCCTGTGAAGCCTCCAACAATCATCTCGATAACCTCACACTGGCCACGTTACTGTTGTGTGAGTGCTTTGTTCTCCTGCATTACTTTAGTAATCACCACCCCCTTCTGCTTCTCAGTAGTGGTAAATTTTTTCATTGGACCCCAGTTATCATCACCATCTCCATCCCGGTCGCGATTCTTCTTCCACAACCAGTCTGGCTCATCTAGTGACTTTTCATTGAAAAGGTTTCAACTTCCCTTCACGGATGAGAATCTCAACAGCGTCCTTCAGGGACCTACACTCCTCAATAGAGTGTTCTGTTTGCTCATGGAATCGTAATACTTACGGGGATTTCTTGATTATTTCACCAAGGCCGGTTTCCTGATCCCATATACGCTAAATGTTGGCTATCCTATATCTCTCAATATCTGCGCTGGTCGAGTGTTCAATGGTACATAATTCTTGAAAGTAGCAACACGTCTCTCTTGCTACTTAGGCTGTGGGTCCTTAAATCTATCCCTTTGAAAGGCTCTTTCTGCCCTAGCCCTTTCTTTTTCCCTCGGTGTTTGTGATGTCAGAGAAGCTAGTTTTGCCATTGCCGTTGTGACCTCGAGGTGCATCTAGAGACCAAAGTATTTTGATGCCTTCTTTCGAAATTCCTCGAAGGAGACCGGCAGGCTCTCAGCCAAAGATAGAGTGAAGGCAGATTTAGGCTATAAAGCCTCAACGATGATGTGTAGTTGTATCGCTTCAGCCAAGTTAGGCACTATCACTGCTTCCTTATACAATCTTTTAGGAAAGTCCTTCAAAGATTCATTTTCTCCCCGCCTTATCTGTGCGAGGGTATGTGAAGTCTTGGGTACGTCCCTGAAAATGACAATATGTTCCCTGAAAGCCTCTGCCATATCCTCCCAGGAATCAATCGACCCAGTTGGCAATCCCTTGAAATAACTAAGAGCCTCTCCAGTCAGAGTGAGAGGAAACATGTGATACATTACATCCTCTTCAGCTCCCAAAAACATTGCCTCATAAGCATAATCGAGGTGCTTGTTGGGGTCAGTCCCACCCGAATATTTTCCTATAGAAAGTGTTTGGGTTATCTGTAAGTGCCTTGGGATAGACACGCTCATTGCCTTCGAGAGAATGGGACATTGAGCTTGTAGGCCCTTGTCGCTCCTATCACTGGATCCTTCCTTCTGACTTTGTCTGGTCTCCAGAATCTTGAGACTGCTCCATCTCTTGGTACGTAAGGATCTTAGAGTACTTGACAGACTCAGATTTCTCCCTTCTAGACTCCTCACGCGTCTCCTCTTCCCAGAGAACAACCTTTTCCTCCACTTGCCTACGATCACGCCTTAACTTAGCTAACTCCTTCTGATTTGCCTAATAATATCATTATGAGGGTTTGGAGACCCTGCCACTACCATTCATCTAGAACTCACTCCAGTGGAGTCAAAGACCAAACACCTATTCTCTAAGTAAGTAACGTCCTCAACATGCCCCTCCAGAGGAGCTTTCATGTTGCCTTCCATAGGTACTTGTGAACTTTTATGAAAGTGGGGATCAATTTAACGAGTCCCATTGGGCGTGCCAATGAACTGGCCTATACCGGGGTTAGGGATCTGGTGTGGGACCAATCATGAATATTCTTCTTTCTAGATATTTATACACTGGTCCGGTGAGGATTCAGTATTGCAACCCTTATTCCAGTATGGAAATAGAGGACTTGGGGTCCTTAAGATCCGATACACTAAGCTTTCGCATTGTGGGGATGAAAGATGGTGTCACCTGCAAAGGCACTCCGACACTCAAGTCAGCAAACAGATTAGAAAGCAATGCTCAAGCGTAAGTTAGAGAATCAGAAAAATGTACCATTGCTGTGAAATCTTTGGTATTTATATGCATGCAAGGAACGTAAGACTCCTTTGGGGTTAGGGGCCATTCCGTACCATGTGTCAGTATGACTCTACAAAAAGCTGACACAGATGCAGACGCCTCTGCGTCTCTAACGAACGTTTCCCCTAACGGCTGTGCCTTATACTATTTGTCGAATGTGTAGGTTACTTTTTGGGGTGTCTTAGTGGTGACCTGGAGTACCCGGTATAGAGAGAATGACTCATATGAGTAGCGCGTTCAAGGTTTCACTTGAGATATTGGTATATGAATATAAGCGGGTAATATTACCTTCCTGCCCTTATGTCGGTATCTAGATCGGATCAAGATTAAAATTGAAATTGAAATTGAAATTGAAATTGAAATTAAAACAAAAATTAAAATTAAAAAATAAAAACAAAATGAATAACTCATGTTTTCATAAGAAAATTTAGAGGATGCCAAGAATATTCATAGTATTGGTATAAAAATTTAAATCATAAGAGGAATTATCTTAAATAAGTGGATGATATTTAAATGATTTTTGCACGAACTTATTTAAGTGTTGACATGATGGTGGTGGTGCTCTATAGTTATCGTAAGGTTGATGCAAAATTTTAATATTTGAAGTTGAATATTTATGGAAAGTATTTGATCCGGTGTGGATACCGGTCCCCAAAACTAGCTACCCTGGATAATATAAAATATGCAATTTACATGCGGAAGACATCAATAGAACCAAACTGCCCTTCAGACATACCAGAGTCAAAAAGTTTCTTCAATACGAACTGTATGAATGTCCCCGGCTAAAATAGGCAAGTGGGCAACTTACACCTGCAAAAGTTGCAGGCTCTGATTTTGACACAAGTCAAATCACCCACTTGTGTTTTAAGGAAACCATGTATAAATAGCTTATGTCATTAACACATAGACCAACTTAAGTAGATCTTGAGTGCTCTTACTCTCTTGTTCTTGCTCCGTAATACAAATCTTTTCCGTTATAACCGTACTAACTTAAGCATTGGAGCCCCTTTTGTAGGTACCCCTCCGGTGCGGTTCAAGGACTATGAATGAATTAAGTCTTGATTACCTTAACGTGAAGAGCTTGGAGTTCCCACTGAACCCAAGTTTACAATACCGAACTCCTACTGAGACAGTGTAAGAAGTGAGAGGAAAAGAGGTTTGACACCGGTACGAAGTCAACAGCTTTAACCTCGTACTCTGGTCTGAACAATATTGAATTAAGTTATTAGAATATGGAATAAATATAAAATAACTAAAATCATGAATGAAAAAGATGAGAATGTATTTTGTAGATAAATTTTATTAAAGATATACATTATAAGTATTTAATATTAGTATTTAGTGTTGCGTCATTTTAAACAAATGTGTCCTTGACTTTGTGACATGAGTGTTTTATTATTCCTCATGTGTTGTGGGTTCAAACCTAATAAAAAGTAATTTTTACAATAGAGTAGCCTAATAAGTATTTAAATTCTAAAATTTCCTTTTAAAAAAAGAATGGGTGGTGACTACATTAAACTCTAAAACTTTAAATGATTTATTTTGTAAACCAGTTGTGATCCTGATTATGACAAATAACAAAACCCGATACTTTTCTAAACCTAGATTTGAATGGGGAAATGTTTTCATATTTTTAGATTAAACAAAAAATTAAAAATATGAAAAATAATAAATCTTTTTCATTAAGACAATAATAATAAAGTAAATGAGTTAAATTTGATTTTTTTTATTCACTGAAATTTTTTTTCTTACATTTTGTTTATTTGTCATCGTAACCAAATTATCAAAGGAAATTCTTCCATATTTGTATTTTTCATGAAGACAAAGAATACTCTTATTGATAATAATTGCCATGGGCAGGGGTCAACAGCCTAGTTTGAGATTAGCGACCATAGGCTAAGAATAGGCCAATAGAAGTAAGAAAAGAAAGGAATTGCTTTTCCCTGTGCCAGAAAACTACGTACTTAAACGGTCTTGCTAATGCTGTACAAGAATGGAATAAGAATGTAGAAAGAATGCAAAACAAGCCATCCAAATTCATCTTATATGTGTCGTTGTCACATGTTAGAGACACAAAACTTGTTCGGAATTGAGAATGGCCACTGAAAGAGTTAGAGGTAGAAGACGGGTTGGATCAAGAAGAAACCCACCAACAACCCCAACACCAACACCACTGCTTGAAGATATTGTGCCTAATTCCAGTTGGACACAAGACCCTTCTGGGTCAGCCCACTGTCTTCTTGTAAATCTTCCTGGTATTGCTTCATACACCCCCATCATGCTTTTACCTAATGTTATAAACTAACTGTTATTTAAAGATAAAATGATTATTTTTAAAGAGCTATACAAGTTCATTCTAATAAAGATTTGTGTTGAAATAAACAACCTTAAGAGTTCAAGAAGAATGAGGTGAAGCTTCAGGTTGATGGCTCCTCTGGCCGCATAATTGTAAAAGGAGAAAGGCAAGCAAATGAACATAAACGTGTTCGCTTTCAACTAACCTTTCTAGTCCCAACGGATTCAGACATAGATAACATTTCCGGAAATTTTGACTCTCAAATCCTTTATGTCTATGTTCCCAAGCGAGACACTGTCATTCAAAAACCTTCACATTCAAAACAACTTGAAAGCGATCTTGTCAATGAGAACATCCACGAAGACAATATACAAAATGAAAATGCAGAGCGTTTCTTTGAAGAATTAATTACAAGGACGGTTGAGCAAGAATCAAGAACAGCTACTGGAGTGGAGCTTTTGAGGAGAAACAAGGGAATTGCTATAACGGCTCTTGTAGCTTTTTCCTTTGGCTTGTATGTATCTCATAAGTTCCATTCTTGAAATACTGCTCCTTAGGCCTAGTGCCAATGTGTGTGTGTATATATATAGTAACATCATCATTTGTATTAAGGATATTTATATACCATTATACAAGTATTCATAATGTGTAAATTTTATCATTCTTTATTTTTTCCCATTTGCAAGCATAATTTGGTTCAATTAATTTGTAGTGTAAATAAAAACGATTCAGTTTGGCAGGTAAGAATAAAAGCATAATTTGATTTGATCATGAGTATTTATTTGCATGCATAGGCTTAATTGTACTTTAAAACCCTCTAGTTTGTTATTCGTGCAGTTTTGTTTCCTCAAATTTTATAAGTGAGTAAATTAATTCTCTGAAGTTTTAAAATTGTTTAACTGTTTTCTTGTGTTTATTTTATTCTATTTGAAAATGGTTCAAATTAGTACTTTTAAGCAATATTTGACTATTTTATGATAGAATTAGAATGCATGAATTAAGTTATAAAAATTAGAAGTAGGAAATGGTGTATTTGAAATCGGGTCATCACTCATCGTTGAACCGAATCGAATCGAATTAAGAATCATGAGAATTGTCAATCACAAAATAAAAAAAATTACATTTTTAGTGTGATTCAATTTAGTCTACGTTTCCTTCTCCATGAATCCAAACAGACCACATCTTCATATATGTTATTTACCATTATATCTTTTGGAATCAATTTTATTTAAAGTCAATTAAGTGAAATTAACATGTAATTTTAATCGATGAGAGTATTTAAAATCAATTTTGTTTAAAGTCAATTAAGAAAAATTACATAACTAGCAACATTTTTAATACTGTAGTTTTATATAATTGTTATTTTCATTTATTTGCAACTGCAATTTGTTACAAAGTTGTGTTGGCTTAGCATGGCTGTATTATAAATTGACAAAATTTTTAGATAAAATTAATTGAATTGTGATTTTTGTTTTTATAAAAAAACAAAAATAAAAACAATATCAATCGAAATAAATTAAACTGTAATGATATAGTTTAGTTTAGTTTAATTTTTATAATTTTTTTCAAGACAAACTAAACTGTAAATATTTTTAACATGTGATTTCATTCAATTTTTTCCTTCACACTGAATTAAACCACAGTACGAACTCGCCTAGAAAAATACATAACCAATATATTTTCTTTCCTTTTCCTTTCTTATTTGATATTTTTTATTTGAATTTAAGTATAATCATTATTGCTTAAAAAATTATCCCTACGAAAATTTAACATATTACATTATCTAAAACTCAAACTAAAATCATATATTAAGTTAAAACAACCTCTTTTCATTATATATCGGTCCGGTGGTGTTTGTTTACTTCTTTTTCTTTTTTTAACAAGTCGCATATATTTTTACCCATTCATTACTATACCAAATATGAATTAGAAAAGTCAAACAAAGTAAATAAATAAGGACCTGCGACTATGAATAGAAAGCAAAGATAATAGCAAATTTTAAAACCATAGAATTTCAAACGTGTTTTTCGTTCAAAGTTGCAACGGCCGCAAGAATTAGTGAATGAGATTTGGTTGTTCAGCTCTTTACCAAATTAATAATGCAATACAAATTGAAGCTGCTCCACAATTTTGATTTTCGTAGGCCTTAGAGTATCCTAAGGGTTTTGAATTGACCCTCCAGCCTCCAGGTGATGTGTTATTTCTCTCTCCATTGCATTCCAAAGAAGTTAAGTCATGTTCTTACATTCATATGACTCTTTTTTTTTATTAAATTCCCATGCATGGATCTTCCTCCCACTTCTTGATCTCATTCCTGATATATTTAACGAAACTCATAAATTTTAACCAATTTTAGATACAGCTTTTTGAAAAAAAGAAAATTAGCATTTTCCTTTCTTTTTTTTATTAGAAAAACAACAGTACAAACCTGATCAAAATCTTATGTCATCATATTCTATCCCTTTTCAAAATGCTTTAACAGGTTAAAGATTAACTCTATTACCACGTTTCCATCCCTCAATATTGTCGCATGCAACATCCTATAATAGTATTTTAGCCTCTTTTTTTTTTGAAAGGTACTACAATAGACAACCTTTTACAGAATTTCAAGAAATGCTTTCATATCTTATTTCATAAGGCAAGAACAACATTTAGAAATACTGTAAAACAATGCGAAAACACCGGGGAAAAAAGATAACTTTTGGCATCCCAAAAAAATCATAATTTTCGGCATAGTGGTTATTTTAAAAAATAGACACTTAAATTTTAATTTCAATAAAAAAAAATGTAACTTTTCTTGTCTAAGAGTATACACGTGATATGATTTTATTAAAGAGATAAGAAAAATGAATGTGCATTTACAAGATTTCAATCTATACAAATCGAAGTCGAACTTCTACCTTATATGTTAGGGCCCATACTTCGACCTAAATGAACTAGACTAATCTAAGGGGTTCTAGTGCCACTAGCACATTTGCTCAAACTAGTTAATTTATCGACAAAAAAACACAGTTATTTTTTAGTTATTTTAGCCCATTTTGTAAGCTTCAAATAGTGATTGTATCATCTGCCACCTATATTCAACATGTGTCTCCTCATGGAAAAGTTTTTCCTCTATCCTCTTTCTTGGGAGGCTTATCTATCCACACTGTTAATATATGTTTTTTTGTTTAAAAAAGTTTCTTCTCTTCTTACCAAGGATCTATATATGTTTTTCTTCTAAATTTTCTTTATTATCCCTCCATTTTCTTCTCATTAATTGTCATTTTTCTCGTCTTTCCGCCATTCATCTTTCTGTCTCCCTCTTCCTCTTTTGCCAACCTTTCCCCCCTTTTTTTATGTCTCTCTTTTCAAACCTAGTGTGGTTAAGATGTCTTTTTTAAAAGAGTGTCTACAAGATCAACACCAGGTTGGTGTGATCAGGAAAAATATATGAAGCCATGAGTGAAAATGATTATATTAAAATTTCACTTTGTCGTAGCATGTGATAATATCATAAGAATGGTAAATGTCGTTATATTACCTTCTTGACTCTAATTAAGGAGAGATATCAGGTTAAGAAATTAGAAAAGAAAAACAGGTTAACAAGCACAGACAAAATAAGAGTAAAGAATATGCCAACAACAACAAATTAATAACCAATTAACTAAAAATTAAGGAAGAGTTCGCGTTATTCAATGGGTCTCTACCAAGTTTCTCTTAACTTTTTTATGATGAAAATTGAAGTTTAAACATAAAATCTTAAACCAACTAATCAAACATTTTCATTAGACCGATTCTAGCAATATTATTTTAAATAGAAAAGTGTTTTTATTTATTGTATATAATTATTTTATTTTTCACTATTTTTTAATCTAAAAATTAAAATTCTATTTTAAATTATTTCATTTTGAAAGTCATATTAATAATCAATATCGAATCCATCAAATAATATTTGTTAGTTAGGAATTTAAATAAACATATATAGTTTTATAACATATTCAATATTCCAGCGCTTAACAAATTTTACTTCGATTGTTTCAGAGGAAATAAAAGCATTATCTACTGCAATCTTTGGCTGAAATATGGGAGGAGCTGAAGAAGAAGATAAACATGAGGATGAAGTTGAGCAGAAGAATAAGAAGGAAGAGAAAGAGAAATATGATGATGTTGATGAAAACGAAGAGGAAGAAAAATCTAAAGAGAAGAAGAAGAAGAAAAACAAGGATGGCAAAGAGAACGAAGAGGATGCAAAAGAGAAGAAGAAGAAGAATCCTGAAGATAAAAAGGATCCGATAAAACTCAAACAAAAGCTTGAAAGAATAGAGACTAAGATTCAGGCACTAGTAGCTAAGAAAGAAGAAGTTTTGAAGCTGCTTCATGAAGCTGAAGCAAATCAAGGGGAAACTACACAGCCTCCTGTGGACCCTTCTTAGATCAACCTCACTTTAACCTTTAGTGTTTAGAATACAAGTATGTTTGGTTGGATATGTTATTTTAATTTAAAGTTAACCAGGGAATGGGAAGGTTTTTTGCTTCCATTCAATAATTTTATGATTTGTATCATAACAAATAGTAATTATTTATTTATATTTATAACACTATAACATTAATTGTTTTCAGCTGATAGCTAAAAATTAATATTTTGAGATGTAAAAATCATTGAATATGTAGTACATTAGTTCAACTATAAACTATAGAATTTGTATATGGGAGTTTTTTTTATTGATATAATACCATCTATATATAATTTTGTCATTCCAGGTTTGTTTCATACATTAATTGAATGGAAGTTAAATAAGATGAACAATGTTAACTATATGTTATAATATTTTTGGAAATGTAGGGTTGGTTAAATGATTTTGAAATGATGCGGTGTTCCTTGGGCGCTTGATGTAAATGGCGCAAACGTTAGTGTCTTCGAAGGTCGAAATAGATGAGCTCTGAAATCGAAGATCGGTTTTGAAGTCTTACATAATTTCACGAACCAATCGATTCAGAAGATCCGGTCCTTGGCCTAAAACAGTGAGGCTTCTTCACACCACCGGTCTGATTTTGGAAAGAAAATGAGGTTAAGTACATAAGGGTAATTTCCAGAATAAAATCTTTTTTAAAGTTCAATCTAAAGTCTAAACCATTCAATTAATTTAACAAATATTGATTTAATGGTCCACCAATGATCAAAAAGATGATTGGTGCATGATAACGCTATATAAACGTACAAAGGAATCGTGTAATAGTTAAGAATATCATATTTATAGGGACTATGATACCAAATATCCATTGTTTATGATTCAATTATTTAGATGAACGATTTAAAGTCGATAATTAAATTTACTAAGCCAGAACTCAAAGCAATGCAACAAAAGATTGTTTAAGAGATCAAATAGAGAGATATCTTGATATTAAAGTGGATGCTTATAAAATGTATGATTGATCAAGATTCTTCCTATTAATAGAATTTAGCTTTCCAAGTAGTATTCTAAGTTAATTAACATTTTATTATTGAAAATCCGCTAATGTACCTAACCCAAGAAGAATTAAGGAAACTTTGAGAGATGCATTTATAGAGAGAAAGGGAGAATAATTTCAACTAATTTCATTAAGGGTACGTTTGGTAAAATGAACTTATAACTTAAAGTTGATGACTTATAACTTATAGCTTATGACTTATAACTTATAGCTTATAACTTATGACTTATGATTTATAGTTTTTTGAGCTACTTATAACTTCTAGTTTTTTAGAGAGCTTATTGAAATAGAGTTGTTTGATAAAACTACCAGCTTAAATCGTGTTAGATGACTTTAAAGGACATATAAAATTTTAATTATGTGAAAGATAAAAATTATCATTAAAAAGGATAAAAATGATAACTAAACAATTAATGAGGGAGCTTATAGCTTTTGAAAAGTCATAAACTTTCTCAAGTAGGTTTCTAAAGGCTAGGAACCTATAGCTTTTCAAAAGCTATAAACTCATCATTTTTTATGTTTACCAAATAGCTTTAGTAGTTTTTGAAAAGTCATTTAAAAAGTTATAAGCTAGTTATATTAAACGGACACCAATTATAACAGAAAAAAAGGAAGAAAAGCATTTATACAAGGATGGCAATACACACTAAGCTACCATAAGATGTAGAGTATAGTAATAAAACTCATAACAAATTACAACCGACTAAACATGACTTAATCTCATTATTACTCCCCTTTAAGCTATTGATTGGTAGATGTTTACTAAACTCAGCTTACTCAATGCCGAAGAGAAAATAGTTAAAGGCAATGGCTTGGTAAAGAGGTCTACTAGCTGATTACTAGAAGTAATAGGCAGAAGCTTGAAAAGGTCACTCATGATCTTCTAGTGAATGAAATGATAGTCATTTTCTAAGTGTTTTATCTTCTCATGAAGATAGGATTCAAAGCCAAGTGTCTTGCACTTTCATTATCACAAAACAAAGCTGAATTCTTCTCCTAAATTACTCCAAAATATTGTAAAAGGTAGGTCAACCATAACAACTTAGAGGTTGCATCACCCAGGATCCAGTACTCAACTTTAGTAGAAGATATGGACTACTTCTTGGACTTCCAGCAATTGCCAATATGAAAATAAAAACTAGCAACAAGTTTCTTGGTAGTGGAGCACCTAGCCCAATCTTAACCATTGTGTCTAGTGAGTTAAGAGTGAGTTCTTGCTCATATAAATTCCTTAACCAGGTGTACCTTTGAGATACCTCATAACTCTGGTAGTAGCAAGATGATGCTGCTTAGTGGGAGCATGCATATGTTCACTGAGTTGTTAAGTAACACACATAATATATGGCTAAGTGTTGATTAGATAGATCAATCTCCCAGCCAATTTCCTATATTCATAAGGATTTTCATAGGGAGCGGAGTCAGGAACAATGGAGGAAGAATAATGATAATCCATGAGAACTTTGACGGGTTTGCAACTAAGCAATCCTGAATCTTTAATTAGATCAAGGTAGTATTTTCTTTGAGTAAGGACTAAACCTTCATTAGTATGCATGATCTCTAGGCCAAGAAAGTATTTGATCACACCTAGGCCTTTGGTCCCAAAAGTTAAATGTAGCAAGCCTTAATAGAAGAAAACTTAGACATGGTTACAAGAAGTACGTCATCAACATAGACTAAGAGTGCAATGAAGGAATCAGAAGATCTCTTAATGGATAAGGAATAATCTGATTAAGTTTGATGAAAACCAAGCTAAAGCAAAAATCAATTAGTTCTTATGTTGACTCCTACTAGCTTGCTTTAGTCCATACAATGATTTCAATAGCCTGTAAAGTTAATCTAGTTTTGTGTGAGGTATGCTTTGAGGAAGACTCATGTAAACTTCTTTTTAAGATCCCCATAAAGAAATGCATTATCCACATTAAGTTTGTGTACATGTTACCTTTCAATAAAAGTTAAAGCAAGAATTAACTTGACAATGGTTAATTTGGCTACTAGTGAGAAGGTTTCTAGTTAATCCAAGCCTTCAACTTGGCTACAAGCTGGGATTTATATCTTTCAATACTTTTATCAGCTTTCCTTTTTATTTTGTACACCCACTTGTTCCCAATAGGTGTGACATTAGGAGGACAAGGTACTAGCTCCCATGTTAGGTTCTTGCTCAAGGAAAAAAACTCTTTATCTATAGCATCCTGCCATCTAGTGACTTGCAGGCTTTAGAATATGATTAAGGTTCAGTTTGTTATTCTAAGGAATGAATAAAGGATTGATGAGAGGAAGGAAGATGTGTATAGTTAACATAGGTTGAAATAGGATATTGATAAAGTAGGTTAGTGGTGGTTTGGTGACATGAATAGTCAACCAAATAAGGTGGTGGCTTTTGTTTCTAACAGGTCTAGTATTAGTGTGGAGGAAATGTTTATGTGCTAGGAGTATGATCAAGTGATTGTGGGTGAGGAGTAGGAGAAGAAGCAAGGTTAGAATTAGGTAGATGAATTGTGTGAGTCATTAGGTGCAAGTGTATGACGAAGGGAAGGATCAATTGAGAGTGAAGGTTTAGTGTGATGAGAGTGAAAGGTGATTCAACATATCTCTATGAAGAACAAAGGAATAGGAAATTTGTGTAAAGTTCATGAAACACCACATTGCTTGAAATATAAATGAAATTGGAGCTCAAATTAAGGGTAACAAAACCCTTAGAGCTAGCCTTGAATCTAAGAAAAACAGGAGCATTTTCTTTTAGGTCAAATTTCCTTCTGCCTGTAGATAGAGTTGAAGTGTAGGAAAGAGAACCAAGCACCTTGAGCATGGATAGGTCTAGTATAGTTCTTGTGAGCTTCTTAAAAGGGCATTGATTTCCCAATATAGAGGTTAGAACTCTGTTAATTAAGTACACAACATGTAGGGTAACATATGTCTAATATTTATTTGATATGGCCACTTGGATCAAAAGAGCCCTGGCTATATTTAATATATGTTGGTGTTTCCTTTCTACCCCGACATTCTGCTGGGGTGTCTTAGGGCAGGAAATCTTGCACTACCAAAAAAAGATGGAATGGCAACGAAAACACCCCGTCGCTAACAGATAAAACTCTATCGCTACACATATTAGCGACGGATTCTGCTACGACAAAACACCGTCGCTCCAATCTTGGTGGCTAACATCTCATCGACGACCCTAAAGACCATGGAAAAATTAGTGACGACATAACCCCATCACTGAATATTGGTTGCCAAATGTCTGATGTTCGTCGCAAGCTCAGTAGCGGGCAAGACAATATCCCTTCGCTACAACCGTCACTACCTTTTCCAAACAACCGTCGCTAATGTCATAGCTGACAGCACCCATTTAGCGACGGTGCTTAAGTGGTCATTGTCGTAATTGAAGTCACTCCATCACTACTGCCGTAGCTAAATAATCCAGAACACCGTCGCTATTGTCGTAGCTGACAGCACCTAATTAGCGATGGATATCCTCCATAGGTACGTGGTAGCTGAATAGGGACAACATTAGCGACAGAGTGTGTCGTAGCTGAATAGGGACAACATTAGTGACGGAGTATGTCGCAGCTGAATAGGGACCAAGGTTAGCGACCCTGTTCTTCCGTCGCTAACCTATTTACAAATGAACGACGGTTTCTTTTCCGTCGCTAATATTAAAAATTATTATTTTTAATTTTTTCTAAAAAATTGATGATTTAAGGTTATTTTATAAAGTTTCATTAAATATTTATATATATATTGATAATTTTTTTATAATACTTTTATTTAATAGGTAATAAACGCGATTAATAAACAAAAAATATAACATCATCAAATACAATCGAATATAAAATATAGTAAACTGTCATAATATTTATAACTCAAAGAATAAAAAAATAAATACAAAAATGTGTAGCACTAAAAAAATTAATCAATAAAATAAAAGTCAACTGGGGGGGATCCTCGGGTTGTGGTCGGGAAGTAGAGGCTTCGTCGCCAGGTCCAGCCGGTAACTGCTCTAATAACCAATGTATCAGAGCCTCCTGTTGAGCCATCAGCCGATGAGTGTCCTCTCGATCCCGCTCAGCTCGCTCATCCGCCAATTGACTCTATCTGCACTCCTCTGCAAGTTCATTGTTGAAGTTCTGAATGGCCTGAACAACATCTGCTTGCAACGTAGAGGAAGAGGGAGGGGCCTTCCCAGTTGTGGCTATCTGGGTACCAACCCCACCGAGGCCAAACACCCTCCCCTTTTTGTTTACACCTCCGACAGCCTCTAAATAGATGGCATTGTCATCTGTAGAAGAAAGGGTGGGAGGTGTCTGCCCGTTAGAAGTCTGAGAGGCCAACTCAGTCTCCTTCTCGGCCCGTATGGCCTGATACGCCTCCTACATATGTTTAGAAAAATCAAATACGTTAATAAATGTTAATGTATAAAAAATTAAAAAACAGTTATTTAGATAAAGTACCGCCATGTCGGTGGTCTTTTGGTTAACCCAATTACCAGCCTTGTTTTTCTTGGTGATTTGAATCACCTCGAATAACGAAGGCTCGCGGTGCTCTTTCTGCCCCTTCAATTTACAACATATTAAATTTGTTAGTTAAAAAGCTTTGAAGTCATTGTAATAATAAACATATTTAAGAAAATGTACTTGCAAATCTCCTTTTATGCTCAATAATTGAGATGGAACCTCTAGTATAGATGGAGGCTCCAGCACCAACCTGCATGTTTGCCTTGTTCTGAGCACTAGCCTGCTGGAATATGACATCTTCCCACTTATGCAGCATGTCATCCCAGTGGGGCTCGGGGATCCAACGGGGGCGCTCTGTCTTTGCCCTCACCTTCCACAGGAAACTCTTGATGATTTTGGAGGTCTTTACGATAAAGATCCTCCTAATCTCACTAGTCATACCCTCCTCCCACCAAAAGCCACGTTGTAAATTAAAATGCAATTCCAAATTAAACTCATAAGTAATGTTCAACAATAAAAGTTACATGAAATTAGAAGAGTTGTGTTAAACTCACCGAGAATGTGTCAAACCATCTATCTTAGATAGTCTGACCAGTATCCGTCCAAGAGAAGTAAGGCCCATCCCGCTGGGCCTTCAAAATCCTAGTAATCGCCTTCATAGTGTGAATATTATCAACATAACTGTATGCCATGTGATTGAATAATTAATTAACAAAATATTTTTATAATCAAACAAACATAAACCTTGGGAGTCCACTAAAATTTCGCTAGAATCTCCCCTATAAACCAAACATTTCCAAATTTTTACAAAACCCTGTTACACACAGAAAACTTCCCAATACAGTTCAATGTAAAGAAACAACAACAAACCCTAGTGAGCTTTGCGCTCCATTAACATAAGCAAAAATCATGACGAACATCAACATCCGTAAATAAACATAAGCATAAAACACATACAGATTTATCCTAGTGAGCCTTGCTCTCCACTAACAAACATAAATCATATATGACATGATTACAAATACAATAGTAATGCGATTAGCATACAAATCAATACAAAACTCATAAATGTCAGGATATATAATGATACTCATCAGCGTCTGATAGTGGGACCAGAATGGGAGGGGGTTGGATATTGTAGAAGGGGTTGCCACACAGACCTGCTCTTCGTGCTACTGCTAAGGCTTTGTGCCATCCAGGGTGGTAGAAGTGCCTACAGCATCACCCAGAATGGTCGGCGAGGGCGTCATGTGTGTAGTGTCGTCAGTCGGTGTGGTCTCCCTCTACAAGGTAGGGGTACCCAGCCGTGTAACTGGGAGTGCCTACCAATGTAAGCATTAAGCAATTAAAAAAACATATATATATATATATATATATAAATTTATATACAACTACATACTCTGTGTCTATTTTAGTTTGGAAGTCCCCTTCAGTGTCAGTGTGACTCTCAAAATTTGTTTCAGACGTATTATCATTGTCCAAATTGGTCGTGGACCGTTTTAATGACAAGACAGCTTGTATATCAATGTGTTCACCGCCTGAGGCCGTAAGTGTCTCATCCAATATGACTGGATCAATATTCAACATTGAGTGACTGTCGTGGAGGTTGCTCGGAGCTAGCTGATAAGCATCTTCAACCTCATCAGAGACGTTATTAGTGATCTGACTACGAGCCTTGGCTTTGATGACTGCATACCAGTCCCGGTGCCCTCCAAGGAATTTTGTGTAATAAACCTGCTCGGCTTGCTGGGCAAAAATGAAGGGATCAAACCCTTTATATTTACTACTCTTTTTCACCTCAACCAATCCGTAATGGTTGTCGACTTTTGCACCCATTCCGATTGTGTTGTCATACCAATCGTAATTGAATAAAACTAAATCTCTTTTATCCCACCCGGAGAAAGAAACTTGAACGATCTCTTTTAACACACCGTAGAAGTCCTCCTCTAAATATACAGTTGTGCCTTTAACACAAACCCCAAAGTTATATGTTCGCATACCTTCACTCCATTGGAAAACGTTAAACTTATAGTCGTTTACGTAGTGATACGGTCTTGATATCGGTACCAGGCCAAGGATGTAATTTCATCTGTCCTTACTATGTTATCGACGTTGAAGGTAGACCTCTAGACTATAAACCCCGTATCAGACGCTCTCCCTATACTGGTATGTCCAGGTTAACACCTCGCACACCGGAAAGCATCCACGTCACCCAAAAAAAGGTACAGGGTATAGCTGCCAGGGGTTATTCACAGGAGACATGGATCTTCCCGTGTTGAGTGCCAGAATCGTACACTGTACTATTTGTCCCTTGCCCCACCTATACCTGACGATTTATTCTCCATGCTCACCTATAAATAGTCAATTCTTATACACATAAAGGTTAGGTTTTTCTTATTCTCTATATACTGTTTCATTGCTCGAGCTCTCTTAACTTGAATTCTCATCCTTGTTACTGACTGATCGTTAGAGAATCTTCACAGGTGGCACCATCTTTTATCTTCTTTCAATACAAAAGCTCGGTATGAAGGATCTCTAGGACTTCAAGACCTGTATCTCCCACTGAGATACCGGATACCAATACCGGATACCCACTGTACCGGTGTATAAACACTCTTTGTAGTTGACTCTTGTGGCTGGTCCCTCACCGGATCTTACACCCCAGATCAAAATAGCTCATTGGCACGCCCAGTAAGACTCGATATAGTTATTCCCACTTTTCACAGAAGCTAAGTAGTCTATCATAGAAGGAAATGGCAGGAACTTTTAGGAGGGACACGTGGAGGATGCCACTACCCAGGAGTACCAAGTTAGAAGGTGTCTATCCTTTGAGTTCTATGTTGGGAGCTCACAAAGGATGGTACCTGTCAGAACTCCAGACCCTCGTGATGAGGTTATAAGGCAGCTCAGGGAGGAGCTCACTGAGTTAAAAGGGGAAAAGAGGCCAGTAGAGGAGAAAATAGTGTCTCGGGATGAGGAGACCCACCATACTACTAGGAGAGAGAAGTTCATAACTCTCCAATATTCAAAGATTCCTACGTATAAAGAGAGGGAGTAGACCCAGGACTCTGGTGAGAGAGTCAGTGGTAGAAGGAAGGAGCCAGTGGCTGCAGCTCCGGGGACGTACAGACTTAATGTCCTATTTTCATGGATGTTGATGGGTGTGCCTATCGCTAGGCACTTACAAACGACGCAGCCCCTCTCTATTGGAAAGTACAAAGGAGAGACAAACCCCACTAAGCATTTGGATGCTTATACATATGGGGCCATGTTCTTGGGGGCTGAAGAAGACGTCATTTACAGGATGTTCCCCCGAACATTGGTTGGAGAGGCTCTTAGTTGGTTCAAAGGGCTCCCCTCAGGTTCTATAGACTCTTGGGAGGAAATGGAAACAGCTTTTGGTGATCACTTTGTCATTTCCAGGGATGTTTCTAGGACATCTCACTCTCGCCCAAATTAGGCAAGGAGAAGCAGAAACTCTCAAGGAGTTTTTAAGGAGATTTTACAAGGAAGCGGCTCTAGTTCTAAATCTCACAAAGGCCCTCCAACTGCACATCGTCATCGAGGCGTTGTAGCCTGGCTCAGCTTTCGCCTTGTCTTTGGCGAAAAGCCCTCTGACATCGTTTGAGGAATTCTGGAGGAAGGCTTCCAAGTATGTGGGGATCGACATGCATTTGGAAGCCACAGCGGCAAGGGTCGGGCCACCAGCTCCGGTGTCCCAGCCAATGAGAGAAAAGGAGAGGACGAGGCTGAAGAGAATATTCTAAGGCCTTTAGCAACTATGCCACTCTAAATATTAAGACTTCTTAGATTTTAAGAGAGGTTGGATGGCCCACACTGAGTCTGTATGGCATAAGGAGGCTGGCCCCGATAAAAAGGCCCGGAAACCCACGTAAGTATTGCGATTTCCATAAGCAAGTGGGCCACATGAAGGATGAGTGCAAGGCCTTGAGGAACGTTGTGGAGACCCTCATCCGGGAGGGAAAGTTAAAGCAATACCTCTTCAAGAAAAAGTCTTTGGATGAGCCAGATCGAATAGAGAAACGGGGTCAAGACCATGATGATAAGGGCGATAATAACCGTGCTCTGGACAAAAAATTTACCGTCGCTGAAAAAAAGAAGGGTATTGTCATCAGTGAGGCTGCTCATCAGGACGGCATGCCCCAGTAGCAGTAGCGAGGCCGGCGCGAAGTAATTGATATGATCGACGGAGGATTTGCTAGGGGCGGAGCCTCAATCACCGCAAGGAAGAATCATCACCGAATGATTCTATCAGTCCAAGGAAAGCCCAGGGATAACTGCCCATTCAGCGATGTGTGTTGGTGCCAGTGGTTTCTTCTTCTGACCAGGATTTTGGCCCAACTATCCCTGGAGGTGATGACGCTATGGTCATCGTTGCTGTAATCGTAAACAAGGACGTTAAGAGGATCCTTGTTGACCAGGGAAGTTCCTGCGATGTTATTTTCTACAGCTATTTCAAGAGGATGGGTTTTAATGACTCTGATTTATAGCCTTATACACAGGAACTGACAGTTTTGAATGGATCAAAATAGGCCACGAAGGGGTATCTGGACACTTTGGTTTCATTTGAGGATGAGCCTGGAGCAAGGACGGTAAAGTCTAGGGTGTCGGTGATTGATGTATAATCACCCTACAATGGTATCATAGGCCGCCCCACGTTGAACGCCATGGAAGCGATTGTCTCCACGCCTCACCTCCTTATCAAGTTCATTAATAAGGACAATAATGTGTCCTTTCTCCGAGGTGATCAGGAGATGGCCAGGTACTGCTATAACCTGAGCCTGAATATGGCAAAGTTAGAAATGTTCAACAAGAAGAGGAAGTTGAATGATGGAGGAACTGTGGCGGGGTTTGTTAGTTTGGTTGATTTGGACCCTAGGGTAGAGTTAAAGATTGATACGCTTAACTCTTCAAAGCCCACGTTGGAGGGGGCTCCAGGGGCGGCATATTGGGAGATTCCCCAGAAAAGGTCATGTATACCAATGATAAGTTAGAAGTTATGATAAAGCAGCGACTACTTGCACTCATTCGGGAGTTTAAAGACCTTTTTGCATGGACTGCTACAGACATGCTTGGGACGGACCCTAATTTTTGCTACCATAAGCTATCTGTCTATCTAAAGACAAGACCAGTTGCATAGAAGAAGACGAGATTGGGCCCTGAGAAGCAGACAATAACTTATGAGCAGACAGAGAGGAATTGTTGAAGGCCAGATTTATCAGGGAAATCTGATATTCCTCTTGGCTTTCTAACATGGTGATGGTGTAAAAGGCCAACGGTAAATGGAAGATGTGTACGGATTACATGGATTTAAATCGTTGTTGCCCAAAGGATCTATATCCCCTCCCGAACATTAATCGCATGGTGGATGACTCTTCTGGTTACCAGTACCTATCTTTCATGGATGCTTATTCGGGGTACAACCAGATTCCGATATGGGAGGATGACTAAGAGAAGACGGCATTCATCAATGACCGTGGTGTTTTCTGCTACACCGTCATGCCTTTGGTCTGAAGAATACTGGGGCCACATAGCAGCATATGATTAACAAAGTTTTCGAAGGCATGCACACCAAGTTGGTGGAGGTGTACATTGATGATATAGTTGCCAAGACCCCAGCTGGGGGTGATCATATTAAGGATTTGCACCAAGTTTTCACGCGTTTGAGGCAATTCAACATGAGGCTGAACCCATTAAAGTGCACTTTTGCTGTCCCTGCTAGGAAGTTTCTGGGTTTCATTTTAACTCAACGAGGCATTGAGGCCAATCCAGGCAAGTTCCAGGCAATTTAGGACTTACAAAGTCCCAAAAATCTTAGGGAAGTCCAATCCCTGAACGGCAAGGAAGCAGCCCTGGCACGATTCATGCCCAAAATGGTGCACAGGTCACTCCCCCTGTACAAAATCCTCAAGAAGTCTAAGAAGTTTGAGTGGGGGCAGGAGCAGGAGCAAGTGTTTCAGGAGCTGAAGGAGGTTTTTTCCCGACCTCCTATTTTGGTGAAGCCTGACCTTGGAGAGACGCTCATTCTCTACTTGGCGATTTCTGATGAAGCTTTGGGGGTCGCGTTAGTGAAAAAGACCTCAAAGGGATAGAGGCCAGTTTATTCACGAGTAAAACTCTACAAGGAGCTGAGGGCCGGTATCAAAAGATTGAAAAGGCCACACTCGCAGTTGTTTGGGCCTCTCATCGCCTTAGGCCGTATTTCCATGCGTACCCCATTGTCGTAAGAATGGATTTTTTGCTTCGCTTTGTGTTGAGTAAGCCGGACCTCACAGGCAGGATGATCAAGTGATCCATTGAGCTATCTGAGTTTGATGTGTCGTATGAGCCTTGAGGTGCCATCAAAGCCCAAGTGTTGGCAAATTTCATTATAGAGATGACTGGGGTAGATTCAACTGTACCTCGTACCCATTTGACGGTTTATATGGATGGCTCATCCAATAGCAAGGAATGTGGTGCAGGCATAGTGGTTGAAAGTGATGATGGTGTGTACTTGGAGATTTCCCTGGGGTTTAACTTCAAAACATCCAACAACCAAGCTGAATATGAAACTTGTCTCACCGGACTCAGAGTAGCAATCGACGTCAGAGCTTCTGAAGTAACCCTCTGTAGCGATTCAGAGCTGGTCATTTTGTAGATTTAGGGTGAATATCAAGTCCACGAGCCCCAGCTCTAGTTGTATTTGAATTGTGTGAATGAACTGAGGGGAAGGTTCTCAATGTTGGAGTTCAAGCACGTACCTAGAAAGGAAAACACCAGGGAAGATATCCTCTCAAGACTTGCAAGCACGAAGCAGCCTGGGAGCATTACTACTGTGGCGCAAAGTACTTTGATGTCTCCCAGCATTACCCTAACTCTATCGTTAAACGCTATAATGTATCGTGCCTTTAATGAAGACTCATGGGTAATTCCTTATGTATGATACCTGGTAAATGGACAATTACCCACTGATGAGTTGGAGAAAATAAGAATAAGGAGGGAGTTGCCCTATTTTACAATAGTAGATGGGATACTCTTTCAAAGAGGTTTCACTGTACCCTACCTCCATTGTTTGAATGAAAACGAGGTACAAGGGGTGATGGAAGAAGTGCACAAGGGGCAATGTGGGCACTGTTGGTGTATGCACTACGAGCTATTAATGTATCAATTTTAATGCTATTTATCCTGGAATAATAGGTTATATGAGAATTATTCCTAAAACGTCCCTAATCAAGTATTTACACGGGGACATGTAAATACATTAAGATTAGTGTGTGAATGTACTGATGATTTGATCTCATAAATCATGAATATATGATATCAAGTCTTTACATGGGTACACATTAAGAGTAATGTTGTGCTGGACAGACCCACCATGAGAACATGACATGGATCATTACATAAGTGTCATAAACGGTTCTCAATGTGATAATGGTATATAGTCCTTCAACCTGAAGTCACTACGATTCCTACATAAGGAGTTTGTTGTTTTAATACAATCAAACATTATCTGTAATAAGATAACCATAAAGATTGTGATTAGGCAATAGACAAATTATGCAGAGGGATGTGAGTGATATAGATGGAATTTGTCTCTCCTATGTGACAGGAGTGATATCTATGGGCCACTTGATGAAGTGAGACTAACGAAATGCATAGCCATGCTAGGACGAATAAATATTAGATATTTATTATGTAAAGTCTACTCTGGTATCAAGTAAAATGAATTGGGCCGTACAAGGATGACGACGACCATGCCTTGGGCCCAATTAGATATTGTGACAAAAGAAATAAATATATAAAATAATTATCACTTATAGGTCATGTCGATGATAAATAATATTCGGACATAATGATATATTACTAGATACCGCTCTTATTTTATATTAATAATAAAATAGTTTATTATTAATATAACCGAATATTTTACCTATAGGGTCACACATATAGTGTAAGCCCACCAGAGGATAGTTTTATTTTAGTTAGACTAAAAATAAAACTATTTGGGCCTAACTCATTTAGAATGAGTCAGGAGCCTAATGTTTAATGAGAGCTCAGGTCAAGACCTAAGCCTATATAGAGAGCATGAGATCCTCATAGGCTGCTGCTCAGAAATTAGATTATAATCAAATTTCTATACTAGCATTCGGAATTTTGTTTTTTTGGTGGGAGTGCTTGTGTGGACTCCTAAGGGCGAAACTATAATTACTTCGATCGAGGAACTCGTTTTGCATCTACAAGAGGTAAACCCTAAATCAAAAATTTAATTTTGCATAATGCCTTGAGACATTTGTATTTGCAGTCCTTTTTGGGAATCCTTTGTGTTTTCGCTGCCTGACCCTGATGGGATTCCCTAACAGTGTTATCAGAGCCAGGTTGTAAAGCTATGTTTTGGGCATTTGCTTACGTTTCATGATGGCATGTTTTTCATTCTGCAAAAGCTTTTAAAATTTTGATTTATGAAATCGTTTTCTTGTTATAAGCTTTATGTTTTGTTTTGTGAAACTTATTTTGAAAAATATTCAAGCATGTTATGTATGAAATAATATCATGATTCGTATGCTCTTATGTTTTCTGTAAATTGTATAAGATACTGTTTATAGGCTTTCTCATTTGAAGTATGCGTTTCTATTATTTTAGAGGCTTGTATGATATTTACGTTTTTAATTTTCCGTATGTGATACATGTGTTGAATTCGTTAATAATCATTGTCATCATACAAACTGCATTTTGATAATGCGTTGATCTTCGAGCATGAATATTTCATGTTATGGGGTGTCAAATGATAAGGTTTAAATGTTAAACCTTGGCCGTTCCTTAACCCATGGTTCAAACGTTGAAACCTAGGTAGCCGTCATGAGAAAGGTATAATTTGAATCCTAGGTTTTAAAACCCTAGACGGTGCTGCCTACATGTGCCTTGACGGCTATGTTGTGAAGTGTTCGTAATATGGAATTAGGGTTTCAAAGTGGTTGAAACCCTAATCAAAATTTTAGAGCTCTTAATGGTCAGTGGGACATTTTGGCTAGGAAATACTGGGTACTTGCTGCTCAGAAATTAGATTATAATCAAATTTCCATACTAGCATTCGGAATTTTATTTTTCTGGTGGGAGTGCTCATGTGGACTCCTAAGGGCGAAGCTACAATTGCTTCGATCGAGGAACTCGTTTTTCTTCTATAAGAGGTAAACCCTAAATCAAAAAATTTAATTTTTTATAATGCCTTGAGACCTTTTTACTTGCAATCCTTTTTGGGAATCCTTTGTGTTTCCGCTGCCTGACCCTGATGGGATTCCCTAACAGGCACCACTCTAGTGGCAGGAGTTTAATGAGGAAGATTCTAAACGTAGGCTACTCGTAGCCCACAATAAAGAAGGATTCCATGGAGTTCGTTAAGAAATGTGATCCGTGCCAGAGGTTCTCTAACCTACATCACACGCCGGCTGAGGAGCTCTTCACATCTGCTATGCCATGGCCCTTTCATCAATGAGGTTTGGACATCTTGGGCCCGTTCCCAACAGCGCCTGGGGGCATCAAGTACCTCATTATTGGGATAGATTATTTTACAAAGTGGATAGAAGTTGAGCCTGTTGTGCACATCACCTCAGCCCGGACTCGCCGTTTTGTCTATAAGAATATCATAGCATGGTTCAGAGTGCCAGCACGGATTGTTACTAACAACGGCACCCAATTCACTGACAGAAAGTTCACAGAGCTGCTTGAATGACTAGGGATAGTCCAGATTTTCTCATCTTTTGAACATCCGCAGACGAATGGCCAAGCTGAAGTGGCCAATAGAGAAGTGTTGAAAAGACTTAAGAAGCACCTGGGTGAAGCTAAGGGTGGCTGGACGGACCAACTGTGCCATGTCTTGTAGGCATATTGTACCACGCCCTACTCCTCGAACAACGAGTCCCTGTACCGCCTTACTTATGGCGTCAAGGCGATGATACCGGTGGAACTTTAGACCGCGTCAATAAGGGTAGAGTATTTCTCTGAAGAAAATAACAATGCCAATCTTGCATCAGAGTTAGATGTTCTCCAAGAACTTAGAGAAGAAGCCTTTATTAGAGATCGGGCTATCAAAGCAAAGGCCTTCGTCCGGTACAATAAGTGCGTCCAACACAAAGCATTTAACGTGGGAGATCTTGTACTAAGGAAGGCCAGCATGGTAACAAGTTTGCTCATCAAGACAAGCTGGCTCTGACATGAGAAGGTCCTTACAGAGTATCCAAAGTGACTAGCAAAGACTCATACCGCCTAGAGAAAATCGATGGCACACCCATCGCAATAAGTGGAATACTCAGAATTTACGCATTTATTACAGCTAGTTAGTAAGACGACATGTACTCTTTTTCCTAACTTGAGTTTTTTCCCATTGGATTTTCTCAAGAAGGTTTTAATGAGGCATGACCTCAGCTCTGCTTCATTTGTACACATTCAATTCAATGAGAAAATTTGTCAATAATAATGACATTTTCACTTCTTTTCTGTGTCTGTGACTTTTAGCTTTATGCATGGTGTGCAAAGTAACCCTCAGGACAGATTATCTCAATTACCTATTTTGTAATTGACGATGTAAATCCTAGAGCAATTCGATGGGTTGTATGATTGGACCTTCTTCAAGGCCATACTGAACCCCATTAAATACTTGGGTTATAGAATTAGACCTTCTTCAAGGCCATACCAAACCCCATTGAAGACTTAGGTTGTAGGATTAGACCTTCTTCAAGGCCATATCGACTCCCAGTGAAAACTCACCCTCAGGATGGATGATCTCAATTACCTATTCTATAATTGACGATGTAACTCCTAGAGCGATTCGATGGGTTGTAGGATTGGACCTTTTTCAAGATCATACCAACCCCATTAAAAATCATCCTAATTACCTATTCTGTGATCGGATATGAAGATCAGACCTTTAGGTAGATAGTCTTAGTCATTTATTTCTGAAGCTGACGACACAACCCCACAAGAAAGATATTAATTACGTCAACGATTGACATAAATGCAAGGTGATATATGTTTGACAATAGACACCTTCAGACGGTATGACCATATTGATCTGTTCTAAGTCTAAGTTCGAAGAGCAGCTAACAACTATCATGACTTAAAGTTAAAATCTCCTACAAAAAACTCAAAAGGTAAAGTATCGTATTGAAATACGAGCAATATATATCGAAGGGAATGTTAAGGAAAAACAGAAGTTACATTAACGAAAGTGGGAAAATTACAAGGATTTTACATGTATATTTAAAATTTTAACACCGGAGCTGATCCCGGAACACAACTTCATGAATTAAAAAGTAAGAAATTGAGGTCAAGAGGGTGGAGCGTCATCATGAGTTTCTTCATAAAACTGGTCGTCCTCAGGAGTCTTGCCTTCTTCCACCTTGTCCTTCGAGGTTCAATTACCTTCGGTGTCACCCTTTTTCGCCTCTTCTTCTGCAGCGCCTTCGGGACCGGGAGTAGCTAGAGAAGGCCCCATACTTTGGCCATTGGGGAGATGTGGCAATTCGTATAAAGAATCAACGGGTTCCTCATACCGGCCATCTTTCACAGTAACTAATTTCCCTCTATGAAACTCATAGAACGGATGGATACCATATAAATTAAGCTTCACATTGAGGTTGCGGTAAAAGACCTGACGGATTGCCAGATTGAAGGAATCATGAGCAACTTCAGTGTATATTTCTAGAGCTTTCTTAGATTTAGCTTTCACTTCAATGAGGCCCTTTCTCAATTTAGTATTCTCTTCCTCCAATGACCCAGCATCAGCACTCCCCTACTTAAGTTCCTCAACCTGTCGAAGCAGATCCTTCTCCCTCGAAGCCCATTCTTCGGCTTGCTTCGAGCGTCCGGCCTCGAGTGACTGTAACTCATCAGAAAACTTGGTAGAATGTTCCTTCTCTTTTTTTAGTTCTTCCTTCAGCTGAGGGACTTCCTTCACTTCCACCATTAGCTCAGATATCTTTTCCTCCAACACCCTTGCGGCTATCTTCAGAGTCGAAATCTCACCAAATTGTTCAGCATTCTCTCCTTTGATCTTCTTCAGCTTTTCCTCTACAGTTTTTAGATTTTCCCTATCCTTAGCTGAAGATATGGTGAGTTCTTCGACCCGAGCGTTCAGCTTGTCGACCTTGTCGATGTTATCAACTGTCTTGCTCAGGGAGTGGAGGAGACCGGATAGCTCAGCCAATTACCATCGACCGTCCTGGCAAGCCTTCTCAATCTCAAATACCTTGAAGGTATGGGGGAGCTTGTACATTGGTTTGGGAAGTGTAGTGGGCATAGGCCCTTCATACTTCAAGAAGGGTGAGAGGAAGGAGGTGTTTGGGGGAGAGCAAGTTACAACCGATACGATAATACCCACATCAGAGGGGGCCTCTGTGGCAGTGATAACCTTTTTTCCCTTTCTGGGCATTTGTCATCCCTGTTTCCTCCAGGGTTTTCTATTTCTTAACTGGTTTGGGAGAAGACGACTCCGCTGCTCTAGCATCCCAGTGATGCCTCTTCTTTTTCTTTCTCTCCTTCTCTTTTTCCTTTTCACTATCAGTTTTAGGTTGCGCCCCACCAGCTTGTCCGGTGTTCTCTAGCAGCGGCACCTTGCCAGTAACAGCAGATGTCAGATGGATAGTCTCAACTCGTGCCTTGACGACGTTCCTTTTGGGCTGAATGTTATTCTCCTCACTGACCAGTAAGCCTTTCAATTTATCCATAGCTGAGCAACCTTCTATTTCCTCTACACAAACAAAAGAAAGTTGTTAGGGTCAGATACAATGCATACCAATTTCAAATTAATGAGAGACGACAACAGAATTTTACTTAAATATTCATTGTGTATGGAAGTGGATCCTAGAAGGCGTTTACAAGAAAAAATTTTGTATGCCTTGGTGTATGCCTCCAGAGCGGCCACCACTATCACAGAATGAGGAGATAGTTCACTCTCTTCCGTGAAGTATGCCTTGGAGGTCAGGATAAAGTACTCGTGGGTCCACTCCACTGGAAATTTCGTGAGACCATCTTTAGTCTTCCAAAAGATCGGTTTATTGGGCTGGACGCAGATCCTGGTATAATAGTGTTTGAATAACCTTTCGTTCACCTTTACTGATTCAGTGAAGGCCTCAAAGTTAACCAAGTTTGAGTCACACCGTAGGGTGACAAAACTCATGCCACCTTTTTTATTTGTCCGGCGTACCACCTGGCAGTAATAAAAGAGCATTGCCACGGTGGGTTTGAAGTTGAAGTGCTCACCCAAGAATCTCAACACCCCTATTTGGAATTTCGTAAGAGAAAAGCGGACTCCAAGGTAGAGAAAAATGTAATCCTACATGTATACAGATCATTCATCTGGCAGGAGGTGGCAAATTTTATCAGTTGGCCAGGGTGCTAGTACTATAAACTGCTCCTTCAAACGTTCTTCTGAGTAAACCTTGAAGTTTGGGGATAATCTTTTCTCGTCATCTTTGGCATACCGGGATATTGTCTCACGAATCTCTTCTTCAACCCAGCAGTAAGGATACCTTGCATTGACCTTCACCCAGTCTAGCTGGTGTGTTACTACGTTGATGCATCCTTCGACATTCCTAAGAACGAGGGGATTTCCAGAAGTACCTTTGGTGGCCATTCTGTTGGTTGCAATATTGAAGGCGTCTGTGTTGCTGTAAAACGTTATGTTGTTAAAAAGGTAATACTTAACACTCACCTCACTCTCAGAAGAGCAGCTAGCCCCAGAGCTAAATGGGGAGTCAGATGGGGGCAGTACCACCCTCTACCTTGAGTGAGAGATTTCACCCCTTTTTGAACATTGAGACCCAGTCCTCAGAGGATGCACAGAGATGCTTCCTCCTTGGTAACTACAGGGCCCTCTCTAAAAGTGGGACCAGAATAACCTTGCCTAGAGTGCATGGTGAAATTCTAGAATACAAAAGAAACTGAGAAGAAGTAAAAGTTTGGTTACCTAAGAAAGGTGGTGAGATTGATTGAGGAAGGGTAACTTCATAGAAATCACAATAGCAGCTCTCTCAGAAGAAAATTTCGGCAGAGGTTTCTTAAGTCTCGAAACAATGTGGTTTCCAGAAATTCCTAAGTACTTTTATAGCTATCGAAGGGGTACAACCACCAGACAGGGGACACGTCATTTGTCAAGAAAACGCAGTACATCAGGGATAAACGACGATGTCGTTTAAAGCCAGGGGGCGTGAAGGGAGCGTTGGTTCGTGAAAAGTTTAAATCCAATGGGCCAAAATTTTTGAATTTGAGGCCCATGGCCCGTAACTCGCGACGGTTGACTATCCTCGTAACTGTAACTAGCACTACTCGTGTGTAAATAGCAATAAATGCTCATCATTAGCAGCATTTCAACGCTTGGGAGTTATAAATTTCAAACACCAAGGCTTGTGAGGTTCAAAAGATTTTCTAAATTATTTACATAAAAGCAAGGCAATGTCTGAAGCCAGTGTCGATACCAGCAAAGGGGGACCCTGGAGAAAAGCTATTGGGGCCAATATCCGCGTCCGTAACTCGGTAAGGCAATGTAGCTCGTATGAGCAACTTACTCAGTCCCTCACACAAGCTAGGGGATAAATGATCTGATCTCGATACCGGTACCAGACCAAGGACGTAATTTCATCCATCCTCACTATGTTACCGATGCTGAAGGTAGACCTTCGGACTACAAACCCCATATTAGACGCTCTCCTTATACCGGTATGTCCAGGTAAACACCTAGCACACCAGAAAGCATCCACCTCACCTGATAAAAGGTACAGGGTACAACTGCCAGGGGACATTCGCAAGAGACGCGGCTCCTCCCGCGTCGTGTGCTAGAATCGTACATTGTACAGTGTACTATTTGTCCCCTGACCCCACCTGTACCTGACAATTCATTCTTCATGCTCACCTATAAATAGTCAATTCTCATACGTAGAAAGGTTAGGTTGTTCTTATTCTCTATATATTGTTTCATTACTCGAGCTCTCTTAACTTGAATCCTCATCCTTGTTACTGACTGGGCATCGAAGAATCTTCCTAGGTGGTACCACCTTTCGCCTTCTTTCAACGCAAAAGCTCAGTGTGAAGGATCTCCAAGACTTCAAGACCGGTATCTCCCACTAAGATATCGGATACCAATACCGGATATCCATTGTACCGGTGTATAAACACTCTTTGTAGTTGACTCTTATGGCTGGTCCCACACCAGATCTTACACCCGGATCAGACCAGTTCACATAGTAAATTGGCCATTTTTTAACAGTTTTCACAAGCCCCCAAAAAAGAGCTTGGAGTAAAGGTTCTTCAATTTGGTTGTTTGGATATTGAATCTATTCAAAGTATAACATTGTGCATTATGTTAGAATGTACATAACTATACAACATAAAAAAAACATATAGTGTATGGCCTTACGTGTTGTGCAAACCAATTAACTAACTTGGATGATACCTCACTGCGGATTTGGTCATCAGTTATATCATTTTGCTCTTGTCTAAGTATATTTGCATATATAATATTTAAAGAACAAAAGTTTAACTACACAAAAACCCTATGGAAGTAAAGTTGGAAAAATGTAAAAGTAGGTGACTTACTCAAGGTATGGATTAACTTCCTCACAGTTTAAAACAATGTACAAGTAGGCCGCCTTTCGATGTTTCTCATCAATGTAATATTCTATGACCTTGCCTCCAGGACGACTGGGATAGTTAAATATTAAGGTTTGTTCACCCACACCAGGGTTTGGTTCCACTGTAAGGTTGCAGGGGATTCTATTTATTCTTGTTTCTATCTCTGTCAGAAAGTAAAATGATGCAAAAATGGTCATTTCTTCCACTAAGTATGCCTCACAAATCGACGCCTCAATGCATGCCTTGTTTGATACTTTGTCTTTTAAAGAACGCGGGAATCTAGTGAAACATAAAGAATTATTAAGTTACCATCAATTTAACAGTTTTGCAAGTGAATAAATGGATTTGAAGTTGTTCTAGCATCTAACCTTTCAAATAGATACATCCAATGATACTGGACAGGTCCACCAACCCTAGCCTCGTATGGTAGATGAATCGGTAGGTGCTCCATAGAATAAAAAAAACTAGGGGGAATATCTGCTCCACCTTACAAATCAACACTGGAATGCTTTCCTTCATCCTCACAAGAGTCTCCTCTGTTAAGACTGTTGTTGTCAACTCTTTAAAAAATGACTCAACTCAACCAGCGGTTTCCAGATGGGTTTTGGTAAGGCATGGAAAGCGTATGGCAGTAGTCGTTGCATAAACACATGAGAATCATGACTTTTCATGTCGAATAGTCTTCCCTCCTTTAGGTCGACACATCTACTCAAATTTGAAGCAAACCCGTCAGGCATGGTCAACCCATTCACTCAGACAAAGACAACCATCTGTTGAGCCTTTGTTAATGCATATTTTGCTTGTCGTTTAAACATTTTGCCATGTCCCGCATCTCTCAACTTCAGCTCCTTCCTTGAACATAAACTTGCAACGTCTAATCGGCTTTTCTCGTTGTCCTTTGTTCTACCTTTGATGTCCATCACAGTGTCAAATATGTTCATGAAGACATTTCGTTCAATGTGCATGATATCTATGTTGTGTCTTCACAAAAGGTCTTTCCAATACGGAAAATCCCATAATATACTTTGCTTCACCCAGTGATGATCTTTCTCGTAACTTGGAAACTCCTTAACATTCTTATCCCAGATGTAAGGATATTCAAATACTCTCTCCCACACCTATGGACTAGATAAATTACAGGGTGGCGGTTCATTAACAGCCTTGTTTTTCTTAAAAGTGGTTCTTGATCTCCTGTAAGGGTGATCCAACGGTAGGAATTTGTGATGACAGTCAAAATAACTTGTCTTGCAACTAAAGGGGAGTGCTTCCTCCCTGTATGTTCCATGCATATAGGGCAAGCAAGCTTCCCAGACGTTGACCATCTAGAAAGCATGTCATACGCAGAGAAGTCATTAATGGTCCACATCAAAACAGCCCTCATCATGAAATTGGCTTTTAAGGATGCATCGTAAGTCATCACCCCAATATCCCACAATTTTGTCAACTCCTCAATCAACGGTTGCAAAAAGACGTCTATTTTTGCCTTAGATTTCTAGGTCCTAGGACCAGTATGGATAGAAACATCACCTCCTTCTTCATACACATCTCAGGAGGCAGATTGTACGGGGTCAGTATCATTGGCCAACAAGAGTACGCTCTTCCGTATTGACCAAATGGGTTAATAAAATCATAAAATCTCTTAACATCCGGATTAGGATCCTCCTCTACACCCTCATTCTGATCCCCCTATTCGTCATCATGTTGTAGAACACGCCCTACGGAAGGTCCAACATAGTCCATCGCCATCTGCTTTATGTTGTTGTAGTTATCCATGTTGCCCCTTACTTCATAATAAGACGCTTGCACAGGTACGCTCGGTGGCCTGGGCGGTAATTGCTCACCATGGTTGTACCACCAATAATATCCTTCCATGAATCCCTTCTGCTATAAGTGACACATCACGTTATCCACATAATCAAAATTCATGCATCCACACTTAGAGCAAGGGCAACGGATCTTTTGGGTCACTTTAAACTCAGGAGTGTTAGCCATAGCGAATGGAATGAATTCACACAACCCCAACAGAAACTCTTCAGTGACTCACCGATTACGATCCAGCCGGTTGTACATCTATTGTCGATGTGGCGGGACCTCCACTCACGATGTCTAACGATAATAAGATTGGTTAGTTTAGTTAAAGAAGATTTAACTATTGTTTGTGAATCACTCTCTACCTCATTGATATTGTAAGTAGGTGGGGCACTATCACATTCAGAATGAAAATGTAACCATCCGTAACCTATCTTGGTGTCTGCATGAAGTTTATGTGTTAACGTTCAATCGGAATTTCGGTAGCATTTTGCATCGGTCCCCGAGTACACAGAGGTACGTGGGGGTCGAAGAAACCCTACGTAGACATGCACCAGGAGACACACGAAATGCAAAAGCCAAAATTCTAACTACACATCAACAACACAAGTTTCACACAAACATCAATATCTATGGGTTACGCCCTACTGGTTATAGATTCGTCCTAAACTATCCAACCGAGACAATTCAAGATCCAACACAACACGGTATGTCAGCCGGTTGTCTTAAATATTGAACGGGTACCTAGTGGGAACAGACACGACTAAAACCTACATAATTAAATTTTAATAAACTTTTTTCTATAACCTAAAACAAGGAGCCTACCGAAATTTTGGCAGAGTCTCCCCTGTAAATTAGACATTTCCAAATTTTAGAATATGTCTTGTTACACACAGATAAATTCCCAGTACAGTTCAATATATACAGTGTGACATTCATATGAAATTCAGGCAAACATCACCACAACCTAGTGAGCTCTGCTCTCCACTAACATACAACAATACACATGTAGCACACATCATGTTACCCGTACACAAAAGCAATTCTTAAAGAGTTTTGCTCTCCACTAACAAACATTTTCAATCAACATGCATTCAATGCCTGAAAGGAAGAGCCAACTGTTAGTCCTCAAATTTTCAATAAAATCTAAAATAAAAATTTCATAAAAATTATAAAAATTAGTTTAATTTGTTAGAAAAATAGGATTTAAATTCAATAAATGAGTGTTGTTGGAAATAATCTACCCTTGATCAATTTTCTCTAGTTTTGCAGTGAAAAAGTTAAGAAATCAAGAGAAAATTACACTGGAGATCTGACGCGTAGCCTCACCCCACGCGTAGCATCAAGAGCTACTTTTGATGCTGACGCTACGCATCACAGCCACGCGTAGCGTCAGTGCTGCGTTGTCTCCACTCCTACTTTTGGCCAACCACCCCACTTGGACCCAATAATGGGCACTCCACTCAGCCCAAGGGCCACCCCAATCAGCATAACTGGCCAAAACTCGTGGAAACATGTCCAAGTGGCCAGGCATGATCAAGATTAATTATTGAAAGTGGCCATTATCAAGTGTTTAATGGAGGCTGAGTCAGGGATCTGACGCGTAGCGTCACAGGGACGCGTAGCGTCAGCACCCTTGCTCAGCCCTATAAATAGGGCCATCCAACACCATTCATAGCATCCCATTCCATACACTTCTCTTCTCTTCTCTCTTGTGCTCGACTTTGAGTACTTCTTTTGTGAGTTGTAGTTCTAGAATAGTTTTCTAGATACTTGAGTGTGTTTCGGTGTATTGTGATCGTTGTATCGTGAAGTTTCCATCGTCTTCTTCGTAATGTCAAACTCTGTAAGTGTTGTTTTTACTTTTACCATGTGTAACTAATCTGTTTATGTTGGAATTGGTGAACTAATCTATTGAGTATAATGTTGTGAATTCGACCTCTGCATGTTTATGATTCAAGTCCATGTTAGTATTTCAACCTTTTATTAATATGAACGTCAAACGGGAGAATGATTTTCATGTGTATCGAAACTGGTTTTATTAGTGTAAATGTCAAACGGGAGAATGATTATTTATGCCGTATTGAAACTTGTTTTGACGAAAGTAAAAAGTTGGAATACCCTTGGTATCTCAATTCTATAGGGGTTGTTAACCATTGTTGCCATAAGGCCAGGTCTTAATGCAAGTTTTTACTGAGAAAGCTCACGAGGGATCGGACTTTACGGTGAATTCTTAGAATTTATATCACGAGGGATCAGTTATAATGATTTTAAGCTGCAATGACATGAAACTTGATGATTAAACATGCATGTTTTGAGTTCCTCATTGTTATTCTAGATTAGGGATCCAATTTCCAACATAATTTGTTTATCTGTGTTTATCTCAAGTATCTTACCTATTCTAGATTGCAACTCAACTTTTTAGATAGATTTTATTTTCTTTTTATCCTATGAATCACTCAACCATGTTATCTTGTGAATATTGTATAAACTGTACATAAATCATTCTTTTGTTCATAATTTCCTTCATATTTACCATAGTAAGTAGAAGATTACTGTTGTTATTGGACTTTCAATCCCAGTGGAACGATATCTAAATTTCGAAAACTACAAACGATTGGTGCGCTTGCCAATTCACAAAGCCCGGTTACAACCGACGGGCCAACACCAACCAAAATTTTGGCAGAGTCTCCCTCGTAAACTAAAAATTTCCAAATTTTAGAAAATGAACAGTTACATGTAGTAAAAGACCTAGTACAGTTCAACATAATCAATTTGAGTGATTTCATCACCAAGACAATCAGCATACATAATACACAATTCGTTTTATCATCAAAACAAAAAAAATAATAGAATGCTTCCTAAAATAGATTATATTTTACAAATTTACAATTAAAAGACCAGAACAACGAAACTTACCGTGGAAAAAGAGAAGAGTCAAGGGTTCACAGAGAGCCGCAACAGAAATGAAAGGAAAGGTCAGAGAAGAACTACACAAAATGAAAGCAACATATACATTATGATAAGGTCAAAATCAGAATAAGTGACTTTCCAATACAGATATATCACATGCACATCAATATGATTAAAATATTAACATATTTTGTAACTAGCAATTTAAAATATTCAACATTTGTATCTGGCCACTATATAAGCCTTCATGAAAAATAACTAAATTTAAATTCACTCATCCTTAATTACATGTGATGTGAATGCCATGAAATATTTTTATGCATTGTAGCTTATGGGTGTGAGTTGCAAATGAATAATAAGTTTTACGCTGTTTTTTAGAGTGTTAATTTCTCAATTGGAATCAAACACAAGACCTAATGTACATTGAGTAAAGTACATTGAGTAAAATTAAGTGGTGAGTTTGACTCCTACTAGACATATAAACAATTACTCTAACAGAGAACATCCATCATTAAGCAAAGCAATGATTAAGCGAAGCAATGGTGAATAGACCATAAAAAACAAGCAGAGCAATGTACATTTCTTGCAGCAACTCAAAAAAAGGGCCTAATAAGCAGAGTAATTGAAAAAAAGTGGGAGCCTAACTTTGATTATACATTTGTCATTCAATCAGATACAAGGTATTTAAAAATAAGTATTTAGTATTTAAAAAACTCTGCAGGAAAAACTATTATTTATAGTAGCTTACCAAGTTCAGACAAGGTATTTAAACTCTAAAAGATCGGTAAAACTAGTTTCTCTTTCTTATATTTCTAAATTCATGTAAAAGTTACAAAGAGGATTCTTGTAAGAAGGGTGGAGGATGAAAGGAAAATTACCTAGGTAACTTGGAATATTGTGTGCAAATAAAAAAATGAGGGTTAGGGATTAAAGACTTGTATAGTTGTAATGTTGCCTGCTAGGTAAAATGGAGGTGGAAACTTATGAAAAATAAGCAAGCTTTGATTACAAGGGCCATTGCGAGTAGGTATTGAAGGAGGGTGATCAAGGGGAATGAGTGTGAAATGAGGTATGTAAGAGGCTCTTTGTGGTGGAGAGATATATGGAAAATTAAATGGCATAAAGTAGAGAACGCTTGGGTTGAAGAGGTATTGATTGTGAGATACGAATGAGAATAATGTATCTTATTGGAAGGATAAATATTACTTTTATGATTTAAATTCAATTCTTAGATTAAGATTAACAAAATACTCCACTTTTATGAAATAAAATTATACCTATCTTTCAGTAATTGTTTTACCATTTTAAATCAAAATTATAATTTTATTTTGACAACAAGTACTAATTAAAATTAGAAACAGGTACTAATTAGTGATGCGCGGTTGGTATATTTTTTTTACATTATCAATATATTAAAAATCATGATAAATATATTTTATTATTAAATATAGTGTAAAAATAATGTATTACAGTTAAATTTTCTTATTATTAAATGGATTCATGACAAATAATATATATAATATCTATCTAAAAAACAGAAGCTTTTCAGTTTTGTAGAACATGTTCATATTACAATTTTTAAAATAAAACAGATTACAACTTTTGTTTTGCACCTAACAATTATAATTTGAATATAACCAAATTATAATTTATAGTAATGTATTACACTTAATATTTCTAACTTTACATCTATAGATAACAGTGTAGAATGTGTGAACTTGTGAAACAGAAATAATTAAACTTCACGTGCATTCTTTTTCTTTTTCCTTTTAAAGAAACCAAATCAAACCATGTATTATCAATCAATTCAAAATATGCAAGTTTTATTTTTTATGTCCATACATACCAATGTGAACTCTACATGATATGCTGACATGTACCTTTATGTGTATGCATTCTATTACAATCTTAGCATTGAACTTTTTAATCAATTAATAAAGTCCACATACCCAAGATTACCAATCCAATATCTTCTATTATGATCCACTTCATGAGGGGTGGAGGGGAACAAATCAAAATGATTCTTAAAAACTCTAATTAGTTTCCATATGTTGTTCTTTGACATCAAACACAACCTATTAATTATCCTAAGGTTCCATTTTACATATCATATCTTTTAAGGTTCACTACTAATGCGGTTATTCATCTTCCAAACTCTAAAACCTGATTAGTAATTACTGGCATTACATTGCACATTAGGAAGTACATTCTTTAGCCTTCTTATAAGACACCATCTAACAGGTTTGAAAGGCCCTTTACAATTCTTATAAGCATTTAAAGAGCGTTGGATTTTCACTTATTTGTTGATACTACTAGTATTAAGTTCATCGATATTATATGAGAGTAAAATTGACATATTACATAATTATTTTAGAAATTCAATAAATTAACTAACTTAGACTAATTTTATTGGTCTTGTGTACTTTAGTTGAAGCTGCCTTAGGACTGGAGGAAGTATATTAAATAAACAAATAACTAAATTTTTTTTAAAAAAAACTAACAAATTCCAGTCTTTATTTATAGACTGCCAAGCTAACAAGGTTAGCACTTTAAATTTTGGATTTTTAGAATAATCACTAACGTGCAATGCTAAAGAACCAATGCTTTGTGGTTGACATAATAACATCACAATCAAAAATAGATCAATAATTAAACTGATCAACCTCAATCTAAAGCAGATTTTAATCAAAATCACGCTCACAATAACCACAACATAATCAAAAGATTCAGAAGCCTTACATCAACAGAATTACGACATGTCCGAGGAAAGAAAAAAAGCTAAAAAACCAAAAAATAGCCAAAAAAAACTTGAAATTCTTTTAGTAGTTTTAATCTATTCCCTGACATGCTTTAAGAATTGATATGATTGTTAAAGTTAGTTAACCGGTTAGAAGTTTCGGGATTAGATTGATCATCTTAAATTATAAATCCAATTTACCTTAATCCATTAATCAATTAAAGGTGTGATCACCTATTAACTTACCAATTGAAATTAAATCATGAATGATAAAGTTAGGAATTATAAAACACATAACGAGGCAAATATAATTCAGAAACTTAATTATAATTACATAGATTCAATTAAGGCTTAAAAGGGATTACATGTCAAGAATCTATATTTATCCCTTAGTAAGATGATTGAATTGCCTATGCTTAAACTAATTAAAATAAAAGTAAAAAAGAACATGAAATCCATAATCCTAATCTAAGAATAGAAAACAAATCAAATCAACCAAGAATTCTTAATTCTTAATCTAAAACCTGAAATTAACTCCCTTCATAGTGTTAATTTTCCAAATTATCTTCCCTTTAAGTTTATTAGTTTCTTGGTTTGTTCTATTTGATACATTATCCATTCATCCCTGCCATGATAGTCTGTTTTATAATGAATAATGTACAATATTCCTAAGGATTTAAAAGTAAAAAAATTACCTTTTGGGTTATAACTTTGAACTTTGTTGACACAGTGCCAGGTAGATAAAGCCTACAAAAATAGACAACAAAGCTGAGTGAAAAAATACACAAGTAATGGTAATGATAAAAACACAAAACTAGAGCGATATAACTTTATTCCCTACAAATTTCACAGCTTAATTGCACACAGTTTAGGAGAAAAACATAAAACAATTGAGGTCATCAGAATTTTTAAAAATTAGAGTTACAGAAAATTGTAATGTTAATTTTTTAAAAATTAAAAAAGAAAATTTTATCTTACATTCATTAACAGATATCCTTTGGTTGGGTAAGAATCATGAACTTCTAAAATCTGATGATTGCTCAATTTTAAATAAAATTTTCTTTCTTATATTGTCAAATCATCAATGGATATTTTTGGTTTACAACTAGCCTAGAAAATTTTCCTATTTACAGAATCACACCATCCCCAATCAAGACCTCCATAGGCTACTCTATCTTTGCCTACCATATTCAACCCTTATCCAATTTCACAGCCTGCAGGGAAAAATAAAAACAATCATAATATTTAACATGCCCCCAAATTGACATATAACCTAAAGTATATGAATCAAATGAAAAAAACATACTCCATTTAAGATGAAGAGTAGTCAATATATACGGGTGACACAAAAAAAGTGATTGAACAGGCCCTGAGGATGGCAAAACCAGAAAGTGATGGAGGGATTTATAGTGTTGTTTGTGATTTGCCACTGAGTTAGGGAAGTTGGACTCTTTGCCATGGAAGATGGAGGAACAAAGGATTAAAGAGTGAGAAGGGGACTGTGTCAAGTGTCTGTGTTTAGTGTTTCAATATTATAGCATCTACCTTTTAGTTAGGGATGATTGATGAAAGGGTAACAAAATAAGTTAGTCTTCGCTTAATAGTTTAATCTTAATATTTAGTATATTTCTTAAAAACTAATCAAGAAAATTCAATTTACCCAATTAATTAATATATTCATTAACTATAACCAGAATTGGAGAAAAAATATTTCAAAATCTAACTCAAGACCATGGATCATAAAGATATATGTTGAGTAAGTATTCAAGTTGAGTAACAATCTAACTAGACTTGACTAAACTCACAAAGTATTCAAATTCTAAACTGTGAGGAACAATCTAAACTAGACCTGCATGTCAGTTTGAGAATGTGTTAAAATTTAATTAAAATGTAACCATAATGTTCAGTCATATATTTGATTAGGAATAGTTTCACAAAAACCTAAAGTTTGCCCACCAATTTGCCAAATTGATACTTCTTAGCTAAGAGTTTGATACTAATTACTCAACCCAATCTAAACATTTATTGCCACAAATAGTCTCATGGAGTTTTAAGGACAACAATTCATTTTACCAAAACAACCAAGTCCTAAACCAGTCAAAGTTCCTTAATCCAATCCATTTAACTCTAGTAGCAGAACAACTACACTATCAACAAAATAACAAAACCATGTGTCGCGACCGGGATCGCGGCGGGATGGCCGACCCTTAAAAATACAACGAGTTTCGAAATCCTTTCGAAAAGAAAAAACAGGGAGTCGCCACTAATATTTTTTTAGGATAAAAATATCGGGAAAAACCTCTTTTAAAACACTGGTTATGAAAGATGAAATTCTAAGTTCGGGAGTCGAATTACAGGTGAGGAAGGTATTAGCACCTCACAACTGTCCGTTATAAAACGGTTACCTCAAATTGATAGCGCTTATTTCAAAATAGCCCAGAAATTATTTTTAACTTCTTCCACACAAAATGACAAAGCAGACACAAACAGACAAAACAGACTAAACAGTAACAGTGATAAATTTGACCAAACAATGATAGTAAAAAAGAAAAAAAACAGTAACGATAGAAGATCAAACAGTGACAGTAAAAAAAAAATGATAGTAGAATATTAAAACAATAGTAACAAGAAATGACAGTGAAAAATTCGACAAAAACAATGACAATAAGAAGCTTAACAAAACAATAATAAGAAACGACACACAGCGATCATAAAAAACTTAGCAGAATATCGACAGTAGGAAAGTAAAAAAAAATAATAACAATAGGAAATGGCAAACAGAGACAATAAGAAACTTGACGAAATAACACCAGTAAGAAAAAGTAAAACAAAATGAAAGTAAAGGTTAACAGGACGTCGCGTCCAAATTAACCTTGGCTTTGGTATAAAACAGGAAAAGGGAAGGATACTAACAAGACGTCGCGTCTAAATTAGTCATCAAAATACGGGGTTAGAAACGGGAAGGGGATAAACGGGACGTCTCATCTCAAGTATCCCGTTCCTTGTGGTGATGGTCTACCGGGGATAAGGGAAAATCAACAAGACGTCACGTCTAAATTGATTTCTTTTTTTTTTGAAATATTATTATTTAATAAATAACAACCGATTGAAAATTTAAAAAAGGTAACAAGACGTCTCGTCTAAATTAACCTCTTTTTGATAAAACAAATTTTTTAAAATAAAAAATAAAAATAAAAATCGAATAGTAAAAATTTATCAAAAACTTGACAAAAAGCACTTAGACTTACTAAAGTGAAAAATGGGTAATATTTTTTGGTTGAAGATAATGCTGAGTTGTTAAAATTTTAATTAGACACAATTTTAAAATAACAAAAAAAGGACATGGATAATCACATTTTGTTAAGCTTTATACAACCCGATTCTTTCAAAGAATGGCGAATGCCTTAAAAGAAAATTACACTCTAACTATACGGTGAATGAACTATCCGGAAAAAGAAACAGTATACAGACGGCTGATTTCTTGTAATAGGATTAATATTCTGAGCAGTAAAATTAAGATCGTAACCACCCTTTAAAAAAATTAAATCTGTACAGAACTAAAATATATACAAACAATTTGAGTAACAATATTGAGCAGCAAATAAACAGGAGCAATAACATGAACAGAAACAGTAGCAGAGATTAATTAGAGATTCAAGCATACATCACAATATCCTACTGTAAAACTTAATTATAATAACGACAAGAGACAGCAAAAAAAAAAAAAAAAAAGTCCAATACAACAGTACTAATCTGATCCTTGTACAAAAATTCAACCTTTTGAAAAATAAACACTATTTTCACAAAATATATAAAAAAAATATTCTTGCTCACTGATTGAGTTCTTGCCCACTGTTGCTGTTGTTGCTGTTGCTGTTGCTGTTACTGTTGCTGTTGCTGTTGCTACTACTGCTGCTGTTGTTGCTGTTGCTGTTGCTGTTGCTTCTGTTGCTGTTACTGTTGCTGTTACTGCGAATTTTCACTGTAAAATTTCAGAAGCACCTTCCAAAACTCAAGAATATGGAGATAATTTCCTCTCTAGATAATCTTTCTTGAACCACTGAGTTTGCACTGCCCTTTTCTCTTTGCCCTCTTTACTCTCTGCTATTTTTCTAATTTTCCTCTTTGACTCTCTCTTCTTGCTGTGTATGTTCTCTTTTTCCTCCTCTCATTTTTGTTCTCTGTTCTTGCTGAGTGTGTCTTCTCCTTCTCCTCTAATTCGTGCTCTCTCCTGAACAACCCCCTCACAGATGATTTTTGGCTCTAATTTATAGAGCTTCCATGGCTGGTTTTTAGACAATATAAGTGCAGCCCATCACCTTGCCATATGCCTTCACGTTGCCAATTTTGCTTGCTATTTTGCTGTCCCCTTTTCTCTTTGTTTACTTGCTGTTTAACGTTGGAATAATTTTGCCCATCATTCAGCTTTGTACACGTTTAAATGCTGTCCAAAAATCAGTAGCAATGTATGTTGAGAGATATCAAATTCCCTTTGTTCCTGCAGCCCTTTTACGTTGGGAGCCTTGGCTTGTAGGTCCAATTTGTTTTAACATTTTGCAAGCTTTTCAATTCTGCCCATTTATGTTACAATTCATGTGGACCCATGGCTGATTCTTTGACCAATTATTTCCACTTTTGCATTTGCTTTTCACGTTAAGTGCAGCCTTGGTGCTTTGAATAAAATCAAAGTGTGAAAGCTTATGCAATCCGTGAGCTCCTTTGCACCTTGGTGGTTTCTTTTTTTTCAATTCTTTTATGCAAAAAGTGACAATGATTTTCAAGACCATTCTGCACTAAAAGGGACCAATTCACGTTGGAATACATGACCTTGCCCATTGTTGCATTAAAATATTCAAAACATGGGAAGCTTGTTGATGGTTGACGTGAGGAGTCCTTGGAGATGCATGTTTGCTTTGAATAATTGTCAAATGGGGCCATTTAGGTGCAGCTGTTGGAAGTGTTTAGTGACCACTTTAATTGCATAAAATATTGGCCTCTTGGAAGCTTATTAACGTGAAGTACTTGTTGAAGAATTAGGTGATGCATTTGGCTTAGAAAAATTCAGCATATAGGACCTTATGTGGGTCATGGAAAGCATGGCTTTTTGATGGATTTTTACCATGTGAATGCATAGAGAAAGTGAAAGCTTTTTGAAATAAAATATTGGGTGGTATGGAAGCTAGTTGTAACCGTGAGTTTCTTGGAGCAATTGGAGCATGGATTGTATTAAAAATAATGGCACATGGGCCCTTGTTGGAAGCCATTCACGTGAAGTAGAGAGAGTGGAGGATGATTCTTCATTGGCTTTTTATTTTGGAGAGCTTGTTTCTTGATTCAATTTTGACTTGGTCAAAATTGGTAGGCTTAAGTGACAATTTGTTGCAAATTGGAAAGCCTTTGCCATGACTACAATTTGATGGTGAGTTCCATTCTCTTCATCACGAAACTTGCTTGCATATTTAAGGAAAAATTCGTGCCAAATTTGAAAGAGAGTCCAACATAAAAATTGTAGATCTTTCTCTTATCTTTAATTTGATATATGGCACAAAAATTTTCATCAAGAAACGAGGGAGATATGGCCCATCTACGAAAACTGCTCCAGAGTGTGACGGAAATACATTTGCAAGCAAAATAAATTCACTGGGCAAAATGGGTGGAGAATTAGCTTTTGTGACCTTCATGAAGTTTGTAGATATCTTTGATATGGAGCCACAGAAAAAAGAACGGGGTCATTTCAGTATCATATGAGGGAGATATGAATTTTTTTCTAAAGATGTGCAGAGCAGTCATGAAACTGGAACAAGTCTGGGAAGATTATTAAAACTGTACCAATTGGTAAGGATATAGCCTTCAAGGTCTTCACAAAAGTCGTAGACAATTTTGTTACGGAAATTTTGAGACCGGGTTTGCACAAATCGAAGGTCGTATGAAGGAGTTATGAATTTCTAAGTGAACCATGCGCAGCAGAGAGTGCCCAAAGGATGGAACTATACCAATTAGCCGGACAAAAAGAGGTGTTCACACCATGTATCAGCTCTGCAGCATCTCATTATTAGAAGATTCAAAACCCAAGAACAATATGATGACATTAACAGTTCTGAATTTTAATTCGACAAAAATGGAATCCTCCAATGCAGCAAGTTGAGGGAGAATCATGAATAGCAAAAAGCCTCTAGAATTGGAAAAGCCTATCATGGAAGGGAAAATTCCAAAGAGAAAAGAGTATGCAGTAGAATCAATACATAGGGAAGAATAGTTATGGCAAAGAAGAGATTGGAAAACCATAAAAACAATACTTTAAATGAATTTAATCTGACTTAATACATACATCACCCATTAACAAAATATTCACAATAATAAAAACTAAACTCGTAAACTTACAGTAACAAATTCAATCTTCAAACAATTAAACCAACTTTTTTCCTAATGCAACATGAAATATGAAGATATAATTAATTTGGTACACCATTTATATTTATAATATTTTGAATGCTCAAATATGACTAAGTAAAAATGAGTGTTCAGGTATTGAAGGGAGAAGGTTTTTGAACATTACTTACCTAAGGAAGGACCGAGAGATGAGGGAGTGAAAGAAGATGGTCGCCGCCGCCGCCGGTCAGGGACACCGTCGTGAAGAGGTGAACGGAGCTAAGAGGGAAATGAGCAAAGAGGGACGGCCAGGGACGGTTGGTCACGGGACAGTCAGAGAGGAAGACAGGTTGGAGAGGGGAGAGGGAATCTGAAACTAAGAGGGAGACAGACGGAGGGAGTAAGAGGGAGGAAGAGGGGAGTTGGAAGGAGTAAGAGGGAAACAAATGAGGGAGGGAGGGAGGGTTAGGGCAAATGATTAGGGGAAAGGGGTAGCTCGAATTAGATTAAACCTTAGCGATGACCAAAGCTCGTTGCTATAAACGTCACTAAACCCTAAACTAGCCGATACAGCGACGAAACCACATTCATGGTCGCTAAATTGCTAAAACTCAGCGACGGCTACACATAACCATCACTACATCATGTCACTATTGCGGTCGCTAATATAAGTAACCATAACAGGTTTTTTAGTAGTGATAGCGACCGACTCAGGGACAAAACCTAACATATCACCCAGTGACGGCTCTTAACCCGTCGCTAACTTCCCCTTCTTAAATTTAAAACGATGGAGGGAAACCCAAAAGTAGTTGGGGGAAGTTAGTGATGGGTGAGCGACGATTGCTATTAGTGATGGGAAACTAGTCGTCGCTAACATTTGGCGCCAATAAAAGAGTATGGAGGGAAAATAAAAAATAAGGTTCGGAAGTTTTAGTGACCACGTAGCGACGGGGTTTTTCTAGTAGTTCTTATAACGATGATGGTAGAGCGGTCGCTACAGTTACGCGCCAACAAAAACCCTTGGAGGGAAACCAAAAAAGGAGGGAAGTAAAATATAACGATTGGTCTAGCGACGGAGTAGTATTAGTGACGAGTTTAATGACGGACTTTTACACTTCTTAGCGACGGTGTTTTGTTGGTCGCTAAGGTAGTCACTAACTTTTCTTTTTAGGTCCTTTTTCATGTGGCAGTCGCTAACTTGGTCGCTAATTAGCGACGGGGACATGTGGTCACTAAATCTTAGTAGCTGTTAATGGTTTTTTTTAGTAGTGTTGTGGTAGATTCCCTTCTCAGCATAAAATGAAGGCATGAGGAGTTCAAGACCATTGTTATTCCTGGTTTTCTTAGTCTTGCAATCCTACTGAACCTCAACAAGTGTAATAAAATTTTGGAGGTGTTTCCTAGTTTCATACTTGGTCCTCATCAAAAGTATAGGTAAATCTGGAATAATCATCTATAATGGTTAAAAAAGTATCTATGTCAACTCACAGATGTTGTAGAAAAAACCCTCATATGTCAACATGTAACAAATCAAATCTGTGAGTGGCAATGGAATCACTAAGGAAACCCCAAGTTTTCTTTCTTTAGCAATTTGACAGATATTATATACATTGCAATCAAAATAATTAATGTAATTATACTTGTCCTTCATCATCCTCAATCTATTATTAGAACAATGGCCTAATCTGAAATGCCATAAGCTACTTAGGGGAATGGATGTGTGTGTGTGTGTGTGTTATTGTAGGAATTATTGTTACATGAATGTATAACATGCATATAATTCTCACCAACCTCAGTACCAGTGAGATGAAACAGACCTATATGTACAATTAAAATGAGGATGTTACAATCTTCCCCTCCTTTAAGAAAATTTTGTCCTTGAAATTTAAAGAGATATACCCCAATCAAATAATTTTGGATGTTTCTTTCGCATATCATCCTTACACTCCTAGGTTAAGGTAACTTTATTCCTATAATGCCATGCCATACGTATAAGTGGGATGTCTTTATTTCTCAATCACTTCATAGAATGTTCCACAATATGGACTGACATGGGAGAAATGTCTAGATTCTCCTACGCCTCAATATCCTCACTAGGAATGACATGATCTAGATCAAGTAAGTATTTCCTAAGTTAAGATACATGAAATACGATGTGAAAATTCGAGAGGTAAGTTAAGAAAATTCTTGGAGCTGAAGCATAGACTTACTTCTACACTTGTCCTTGCATTACCTGATTTATAGAAGGATTTTATAGTGTATTATGATGCCTCCGGGCTTGGTTTTGGTTGTGTTTTGATGTAGAATGATTGAGTGATTACTTATGCCTCAAGGCAATTACGATCTCATGAGATTAATTACCCTACTCATGACCTGGAGTTGGCAGCCATGGTATTTGCATTGAAGTTGTGGCACCATTACTTGTATGGTTTGAAGTTTGTGGTCTTTAATGATCACAAGAGCCTCAAGTATTTATTTGATCAGAAGAAGTTAAATATGCGTCAAAGGCATTGGATGGAGTTTCTAAAAGATTATGATTTTGATCTAAGATACCATCCTGGCAAAGCCAATATTGTGGCAAATGCTTTGAGCAGAAAATCCATGCATGTCTCCTTTTTGATGTTAAAGGAGTACGAATTGCTAGAGCAGTTCCGTGATTTGAACCTCGGTGTGAGGGTGTGTTCTAATGATGCTATTATGGTTGGTGCTTTGAAAATAACCAATGAGTTCCTGAAGATGGTGGATGAATTACAAAAGGATAATTCTTACCTTTAAGAGTTGAAGGAACTACAGGCTAAAGGTAAAAATATGTTTCTTGTTGAAGGCCCTGATGGTATATCGAGAGTTAAGGGTAGAGTATATGTTCTTGAGGGGAATGACTTAAGGAAGAATGTGTTGAATGAAGCTCACCGCAGTATATTGAGTATTCATCCCGGTACCACTAAGATGTACCATGATCTGAAGAAAGATTTTTGGTGGCCTAGATTGAAACGTAATGTGGTAAATTTTGTTGCATCCTGCTTGGTTTGTCAGAAAACCAAGTTTGGACATCAAAAGCCTTCTGGTGTTTTGCAGCCTCTTGATATCCCAGTGTGGAAGTGGGATTCATTTCTATAGATTTTGCAGCCCCTTGATATCCCAGTCTTAAGGGTATAATTGGCCCTCAACTTCTTCATAACAATTATAGGTAATTATGTTATGGAGGCGTACCAATTGGAATCATCTCGATTGGAATTGTGTAACTCTAATTTGACGCAAATTACTAAGCAGTGCGTTGGGAACCAGTGTGTTGAAAAATTTTCTTTGAGCAATTTTGGAACTCTCAAGCCTAGGCTATAATTTTAAGGACTCGTAGAGTCACGTGGGGCCATCCTAGGACGGATGTGAATTTTTTTTTGAAAAAAAACTCCCCTGTAAAATTATAAATCCAATGTGCCATGAATCTTATTTGATTGGAGCAATATTTATTATCCTCAGGCGGGAGCCTGACATATATCATGTATGCTTCAGAGTACCACTAGTACTCGTTCTCTACTAAATATATTACCTTCTGCATCTTCAAAAATAGAGTTGTTGGCCAATCTAGGGTAGAAAAAAATTACAAAACGGGGTGAGACAAAAAATATTTGTGTGTTTAGGGTGAAAAGTGTCAACTCAATGATTACGTTTCGCATTGTCAAATTATGAAACATGCATTTCGCATCATGGGAAGGCGAAATACTTGCATGTGTGGAAGTGTCATCATATATTGCATTTCGTAGGGGGAGAAGATGAAATTTGACCATTTCACATTTTTGAAAGGTGAAACTTCAATCTCGCACCATATAAAAGAGAAATGACGGTGATTTGATGTTAGGGTAGTCCAACATTATCAACGGTTAAAAACCTTAACCGCAAACAATTTTTCTTCCACCATTTCCTTGGTTGATACCTATAAGTCCACTTTCTTTGTCTAATTATCTACAGTTAAACATATTAACCATAAACAAGACTTCCAAAATAAAATAATTATATATATATATATATGTTTTTATAACCAAAAATAAAATATAAATATTTTATATATTTTTTTATAACTAAAAATTAAATAAAATAATACATGTATATTTATAATACTTTAATTTTATGACTAGTTATCAAAAAATATACAATACTTTTATTTTTAGTTTTAGCTATCGAAATATATATATATAATACTTTTATTTTATTTTTAGTAAAAAAAAATATACATAATAATATTTTATTTTTAGCTATCAATATATATATGTATAATACTTTTATTTGATTTTTAGTTAACAAAGAATATATATAATACTTTTATTTTATTTTTTGTACTTTTATTTTTATTTTTTAGTTATAATATATATATACACAATACTTTATTTTATTTTTAGTTATAATATATATATATATAGCACTTTTATTTTTATTTTGGCTATCAATATATATGTATAATACTTTTATTTCATTTTTAATATTAAAAATATATGTTAATATTTTTTTGCGCCACCTCCATTTTGTAACTTACTTTTTTTCTACGCCAAAAACTGTAAAAAACAAAAAGAAATGGCATTATTAGTTTCTTAACGAAATATTATTAATGCATTTCAATTGTAACTTTTAATGCCTTCCAATCGAATATTTAATAAAACAAAGGTCCACAGTGATTTTGGCTTTGAAAAAGACTACAAAAACCACAAGTAAATGCTTCCAAAAATGTACTAAATTAATCTAATCAATGGAATCAGCTTAAGAGTAAAGCAATAACCATTTTATCACCCACCTGTTTACCATAACCATTATTATCAACAAAAGACAAAAAACATTATGACAAAAATTGATCAATTGTGAGGGCATTTTTTAATTTATACAAATTTTGAAAAAAAAAACACCAATTGATTTTGTTATAAAAAAATATGATCCCTCATTATTAAAAAAGAAAAAAAATGATCCCAATAAAGGGAACATTAAAATAATAATAAAAAATATCGAGGAAGAAGCTAAGCAAGAATGCTTCGACTTAAAAACTAAAGATGAGAGTTTAAATGATAATCTCATAACTCAAATTTCAATTTTTATGATACACTGCAAAGTGCAAAGTATATTAGCACTGATGGCTTAATTCTTACTCTTCCTCAATTCGTCTCCATCTTTATGTCCCATGTTCAGTGTTGTAATAATAGTTACAATTATTATTATTTAATGGAAATTTCGTTGTATATGGTGCTCAATTATTGTCCCTTTCGCACGAGGAAACATCGCAAAGCTTACTCTTGCTAATACCACTTCCTCCCAAGACATTAAATTGCAAACAAATTAAAGCTGGTAAATAAAACCAAAAGAGAAATGAATACAATTTACTTTTCTTTAGAGCAAAATGAGCTACTGTCCTGGTTTATATTTTGATATTGGCAAGAAAGCTAGAGGTTTTACAAACTTCTTTTCTGCATGCCAATTATTTTCCTTTTTTTTTATTTTAATCTTGTATTAGCATGGACTCTGTTTATATATGATGAATAAAATCTTTGCTTACATTTTTGTTAATTTACTTAGATGTTCTTTACAAGGACTATGCTGAACAATCACCAATTCACTTTAACTACAGATTCTGTGACTGGACTCTGGATCTCTCTTGTCGAGGTAATGTTAATAATATCAGCTTAAACCCTCTTTCTTCTCCTTTTGTTTCCAACATACTGTTTTTTTAATTTTTTTATCTGCATGTAATTTATTCTACTAAAGGGACCATTAGATATCAACATGTTCATTTCTACATATGCTTTTGTTTTTGAATCGGTAAGAATTCATAATTAATTTGTTAGTTTATTAATCAGGAGAAGTTGAATCCACAACTTTCTCTTTCATTCACAAATCTTTTACCACCAAATTACACTCCTCATTTCTGCATATGCTATTTGAGCATAGCATATATAAAATAGAGAGAACCAGTTATAATCCTCAAAGATGTCCACAGCGTCATGAGAAAAATGAGAATATCTTAGAACCCTGAATTAGGTATGAAATTTCATATCTGACAAAACTATGCCTTTATTTTTGGATTTGTTGCAACAGAAGAAATTGTGCCCGGACTAACGGGTCTTTTTGAATGTACAATACCTGACTCTGGGAAGGTACAACTACTTTTTCATTTTTTTTCTGTGTACCTTGATTAATTAGTTTTATCTTTAACATTTGTGTCTTGATTGCATCTAACTAATTTTTTGGAATCAAAATGAATTTGATTACAGGTGGAACTTCAACACTTGAATAAATTCAGTGGGTTTACTGGAAGCATTGGACTATTAGGAGATTCAGAAAAAGGATATAACCCTGTTGCAAATATCTCTGGGCTTATAGGAACAAGAATTCTGACCCTGGGTGCTAATCTTGGCTATGACATACCAACAAGGACAATGAGCCAGTTCAATGCTGGTTTTAGCTTGAACTGTGCCTACCTTGTTGCTTCCTTGACCATGTGAGCTATCCTATAAAAACTAAATTTATCATAAAATGTACATTAACATCAAATTTATGATACGGACCCTAGCTTAAGAATCTATTTAGTATATATAAATTAAAGCACAGCTTGTCATGTTAACACCATACTTAACCAGTCTACTTAAACTTCAATGTGTTTTCTTTAATAAGGCAAAGTTACTTGTTAATTTATTAGTTTTTTCTGTTTTGAACTTCAACCTACGATGTTATTAACTCAACTCTTTACTAGTTAATCAATTATCAATCTCAATTTCTATCCATTTTAATCTCTTCAGTTTTTGCTTTTTGTGTAACTAACAAGAATCAGAAGAGACACTTATCTAGCACTGATTTACATGCAAATGTGCTCCACAATAGTTTAGATAAAAACAACATATTTTGTATTCCTTAATCAAAATCCATTCCAAAACATTTGCAACACATGTCTATATCTAGTATAAGCCATGATTGTGTCAAGTTGCAGGCATGACAGGTTTGAGAATGTGAAAGGTTGCTGTTATTTTGAAGTGAACCCCCTCACAAAGACTGCAATTGCAGCAGAGGTGAATTATAGCCTTGTAGATGAGGAGACTACTGGTGTCACTGTTGGTGCTCAGCATGCATTGTTTCCTGGCAATTTGCTAAAGGCTCGACTTAACTCCTATGGCAAGGTAGGCGCTCTTATTCGGCAAAATTTCGGGAAGAAATTTTTCATAACTGTGGCTGGAGAGATGAATTTGAACCACAAAGATAAACAGAAGTTTCCTAAGGTTGGAGTCTCCATGTCTCTAGGACCATAGTGAGTTATTTCATCACATGATCAGTTCTTCATATAAGAAATTGCAGTGAGATGTCAATGAGACTTCCAGAAGATGTTGCAAATTGCATGAAAATTTTGTTTTTCCCTCATCCATTTTCTTCAACATTGGAGGAGCAGAATGATATCCATGTTTGTGTTTCGTCAACCAACGTTTCTTTCAGATTTGGAAAGAAAGAACCCGCACACAAATTTTATGGATAAATTAGAATGGTGCTAGAAATATTTTAACATTTATTTATCAAAGTTTTGTACCAATTGAAGTTCGAATTGACTTTTGTTTCTTTATGTAGTTAATCAATATAAAAAAAAAAAAAAACTGATTATACATGAATCAATTCCTATACATCAATAAAATAGCATATAACATAATACTTCATTTAACAACCAGTACTTAGTCATGGTAAGAAAACTTGAATCTACTTAGATAATAAAAACTTAGTTCTGCATCATTCACATTTTAGTATATACTCGTATTTATGTAAAATTGGTCAATTGAATCTCTAATAAAGTTAGACCATGTAACATCCTAGATATTTAAATAAATTATTTACGTTATAGAGAATTAATGAATAAATTATTTGAAAGTAAATGAGAATTAAATTAAATAAATTGGAAAATTTTAATTAGAAATGAGATTGATTTGATTAATTAGAAGTGATTAATTAAGAGACTAGTTTTAAATTAAATTGTGAATCGTAAATTAATAATTACTATATAGTAAAAGTAAGAAGAGAAATTACTAAAGATAAATTTTTATTTAAAAAGAAATAAAGGAAAAATAGAAAAAAAAGCGTGAAAGGATGAAATTGCCCCTAAGTGTAAAAACCCAATTGCATTTCACTTTCTTCTACATTTCACGCAAAGCTTATCCTCCTCATTTCTTTGTCCATGGCCGTGCACCCTTAGGAGCCGATTGATCTTTGCTTTCTTGTCAAAGCTCGAAATTGAAAGCATCATTGCGATCAGGGAAGTGAGGTGAGTCAATTGATGGTCCCAATTTCATGTTTTCTCCTATTTCTCTCTCTAGGCCGAAATTGGTACATGCACAAGGGGTTTTCCATTTTTTATTTTTATGGCGTCTTGGGGCTTGAAAATGGTTCTAGACGAAGTGAGTATCGATGAATGATGAATGGGGTTTTATTTTTGTGTCGTAGGTGGCGAACCGAGTGACCTGAAGCCACTAAGCGACGTAGGTCTTGAAATAAGGATCGAAACCAATAAAGGTAAGCTTCAGAAACTAAAATGATGTGTTCGAACCTATTTAGAGACAACAGGTTTTAACATCAAAGGTCAAAAGTGTTAATCGCCTTGTGAATTTCTTGAATCTAGGTAACTGGTGAAATTTTGTGACTCTGACCTTGTAGAAGAAGCTTCGAAAGCACAGAAGTGAGGTAAGGGGGTGTACTTGGTGAACGAATTAATGAAAATGATATTGTCGGTAATTCCAACATTCAGGAAAATGGTAGATTAGCTTTAAATCTTAAATTAATACGTGAGTATGAATATAGATATATGATAGACATGTTAAATTGAGTAATATTAATGAGTAAATAAATTGACTATGTAATGTGAATAAAAATTAATATTTCGGCAATGTGAGCCTTACACCATGCAGTTGATGATTTGGTGTTCTTAAATGCATGACAATGGGAGTTTATTACATGATGATTTGTGATACCCATGTGTTATAAGATGATGATTATATGTTGATGTATAGTGATGGATTGAAATGATGATGAATTATAAATGATGTGATGAATTAAGAGATGCTGAGAATTGAAATGATATGAGAAATGATACACCTGAGTGGCGGATAGAGACCCTAGGTTGATGGCCATAGTGTTGGGGTAAGTTATTTGAGACTTATATTTAAGTTAACATGTGATATGTTGATATATGTGATTATTATATGGTATGGGTGGCCAATCGGTATAGTTACCCTTCGTTTTGCCTCCCGTGGTCGAGTATAGCCCGGTTGAGCTACCCAATGATCAGGTAGGACTTAGTCGTGAAGTGGAGAGTCAGGTAGGGCTCGGTGGACCAAGCAAGGTTCATAGGTGGTCGGGTAGGACCTCCACTTAATGGCCGATCCAATTTAGTATCTGAATACTAGAGAGTCATATATTATTATTGACTGAGAGTCAATAATGATATTATTTCAGTTGATGATAAGATCTGATGAGTTAATTGTAATATTGTGAATGTGAATGGTTGATTATTACACTAATGAGATTGGTGAATTGTGCATGATATTAAAATGAAATGGAAATAAGTCAATTGAATATGATTTGATGTGCCTTGAGCTATGTTATGTTTTCCCTTATATATTATTGATTATTTGCATTGGTTTCTATTATCAGTCACCTACCCTTACTGTGTTTTTAGTGACTGAAGACAAGAACATTACAGACATCACAAAAACCAGTGCTAGATGAGCTGGAAGCAATGCCAAGGAGATTGGATTTTGATGAATATGTATGTGTGTGTGTTATGTTATGTTTTTAAGCATTTGGTGTTATGATGGTGGTTGATGCCATTACATAGATAATTTGTGTTTGTGATATATATATATATATATATATATATATATATATATATATACTCGGTGAATTTGGCCATTTTGGCATTTGTGGTGATATGAAAAGGATGCTTAAGGCATTCATTGGTGATTTGGTTGGTGATTATGATTGATGACATCCTGCATATATATGATGCTAATGCAAGATGTGATGACTGATATCCAGGAGCTATGCATGGAATTGAGCCATTTGGTTGATTGCGTGTTTATGGGTTGGTCGATATGATGGCATGTATGATGTGAATGTAGGCGTAGATGGTAATTAGATGACTTAATAGCGATGAGCTAATTGATTATGAATGCAATGAGAATGAATGATAGTATGAATATGCTTAATTGTAGTTATGGACTATATATTGTATCTATGTATAGAAGTAAATGATGATGAGTGCAAGATCATAAAAGTATAGAAGTCATAACCGATAAGTTAAATTGAAATGAGAAATAGTGGAAATTAGCCAACTGAGAGGGTGAAATTAAGTTTCAATGGGATTCAGAGTCCTCGTAAAGCATTAACATGATCCTTGGCGTATTTAAAATATGTGTAGACAAAGAAGTTGCTAAGTTTCTTTCATTTAAGGTAAGTTAGGTAGTGAAGTTGGATGAAATTATGTCAGATGCATTTTAGCACATATCTTTGTGATCCGGATAGATTTTTTTAGCACGGACTACGTTAGCAGATCTAAAATAGGTTGCATCTAGTGCCCTTAAAGTTTCGTAGCATTCAGAGGTCAAATAGGCAGGGGTTATGGAAGTTGGTCCGAGGGGCTAAAATGTTGCAAATCTTGCTCAAGCAACCTCAATCTCGCTTAAGCAAAACTTTAAGTGAAATGGAGGTTGGTTTCTGGGTAAATTTTGCTCAAGTGAGAATAATCTCACTTGAGCGAAATCCAAAAGAGAGAATTCTGATAAATTTTTACTCAAGCAAGACCATTTTCGCTCAAGCTAAAAGGGGATTTTCACTCAAGCTAAAAATTTTTGCTTGAGATAAAAAATTTAGACAATTAAGTATCAGCTAGTTTTTGAAACTGTGTCTGATCTAGGCCAAATTAGCTCTTTTGTTCTCCATAAAAGTTGTAGATAATTAAGTTAGGAACGTTTTCCATTTGAATTCATCTCAATCGAAGGTTGAGAGCTCAAGTTATGCACAAAATACTATAGGGTGTTCAAGCTAAAAATTCTAAGAGAGCTGGTTTCACATTTTCGTGAATTAGGTAATTTTAGGGGTAAAATTGGCCTTTTATCTATGCATAACATTTGTAGATAATTGAGTTGTGGAGGTGTACCAATTGGATTCTCTTCGATCAAAGTTTTATAACTCTTGATAGACATAAAATATTGAACCATGTACAAGGAAAATATGCCTAAAAATTTTTGTTGGAAAACTTTTTCAAGTTATTCTTTAGATTTTTTACATGTACTGTGTTATTTAAAATAAAACTTATTAAATTGAAATTAAAACTTTAATGTGGCGGGACGCCACAGAACACACTATCCATAAAGAGTTAAAGACAACCACACACATTCTTATACTTACTCACATAGAAACCGTATACTCAAGAGCTTAGTGGAGCATAAAGTATAAACTACTGATGATGAGAACCCGGAAGAAGTCCATCACGAATTTGGCTAGCTATATCACGAACAGAACCTGGTCCATGTGGGATAAAAACAGCAGAAGATTTAGAAGCAGCACCAATTTCCTTCATGGTGTCAAAGTACTGAGTGACAAGGATCATGTCAAGGACATCTTTTGTAGTTGTACCAGGTACATTAACTGAGAATCCTAGCACACTATCTCTTAAGCCATCCACAATTGCTTGTCGTTGGCGAGCAATTCCCAACCCAGAGAGATACTTAGACTCAGCCTCGCCCTCGGCTCGCTTAATCTGTAGAATCTTCTCTGCCTCTGCCTTCTCATTAGCTGCCACCCTTAGCCTTGCAGCTAATCACAAACAGAAAACATTAGAGTAATAAAATAAGCCAATGCATTAACTTTTGATAGGAAAAAAGTAACTTAAGACAAGAAAATGAGTCACATAATCAACTAAGCATTTGAGTCAAAAATAAGCTAATGCTTCATACAATATCTAGTTTAGTTAGTATTAAAATGATAGATCGAACTGGTTCTAAAAGATAACTCTTATGCTAAGGGTCATCAAAAATTTTATAAGAAATATATAATTTTCTTTGCAAGTTCTAACTTTGATACCATTAGAAGTGGTGGACCTAAATTCATCTCAAAAGTTAATTTATAATTTTGGAGTTGTCGCCGTGTTATTAAGAGTATACAAGTTAATTTTCTAACCGATGTGAGTCCTCTTAATCACTAGGCATAATTCATTCAAAGCTTAAGTTGTATACTTCTTGTTTAACATACCAGCGTTGATTTCATTCATAGCGCGCTTTACATTCTCATCTGGCTCAATATCAACAATCAGTGTTTGAACTATCTCATATCCATAAGCTGACATAGCCTGGTAAGATATTAAAGCATCAAAATCTAAGTAAACATGAGTCAGTATAGTTCACAGTTCACACTGTATGTAATAAAAATCATTAAAAGAACCTTCTCAAGTTCCTCTTCCACGGCTTTGGCAATTTCATTTTTCTGCTCAAAAGCATCATCCAAATTCAGTTTTGGAACACTTGCTCTAATCACTGCAATTAGATTAGCACTTTCAGTTTTACTTTAGCATATAACTTACATGCTTCAAGCACTAGTTGTATATATGTTCGTGTTTTTCAGAAGCGTTATGGTTTATACAGTTGTACCATCAAAAACATAGGCTTGGATTTGGCTCTTTGTATTGCTGAGTTTGTAAAAAGCATCATTGGCCTTCTCTGACAGGGCACGATATTGAACTGAAGCAACAACATTGACAAAAACATTATCCTGAAACAAAATAAACATAAAAGGAATCAACTATAACCCAATGGAAAAATATAACACAGAGACTTGGGAAATAAATACATTACATTTATAGATCGATAGAATTTAAGCAACTATTGGGTGGTATAAGACAGCTAGATACTGACAAGAGTCAACAGTGATAAATGATGTAATGTTATAAAAATTGTCAAAGAATCATTTAGAAATTTATTAGGATCATTAGTCCCAAACAGCCTAATATTTCCTCATAAAATTTAACAAGAAAGTAACTTTCACTTGTAAAGAACAAATACCAAAAGCTAACCAGCCTAACAAACTTTCGACATACACAATTTTAAATGTCATAACTCTTATAAAAGATAACTATTGATTAACCTTTGTGTATGTTCAATCATTGATCTTCTAACTAAAATGGACCTCACCTCACATTAATAGTAGAATGGAGTTTAGAATACAATAGAAAAAGCCAAAAAATATTAACCTTTGTCTTGGTCTCACATCGAACGTCCAATTGCTGAATCCGAAGAGAGAGATAACCAGCAAGTCGATTTCCAAGGATCCAAGGCAAGCAATGGCAACCTGGCTGAAGCACTTCTTCATATCGTCCAAATCTTTCTTTGATAGCCACTGTCGATTGCTCAACTTGCACACAACACAAAACATTCCCCATTTGCTTTTTACTGCAATATTCCACCAACATATATCATCATTAACAGGCTGAAAATCATAGGAATTCATATCATTATATAATTTTTTGTTATTAAAAATAAAATAATTACTAATAATCAATAAAAAAATTAAGATGTCAATATTAACTATTTATATTACTGTTGTATTCATGAAAAGAAAACTTTTTAAAATTAAAATTGTTAAAATCCTATTTGATTTTTATTATGGGACAATGTGAATTTTTTAATTAACCAAAGCATAAAAAACGTCAGAGTTGACTCTCTCCTCAACTGATTTCTAACATAAAAGCTACATTAACTTTCAAGTCTTCAAGTGGAAAATACAAACTATGAAATCCCTTTGGATGGAAATCAAATTCAATGAAAGCACAAACCTCTATTTAATTCCTTTTATATTGTGACGTTAACCAGCATCCAAGGACACCCTTTAAGAATTCAAAACAGAAAAGTTTTTGTAGGAAATAATGTTGTAAGGACTAATGTGTTAGAAATTAGGGGACTATATATTAATGATAATTTCTAATAAAAACTATATAAACTTATCATTTACTAATTAGTGTCCTTAACCGGGTAGTTGATCATATTATCTTTATATTTTATATCACTTCCATCTTGAGTAGTTATATAGTGGTGCCATATGACATGATTTAAGAATAACATAACATATAATTACTTGATCTTTATTAAGAAGTGCTTAATTAATTCAGTGCATAGACTAAAAAGGAAGACTTACGAGTTAGCTAGGGAAAGAATGTAAGAACAATTGGTGGCAAGCAGAATACAGATAAGAGCAGAAATTCAGAATGACACCTCAAAATACAATTCAAGGCTGGCGTGGGTGGCGTTATCTAAGTTTGCTTACTTTAAGTATAAGCTAACTGTTCAAAGTAGACAAATACATTATATATATAAATATACATAACTTATGGACCATTTGTACCACAGAATATCCTACTATATTTGTATGCATACCCATAGAGAAGATATTTATTTATGTATATAAAAAGTATCCAACTGTCATGCTGATACAATCTACATATAGAAGCATAGAATGATTCAAACGAGAAATTTGTACAATGACGTTATAGCTAAATCCTACGATAATGGATATGTAATTATTGGGTGTGGGAATGTGGGAATCAACTAATAATTAATAAAGTAAGTCTTAGGTATAATATTTAATAACTTTTTATACACACGTTATACTATTAGAAAATTCATATATACAGACAAAAATTTGGTAATATTAAATCATTGATCGTGGATCTTTAACTAGAGATGGAGATGTTCTGTTTTTCTTTATTATTTTCCGTATTTGAAGTGGAAGATGGTATTACTAACTCTAACATAAACAGTTTTTTTTGTCTCTACTAAATGTAAATGTTGTCTCTATTTAGAGACAGATTGACAGCTGTGTTCATTAAGTTTTAAGATCGCTGGACTGAACAATATTTTCATATTTAATTCCTTCTTGAAGTACTGTGATGTTTCTATTTCGGGTTCGTCTCTAAACTAACTATCAATTTTGTCTCTGTTTTCCTCTCTAATTTAAACAAGTGTTGCGCCTCTAATTTTGTCAATGTCTAATAATCTAATTCTACATATGTTTTCTTTAAAAACATATTTTTCTTATGAATAAATTGGTATTCTTCAAAATTCTATAAAACTATTATTTTCTAACATACTTGTTTCAAAAATACATAAATGGACATATATTGTTTCATATACATGTAAACAAAAAAATAATAATAAATAGACAACAGGTAATTATATATAGGTTAAAATATAACATTAACCTCTTAAAAATATTAAAATTATGGTCAATTTCTAATAATATTTTTAAGTCTTTAACCCATAAAATATTTTTTTTTTAGTTTAAGGTTCTCGTCGTTATCTTGAGCTACTAAGTGATTACGTGGATTTGACAGAAGTCAACTTAAGATGACATATGTTATATTGCTTTTTTATTAAAATAAAAAATGGTTTTATTCAAAATTACTCCAACAGTCCTTTTCTTCTCCTTAAATCTAAAAACTCTAAAGCCCCAAATCAATTTATGCTTCCTTCTTCCAAAATCAATTTCTTCTTCCTCTTAAATGTGAAAACCTTAAAGCCTCAAATCAATGTCTAGGTTGTTTAGGTTATACAAGTCAAGTCCTTTGTTTCCTTCGTTTGGCATATCTCTATCACGCTTTATTAGATGTGGGCGTGATGTACCTCTATTGTTACTAATCTCCAACAATAATAAGAACCCACAAAGGTCGTTCAAGAGATGTGTAAATTGGAACACCAACAACTCATGTGGCTACTATGAGTGGGTTAACAGTGGTTCCTCCTCCAACATGATATGGGACAGGTTCTCAATCGATGATGGTGATCGGTGTTTGATGACAACATGATAAGGGATGTTGCAAGGCTTGAAAAGAAATTGGCAGAGAAAAAAACAAAGACATTTATGCTTAGATGTTTGTGTCTTGTATCATGAGCGATTATGTTCATAGTTTCGGTGTTTGTTATTGTCAAATGGTTAAGAGATTTAATATATTTTTGTGTGTTATGTTAGGGTAAAGGGTTAGATTCATGTGTAACACATCTAATTCCAAATGTAGGATTAAGCCCCTATAACATTTTGTGGTTTCGGATTAGGCCCCTGTAATATTTTGTGTTGTTTATGTTTGATATTCTTTAATGAATATTCCTTTGATGTAATTGATGTTCTTTAATGAATATCACTGGAAATACTAATCAATGTAATTGATTGTGCATCTATTTAAGCCTTGTGAAGATATGCGTATAATTAGCACTTAAGAATTGATATTTGATGATCAAATTGAAATGCAACTTGATGCATAACATCCAAATCCATAACAAAATACTAGTAGTTAATTACAGTAGTATTCCAAAAACATACACCAAAAGCTAAATAAGCCAAATCCATAATAAGGTACTAGTAGCTAATTATTGGTGATGGTGGAGATGACGGTGGTGACAGTGATGGGAAACATTGACGATGTAATGGTGGCGGCAACGTTGGCAATGACAATGATGGTGACGATGATAGTGACATTGGTGCCAATGAGAAATGGATAGTGATGCCAATGATTGTGGCACAACGGTGGTGATGTTAGTGATGTTGGTGGTGATGACGATGCTGGTGGGGCTCGCAACGATCACGATGGTGACAACGATAATGATAGTGGTGGTAGTGGAGCTGATGACGGGTGTGGTCATGATGATAGTATCAAATGAAATTGCCAAAAAAAAAGAAAAAAAAACTAAAAGCTAGTCTAAAACTCCTTGTTAAATTTCCTCTTCATTAAAAAATAAGCTCCTTTTTTAAATAAGTACTTTTTTAAAAACTTGTTTGGTTTAACTTTCCCTTGAAAGGAGAAGATAAAATCAAAATAAGTTAAGCCAAAAGTATGCTAAAAGAAGATCATGTATTAAATATGACTATTTTTTCTAACAAAATTTTAAGCTAATAAAATAAATCACAAACTATAAAATAAATCACAAACTAACTTAAATTGTTACTTTTGATCTTGTGAAATATAGCCATCATTAACAGTTCAAAATTCTACTGGGTAAACAAGTGGTTAATAACAAAAATACAAATTATTTCAGGCGGCACCCTGATTGTTGTGTGAAGTGGGTATTTCAAAAAAAGTCCCACATTGCTTGGCATGTGAGAAATGATAGTGTATATATTGAAACTAGTGTGTTTGGCTAATGAACAAGCAAGAAAGGTTATGGGCTCGCACGTATACGAGATTGGCCCAAAATGCCAATCTGTAATTAACATGATTTGTTGTAACATGATTCTATTTTTATAATATATCTTAATTGTTTTAAAATTAGTTTTTACCCTAAAACGGATACATGTTTTATATAACTTATACTCTAAAGCCCTAATTTGATACAACTCTCTCTTCACCGCTATCTCTCTCTCTCTTCTTCTCTACTTGGTTTTCTCTTTCTTTTCCTTTTCCTAGTTCTGGCCCTGGTTGACACTATAAGGGGATGTTGTATCCTGGGGAGTACGCATATACTGCGAATAACTCTTAAGGGCAGTGCTACTACACGCCTCAGCCTACTATTTTTACAACAATCTTAAGAGTTATACTCATGGCTGACAACAACGATGTTGGCATTGCTCATAATACGGGTCCCAAAGACGGTCAACCCGACCCAAACGTAATCCAAAACAACCGCTTGTCTACAACGCTCCCGTCACCATGGCCAACCCTCTCCCTGACATATCGAAGACTGAAGTTTTCAGTGGTCAGTCTTACCGTCGTTGGCAAAAGCGTGTGTTCTCTGTGCTTGACATGCATGTCGTTGCATGGGCTATCTCCGAACCCAAACCAACCCAAACTGAACTCATCGATGCATGGACCAATGCAAACAAGGTATGTAGGTACACTATTCTTAGTACTTTGGCTAACGATTTGTTTGATGTTTACTGTGGCTACAAGGAAGCGAAGGAAATATGGGATTCCCTCAAACTGAAGTACACCGCTGAGGATGCCGAAAAACAGAAGTTTGGTGTGGGTAACTTCTACCATTGGGAGATGACTGACGACAAGGACATAAGGGCACAAATCAATGAATACCATCGGCTTCTAGAGGATCTCAAATCAGAAAACCTTTCTATGCAGGATGAACTAATGGTTGCCATCCTCATTGAAAAGCTACCCCACTCCTGGAAGGACTACCAACAACAACTTAAACACAAACATAAACAGCTTTCTCTGTCAGACTTAATCATTCACCTAATCATTGAAGATATTAATCAAAAGGAAGAGAAGCAAGCCCGAGCAAAAGCTTTAACAGCAAGAGCAAACATGATACAAAGCAACTCGTCAAGGAAAAGGTATGAAAATTAAAAACCTTTTGATCATATTCCTAAGCAATCTAACCCCTCTACCTTCAAAAGGAAGGGATTTTGCTATGTGTGTGGAAAATCAGGTCATTATGCTGCTGTGTGTAGGTTCAGGAAGAGAAATGACGTTCCTCCTAAACCAAAGGCAAACTTGGTTGAAGGAGATGATATGACTGTCGCGGTTATTTCTCAAGCCTTGATTGTGGCCAATGTGAGCAAATGAGTGGTAGACTCAGGGGCTACCAGGCACATATGTGCGAATTGAGAAATGTTTTCCTCCTACACTATAGTGGGAGATGGAGAAGGATCGGTATATCTTGGTGACTCCCACAAAGCTGATATTGTCGGGATTCTTTTGAAGCTCACATCGAGAAAAATACTAGCACTAAATGACATTTTGAATGTATGTAGTATAAGAGCAAATTTGGTTTTTGTGGCTCTGTTGGGAAAAGTGGGGGTTAAAGTGTGCTTTGAATCGGACAAAATTGTAATGACAAAAAATGGTGTTTTTATGGGTAAGGGATATTGTGATCAAGGGTTGTCTGTTTTAAACATTTCATAAATTATTAATAATAATTTATCTTCAGCTTATATGCTTGACTCGTATGATATATGGCATGCTAGATTAGGACACATTAGTATACCCTATTTGAATTGTATGCGTGTTGATGGTTTAATTTCTAGAATTAAAAATGCATATTTAAATAAATGTGGTGTATGTATCAAATCGAAAATTACAAAAAAACCGTGTATTTCCGTTCAACATGAATTTGAATTACTTGATTTAATCCACACCGACTTAGGAGATTTAAAACAAACAATATCTAAGATAGTAAAAAATATTACGTAACTTTTATAGATTATTTTTCAAGATACACTAAAGTAAATCTAATTAAGCATAAAGATGAAGCATTTAACATGTTCATGCTTTATAAACCTGAGGTAGAAAATTAATTAAATACGAAAATAAAAAGAGTTAGATCCGATAGAGGTGGTGAGTACGTCTTGTTTAATGATTTTTGTGAAAAAGAAGGCATAATCCATGAAACAACTCCACCCTATTCACCTGAATCTAATGGTGTAGCTGAAAGGAAAAATAGAACCTTAAAAGAAATGATGAATGCATTATTAATTAGTTCTTCTGCACCTTATAACTTATGGGGTGAAGCCTTATTAACTGTCTGTCATCTTCAAAATAGAATTCCCTATAAAAATTCTAGGAAAACACCCTATGAGCTTTGGAAGGGTCACAAACCCAATCTTAAATATTTAAAAGTGTGGGGGTGCTTGGCTAAGGTAATGTTACCATATCCTAAAAAGAGAAAAATAGGCTCGAAAACCTTGGATTGTATGTTTATTGGGTATGTTAAGCATAGTGATGCCTATAGATTTCTTGTTATTAAAAGTGATGTGCTTGATTGTAACACTATCATTGAAATTAAGAACGTCAAATTTTTTGAGCATTTATTTCCTATGAAAAATAATTTTGATAGTATTTCAACTGCACATTCACTTGTTGCTAATGAGAACCCATATAATGATTTGAGGAGTAAGAGACAACGAAAAGAAACTTCTTTTGGAAATGATTTTTACACGTATCTTGTTGAAAAAGATCCTTTGAACTTTTCTGAAGCAATTTCTTCCTCCAACTCAGGTTTTTAGAAAGAAGCAATTAAAAATGAACTGGATTCGATTTTAAAACCTAACGCTTGGGCTTTAGTCGATTTACCTTCGGGAACTAAGCCCATTTGTTGTAAATGGATTTTTAAGAAGAAGTTTTTTCTTGATGGTTCAATTGAAAAATACAAAGCTCGTTTAGTAGCAAAGGGTTTTATGCAAAAGGAAAATATAGATTATTTTGACACCTTTACCCCGATAACAAGAATTTCTTCTATAAGAATCTTAATTGCTTTAGCATCCATTCATAATCTAGTTATTCATCAAATGGATGTAAAAATCACCTTTTTAAACGGTGAGCTAGAGGAAGAAATTTACATGGTTCAACTTGAAGGTTACGTTGTCCCTGGTCAAGAACATAAAGTATGCAAACTTCTCAAATCTTTATACGGATTAAAACAAGCACCTAAACAATGGCCTAAGAAATTTGATGCAGTTCTAACTAGATATGGTTTTTCCTCTATTGAAGTTGATAAACGTGTCTATATAAAAACAGAAAATGATGAATGTGTGATTGTATGTTTGTATGTAGATGACATGCTTATTTTTATAACATGTGATGCTATTGTGTATGATACTAAGAGTTTCCTTACTTGTAATTTTGATATGAAAGATATGGGTAATGCAAATGTGATTCTAGGAGTTAAAATTATGAGGAAAGGTAACAACATAATGCTCTCTCAAGAACATTATATTGAGAAACTTCTTCAGAAGTTTGGACACCTCGACACTAAACCAATGTTAACCCCTTATGACTGTAACTCTCAATTAAAGAGAAATACCGAAGACCCTGTGTCACAATTTGAGTATGCTCAGATTATTGAGAGTCTGTTGCATTTAATGAATTTCTCGAGGCCAGATATAGCTTATGTTGTTAGTAGATTAAGTAGATACACACATAACCTCACTACTAAGCATTGGACAACATTGTTCAGGTTGTGAGATATCTGAGAGCTACCATGGACTATGGTATTCAGTATAGTGGATTTCCCGTTGTATTGGAAGGGTACAGTGATGCAAATTGGATCTCAGATTCGGATGAGATAAAGTCCATTAGTGGTTATGTATTCACACTAGGTGGTGGTGCTGTCACCTGGGGATTAGCCAAACAAACCATTATTGCGAGATCCACTATGGAGTAAGAGTTTATAGCTCTGGAACTGGCTGGTAAAGAGGCTGAGTGGTTGAGAAACTTCTTAGCAAGTATTCCTCTTGGGACAAAACCAACGCCTTCAGTGTCTATGCATTGTGATAGCCAATCGACTATAAGTGTTGCTAAATATAACTCTTACAATGGTAAGAACCTTCATATACGATTAAGACATAAAGTTGTAAAGCAGTTGCTAAAAGATGGAATCATATCTATTGGATATGTGAGTAAGAGAATTTGGCCGATCCTCTGACTAAACCATTAAGTGTAGAAAACTTACTTATGAAACATCGAGGGGAATGGGACTACAATCCACATCAGAATTAACAATGATGGGAACCCAACCTTTGTGATTGGAGATCCCATGAAGAAAGTTCATATAGGTAATAACAAGTCATTGTTAATTCACTAGCACTTTTCCTTTCTCATTCCTATGGTGTGTGAAGTGCTAGGCTACATTGAATGAGAGGTTAGGTTATGAAGCCTTTAATGATTTCATATCCCTTATGGGTGGTGTATATAATGCAGGATACACTTGATGAGATCACCTATATAAGTGTCAAGTGGGGCCGCTTGCATAAGGTTAAGGCAAAATCTCTAGAGCACTCATGAATTACCACGCACACGCATGGCCTAAATGCGCTAAACGGCGATAACGGCAAGATAAGTCGAGTGTAATATGACAAGTAAGCCTCTAGCTTACTCTCAAGTGATGTTTGGTTCATAGAAGCTATGCTTCACCAACACACTGTATGGTATGCTTATTTGTCTAGGACTTAGTTCATAGTCCAAAAGACACCAAGTCTGATGTATTCACACTCATGATATAAACCCAGCAAACTTAATGATATTTTTAAATATTCCTTGTTGTTTGAAATTCTTTAACTGTTTTTAAATTCTTTTGAAATATGTGGGGGATTGTTGTGTGAAGTGAGTATTTCAAAAGAAGTTCCACATTGTTTGGCATGTGAGAAATGATAGTGTATATATTGAAACTAGTATGTTTGGGCTAATGAACAAGCAAGAAAAGTTATGGGCTCGCGCGCATAGGAGATTGGCCCAAAATTGCAAATCTAGTGCAAATCTTCCGATTTGCCTCCCTTTATGCGCACGAATATGCGGATGTGAAAACCTTTTTATTTTTGGTTTTGTTAAAAATTAATTTGAATTTCAAAACCTTATTTGGAAACAGCTATATCTCTTATTTTACCGGGTCAAAAATTAAGATTCCTTTTTAAAATTTGAACTTAATTATGGAAACCGTTTCTGATATTTATTTTTCATAATATATCTTAATTGTTTTAAAATTATTTTTTACCCTAAACCGGTTACATGTTTTATATAACTTATACTCTAAAACCCTAATTTGATACAACTCTCTCTTCACCGCCGTCTGTCTCTCTTCTTCTCTGCTGGGTTTTCACTTTCTTTTCCTCTTGCTAGTTCTGGCCCTGATTAACACCAGAAGGGGTTGTTGTATACTGGGGAGTACGCATATACTGCGAATAACTCTTAAGGCCAGTGCTACTACACGTCTCAGCCTACTATTTTTACAACAATTTTAATTAAAAATTGAGAGGGAATTATATTTATTTATATATTAATTGTAAGAAAATATAAAATAGAAAATTTGTTTATTTTTTCATAAATAGAATTTCTGAAGCGGAATTTTATGAAACGTTAAAACAAGTTGAACAGAAAGCATTATTGGTTTCCATTATTAGAGGATAAAGGTAGGGCGAATATGATTGGTGGAAAGGGAAGAAGAAGATCGCGTTATTTTATCATTATTTTATTCCCAAAGAAATGTCCAACGTGGCATTTGAATCGAGATATCAAGTAAGTAGAAGCAGAACCACTCACTGGTTGCGAAGAGAGACAGAAGCGAACCATGGCGATCCATGCACCATCTTCAACTCCTGTTCTTCCACCCATTCACACCAAACGCTCCTTCTCTTTCTCATTCCGCTCCTTCCCCGCTGCTCCCTCTAACAAACCCCTTACCGTCGTCGCCATGGCCCCCCAAAAAAAGGTACCAATCTCCTCTCATGTTTTTTAACTATTCCAATACCGTCGAATGAATAGATTATTAATCTAACAAGCATGAAATTGCCAATAATTAAGTACTGTATTTCACTAAAGTAATGAAAAATAGTATTGCTTGGTTTATATAAATTGAGAGAGAATGTTAATGTGATGAATTGAGGAAGGTGAACAAGTACGATGAGAAGTGGAAGAAAGAGTGGTTCGGGGCGGGAATATTCTACGAGGGGAGCGAGGAAGTGGAGGTGGACGTGTTCAAGAAGCTAGAGAAAAGGAAGGTTTTGAGCAACGTCGAAAAAGCAGGCTTGTTATCCAAGGCTGAGCAATTGGGCTTCACCCTCTCTTCCATCGAGAAACTTGGTGTCTTTTCCAAAGCAGAGGAACTTGGCTTGCTCAGCTTGTTGGAAAAAGCCGCCAGTTTTTCTCCCTCCCTGCTCGCTTCCGCGGCGCTTCCCGCCCTTGTCGCTGCCATCGCCGCCATTGTCATCATTCCCGATGACTCCGCCGCCCTCATTGCCTTCCAGGCCGTTGTCGCTGCCGCTCTCGGCGTCGGGGCTGTCGGCTTGTTCGTTGGGTCTGTTGTACTCGGCGGATTGCAAGAGGCTGATTGAATTGTAAAAATGCATTTTTTTTTTTATTGTCTTTTTAATTTTAGAATTCGGGAGACACAGATTCTGGATCTTTCCTTGTTTCTTTACATGTACATTCTCCTTCATAAATAACCTTGGAGCTAGAGTAACTAGAGCTAAGGGGTAATCTTCGTTGTTGAAGCTAATTTCCTTTCACTCCTTTATGTATGTAGTTTTCTAAGTACGATTTATTATGGATCTTTCCTTTTTTCCTTCCGCAAATATTATAACGTGTTTGTTCTGGTCTTGATTGTGTCCTCTAAATGGTTGTTTTTGTTTAAAACTTACATCTATTTAAGTTTCCTAAACACGTTTACCTCATAGCGGATCAAGAACAATTTTAACAATCAAACAAGCAGCTGATAAATGTGCTCACACCTCAGACATCACATGGCATGTGTTCAATGCAATATATGGTAATTTATTCCTTCCATGTTTGTTTTCTTTTGTGCTTAGTACTTACTAATTTTTAATGGATAATTTGATTTAAAAAACAGTTAATTTGACCTGAAATTTCCACCACGGACACTTGACCGGTTCTGTTGAAGATTTTCGATCGATTGAGGATTATAAAGAAAAATGAAAAAAATAGGGATTGCGATTCACAGACTTGAGACTTTACTTTTATGACAGCTGCAACAGAACACAGCTCAATCTCTGCTTTAAACAAGAAGAAAATTTTCTTATTGCAGGGACGTATATTGGGTAAAGACCTGAAGCAATTCTTTGTTTAAGAGAATTAGGTAACGAAATGATATCCTAGTTTTATATGGTTATCAATTATCTGGTCTATAATCTCGTAGCAACGCTAGTTTCAAAGAATAAAGTCAAATAGAAATGAAAAAATGGGTAGATCTAGTCTATTAACTACTAAACCCCTCAAAATAGGTAGGTGGATAAAATTTTTAGTCTTTTTTTTTTTGGTGAAATAAGAAGAACAAAGAAAAAAACTACAACAAAAGATCTAAAGTTAACAAAGAAACAATAGATATTGGAGGAGTAGGCTAGATGAGCAAGCGTTCCTCCAAATTCCTTTCAAGACTAGCAAGTTTGTCGGCAATGTGGTTGTGCTCGCGCGGTATAAGATTAATCATCACAGTCCATGGCCACGATAGCATATCTCTAACCGCTTGAACCTCGGAACGGTACCAATGCTTATTCAGATTCATGTTGGGTTGTAAGGATGTGTAGACGTCCATAGAGTCTACTTCGCATATGATGAACGAGTCATGCCTGTCCCAAGCGATTTGAAGACCAGTTTTCAGGGCTCTGAGTTCTGCAAGAAAAGGATTACCCAAACCAAAAGAGCAGGAGAAGCCCGTGACCCATCTTCCAGAGGAATCCCGGATAAGACCTCCACCACTCATAACTCCCGACGAGGGTAAGTAACTACCATCTACATTTAGTTTCATGAATTTATCCGGAGGAGGGGCCCACCCAAAAGACGAAGGCACGAGGCCAGTAACCGAGTTGTGAGGATTACCAATCATTGTTGTCAAAACGACCTGCCTAACAACATATCCAACCGTCCAGGATCGATCTTCAAATATGTCATGGTTCCTCCACTTCCAAGCCCACCAAGCACAAGCTATAGTGAGAATAGGATTGCGCAGACCAACAACATAAGTAACCCAAGCCATCAAATCCCCCTGGAAATGCTGAATAACATCAATTAATCCTAATCTGGACCATAAAATAAGGGAGGAGGGGCACTGAAAGAGGATGTGAGCTACAGACTCCACAGGGTCTTGGCACCTAATACAATGCGCAGACATGGCAAGGCAACAATGCGTCCTTTTAAGGTTCGTTGGAAGGATTTCTCTGGCAATCTGCCAGATGAAAAATCAAAATTTTTCAGGAATCTTGAGGCGCCAAATTCTCTTCCACATGCTACAGTAAGGATCAGTGTTTTCTTGATGGAGCCAAGCATAGGCGTTAGCTGTAGAGAAAGTACCAGACACAGAACCTGCCCAAGCAAAAGAGTCACTCCCAGTCGGAACAGAGGGAATGTTATAGGAAGTAATCAACGATGATATATCAGAAGTCAGTGGAGTAGCAAGAGAAGTAAGATCCCAAGTGCCATTAGACCAGAGGCTGTTAACTTGTTTATCAGTATCAGAAATATGAACATAAGGGATCTGATTGCACAATGGCCCTGTCCCAGTCCAGTCCTCATACCAAAGATTCGACTGACCATCGCCTAATTGAACTTGAAAACCTCCTATAAGTTTCTCCTTTGCTCTCATCAAGCTCCTTCAAGTGCTGGAGCCATGGAGATTTGCATTATGAACCAGTAAAGAATCCTGCTCCATATACTTAGCCCTTAACAGGTTCACCCATGGCTTATCTTCCATAAAAATAATGGAAGCAACCGATTTACCAAGGAGAGAAATATTAGCATCCCGAGTCTTCCTAAACCCCAGACCACCATTACTTTTAGATTTTTGTAATTCCCCCCAAGCAATTGTGTGCCACGATCTCCTATCATTATTCCTAGACCAGTAAAAAGTTCTTGCTAGTTTGTCGATTTCATTACAAACATAATCCGGAAGCCATTGGGTCTGCATTTCATATATTGGCATGGATTGGATAACTGACTTTATAAGACACATCTTTCCAGCCTTGTTAAGCAGCTTGCTTTTCCATGAAGCTAGCCGATTCTTGATTTTATCCAATAAAGGAGTAAAATAGGCTCTGTTCCTTCTTCCTTGATGTAAGGAGATCCCCAAGTACTTGCCTAAATCAAAAGCATGCCTGAACCCTGAGATACTGGATAACTGATTAGCTACACCATTTGAAACACCAGAAGAGAATTTCACACGGGATTTATCCATATTGATCTTTAATCCCGAAGCCTTGCAGAAGATATCCAGAGTTTTTGAGACATTACGCATCTGAGTAGGCGTAGCTCTACAGAAAAGAAGCACATCATCTGTAAAGAAAAGGTAAGGTATCTCTGGGCCATTAGGAGACGCTTTCATAGGTGCCCAAGAGCCATTCTGCAATTGGGACTGTATAAAAAGAGATAGGCGTTCCATACAAAGAACAAACAGATAAGGTGATAGGGGGTCTCCTTGACGAAGACCTCTAGAAGGAACAAAACTAGGCAGTTGAGTCCCATTCCACATAACCGACATGCTAGAAGCTCAAACTCCCCACATCAAAAGCCGTGTAATTTCAACAGGAAAACCGAAAGCAAGGAGAGTAGATTGGAGATAATCCCAGTTCACCCTATCATAAGCCTTTTCCAAATCCACTTTGATAGCAGCTAGACCTTTTTTACTTCGATTCTTATGAATAGTATACATCATTTCTTGAGCAAGCAAGATATTATCTTTCGTGCCTCGACCTGGAATAAAGCTCCCTTGAAGAGGACCAATCAGAGTATTCAGGAGAGGGCGAATTCGATTCACAAGAACCTTAGAAATAATCTTGTAAGCAACGTTACAAAGACTTATAGGACGAAAATCCTTCAAAAAGCGCGGATGATCCACCTTCGGAATTAGCACAATTAAAGTATTAAGAAGAGCAGGGTCAGCCTGACCTAACAAAAAAACTTGTTGTACCATACGAGTGACATCCGGACCAACCACATGCCAGTACCTTTTGTAGAAGAAAGCTTGGAAACCATCCAGACCAGGCGCTTTAAAAGATTGCATACCAAACACCGCTAGCCTTACCTCGTCTGAGGATACTGGAGCAAGCAGAGTTTGGGTTGCCTCAGCTGAAAGAGTAGGAGTCTGGATGTCATAGATAATATTCCTTGTAACCTGCACATCAGCAGTAAATAAATTTTTATAAAAGTTAGTTGCCTCCTGGGTCAGCTTTTCCTGATCAGTACACCAGTTACCATCAGGCATTAGAAGACCATGAATTTTATTGCGCCTCCTCCTTGTAACCATCTGTGCATGAAAGAATTTTGAGTTTCGATCCCCGAATCTGACCCAACTCTCTCTGGACTTCTGGAACCAAAGCAACTCTTCCTGAACAAGGATATCTTCATATTCCTTAGAGAGATCTTTCTCCAACAAAATCAGGCTATGCCACTCCTCATGCTCCAACTGTTTCTGAACACCTCTAAGTCTGGTTTCCACCTGTTTTTTACAAGCTATAATATTCCCAAAAACTTGTTTATTAAAAATTTCAGACCCCTGTTGAACAGATTTAAGCTTACAAGGAACATTACCACTCCCAGCTCCCCAGGTATTTTTGAGAAGGTCCTCATACTGTGGATAGGTTGCCCAAGCTGCTTGAAAACGAAAGGGTCTTTTGCCCGGACCCCCTGGAGACCCCCTACACCTTAACAAGATCGGGGAGTGATCTGAGGCAACACGATCAAGATTCTCCACAAAACCCTCAGGAAACATGGTACGCTAAGGTATATGACAGAGGGCACGATCAAGACGCTTGGACAGACGTTGTCTGATGCCAGCTGGACGAACCCAGGTAAACTTCTGACCAATACAACCCAAGTCTAGAAGATCACATTTATCCATCATATTTAAGAACCCATCAGCAGCCACACAGTTGAATTTCCCCCCTTTTACTTCGGATACATTGGTAACTTCATTAAAATCCCCTAGTAATACCCAAGGGTACTGAATAGAATTCCTTAGGACCACCAGATAGTCCCATAACAGCTTGCGCTCATAAAACTGAGGTTTAGCATAAACAGCAGAACACATCCAAGTCTGGTTTCCTTGATTAATCTTTACTGTAACAATCTGTAAGTGAACATCAATGACTTCCACTTGACAAGGAGCCAGACTATTTGAGAGAATCCAGATCCCACCACTATGACCCGATGCCTCCATGATACCCTTCTTTTCAAATCCTATTTTCTTCCAAAAGATTTCTGCTCGTGAAAATTGACAATGAGTCTCAAGAATAATAAAAATATCAGGGTGATATTTTTTAACTAATTCTCGAGCATAACGCCGTCCACGAGCATTCATAGCTCCACGAACATTCCAGGCAATGATATTAAATGGTGGACTGATCATAAGCACTGAACTGTGGATCAGAAAACATCAATAGGAGACCCCGTCTGGAGGCTTCTGCGTAAATACAAACATTTTTCCTTATCAGCAGAGCTGGTTCCTTGGTCACTATTAGAAGGGCACTGAGGATGGTTAGCGCCAAAAGAAAACATTGTTTCTTCATTATGGTGTAAAATAGTTGAGGAATTATCCTCCATTTTCCGCAAACCATGCTGCTCCATCCCATAATCTCGTGCATGAATACCTGGGCAGCTTGACGTGTGAGCACGGGTAGCCGTTGCTGTTCCCTTTGGTTTCATGCGCATGATAGGTGAGTTACTTGGTGGATAAATATTAAATTCTCCTTGGTGCTGATCCAAGTCATCCATTGTTGTCCCCTGCATGTTTATGCTCGTAGATAATGGGATTGTTGGCTGACTATTTAAATTAGCTTGGTGGAGATCCAAGTCACCTGCATGTGGTTGATGAGGTGGACTGCTACCATGCGTTCTCTCCCTGCTCTCACGTGAAGGAGTTAGGCGTCTAGGCCTCTTGTAGCGTGTGGAAAGGTTAGTGGTTTTCATGTGGTCACGTGAAGGACCATTAGAAAAGTGTTGAATAGTGGCTCCACTCATGCTGGTAGTGCCCGGGTTCCAGGACCCATTCTCCTTACTTATTGCAATAGTGTTTGGTTTTTTATTATTTCTTTTCACCACAATCCATTCCCCATGCGTTAATTCCGGCACCAAATTATTTGTTAATTCTGGATTAGCCTCTGCATTTTCCGGTTGAGCTACCTCAGGGGATTTCGCCGGAGCATGATTTTCTTGTCTAACATCTGGGCACTGTCTCAACAGATGTCCGTATCTCCCACATGAAGAACAAAGGAGGTGTAGACCTTCATACTCTATCTTATACCAGATGTTCCTTAAGCATAATTTACCTACTACTGGTTTATCAAGGTCTACTTCCACACACACCCGAGCAAAGCGGCCCCTTTCCATTTGTAAGGTGCGCATATCCACCTTGTATGGAGTCCCAACTGCAGATGCCAAAGTTAAAAGAACACTTTCGTTGTAAAATTCAAGACCCAACCCTGGGAACCGAATCCAAACAAGCGTTTTATCTATCTTTGCTTGAGAAGCCACAAAATCAGGATGCCAATGCATAACTGAGAGGTAGTGATCAAAGATTAGCCAAGGACCCTCCATGATCACCCTCTCCTTTTCCTCAGCTACATCAAACTTGACCAGAAAGAAACCATGCCCAACATCGATTAAATCAAACCCACCATTCAGTTTCCAAATCTGTTGCAGTTTTCCTTTCATGAGAGCAAACCCAAGTGTCTTTCCTAGCAGTTTCACCACCAGACAATCCTTCCATGGTTGACAGAGACGCTGATAATCATCTTCCTCCATGGTAAATCTGGGTAGCAATCTGTTATCATTATCGAGAGTCATGATTCCTCTCTTAATAAGATTCTCCACTGGTTGAGGGTCTCCAGTCGCCCTTCCCAGCACCTTTTCTTTAAAAGAAACGCGTATGTCAGGCGGTTTGGGAGGTACCTGCCCTCTCCCACCACCAGCGCCAGCGTTGTCAACATTCATTTGATGCACTTGTTTAAGGGTGATCCATCTATAACCGTGGGATTGAATGATAAAATTTTTAGTCTGTTCTGTTTAACCTATAATTAGATAAACTAAAAACCTTGATGGGAAGGACTGACTTGATGGGTTTCTTCAAAGATAAAAATTATAAATATTAATAATAAAATAATTTATACTTTATTTATTAAAATATATACTTTCATTTTTTAAAATTAAAAAGAGTTCTCTTTAGTTCTTGTATATTTTTTAAGTAATGTCTTTTTTATTTTTTAAAAAATAATTTTTAGATTTTTATTTTAATTCAACACATTTTAAATAAAATCACATGCCAATGGGCTATCCTGCCATTTTTTCTAAAATGACATTTAAAAATTTAGCTTAAACGGATCAACAAGTTAGCCTATTAAACCCACCATTAGGTAAAATATTTTAATTTTTAACCTATTTATTTAAACATTCATCTCAACCCATATTTTGATGTGGTAAGTCAGGAGTCGACAGGCGAGCCAGTTTTATAAATAACTAATTTTTTGTATTTGGATTTGGGCACTTTTTTTTAATCCCTAAAAATATAATGTGTATTTACACTTTTATGTTTCAGTGCTGGACTGCTGGCTTCTAAAAAAAAGGTAATCAATATATGACAAAAGAAAGTAATCAATATCCTTCCAATTCAACTTTAATAGAATTCAAAAATAAAAATTTGAACGATAAAGTACCGAGAGTGTAGGTCGGTTATATATAGGAACAAAGCAGCCCTCTCTTATATAGAGTTTGTTTGTTTAAATTTATTTTAAAAGATAAGTATTTTTTTAATTAAAAAACAATTTTAAATTTTGATATGTTTATCTAAAGTTATAAAAATAAACAGAAATTAAAAATAAGCTAATTTTAACTCATTTTAAAAAACAACTCTGATCTACTTATTAAAAAGGTAATTATAAACAAAAGGTTTTTTTTTAATCACTTTTTTAATAAGTTTAAACAAACGGACCATAATACTTTTTAGTACTAGTACATTGGTATGATTTCATTTAAATTTAAAATTTATAAGAGTTAAAAAGAAAATATTAAAACAACAACAAATGAACTTATATTTATTCCTTTCTTTTAAAATGAATTCGAGAACGTAATTCCTTTTTATTATTTTACCGAATTAACAAAAGATAAGACAGATTCTTATAAGTAAGGTAAGAAAATTGATGAATAATCAAGAAGGGTCAAAACCACCGTCCACGACGAGATCGTGTCCTGTGACGAACTCGGAGTCACTGGATGCAAGAAACAGCACCGCGTCGGCGACGTGTTTGGGAGTCAAAACGACACCTTTAAGCCTAGCGTTTTGTGAATAAAGATTTTGCAACTCATATGTCTCGATCCCATGCGCTGCACGTGTCAACGGTGTGGCCAACCCACTCGGTGACACGGAGTTCACCCTAATACCGTGCACCCCAAGCTGAGCACTCGCGCAACGCACCAACCCCTTCACCGCGTGTTTCGACATCGCGTAGTCCGTGCGTCTCATGCACCCGTGAGACGCTGCCACGCTCGTCGTGCACACGATGCTTCCCTTCACGCGTCGTTCCACCATCGAACGCGCCGCGTGCTTCACGCACGCTGCCATGCCCCGCGTGTTAACGGCGAAGAGACGGTCAAATTCGGAGAAGTTGAGGTCGAGGATTGTCTGGTCGGAGGGGCTTAGGATTCCAGCGTTGCTGAACATCACGTCTAACTGCCCGTAAACGTTGACCGTTGAGTCCACCAAATGTTTCACTTGGTTTTCCTCTGTCACGTCACAATAGACATAACTACACCTGAAATACAGAGGAGACTTGATTTACTTTTTATGTTATTGTTGTTACTCAAACTATGATTTTAATTTTAAGATGTAGTTAAATATATTATATAATGCAATCATAATTTTGCTAAACATTATTTAAAAGGTTCGATTGCATTTTCATTCTTACCATTTGAATTTTAGTTTTTCAAGTTCATTTTAATTAAGCCTATCAAGTTAAATAAATTCAGTTTCTTTTCAATTTCATTAACTTAAAACCAATGTCGTATGAACCGGTTCGATTCGGCCGGAAAATCACATCCTAAGCAACCAATATGTATTGGATATTATGAAACCGATAGGAACCGTCTAAATTGGATACTATGAAACCGATAGGAACCGTCAATCGTCTAACTTGATGAATTTAATTTAAGAGAAAATCGATGACACAACCTAGTTACAATAAACCGATGCGACGCTGCGTTTTATTGCTACTTCCATTTGGTGAATGCGTGTTTTTTATTTTTTCGAAAAGGTTAAAGAATATTATTAAAATGATATGGTCTTACGCAAAGCATCTGGTGTATAGCTGTTATATATTATTACTGTTCAATTGTTCATTTTTAGTTTAAGTAGAAATCTAATCATAGAATATTTATAAATACTCTTATAAGAACCTGAGATTTAACTCATCTATTTAAAAAAAAGAAAAAGAAAAAAAATTCCAACCACAGAAAATTTATAATAACTAATTAATTCTATTCCACCGATTAAGTTAGAGCATTTAACAAGTGTTCATTAAGTAATGACATTTTTTTCAAATAAACATCATTAAAATGATATTTACTGATTTAAATGGTTTATCAATGATCCACTCGATTTTTTTGGGATACTCTTACTGAATCAATTTTTATAACATTGTTGAAAACACTAACATTATTAATATGGTTATTAATGTAAATATTTAAGATTATAATGGAGTCGGCCATGATTTTTTTTCCTTTTTACAAGGAAAACTGATATTTTAACCTATGATATCAAGCTAAATTATCCAATTGTTTATACCACCGGATCGATTCTAGTATATTAATTAGTCTAACAAGATTTAACACTTAAAGTTTTTAAAAATTTTATTTTAATTTTCAACTTTATAAAATAATGTTTGCTTTTAGTCTTTTATAATTTTCTTTAATTATCGTATTATGTTAAAAACAACTCAAATGAACACAAGGCTTAAAAACTCAAAGATTAAAATGAAAATTTTTGAAATTTTAGGTGAAAATTGTCTAAGAATTAAAACAAGGGTTTACTCGTTTTTATTAAAGTGTATACATATTTCGAAAATAAAAAAAGAGAGATAGCAGAAGCGATGGTTGTACCTGTGAGAGCCAATGGATGCTGCGACTTGGTTGCCGAGGTTGTCTTGGATGTCTGCGATCACCACCATTCGCGCACCATGGTTGGCAAACACACGCGCCGTCTCTTCGCCGATGCCGCTGGCCCCGCCGGTGATTATGGCAACTTTTCCGGCCAACTTTTGGGAACTGCTGTTGATTGAGTTAGCCATTTGTTTGATTCTCAGTAAGTTGCGTAGGGTAGTGAATATCTTTATATCTACTCTTATTTTAACCATGTTTTTCACAATTTTGGACACTTGATTATTTCCTCAACTACCAACCACACTCTGAGTACTACGACGTAAAAATCATTTATCATAATTGAAAATATCCCGACTTTATTTGATATAATTAACTTATAATTTACAACTTTTTATTAACCCGCATAGAAAGCTTCTATTAATTCAAAATGTTACTAAATATTATTTCGTATATTATAAACAAATAATATATATAGTTTGGATTTTTTTAATTGATATCAATATTACATGATAGTATTTTAACATATTATTTTCCATTATTTTAAATATTTTATTAATGCGTTTACCAAATAAAATATTGTATTAATGCAGCACAATATATTTTAGGTTGGAATTCATCTAAAAGATGTCATAGCAAATTTAATACTTTTTTAGCATGAAGTTGGGTTTTCAACATAAAACCTTAAATTTTAAGTATATATAAATAATGCGATTTTTAGAATTTTTATAGGCGTGATTTTAGAATTACCTCATGTACTTTCTTTTGGAAAAGGCATTAGAATATATTTCTCTCATTCTTAATTAACCGTTGAGAAAGAGAAATTACACGAACTAAAAAATATAAATATTTTATCGTAAGTACATTTTATCTTTGCCGTTAAATATAAGATTTTTTAAAAAAAAATATTCTTTAATATAAGACTTTCTTTCAAATTTTTATATCATTAATTATTTTTAAACTAAAATGCCTTATTAAATGAGTAACTCTTATTGGAGTTTTAAAAGACAATAAATGAATTATATTATTTAAAATATATATCTCTTCTATTATAATTGACCGACACAAATATTAATTTCCTTCCTTATTGATTTTACTTTTTCATATGAAATACAAGTCATTAATTATGATGCAATGAGAAATGAGTAAGAAAGAAAAATGATATTCTCAAGTATCTTAAGGGTAATTTTAGAAAATTACTCATAATTTTTAAATAAAGTTAATGATTTTAACTAAACTAACTAACTTTTTTAATACCTATGAATTAAGTAAAAGATGTTATATTTAAGGACAATGGTACCTTCTTTTAAATTTTTATGTCATTAATTATTTTTAGACTAAAATACCTCTATTTAATAAGTCACTCTTATTGAAGTTTTAAAAAAACAATACATGAATTACATTACTTATCTCTCCTATTATAAATGACTGACATAAAAATTAATTTCCCTCCTTATTGACTTTGTCTTTTTATATGAAATATAAGTCATTATCTATGATGGAGAAAAAATAAGTGGGAAGAAAAAAATGGTATTTTCAATTATCTTAAAGGTAATTTTAAAAAATTACCCCTAATTTTAGATAAATTAATGATTTTAACTAAATTAATAAACTTTCTTAATACTCATGAATTAGATAAAATGGTCTTATATTTAAAAGTGAAGATGATATTAAAATTCTTTATTTACTCTTCATATATTAAATTACACTAACTCTATTTAATAATTATTAATATAATTAAAAAATATTTCTAAAATTTTAAATAAACAATTAAGTAGAGACAAGATTTATAAAATTGAGAGTATTAAGAAAACCTGTGAGCATGTAGTTATAAGCAGGAAAGAAACAAAACCAGAAAAGGAAATAAATGAAACAGAATTTCTTATTAATCGTAACTGAATTACACAAGTGTTATTTATAGCCATCATTAGGATAGGATCATAGTTGCTACAGTGAACTATTACACACTAGATTCTAACTAGCAAGGAACCATTACAAGTAACATTGGTGTGGCACTACTTTGTTATTCCCTCTCAAACTGAATATTGGTACATGCCCACCATGTTCAGTTTATTGCAAGCTGAAGTAAAACTGTTAGATGGTAATGGTTTGGTAAATATGTCAACAAGTTGATTGGACGAATTGACTGGTAGCAGCTTAAGATAGTCATTCATGATATTCTCTCTAATGAAATGGCAATATATTTCTAAGTGCTTAGTTATGAAATGAAAAACTAAATTCTATGCTAGGTGTCTTACACTCTTATTGTCACAAAAACAAGGCTGGCAATTTACTAGTTCTAACACCAAGGTCTTTCAGCAGGGAGGTGAGCCGAAGTAGCTCAGATGTTGCTTATCCTAGGTCTCTATATTCAGCTTATGTAGAGGATCTAGCTACTATAGATTACTTCTTCGATTTCCAGTAAATAAGGGACTTTCCCAACCTAAAGCAAAAACCTGAAATGAATTTACGTGTGATGGGAGATCTTGCCCAATCTAAATCACTGAAACCCAACAACTATACAGAGGAAGTTTTTCTCATTAGTATGCCCATTCCTAGAGAATTTTTTAGGTACCTTACAACCCTTGTAGTTGTTGAATAGTGTGCTTTGGTAGGTGAATGCATGTGTTGGCTTAATTGTTATGTAGCATACATGGTGTCTGGTCTTGTATTGGTAATGTATATCAGTTTACCCACCAGCCTTTTGTAACTCAATGGATCATCATATGAAGTTGAATCAGTGGATGAGGAATTCTTCAATGCATGGTAATCCATAGGAATCCTCACTGGTTTGGAACCCAGCAAACCAGTGTCATTGATAAGGTCCAAGCAATATTTTCTCTATTTTATCCCAAGAAAGTATTTAAGAACCCCAAGATCTTTAATCTCAAAGGCATGGTGAAGTTGAGACTTGATAGATTGAAAATCTGCAACTGTGTCACCCAAGAGGATGATGTCATCAACATAAACTAAAAAGGATAAAAAGGAATTTGTCCCATGTCTAATGAACAAAAAGTGGTCTGATTCTTTTTAAGAAAAATCAGCCCGCACAAGGAAAGTTATGAGCTTGTCATGCTAACTATGGTTGGCTTGTTTCAGTCCATATAGGGACTTTAGCAATTTGTAAACTTGGTAAGGTCCTATAGTGTGGGTCATGCCATCAAGGAGTGCCATGTAGACTTCTTCTTTCAAATCTCCATGCAGAAATACATTGTTAATGTCTAGTTGATGCACCAACCAACCCTTAATAGATGCCAAGGCAAGTAGTAATCTAATGGTGGAAATGATGTGATGAAATTAGATCAGATTCGATGTGATGATGGGCGTTGTAGCGCCAATATACCCTGTGGTTTTCTAGAAAATGTGAGATCTCTGTGAACACCTCTTTTGGTCTGGTCCAAGTGGAACGAATCTTCTTTTATACTGAATTCTGATTCAGAATGGTCAAATCTGAATAGGATGGCTCAAAAATAATCAGAACCGAGTGAGATAACTCAGAATGAAGCTTTTCCAAGTGGAATATTGCCCTGTTAGGAGGCAAATCCGAGTGGAATGACTCAAAAATGATCAGATCCGAGTAGGATGGCCCTGAAGGAAGCTTTTCCGAGTGGAGTATGTCCCTATTGAAGAGAAATCCGAGTGGGATGACTCAGAAATGATCAGATCCGAGCAGGATGGCCCTGAAGGAAGCTTTTCCGAGTGGAGTAAGTCCCTGTTGAAGAGAAATCCGAGTGGAATGACTCAAAAAATGATCAAATCCGAGTCATAATGAAGTATTTTCGAGTGGAATAGGCTCCTGTTAGGGAATCTGAGCGGAATGACCCATAAATGATCCAATCTGAATAGAATTACTCAGAATGAGTCATTTCCGAGTGGAATACTATTGCTGATTGAAGTGAATCCGAGTGGGAGCTTTCTGAATGCGAGAAATCTGAATGAAAGAATACTGATTGAAGTGAATCTGATTGAGGAATGTGTTTTCTGGGAAAAACCGAGTCCGAATAACCAAGTCCGAGTGAGCACATCTGAGGGTCAGATGTTGAATGAAGCTCTCCTGACTGAAGTAAAAAAGACCGACTCCGAGTGTAACTGAGTGGTCAGATTCAGACTGGAAGAAAAGTCTAACTCTAAATCTATCTGAGTGGTCAGATTCTCTCAAGTACCAACTTCTGAGAGGAAAGAAGATCGAGTCCGAGTGAACATTTGCCGAGTGGGCCATTCTACAACCATTTCCGAGTCCTTTTCAGTCAGATTTCCGAGCCAATCTTCACTCATCCTTCAAATAAGGGGCCGACTGAATCATTTGCCCCAATGCCGAGTCATCACCCTTCAAATCAATCCCGAGCCATCACCATTCAAACCAATTCCGAGTTAATCCCTTCAAATCAATCCCGAGCCATCACTCTTCAAACCAATTCTGAGCCACTGATTCTGAGCTATCCTTTTAGCCATTACCGAGCCACCATTTTTACCAAATTCTGAGCAACTTTTTCAATCAATTCCGAGTGACATTTTTCAGTCAGCAAGGAGTCCTCTTCAGCCAATTCTGAGTCACTTTTCACTCAGTCTGATCGAATGTTTCAATCAGAATTGCTTTGTCCCCTGAATCCAATTGCTTTGCTTTTCACTTGGATTCTCCTCATAAATAACCCAACACCGAGCAAAACCTTCACTCGGCCTTCCATGACAGAGCTCCTCTCAGAAGAATTCTCACTTGGCAAAAGACCATTTTCACTCGGTTTTCTATTGGAAAACCTTCATTCCTCTCGGAATTCTCTCCCTCTGTGGATGAATGTTGACTGAGAGGGCAATCTGAGTCGTCTTCTCTTGGATTTCCACATCCTCTCTCAGATTTCCAATATCCTCTCTCGGATTTCCATCATGCTCACTCGGATTGCAAGGGCTGACTTGGATTTCCACAATTCAAGTGGATCCAGGAATCCTGGGAGTGGCAGACGGCTGAGCGGAAGTGGAGAAATTAAAAATTCTCCACCAGCCGTTGTCCCCCATTATTTTAGCCAGGCTGTCTCCACTAGGCACATGGGCGAGTGGAGACCCGTGCTGTCAAAGCACTCAGCCCATGTCCTAAAGCCTCTATAAAAGCCTCAATCGAAGAGGCACAAGAGGTTGGCTGGTTGGATCTTGGACTGACAGACAGAGTGGGAAGGAAGGAACCTCTGAAAAATTCACCTCAGAATCTCAGATTTGAAGAACCTGTCACACCCTCGTGTTTCTGATCTGATCCACCACCTAAATTCACCCCACTGGTTCTGTCCCAATCACCTCACATACTGCACACCGTCCACTTCCATCATTACACTGTCCCCTTCCTTCTCCTAACTCCACCCTCTCCCAACTTCATTACACCGTCCCAACAGTATCTTCCCAACACCGTCCTCCTCCTGAACCAGCTCCACACCATCCAGAATCACCACACCGACCCTTCAACTGCACCGACCCGAACCACATTCCCCCACACCGTCCCAACAGCATCCTCCCAACAGCACTGTCCTCCCTCAGACCCTCATCAACTCCACCGATTCACTGTAGCCCTTCACACCGATCTCCTAAATCTACCATACTGTCCCCTTCCCCGTCACACCACACCGGATTCAGCTCTAATCCACTCCAAAATCTACCACTCCGGTTCTGTTCCATTCCTCTCCCAAAATCCATCACTCCGGTTCTACTCTTATCCCCCCATTAAACCCACCACACCGTCTTAACCTCCGAATCCTCCACTGGTTCAGCTCCAACCTGCAGTCCAGAGCTTTAACTCCATACCCACACCAGCAGAATCCACACCGGCCAACATTTGTAAGCTGGTTCCTCATTGACCCTACCACCAGTTCTGCTCTGTGTCCTTTTCTTTCGTTTTTTTATTATTAAACGTTCATATGCTGAGTTTGCATTTTTGGACTTGTTTACTTTCCTAAAATTTCATTCAGTTAAATTTCTTTTTACTTTGTAATAATAATGAAAAAGAAATAAATGTATTTTCTGTTTTCTTTCAAATCTAAATAAAGTCAAAAAAAGAAACAAATCATTTTTAGTCAGTGTCGTACGGAAAATACTTCCGTTTACATAACCTCTATAGGATCCGTACACGTGCGAAGAACTTCGTCTTGTATGGGCTCCTCACCAAAATGATACCCACCAACATTTTCCCAATCTTTTCCTAAAAGAAAAACACTTAGAACTACGTAACCCTGATTTCTTGATAATTCAAGAATACGTAGGAGCAGGACCTCAACTCCTGTCAGGCCCATCTTTCTTGTTTCTTTTTACTGATTTATTTCTTTGCTTTCGCGTTTCTTTCATAAGTGTTCTTTTTTTTGTCGCTTCCGTGAAAATCAATTTAGACGTGACGTCTTGTTGATTTCCCCCTAGTTTTTGTTCAAGCCTCGCCACAATTCATAGGGAAGAGATACTTAGGACGAGACGTCCCGCTTATCTCTTTCCTATCCCTGTCTCTTTTTTATCCGAGGATGTCTAATTTAGACGTGACGTCTTATTAGCATTCTCTTCCCCTCTCTGTCTCATATCGAATCGAGTTTAATTCGGATGAAATGTCCTGTTGACCTCATTTCGACATTCTATGTTTGTTCAGTTCTCTTACTCCATTCTGTCGTTTTCAAATAAAAATAAAAAAGGAAGAAACCATGTTTTATTTAAGGCTATTTATATTGCGCTTTCAATCTTGGTACTGTTTCTGACAGGCGATGTAGGGTGCTAATACCTTCCCTACTCGTAACCGACTCCCGAACTTGAATCTCATTCTTTAAACCAGTGCTTTCACTGAACTTAGTTTTTCCCAATGTTTTTCCTATGGATAAAAACGTTGGTGGCGACTCCCTGTTTCACACAAGGTTTTTCTCTCTCTCACCGCGCCGTCGCGATCCAGGTTGTGACAATCTCGTTTCATTTTTAAGTGTTGGGTAAGACCATTATAGATTGAGGAATTTTGAGAAAGCAAAGAAATAATTAATTGAAATTTAACAAAAAGAAAGAAATCCAACATTAGAAATGAAATAGAGTCATTGAAAGGACCCTACTGATGACTAGTCAAAAGAAATTTTGTGTTGTGTGCATCATACATGGAGGATAAGGGTGATGGATGAGAAACTCCCTAAAGTATAACAGTAAGGGGTACACTAAAGATATGTCTACGTCCAGATCCCCTAAGGGTGGTCTTGGGAGTATATCGAATTCGGTCCTCCCATGGCTCGAATTCGCACCCGATGTCGGATGTCCATGGCAACTCTGATGTACTTTGACTTTGGGCGAGGGTTTCTATGGCCGTGGAGTGCCCGTATGACTTATTTTAGATCCATGATTGATTGTGGGACTGTGTGTCCTTACCCTTTTGAGAAACAGACGAGGAGAGCTCCGATCGCTCTAGTGGACAGGAAGGATAAGAAGGGATTGGTACTGATTGAGATTGAGGGGGGAGAGATGGGCCCACATGCGTCATGAAGACTAATAAAATATTGGAAATAACAAAATGAATTCATGCATTGTATCATTGTATTGAGATTGTGATTGCTTGTTGTTTGAGTATGATTGTATATATTTTAGTAATCCTGAGAGGTGAATGGGAAAATGGGAATGGTCAGCTGAGATCAAGAGTGGTAAGATAACTTAGAATGTATCATAGGGACCCCAAAGAGAGTGAGAGGGACTCGATCCTGGATTATTGTGTTGTGTATGGGGCAGGTGTCGATGAGACACCTTCTTGATTGTTATGGAGGTGGAGACTCACCCTTACGCTAAATTTTTCCAGACATCGTGGGGATGGAGACAGACTTCGCATCAAGGATCGGCTAGACTTTTCTTGGACCGAGGACGAATAAGATAGGTTAAATTTTATTTTTATTTATAGGAGCCTGCATGCCCCTTTACTTTTAGTATGTACAGTTACTGTTGTGACCATACGTTGTATACGACTATGTAGTGTATATGATGTATCTGTTCTACCAAGTTTTCTTGTACAAAAAAAACTTCCACATTTTTCTAAAACTCGTAACCTCTCAATTGACCAGGATAATCTAGTGGAAGGGATTGTCCTAGTTAACCAAGGGTGTAACATTGGTGGTATCAGAGCATGGTCCATTCAACAGGCTTGGGGTACGATCTGCCATACCCCGTTGTACTCTAAAAATTGTTTGTTTGACAGTCATTAGGACTTGTGTGGTAGGAACTACTTGACTAAACTTATAACATCCTTAAATAACTACCAAAATTTAAATAAATAAATAATAAAAATTTAACTTAAAGATATAAGCAATCTTACAGTCATAATTGCATATATCCAAAATACTTTACTATATAAACATTCTTATAGATATATATACAAAATTGTACACTGGTTTTAATTTTTTTTATACTAATACAAAATATAGGTTCAGATTAGTAGAAACCCCAAAAGTCAAACGCTAGTTAATGTCTAAACAGGCTCCAGAACATGTGAGTAGCTAAATAGTATAACCAAAAAGTACTACCCAACCATCAAGCACAGCTGGAGTCATCAAAACTACCCCTAATGTCCTACGGGGTTAACCTATAGCTAACTAATCATCATCAATAGTGGAGTCACTTCCAGATGAAGCTCCCTCTATATTTTCTTCATCAGCTGGCGGGGGTGGGGGTGGTTGCCCTTGGAAAAGGTCATTATCACGGAGATCAAAAATAAGTCTAGCCTGGAAAGAAAAGGTAAGGGCCCCAAGAGGATCAGGCAAACCAACTATAACTTGAGACAATCTTACAGTAACTATACCATAGTGTGTGTGTGTGTGTGTGTATATATATATATATATATATATATATATATATGCCCTATTTCCAAGAACCTCCATCTCCCTATTCCACCTTGATGAGGTCTGATTCGTACATCTATCAACTGCGGAATATTATTCATAGTGATAAATCTGTGCAAGTTCAAAATTTACACCACATAAACAAGTAAAAGGGTGAGAAACGGAAAATACCAATATTACATAAGACACACATAAATAATAGAGTTTTACAAACAATATTTTTTTTAATAACAATTTCCTCTTACATGTTACATACAACATGGAATGGAACATGTAAAGATGACTGACAATTCTTAATTAATAAATATTTTTATCAATTCTTTTATAAATGACAGAGAATGCATGGGGGCCCTTAAATCTTCTTTTATTGGGAACGGTCAGGAGTTGATACTGTTTCATGAAAATCTGCCAATATGGCTAACGAACAGCTCCACTGACCATAACATGCACTTAGGGCCTAGTCAGATTGGCAAGAGCTTGTTGTGAATTTACCCGACACTAGGGAGCGACCCTAGGTCTCCTAGGCCTCTCTTCACACCCTCTCATCCCAAGGTTCGCTATTAAACCATCCCTAATGCATTTCTTGGATTATACCGCATCCCCCAAAACATTCTTGTCTTTCACTTGTTATATGATGCATGTCACACACTTAATTAGTTTTAAACTTTTAGTATATACTATTTATTCTTATTCACAGGGTTTATAAAAATTTTGACAGAGTTTCCTCTATAAATTAAATATTTCTAAAATTTGTCTTTGACCTGTTACACTCAGAAAATCCCCAGATAGTATAATACAATCATATTAAATATGTATTTTTGATTCAAACATCAAAATTTACACAGTCTGGCAAACATTATATAAACATGCAAATAATAAAGTATGACAAATAAATAATAACTGTAAGTAAGTAAAGACATAAGATTATAACTGAAATAATATTGAGAGGATCAGGGAGTCCCTTCTATTATTTAACATGTCTTATATTTAGTAAATTACTATCTCACCCTCCCTTTACGTGAGAAACTTGTTTCCAAGAGAATCTTCTGAAGTTAACCTAAACACATAGGTTCTTATGATCAGTGTTTAGTTTATCTTTTTTTATTATACTTTTATTTGACACTTAATATAGTGATATTAAAAATGAGAAAAGAATTGATAATTAGATATTCATTATAATAACACATTGATATTAAAAATGGTATTGTCATAAATTTTAAAAGTGTATAATAATAATTAAACATCCATTAAAAATTATAAAAAGATAACAATTAAATAAATGGTTAAGAAATAAAGTATATGACTAAATAAATAAATAAATAAACATTATAAACATAATAAATATTAAATATATGATAATAAGAATAGTTCAATTAAGTAAGTAAATAAATAAAATGTAAATAAAGGAATAAAATAATGAGATAACAAAATAAAAATAACAAATCTAAATTATAGATGAACAATAATAACAATAGAAATAAATAAAACAAATATATAAAAATTAATTAATTAAACACAGAATTAATAATAATAATAATAACAGATTAAATAATGATACATAATAATAAAAATGACAACATAAATAAAGAAGCAAATAAATAAATAGATAAATAAATAAACAATAAAGTAAACAAATAATTAAACAACTAAGCAATTAAATAAATGACTAAATAAATGACTAAACAATTAAATAATTAATTAAGAAATTAACTAAACAAATAAATAAACAATTAAATAAACAATTAGCTAAATAAATAAAAAATTAAATAAATTATGAAACAATTTAATAAGTAATTAAGAAATTATATAAACAAATAAAAAAATAAATAACTAAATATATAAATAATTAATTAAAAAAATAATTAAACAATCAAATAAATGAACAATTAAATAATTAAACAAATCAATAATTAATTCAATAATCAAATAAATAAACACATAAATAGATAAAAATAATAAATAGACAAAAAATAAAAATGGATAAATAAATAATAAATAAACAACAGATAAATAAAAAATAAAATTAAGTAAATAAATAAACAAACAATAAAATGAACAAATAAATAAATAAAAACTAATTAAATAAATAAATAAAACAAACAAACAAATATATATACAAATAAATAAACCAACAATAAAATAAATAAACAAATAAATTAATAAACAATAATATAAATAAATAAATAAATAAATAAATAAGCAATAAAATAAATAAATAATTAAATAAACAATAACATAAATAAATAATAAATAAAATAAATAAATAACATTATATATATATGTTAACGTTACAATCGTAACATATATATATATATATATATATATATATATATATATATATATATATATACTTTCAACAAAAAAAAGAATGGATGTAGAGAGAGAACGTGCCTTTTCCTTTCCTTCTGTTCCTTGCCCAACACCAGTGAATGTAAAATGGTAACAGGGAGTATTTATAGGCAGTGAAAATATTATTTTATTTTTTTTCATAATTATCCATAACTATACTATAAGTATTTTTAGGAGATAAATTTTGTTAGCCTAGGTGGCCTCTAGGAAACTCAAGAAGGGGGGGGGTGAATTGAGTAGTTAGGAACTTTTTTCACTAATAAGTTTCTCCTCTAAAAACTCAATATGCAATGATATGTGATTTGAATAATAATGCTTAAAACATAAAGAGTTTAAGGGTTAGAGAAGTGCAAACAGAGATTTATACTGGTTCGGCCAACCACTGCCTACGTCCAGTCTTCTCAAGACACCCTTGAGGAAATTCACTATAATCAATTCCCTTGATTACACCACAATGGGGACTCACACCCCAATCATAAATGCCTTGGATGCTTCACCACATCCAATAACATCACCATTGGATGCTTCACCACATCCAATAACATCACCCTTGGATGCTACACCACATCCAAGAAGAACCCCCTCAGAGATACACCACTCTGAGTATCAATCTCACTTTTAGAGAAAAAGATCTCTTACAAGAAAACTCTCTTCAAGAGTATGATAAACAAATTGAGGAACAAGAAAGAGTAATAACTCTATTAAGAGAATATGGCCATTATTGCTCATAAGAAAAGATTGGAAGTATTTGGTATATCTTGGTGTTATTGGTGTGCTTTTGCAAATGAAATGCCTTCCTATTTATAGGAGAGGAAATGCCTTCAAGAGGTGTGAAATTATTGATTAAAATAATTGGAAAGGTACCTCTTGGATAAAATAATATTTTGTGAAAAGTTATAATGTTTCAACATGATTTTTTGCTTTCTGATCACGTTGTAATCGATTACATAAAATAGGTAATCGATTACAGCCTTTTAAAATCAGTTTTAAAACATAACGTTCATATTGTAATCGATTACTTAAACATGGTAATCGATTACAGCCTTTTAAAATCAGTTTTAAAACATAACGTTCATATTGTAATCGATTACTTAAACATGGTAATCGATTACATTGCTGAGGTAATTGATTACACTAATAAGGTAATCAATTACACGATGTAATTGATTACACTAATGAGGTAATCAATTACATTCCATCAGAATGTATTCTTATTTTAAAACCTTTTTATATTAATGGTCGTACTTTCTTTTTATAGAGTCTTACTTTAATTATGCCTTGGTCTTGGATCTTCATTCTTGATCTCTGGCATTGGCCTTGTCATTATCAAAATCCTTCATGGTCTTCATTCTCCCCCTTTTTGATGATGACAATATTTCATTGATTTCATGACTCTTTTTGTGCTTGACATGGTATACTAAATCTTCAAGTCTTGCGTCCATGTTGTTAATCATGTCTTGCATATATATTGTTGATATCAAAACCTTAGTTCTTCAAATTTTATACTTAAAATTTTGTTATGAACACTCAAAATATACTTAGTAAAATAAATATAACTTTTTAATGAATTTCTTTTACACTAAATATCCTAATTACTAAATGTTTAAATACCAGTTTTTATAAGTTTATCGGTTTACTTTTCTAACCAAACGATCTCTAAACTTTATGAAATTTTAAACTTAAACTCACATGCACGAATCTAAATTCCCTGTCAAGTTTCATAATTTTTGGATAACATTTTCTGTACTGGTTTAGACCCAAACGGCTCTATTTTGGACTATTTTCACTTATCTCTAAAAATTTCCATAAAATCTTATAAATTGCAACGATCAATCAATTCTAAAGAACCATAAGCTAATTTTGCCAAAATTTTAAATTATAATTTTCTTTATAATTTTATCCTTTTATATAAAAATATATAATAAAAGTATATGATGTTACAAAACTCAAGTAGTTGAAGCATCAGACAGGGATGCCAAGGGTCAATGACCAAGGTTACCTTGATGCCGGTAGAGAATGAGAAGAATTTCAAGGGTGAAATTCCTGAAAGGTGGGGAAAGTGTAACAGCCCTGATTTTTTAGAATAGGAACCTAGACCCTCAAGACTTCTGAGGATACTCTGTTGAGTTTGTGGAACTAGTTAAGATATTTGAAGTATAAGAATATTGAGAGAGCATATCGAATGAGAAAAGAAGCGACAAGAAAATAATAACAACGCCCGACAGTACTATTTAATAATACGATGACGATTATTTTGTTAAATTGAGTACTAATTAATTTATAATTATATTAGTTAATAATTATTTCCTACCAACAATATTTAATAGATAATACTTCATCTTAGTAATTAATATATAGTCCCAACCAATAATTAATTATTTTGGAAATATATTAAAAGTCTAATTATTTAATTTTAAGTGTTGAATAATTATTTATTCAATTTGAAATTTTATAATATTATTTAATAATTATTATTTATTTAATGATGATTATTTTAATTGAGTATTAATTAATTGATAATTATTCAGTTGATAAGTATTTAGTTAGTAATCATTCCCTGCTAATAATATTTAGTTTAACATGTAATAATAAATTATGCTTAATAATTAATATTTAAAATTAATATTAATAAATATATTTAATTGATTATTTTGAAAATATATAAATATTTATAATAATATTTTATTTTTGAAATTATATATTTAAAGTTATTTATTTGATAATTACATTTTATAATAATAAAATATTGTCAGGTTCCTCAGTATTGAACTGTGGGACCCAGTGAACGATTCAATACCGTCAATTCAGTTTGAGACTAGCAATCCCATAAGGAAACTAGTCTTATTAAGACCCTCATGTAATAAATCGAGGACACAGGTTTGGTCCGACAGGCCCGACCAGTACCTAAAGTACTTCCCTCGAGTGATCGTGTATATACTTCAGAATATCCGATAGTGACATGGTCAGTCCCTGGTGGCTCATTTTGATGAGTTAGAAATTTTTCCTGAAGGAACCGAATTCTAATTCAGGCCCTATCCACTTTGTTTCTCAAAGAAACGATTGATCCAAATCGAACCTTCGACCTGGCTTGAGTACCTTCAGTACTCTGAGCCTAACTTTCTCATACAATCTTAGAATTGAATGATTCTGGTCCTAATCTCTTCGTTTCTAACTGATCTATAATTCCTATTTCTAGCCTTAAACTCCGTTTTGCTCCCTGTCACCCTTAAAATTGTGAACCAAGTATTTGTACTCTGAAAACTCATTATTTAATCCCTTAAATCTGCGCATGGTTCCTTTGAAAATTCATAATTTATTCATAATATCTTTGATTCGTACAAACCCAGTGTAAAAATCTCCGTAACGTAATTCTATACATCTTCTATGCAGGCCTCAAAGGCTGAATCCTTCCAACCGGTACAGTTTTCACAATCTTTGCGGACCTATTCCAATTTTGTGACTACACTGCACTGTTTTAGAAAAAAATTGATATCTCCCCCATACGGTATTGAAATGACTTAATTCTTTTTTCTATGGTTCAATATCAAAAATATCTACAAATTTTATGAAGGGAATAAAAGCTAATTCCTTATCTATTTTTCCCATCAAATTTATTTTGTTAGCAAATTCATTTCCATCACAATCCTACATAGTTTTGGTAGAATGACTATATCTCCCTCATTTCTTGATAAAATATTTTGTGTCATATACCATTTTAAAGATAAGAAAACGATCTAAAATCTTTATGTTTGGAATTTTTCCTAATTCAGCATACAACATCCCCTAAAAGTCATGACAAGTTGCTGCCCCTAATATTGACACCTCAGCCTTGCATGGAAATGGATCAATCATATGGCAACACTTATAGGACACTTGTGTAGTCTAGAAAACTCCTTCCTCCATGCATCACCACCTCTTGCCACCTCACTTAAGAGGTGTCATCACCAAGCTACTCCTCTCCACTCAGCCTCTCCACCTCCTATCTCCACCAATCACAATTCATGCAATGTTTGTCAACATCACTTCACACTAAACTCTTCCAATCATCCATTCTCCATCACCATTCACGTAGCCACTCCCCCTCATCCTCTCCATCCTCTCAAGTCCCTCCTCCTTGGTCACTCAAGTCAGCCACCTCACGCCACCACAAGGGCCACCACCAACCACCACATTTACGGCCACACCTCCACCATCCACCATCAACCATAAATTCCTCTTCTCCTTTCATCCTTCCTCTCCCAAACCCGTGACCATTGCTTCACCAAAAAACCACCACCTCTTAAATTTTCTTCAAGCAATGGACTTCTAAAAACTTAACTTGATCTCCCTTACCTTGGTTTTCAACATCATGAGCCTACCTAAGCCACCAAGGTGAAAATTTTTACATTCCAACTCTTGGTTCTAGATCTTTAATTCTTCATTTTCCCTTTAAATTCCAGCCTTGATGCATGTTGTTTCCATGCTGTTTTTGTTCCAAAACTATGACCCCTCTTGTCCATTTTGGATTGCATATGTTGTTTTCTTAGGATCGGGAACCGTAGGCGATGATCGGTGATGAAACGACGAAGAATCTGAGGTCTACGATGAATTTTGGTAAATGATCCTTTACTTTAAACTAAATACATGGATGTTTTGTGACTCCCCATTGTCGTCCATGACCTTTAATGGTTTGAAAATTTCTTGCATATCAATTTTAGCATATTCGAGAGTGATCGGTAGGTGTTTCAGAGCGTTTAACGAATTTTCGGCGAGCGCACCATTTTTTCCTCCGAGCAGAAGTTGTTCCATGAGGTAAAGGGGGGGTTTCGCCTCGTTTTAGTTTGATTTTGACTCCACTATATTATTCCTCACGTAATTAGAAATAATTATCTTGAGTTTTGTTGCGATCCGACGGTTAGATTGAGAGATACATATTTTTTTGTCGCTACATTTTTGGGTGTTTTTAGTATGTTAAGTAAAACATTTTAACCCTTAATATAATTATTCCAATATAATTAATTAGAATAATAAAATTAAGGGTAAATTTTTTACGGACTATCGAATCAATTGAAAATATAGAAAAGACCGTGAAATAATTATTTAAACAATACCCTTGGACCATCTAAATAAACCTTTCCCTATAAAAATTAAATTAAAATGCATCTTGGATAATCAAAATGGAGATTTTCACAAGAATCAGCAGAAAGCGTATATTAAATTATTAAATATTAGAAAATATGATTTTATAATAAAATAATAAAATCATATTAATTAAATTAAAGGAAATGAAGAAAATAAAAAAAATGACATGCTTAGAAAATCTCGCTTGAGCGAGATTGCCATTCGCTTAAGCGAGTCCAATATAATTCGCTTGGCAAGGCTTGGCTCGCCTGAGTGAATTCCCAAAGAACATCACACTCCCCATCTCGCTTAAGCGAGTCTCTTTCACTTTAGCGATTCTTTGAGTTTTTGCTTGAGCGAAGTGAATTCGCTTGAGCTAAGTGAATTCGCTTGAGCGAAGTGAATTCGTTTGAGCGAATTAGCATTGAGGGTCAGACCCCTCATTTCACCTAGGCGAAACTCACTCGCCCCACAATTTCCACTCAATCTCGCTTGAGCGAGACTCTACTCGCTTGAGTGAGATTAGTCCAGAATCAAATACTCATCCATTTCGCTTGGGCGAGATAGACTCGCCTGAGCGAAATCACTCCAGTGGTAACCCCAGATGCTTTAAATAAATTTTTGCTTGGGCGAAAGCCATTTTCACTTGAGCGAAATTGAACCCGAGACTAATTTCCTGATACAAAACAGCTTCGCTTGAGCGAGACCCCTTATTGCTTAAGCGAAATGTTGATTTCGCTTAAGCGAATCCCATTCGCTTAAGCAAAAATGAATAGTTGTGCCAACCTCCTTAACTCGCTTGAGCGAGATTCAACTCGCTTAAGCGAGTTATGCAGCTCAGACCTAGAAATTCGATTTTCCTGCATAAATGACATTTTAAATAATTTAAACCAACTTCCAACCTATGTAATTTGCCCGTTTTAAGTCCGAATACTACAAAACTTCATGAGCACTATATTTTCCCCATTCCGAAGCTAATGGCGATGTCCGTTCGCCAAAATTCAGACATATTACCAACTTATGCACAAAAATGAATTATGGTCAATATATATTAACTATATGCACCAAACTCATCAAATTCCATTCAAATACATTAAAACCTATATGAACAACTCATAATCGATATAGGGACTCTATCAATCCCTTATGATGACTCAAAAACTCATCAGATTTCAATTTCACCCTTCCAGGTCCTAATTTTCATCTTATGTACATGTATAATTTCAAATTCTATAAAATCAACTCATATATTATCTCATATAACATGACCATATCATCAAATACATATTCATAATCAAAATACATATTCATAATCATATTTAGATTTTAAGCCTCTAAATGAAGCTATCCATCTTCCAAATCCTTAAATTATCATACATATTATAAAATCTCATCAGAAACCGACCAAGGCTTTAACATACTATCAAAAGATATTATGTATCAATATATACATAATACTTTAATTTCTATTGAATGTCTTCTCATATGCCTTTACTGCGTCCTATATCCACTAAAAAACAATCATAAATAGGGGTGAGTATACTACATGTTAAATGACAGTTATTGAATCAGATCAAGTGTCCAATTCATAACCACATATAAATCATAATCATATTACATAATCTCATTACATTTCATTCATTCACAATGATCTTATAATCATGTTGTTCACAATAACATACATCAATACAATCACATGCTCAATCAAATGGATCCATTATTAAGTTTTAATTTTGGGTTGCAACACTGGCTCTCAGTCATAACTCAGCTCTCAGCTGATCCGGCCGTTTTACTGGTACCAAATCATTTGCCCTCTCACGTGACACAATCACTCTCAGCGACAACGGTAGTGTCACGAACTAAACCCCGAGCCCCGCTCAAGAGGTTTTCCTTGAGTCCCACCCAAGGTCTTTTTATGGAATCCTCGAAACCACAATCATATTAATTCTCTTTCATATTCATGTACAGATACAACATCTCATGCTATCTCAATTCGCATCTCATGCATATAATTCATATCAATCAAGTATCCTATTACATCTTATGCATAGGAATCATTCATTTAAATCAATATAACTCATACATACATACATCTCTACACAATAAGTTACATATATTATATATTCGGGATATCATACCAATAATTCATAGCATATAATAGTTAACATAACAATATCATCATGAATCCATTCATAAACTATACATTTAAAATGCAAAGCTCCCCCTACCTGGAATAAATGATTCCAGAAGCTTCTCGAGCTATGGGTTATAATCCTCTTACTATCGTAAATTTCGAATTGAATCTTTAGCTCCTAAACCTTCCGAAGCTACCTAATTTATTGAAACATCACTGTTAAGATCCAATTCTCTAAGAATAGGAGTCAAAAAGCTATCTCTACTCTTCTTTCTCATGAGAAACTCATATCTCTAGAAACCTAAGCTTTCCATCTTTATCCATGGCTTCCAATCTCTAGAAAGCTTAAGAAATTAAAAGATTTATGAATCAAATCATGATTCAACATAAAAGTTCATCATCTTACCTTACTTGGAGAATTCAAAGCTTTCTCTTTGATCCAATCTCCTTCTTGAAGAGAAAAGTGAAGAAGATGATAAAGTTCTTCTTCAATTTGATATTTCTCACTAGAATTTGGAAAAGAAAGGATTAGGGATGATGATTTGGTATGAGAAAAAGAAGAAAATGAATAAGAAACAAAACCTCTCTATTCTCACGAAAGTTTAAGAATAAAAGAGAAAGAATTCAGCTTTAAAATAGTTTAGGGACACGTCCGTCATTAAGACAAATGTTAGGGATGTATCTGTCATTTTGGTAATTGTTTAAATTAATTCCCCATTTGTCTTTAAAACCCTCTTTAAGCCTCGTTTTAATAGTAAATCCTATTTTTAGGATGTTACATTAAGTATCCTAATAATTCCTTAAGAAAAGAAAAAAATGTATGACTCGGTAAAAAGAAAAAGATTATAAAACAAAACTTCTACACGATTCAGTTAAATGGTAGGAAACGGCGTGGGCGTGGTTGGATAAATTCGATGTGGTTGTATGTTATTATAATTATTGAGACTTGATGTAATTTGTGTGATTTAGTCCAGTAAGCTCCGCTAGATTTAATTGAGTTAATCGACTAGTATATCGTGAAAAAATTGGCTATTCATACTTAAGAAAATAATTTTGACTTAATATCACTAAAGTTAGTAAAAATTGTTTCTTATAGTTGATAAAATAATAATAGATGAATTTTATTAAATTGGAGAAAATTGTTTTAAACTAAAAAGAAATTTCCTAGAAGAGAAAAGAAATTGAAAATGGAGTAACTTAATTTAAAATGATGTTTCTAGTGTATTAGAGAAAATAAAGTTTTCTTAGAATGAAAAGAGCCATTTTACAATGAAAGAAATGTTTTCCTAAAAAGAAAGGTAGATAGTTTGTAATACCATTAAAAGAATCTCTTTTAGAAGAATGAGTAACTTGTCACTTTTAGTAACAAAAAAGATTAAGCCCATGGAAAAGGACTAAGGAATTAAGAAGGCATGTAAGTGACCCTAATTTGGTATGACATAAAAAGAATAGTACTAAGTAAGTCACAATAGAAAAGGGAATTAAAATAGACCGAATTATGATTTAGAAAAATTATAGGTTTACATGTAATGGTAACAAGATAAGAAATAATGTTGATTGGTAACGATGTAAATTAGGATAAATAAAGAGATAACATTGGCTAGTAATGATTTAGGAGGAGAAAGAACCAAGATTAATTAGTGGTGATATAGAATATAATAAGTAAGGAACAATATTGGTTAGTGGCAACATGAGCTATACTTAAGAGGCCGTTAGGAATTAATTAATTAATATAGGAATAAAAAGGACATGTTAAACAAGAAATAAACATTTAGGTTTTAGAACATTAATCACCAATAAGGATATAGGATATGGAAAGGATTTTAGAATTTAGACTTTGACTAAGTAACAAGAAGTAGGATGACTTATAATTAATTAACAACTTTTGGTGACTAGGCAATATTTGACTAAGTTCATGATGAAGAGGTTAACGTAGTATCTAGATTCTTAAGCCATAAATTGGCATCATAAAGAAGACAAATTTTAGTTGGTTGAAAGAAGGTAACTAAGGAAACAAATTCGTTGATATAATTAGAAATAGTGAGAGTAAAGAAAAAGGTACTAAAAGTTAGTAGTTAGAAATCTATAAAGAACATCACTAAATTGATAATTATACAAAAAGAATTAGAGACCCATTTAGTGACCAAGGAAAAGTCATTCAACTAATAAAGCTTAAATAGATCAGTAAAAGAAATTCAACAATGAGACCATGACTAAAGAGTTCATAATTGAACCTCAGGAAATTAAATTAAGTAAAGAGATAATCATACATACTTAAGTAAAGAATGCTTAACGAACAAATAATTGAAAGGTACAAAAAGAATTGAATCAAATGATAGTATGCCTTTAATAACGAACTAAATTAAGGAAATGCTAATGACGTGAACTAGATAAACGATAGAGAAAAAAAATGAGTGGACTAGTATGTTAGTTGCCTATATAAGTAAACTTTTAGTAACGTTAAATGTACGATAACTTGTTAAGTCGTAGTAAATGATTAGTTTTGTCTCTTTTTTTTAAGTAGTTGTGTTGTTATAAACAAACTAACATATTCTTTATATGTATTGCTTCTATAGAATATGATTGACAATACCTTGTTATTAGTGGAAGAAGTTTTCCAAAATTAAAATTACTTAAATCTCATATAAAATCATAGATCCTTTGCCAAAGAAATAAAAGTTTATTATTTTGATTTTTCTGTTAATTGAACATTAAAGTCTTAAATATAAAAGCTTATTGTCATAGAATATTTAATTACTACATGCTACGATGAGTATGCTGGAAAACTTTGCCATGTGCGAGTTCTTCAAGCCATCTATCAACTATATAATATTTATTCGTCAATTATATTACATAAATTCTTGATTGGGAAAGTACTAATGGAGCTAAGCTGGTATAAATGTAGACAGCCCAGCCTCTAATCACCGTTTAATCTGACCAAATAATGCATAGCAAAAATAAAAGCAACAATGTAAACCTAGGATAAACGATGCATATACATTATTAGTTGTTACTATTTCAATTGGCATGTGCACTTAGCTATTCATTGATAGCCTAACAATCAGTGATGTGGAACAAAATACAGATAAGCAAAAAGGCCCCAATCTGCCCCATTGCCAGAGCCTGAATATGATTTATGATGGTTATCCATCGAAAACATTTTCTTTTATTTTTCTATTATTAAACAAATGAAGATACTGATTTATGCGAATTGTAATTTAAGTAGAGATTCAACCATGATTGAATTAATAATAAAAAATTAATATGTATCAATCATATAACCTATTCATGATCGAACCAGCTTAACCAATTCTATTTTCATAACGATGTTTTCAAATGATTAAAAAATTGGGACCCGAATCATCCATGTAGTGGATTCACAGTCTAATCCGGTATCAATTTCAGTGCCTTCAAGGGAGTAAACTTCGATTAAAAAAATTGGGTCACTGAAAGATATTTCTGCAGTCACAAGAGAAGCAGGTCATCTTTCAACGTTATTATACGCAACACTCAATTTGGGTAAACTTCTTGATAAACACTTATATGAAAAGATATAAGGCGAAGTTTGATTTATTTTACCTAGTTTTGGCAGAAAAGTTTATCCAAATTGAGCCTTAACCATTTGTTAGCTAAAAGAAGTTAGACCAAGTCATTCCTTAAATTCATTTCTGGCCAAAAATATCAAAAGCAAATTTTGCCCCATCATGCTGGAATTCCAAAATATAAAAGAAAATATTGACTGTCCCATTTTTAATCAACAAACACATGTTGATATACGAAAATCATATTGATGATATTACAATGAAGGCCATTCCAAAAACCAAACCATAACACATTCAATTGCCCACTAGCAGCAGAAGGGACAAGAGGGTGCACCATTTGTTATTTGCTAGAACAATAAGTGACAGACCCAAAGAATGGGGCAGGAACACTTTCAAAACATTGTTAGCATATCATTGTCTTGGGATGCTTGAGTTATTTATCAGTGATCTGAATGTGACTCATAAAAATCACTCGGGCAAGGAGACATAACCTCTTGTTCCAGCAACTGTAATACTTGGTTCATCGAAGGACGGTCATCTGCGTTTGCATCCGTGCAATTTGCTGCAAGTTCAAGAATTACTTCAACAGATTCGCAATCTGCATCACTGCATCTTTTGTCTACTACATCTTCCAATCTATTTTCTCTCCGGAATGCGTTCATCTGCAAATAGTCACCATCGATTTATTTACTAGTTTTGAAGAAAGGATAAGAAAAAAGGTTCATGTGTGACGTGCATTGAATGAGGTTAAGTTTGGTTTAGCAGCTTACCCAACCAACAACGTTCACACCCCTCTTTGCAAAGCAAGGATCAGTAGGTCTCTTTCCAGTTACTAGTTCTAGCAATAGAACTCCAAAACTATACACATCTGACTTCTCAGTTGCTCTCCCACTTTGTAGATACTCTAGTCAAGAGTTGACACAAGTAAAAAAATCATCAACCATTAGTTATTGGCTTACATTTCCTTCTATGTTAAGTTGACGGAGGAAGGTTCTCCACAGTACATCTAAATGAAGGCTACATACAACTAAATTATGGAGAAAAGCATCAATTTGGTCCTCCAAAGATGAGGTGACCACCAACTAGGCCCTCAAAAGATGTTGTCCACCAAATAAGTTTTTAAATGATAGAAATGTCCATCACTTTAGTTGTTTGGTAAACTATTGTTTAAGAAACCATTAATAGAGACCAATATGTCCAATGCCCACCACCACGTTAGTTCTTTTGATCATTCAAAAGCTTATTTGGTAGTCACAATCTTTTGAAGACCCAGTTTGTAATTCTTTGACATTTTGATTATTCGTTGACCCATTCAAGCAAGCATGGAATCAAGCTTAAATTTTGTTTTTATTTCTAGAATGCCACTATTTGGATAATTCAGCGAGAATTTTGACATGATTATTTATCTATATATTTATTACTAGGAAATTCAACTCTCTAAAACATCATCTAATATCATAGTCCAAGTGACACAGTTTTAGGAAATTCATTGACTTCATGATTTTACTCCCTAAAAGGGTGAGCAGAATCCAGATAAGCTGCAGGTATGTGGAGTTAAATAAATACCTGGTGCCAAATAACCAAATGTGCCAGCAACAACAGTTGTAACATGGGCATCTTCATCTACCAAAAGCTTTGCAAGGCCAAAATCAGAGACACGAGGCTCCATGTATTCATCAAGAAGGATGTTGCTCGATTTTATGTCACGATGCACAATTTTTGGAGAGCAATCATGGTGCAAGTAAGCCAAACCACGGGCAGAACCAAGGGCTATCTTTAAGCGAGTACTCCAATTCAGTGATTGTTCAGTATTTTCTAAAGCATGATGAAGGATTCATTACAATGTTAGCGAAATGCAGAACCAAGGATGTCATCCTGAAATCATAATATAAATTAAACCACCACCCTTTTCCTAGAGCTCACTCCAACCAAAGTTCAAAGCTTAAAAATAAGAGTTCAAATTGGAATACATTGTCAGTGTAAGAATTTTATATTGTCAACCAAATACAAATCCCCCTATATATGGCTTTTGAAGTAATTACAAAAACTTAACAATTCTTACTATGGATATTCATAATTGGATGATGTGTTAAATAAAACTTCTACATTGTCAATGTATTAAATTCTTAAATTAACACTGTCCAGCCTATAAATTATGACAGAACTCAACTAGCATAAAAGTGGTTGTTAGATAAGGACCATTCACCCGTTCAGAACATTTGTTACTAACAATGCCAACTCCTCTGACAGGAATTCTGATGCTGATAAATGATACAGCGACTTCAAATCATATACACACTCAACAAGAGGGAGAGATGAATTTATTTATCATTATATCTGCATCAGGCTTCTGGAAGACTTTCATATACTGAGATGATGAACATTTACCAGCTATGAAAAGTGCATCGCCTTAATAAACAGAATTCTCACATAATTGCAAACAAACTTTTCTCATCAGTGCCAGTAGGTCCTATTAGGGGTTTATAACTGTTGTATTATGTTATTTTAGGTACCAATTAGTTACTAATTTGCCTCACCTTGTGTGTGTGTGTGCCCACGCTGTAATACTATGGGAATCAATTGAATTCATCTCTCTTTTCATATACTTGATATGGTATAAACAAAAAAGTAGATAGAGCATATAATTTAAAATGAAGCATACCATGCAAGAGATCATCTAAGCTGCCCATGGCCAAATAATCATAGATTAGAAGCTTGGTGGAAGGGAGCCTACAGTAACCACGCAGGTTTACTAGATTTATGTGCTTGATGCTGCCCAATATCTCTAGCTCCCTTTCAAATCCCTGATCAGAGCCTTCACGACTTCTATCGATCCGCTTAACAGCAAATGTACCACAATCATTCATCACCATCCGGTAAACAGTACCAAATCCTCCAGACCCTACCACATCATCTTCATCAAGTGACTCCAGCTTTTCTATGATCTCAAATGATGTGTATGGAAGATCACCATGGAAGGTGATGAGTTTTGCACCTGTTACAATTCCAGGTTAGTATTTTATTAGTATTTTTCTGTTGCTTAAGAGGATATTGTCAAATTTGAAATACCATCATCCTTCCTGCTTGATTCTGGATTGACTTGATCTTTAACTTCTATATATCTCTTAGCAGCTCTTCCCTTCTTTGATAGCAAACAAATCCATAGTAATGAAAGGATTATAACAAGTGCAAGGCCCATTGTTGATATTGCACCAATTAGCACCCACTTCATGTAATGTGAAGATCTTTTGGGAGGAACTGCATCATGTAATTCAAAAAATGATTGCTTAATAAGTGAATTTAGTTATAATATAAGGTATAACAAGTCAGACAGTGTTTACAATACAATAATTCTGAAACCTCCTACAACATCTTACAAATCCTCCTACTCCCTTTATAAAATATTCTGAGAATTGATTTAAAGACATAATCAATATAGCATTATTCCTAAAAATATAAATCATCATGTCATATTAAACTTACCTGCAGCTTGATCACTTTCAGCATGTGGCAGCACCACTGGGAAACCAAGTGATGTTCGACACGGTTTCTGAACTTGTCGCCCACAAAGATCTAAATTTCCAATAAACCTATTCATATGCAATGAATTTATAAACAGAAGCACAAAATGCATAAAATGAAACCAACCTTCCACCACTTAATGCTTGGAAATAAATTAACAACTTAACAAGGATTGATTAAGAGAAAGTTAACAAATAGTGAATGTTACAATGTCCATTGTCCTCAAAACGCATGCAAATCACAAGATTGAACTCTAAGGGCCAACAAACTCTAACAACATAGCATATTTTTTTGTGTTTCACCTTACAAGTAATGAAGATGAGACATAGGCTTTAATCGTCGTCTTACAACTTTGACCATTTAAACATAGATAAATAAATACTCTATAATAAAGCATGCACCATTGTACAACTTCTATGATTCTAGAACACACAAGCACCACCATTGAAGTTTTTTTATCACCTTGCTTGACCTGATAAAGCCCCATGTACAAATAGAACAATCAGAGATTCTAAATCGTTGTCACCAAAAAAGGAGATTAAAAAGTACCACCAGGACACTAGTTAAAGAATGAAAAAATATTATGAATCAGTGTTACCACCACATCTCCATAATGATTTCTAACAAAAGTTTTGGATTTATTGATTGTTTTAACCATTTCCCTTGCTAGCAAAAAATATGGAAGAGTTTAAATATTGTTCAGAGGTCTCTAAAGGGTAAAAAATACATCGGTAAGACATAAAACTATTGGGCATGACTAGAGTACTTACGCATTGTTTCCGAAGGTGCTGAGTACTCCAATGTCAGGGATTTCTCCAGTAAAGAAATTAGTTGACAAGTTCCTAAGACAAGCAAATCAGAACATACTGAATTGGAAGGCTATGGTTATATAAAAATTATAATGACACATAGGTTAAATGAACTTACAGAACTCGCAAACGTGTGAGACGGCCAATAGAAGAAGGTATAGCACCCTTCAATGAGTTGCTTGATAAATCCCTGCATTTGAACTTTCTATTAAAATGCATGATGTGAAAAATCAAAATGAGGTTCAAGCTAAAAACCAGCTCAAATCATTACAAACAAATAGTGACAAAATAATTGGGAAGAAAGAAAAGAGAGAGCCTTACATTATATGTAAGAAGGAAAGATTTCCAATATCTGAAGGGATGCCTCCTTGTAAATAGTTAGCTCTCAAGTACCTATAGTTAGAATCAAATAAAGCAAGTCCACAAATTACAATTAAAGGAAATATCTGCATATAAATTTCTAATGAAGCACTGAACTCATTTTCACTTACAAAGCTCTAAGCTCACTACAATTGCTAATTTCAGTGGGAATAATTCCATGTAAGCCATTCTGATGGAGTGCCCTGATTTATTGCAAACACAACTTAGAGAAGTTAAATCTCTCCACTTTGAGAAATGAATGAATTTGGAGGAACATGTCGTATTGTACTTACAGTCTATGTAGTCTACTGAGTTTGCCAATGCTGGGAGATATAATTCCCCCAAGTTGCATGTAAGGTAAATTTCTGAACCACACAAAACAAACACAGGTGTCGTGTCATACGCTGAAAAACTAAATGAACAAAATTTTAAATATAAGTTCCATATAGTTTGAGAAAACAATAATTTATGGAAAAACAAAGTTTCTTTTTTCAAACTAAGCTTACTTTTGAAAATGAAGTTTGTTATGCTTACATACATTGAGCGAACTCTTTGTTCACCAGGATGACAAGTGATACCAGTCCATGTACAGTGAGACTCATTTGACTCTCTCCAGTTACTTAGAACATTCCTAGTGTCATTCAAGGTGCTTTTGATCTCCAACAACGCCAGTCCTAACACATGAATGAAAAACCAAAAGTTTGAAACTTTTAAACATGCATTATTTTATCTTCCTATCTTTGAAGGAGAAATTAAATGAGTGAAGGGTGAAAAGTGAAGATTGCCCAAAATGTGATTAAACATACTATACAAGAATTTCAACCCAACATCATCCAATCTCTAGTTTTTTTTTAAAAAAAAAAAACTCAATCGCAACCAAATGCTGTGTGTGTACAGCACTAAGAGTATTTACTATTTAACCCAAAATGAGAAGAAAGGGTTTCAAATATATTTCTTACCATCTTGCGAGAGAGCAAGAGAAGAAGGGCACAGAACAGTGGTGGAAAGCACCAGTAACATCAACAGTACATGACCCATTTCCATTTTAGCTTCCAAAATGGACTCTTTTTGGCTCAGGTTTCACAGCTAAATGGAATATGCACTCTCACTGAGGGAAAGTGTCAACAGTGATGGTGGTTTCAGTTGGTGGAGCTGTGATGACAATGTAGACCTCAAAGGGTTACCATGATTAAACTTTAAACTAACAGAAATAATAATTTGAACTTTTGAAGCATGTAGAGAGAGAGAAAGAGAAGAGGGAATGCTTCTTTTTCACTCCAATAATTATTAACAATTAATATTTATTATATCAAAATAGATAAACTGAAATGCAGTGTTTTGTTTTTTTTTTCTCGAAAGCTGGTAGTATAAAAAGTGATACGTGTGAAGTAGCCGTTCAACAGTGCAAAATTCAAAAAAGGAAAGCTTTCTGGTTTTTCAACACTTAATTAGGAAACAAGTTTAGAAAAAGAAGAAATTTAAAGATAGTTCACGTCATTAGAGACAATCAAAACTCCGATTTGATAATAGGATATATTTTTCACTACTTACAAACTCCATTTACAAGTGTTGAACGTTTATACAAACACACTATTAGTCTTGATTACGTTGAGATCTACTAACCAGTAATTTTTTAAGTTGAATGTTATATTGTACAGTAATAACCGTTGGGTTAATCCTATATAGATTGTGGAATGAGTTTATTTGGGCGCGTTTGATGATGCATGATTTATCCTTAATTCCTCAATTTAAATGTGCATAATTTGCCATCACTTAGTGTGTAATATACTGCACTTTAACACATTTTCATCATTTGAGCTTTATTTAATATTTAATTAAGGATAAATTTTTAATAAAAGTTGGGTTTCTCTTGTTTTGTAGTGTGTGATTAAGCCTGTAATTAAAAAAATAATTACCACAGGTCAAATGAAAGAAGCCACGACTCAAGAAATGGTCAAAAATGCGAGAAAAGCACCCGAACAGGTCTGGGAATCGATTCACCAATGTGGGAATCGATTCCCACACAAAAGAACAGCAAGGAATCGATTCAAGCACCCTGGGAATCGATTCATACAGCTAGGAATCGATTCCCCACCCCTGTGAATCGATTCATATGCATTTTAAAGGCCTGGGAATCGATTCAAACAAGCATGAATCGATTCATGTGCTTGGGAATCGATTCCCACCCCTAAGGAATCGATTCCTATGTGTAAAATTGCCAAAAATTGCCTAGATGAATCGATTCAGGCACAGATTCATCAGTGGAAACATCAGATAACGCATTATCAAAGTGGAAACAACACTGAAGAATGATAATGGAGCACCATGGAATTGTAAATTCAAGAGTGCATCTCCCATTATGAATATTTTATGGCAAAGGCTTGCTTTCTAATTCCTATAAATAGGCACAAGAGGAAGGCTTCAGACACACCATTCTTCATTCTTCAATTCCTCCCTCACTCATACGTTCTTCCTCTGCTTCTCTTCTCTGTTGGAATTTTCCAGCAACTTCTTCATTTCCGGGTTAGTTCTTTGTTTGTAATTGTAATTATGGAGGGCTAAAACCCTTAGATTGATTTTCTTGGAGAATGTTGTAATGTAATTTTGAGGTCATTAATTTTAATATAGTATGCTTTTATTATTGTTATTTCTTCATAATCATTCTCTACTTATTTGATTCCATTTTGTTTAATTAAATTTGTATGCTTAATCGGTTTAATTATTCAAATGGAGTTAAATAAGATTTCAAATTAGAATGGATTAAGGAAATATGCATGCTTAATGAATATTTTCATAATCATTTTTAATAATTATGGTTTGCTTAATTCCATAATTTGAGAATAGATTATGTATATAGGCGATGTTCTTATGTATGCTCAATAATTCCTAGATTTTATGATCTTGACTCCTTTTGCTTAATTAGGATGCTTGATTCAAATATTCATTTTTAAATGAAAGTAAAGGAATTGTGAATTGAAAAAGACGCTTAGTTGATCAATTCAAATTGAGCTAAGAAATTAACATTAATAAGTATACAAGTTATCTTTAGTGAACCAAGGATAAATTTATTTACAATACTCCAAGAAAATCAGTCGCTTGTTATTTATTGTTTTAAATCCTTTATTTACTTTGTTTTAATTTTAATTGTGATAACAACAATCAATCAAACCCCCCCCCCCAATTGTATGTTAGTGAACTTATGTTTGTAAAAATTTTTAGTTGTTTAGTTTTTAGTTTTAATTGTTAAAAATTAGTTTAAGACTTGATTTTTCCTAAATTTCTGTGTTGATCCTTGAGAGAACGACCTAGGTTGACACCCTAGTACTACGTTAATTAATTTTAATGTACTAATTTGACGGAATAACGACTGCAAAATTGAAACGTCAAATTTTGGCGCCGTTGCCGGGGATCAACGATCTTTAGGAAAAACTCTTGTTTTAAATTAATTTTTTTTTTAATTAAAAAAAAAAAATTTAATTAAAAAAAAAAAAAAATTTTTTTTTTCTTTGTTTGTTTGTTTGTTTATTTTATTTCTCTTGCATGATTTAGGATTCTTATGATTTATTGCTCATCATGATCAAATATCTTGTTGTATGCTATGTATGACTAGAAGAACTTTTGAGCATTTATATTCATTTGATCCTGAAATTGAAAGAACTTTTCATAGGTTAGTTAGAGAAGCTAGATTTAATAATAATTTTGTTGATATTGATAGTGATAGTATTTTTTCTAAATCTGTTGAAAGTACTGCTAGTTTTTCTGATATGGCTGAACCTCGTGAAAGAACTCTTAGAGAACTAGCTGCTCCTGAATTCACTTACGAAAGTTTGTGTATTCAATATCCTGATGAGGATGTCCCTTTTATTCTTAAGACCGGACTTATACACCTGTTGCCTAAGTTTCATGGTCTTGCGGGTGAAGATCCGCACAAACACCTCAAAGAATTCCACATTGTGTGTTCCACAATGAAACCCCAAAACGTTCAAGAAGACCATGTCTATCTTAAAGCGTTTCCTCATTCTTTAGAGGGTGTTGCTAAGGATTGGTTGTATTACCTTGCTCCAAGATCAATCACAAGTTGGAATGACTTAAAGAAAATGTTCTTGGAAAAATTCTTTCCTGCCTCTAGAACAACTGCAATCCGTAAAGACATATCTGGCATTAGGCAACTCTCTGGAGAAAGTCTTTATGAATATTGGGAGAGATTTAAAAAACTTTGTGCAAGTTGCCCTCACCACCAAATTTCTGAACAACTTCTTCTTCAGTACTTCTATGAAGGTTTACACCACGTTGATCGCAACATGATTGATGCGGCAAGTGGAGGAGCTTTAGGAGATATGACTGCTGCTGAAGCAAGAAATCTGATTGAGAAAATGGCATCTAACTCTCAACAATTTGGTGTGAGAAATGATTCTTTCAAACCCATGTTTGATTCCAATTCTAGTTCATCTGGAATAAAACTTGAGAGCAAACTTGATGCTCTCACCACTCTAGTCACACAATTGGCAGTAAATCAAAAATCCATGACTGCTAAAGTGTGTGGAATCTGCTCTTCACAAGAGCACCCCACTGATTGTTGTCCTTCTCTACAAGAAAAGGATAATAATAGTCCCCAAGCCTATGCAACAAACATCTACCATGACAGACCTCCACCACCACAAAACCATGACCTTTCCACCAACAGATACAATCCAGGTTGGAGGAACCATCCAAATTTGAGATGGGGAAACCAACAACAAAATCCCCAAAACAATGCACCAACCTTCCAAAGAACCATACCTCAACCACCCACAAGTGGCCCTTCTTTGGAGGATCTGGTGAAACAAATGGCTGCGCAGAATTTGGAGTATCAACAGAGGAATGATGCTACCATCCAGAGTTTAAGCAACCAAATTGGGCAATTGGCTTCATCATTAAGCCAGTTACAATCTCAAAACTCTGACAAATTACCATCTCAACCAGCTGCAAATCCAAGAAATGTGAGTGCAATTCAGTTAAGATCAGGTAAGAACCTTGAAGTACCCATACCTAAGGAACCTGAAAAACAAAAAGATGTGCCCACAACGGTTGAGAATGATGAACCCTCTTCAAGCACAAGAAAGTCTGAGATACAACCACCCCAAATTCCACCTCATATCCCTCTTCCTTTCCCACCAAAAGCAATTCCAAGCAAGAAGATGGAAGAAGTGGATAAAGAAATTTTGGATACTTTTAGGAAAGTGGAAGTGAATATACCTCTTCTCGATGCAATCAAGCAAATTCCCAAGTATGCCAAATTTCTGAAGGAGTTGTGTACTCACAAAAGGAGACTCAAGGGCAATGAAAGAATAAGCATGGGAAGGAATGTATCTGCACTGCTTGGTAAGGAAAATATTCCTGAAAAATGCAAAGATCCAGGTACGTTTTCTATACCCTGTATCATAGGCAATAACAAATTTGAAAATTGTATGTTAGATTTAGGAGCTTCAATAAATGTTATGCCTATGTCTGTTTTTAAATCTTTGTCTCTTGGAAATTTACAACCTACTGGTGTAGTAATTCAGCTAGCCAATAGGAGCACTGCTTACCCTGCTGGAGTTATAGAGGATGTTTTGGTTCAGGTAGAACAACTTGTTTTCCCTGCTGACTTTTTTGTACTTGATATGGAAGAAGGTATGCCTCAAATTCCTGTTCCTATCATTTTGGGAAGACCATTTTTGAAAACAGCTCGAACCAAAATAGATGTTCATTCTGGAACTCTTTCTATGGAATTTGGCGACACGAGAGTTCAATTTAATATTCTTGATGCCATGAAATATCCATCTGAAAATCATTCTGTTTTCCAAATTGACATTATTGATGAACTAGTTTTTGAACATTTTTCTAATGTTGATTTGGAATACATGGATGATTCAAACAAATGTTTTGCATGCAATGATTCTGGAAGTTGTGATATTTGTGCTGAAATTGATAGATACATAATTTCTGATTCAGAATCTTTAGATATACCTGTTAACCATAAGGAGCTGAATGCAGGATTTCAAGAAAATTCTAACTGTTTTGAGATGCAAACAGCAGAACCAAAATCTACTTTGTTAGTTCCATCTGTTTTGCAGGCACCCAAGTTAGAATTGAAACCCCTACCTGAGAACCTAAAGTATGTATACTTAGGGGATAATGAACAGCTCCCGGTGATAATTTCCACTTCTCTTGATGAAAATCAAGAAGAAAAATTGTTGCAGGTATTGAAAAGACACAAGAAGGCTATAGGATGGACATTGGCAGACATTCCTGGAATTAGCCCATCCATGTGCATGCATAGAATATTTCTGGAGGAAAATACTAAAGCAGTAAGACAGCCCCAGAGGAGACTCAACCCTGTAATCCTAGATGTGGTTAAGAAGGAGATCACCAAGCTTCTACAAGCAGGAATCATTTATCCTATCTCTGATAGCCAATGGGTGAGTCCAATTCAAGTGGTTCCTAAGAAAACAGGGATCACAGTTGTGAAAAATGAAAAGGATGAATTGATCCCAACTAGAGTGCAGAATAGTTGGAGAGTCTGTATTGACTACAGGAGACTTAACCAAGCAACAAAGAAGGACCATTTCCCTTTACCCTTCATTGACCAAATGCTTGAGCGTCTCGCAGGTAAGTCTCACTACTGTTTTCTTGATGGATTCTCTGGATATTTTCAGATTCACATTGCACCTGAGGATCAAGATAAGACCACATTCACCTGTCCCTTTGGCACATTTGCTTATAGGAGAATGCCATTTGGCCTATGCAATGCTCCCGGAACTTTTCAAAGATGCATGATAAGTATTTTTCATGATTTCATTGAAAATTGCATAGAGGTGTTTATGGATGATTTTACTGTCTATGGATCTTCATATAATGCATGCCTTGATAGTCTTGATAAAGTTTTGAACAGATGTATTGAAACTAACCTTGTCTTGAACTATGAGAAATGTCATTTTATGGTAAAACAAGGAATAGTTTTAGGGCATGTAATCTCTGAAAAAGGAATTGAGGTAGATCCTGCTAAGGTAGAAGTTATATCACATTTGCCTTACCCCTCTTGTGTTCGAGAGGTTCGTTCTTTTCTTGGTCATGCAGGATTCTACAGAAGATTCATAAAGGATTTTAGCAAGAAGGCTAGGCCACTATCCAGTCTACTTCAAAAGGATGTGGCATTTGAATTTGATGAAAAGTGTAAGGAGGCTTTTAATTGCCTCAAGCAAGCATTGACAACAACCCCAATAATCCAAGCACCTGTTTGGACAGCTCCATTTGAGTTAATGTGTGATGCCTCTAATTATGCATTGGGAGCCGTCCTTGGTCAAAAGATTGACAAGCAGCCTAGGGTCATCTACTATGCATCTAAAACTTTAGATGCTGCTCAGGTAAATTACACTACCACTGAAAAAGAGCTCTTGGCCATTGTTTTTGCATTAGATAAGTTCAGATCTTACCTACTCGGTTCTCGAGTAGTTGTCTTTACTGACCATGCAGCTCTAAAGTACTTGTTGAAGAAAGGTGAGTCCAAGCCAAGATTGATTCGTTGGATGATTTTGCTCCAAGAGTTTGACTTGGAAATTCGTGATAGAAGTGGAACACAAAACCTTGTGGCAGACCATTTAAGCAGAATTGAGAATGCTCCTGATTCGGCACCTATTCGGGACTATTTTCCCGATGAACACCTCATGAGTATTTCTAACTCTTTTGATTCACCTTGGTTTGCTAACATTGTAAATTATCTTGTTGCTTCTGTTTTTCCACCATGTGCATCCAGAAACCAAATTTCAAAATTAAAAAGTGATGCAAAGTATTATATTTGGGATGACCCGTATTTGTGGAAATTGTGTAATGATCAGGTGATTCGAAGATGCATTCCCGATCATGAAATAGAATCAGTTCTTCGATTCTGCCATGCTTCACCAGTTGGTGGACATTTTGGTCCACAAAGAACAGCAAGAAAAGTGTTGGATTCAGGTTTGTATTGGCCCACAATTTTTAAGGATGCATGGAGAGTTTGTAACACCTGTGAGAAGTGCCAAAGAGCTAGTAATGCTACCACATGGAAACAACAGATGCCTCAACAACCAATGTTGTTTTGTGAAGTATTTGATGTTTGGGGCATTGATTTTATGGGTCCATTTCCTCCATCCTTTGGTTTTACTTACATTTTATTGGCTGTTGATTATGTTTCTAAATGGGTAGAAGCTAAAGCCACCAGAACTAATGATGCTCGAGTTGTAGTGGATTTTGTTAGATCTCAAATTCTTTGCAGGTTTGGCATCCCGAGAGCAATCATTAGTGATCAAGGAACCCATTTCTGCAACAGGACCATGCAAGCTATGCTCAGGAAGTATGGGGTTGTTCATAGAGTCTCTACTCCATATCACCCCCAAACTAATGGACAAGCGGAAGTCTCTAACAGAGAAATCAAAAGGATCCTGGAGAAGATAGTACAGCCTAACAAAAAGGATTGGAGCAGGAAATTGGATGATGCTCTTTGGGCACATAGAACAGCTTTTAAGGCACCTATAGGAATGTCTCCCTATAGAATTGTTTTTGGTAAAGCATGTCATCTTCCAGTGGAGATTGAGCATCGTGCTTATTGGGCTGTAAAAGCTTGTAACTTAGCACTTGATCAAGCAGGTGAGGAAAGAAAATTACAACTGAATGAGCTTGATGAGATCCGTTTGGCAGCTTATGAGAACTCGAGGTTCTATAAGGAGAAAACAAAGAAATTCCATGATAGCTTAATAGCTAGAAAGGATTTTACTGCTGGACAGAAAGTGCTACTGTTTAATTCCCGGTTGAAACTGATGGCCGGAAAATTGCGCTCCAAATGGGAAGGACCTTTCATTGTTACGAATGTATTTCCCCATGGAGCTGTGGAAATAAAAAGTGAAAACTCCAACAAAAGCTTCAAGGTTAATGGACAACGTTTGAAGCCATTTCATGAAAATCCTTCACTTGTGGATGTTACAATGGAGGAACATGCTTTGGGGGAACCACTTCTTGATCCCCCTTGAGGGAGTTTTTCTTACCCATCTCTTTACTTTTTCATTCTATTGTCTATTTTGTATGCTCTGTCTTACATTGAGGACAATGTATGATTTAAGTGTGGGGGTGGGATTCGTGTGTTATTGTGTGTTGTGTGATTAAATTTTGTGTGACTTTGTTTTATTTAAAAAAAAAAAAAAATTAAAATCAAAAGATTTTATGTGTGTTTTTGTTTTAAAATGGCATGTTTTATTGGAATTTTAAGATATGCATGAGTACAAGTAAATTCTTTCATGTCTGATATGAGCTTAATGATATGTTATAATTTGAACTCAAACATTTTTGGTATGTTGAGAATGACATGATAATTGAGAAATGATCATATATGATAGAATTATACCTTGTGAGATTTTTGAGCCTTAAAATTTGATGGATCACTTTAAACCATCTTAATCCTTTCATGTGTGATTAATTCCTGAAAGCTTACATCTTAATTTTTGTCTTGTTTCTTGATGATACTTGAAACTCATATGAATGTATTTGGAATGATACAGGCATTTTGTTCAATTGAGCCACTAAGCCAGATAAGCCTACCATGAATAAATTATCTCTTGATAGCCATTTTGAGCCTATTTAACTATTTCCTTGTTACAGCTCAAATAAGCCATGGATGAAGAACCAAAAATATACCTACCTTAAGAAAGATATTGAAGCTTTGGAATCAAGTCAAAACAGGCATTCAAATAAGTGTGGGGGTGTGCAAAAAGGAATTGCAACTCTTGTTCCAAGTGTTATGCAATCTTATAAAAAAAAATAATAAAAAAAAAAAAAAAAAAATTTACCAAATACCATACAATAAATGTTTTACCATCACTGTTTGCCAGTAAAACTAATTGCTTCATTATTCTTTTTGGTATATATATAATATATATATTTCATCCATTTTAACCTTGGCCACATTACAACCCTGTGAAAGCCCTGTTGATCTATACATGCATTTGTGTTGATTGTGGAATTAAGAAACTTGCCAAATTTTTAGACTGTTTGTTTTTCAGGAATTGTTTTGAGTGTATACACAAACCTTAAACACTTGAGAGTTGAGAGTATGTCTTGTGAGGTTCTATCACTTATGATCTTCTTTTCAGTTTAATTTAATTTTTACATGCCTAAGTGTTTGAATGATTTTTATATATATCTTGATGCTCTGTATCTTTCATGTTGAAAACTCTTGTTTCTTTGTATATTTCTAAGATTTCATGACAAGCATGCCAGTTCTGTGTGTTGTTTTCAACTTAATGTTTTCAAATAAATTGTGATACTTGTTTTTATTTTGATTTTGCCCGGGAGTGCAAAAGAATAAGTGTGGGAGTATTTGATGATGCATGATTTATCCTTAATTCCTCAATTTAAATGTGCATAATTTGCCATCACTTAGTGTGTAATATACTGCACTTTAACACATTTTCATCATTTGAGCTTTATTTAATATTTAATTAAGGATAAATTTTTAATAAAAGTTGGGTTTCTCTTGTTTTGTAGTGTGTGATTAAGCCTGTAATTAAAAAAATAATTACCACAGGTCAAATGAAAGAAGCCACGACTCAAGAAATGGTCAAAAATGCGAGAAAAGCACCCGAACAGGTCTGGGAATCGATTCACCAATGTGGGAATCGATTCCCACACAAAAGAACAGCAAGGAATCGATTCAAGCACCCTGGGAATCGATTCATACAGCTAGGAATCGATTCCCCACCCCTGTGAATCGATTCATATGCATTTTAAAGGCCTGGGAATCGATTCAAACAAGCATGAATCGATTCATGTGCTTGGGAATCGATTCCCACCCCTAAGGAATCGATTCCTATGTGTAAAATTGCCAAAAATTGCCTAGATGAATCGATTCAGGCACAGATTCATCAGTGGAAACATCAGATAACGCATTATCAAAGTGGAAACAACACTGAAGAATGATAATGGAGCACCATGGAATTGTAAATTCAAGAGTGCATCTCCCATTATGAATATTTTATGGCAAAGGCTTGCTTTCTAATTCCTATAAATAGGCACAAGAGGAAGGCTTCAGACACACCATTCTTCATTCTTCAATTCCTCCCTCACTCATACGTTCTTCCTCTGCTTCTCTTCTCTGTTGGAATTTTCCAGCAACTTCTTCATTTCCGGGTTAGTTCTTTGTTTGTAATTGTAATTATGGAGGGCTAAAACCCTTAGATTGATTTTCTTGGAGAATGTTGTAATGTAATTTTGAGGTCATTAATTTTAATATAGTATGCTTTTATTATTGTTATTTCTTCATAATCATTCTCTACTTATTTGATTCCATTTTGTTTAATTAAATTTGTATGCTTAATCGGTTTAATTATTCAAATGGAGTTAAATAAGATTTCAAATTAGAATGGATTAAGGAAATATGCATGCTTAATGAATATTTTCATAATCATTTTTAATAATTATGGTTTGCTTAATTCCATAATTTGAGAATAGATTATGTATATAGGCGATGTTCTTATGTATGCTCAATAATTCCTAGATTTTATGATCTTGACTCCTTTTGCTTAATTAGGATGCTTGATTCAAATATTCATTTTTAAATGAAAGTAAAGGAATTGTGAATTGAAAAAGACGCTTAGTTGATCAATTCAAATTGAGCTAAGAAATTAACATTAATAAGTATACAAGTTATCTTTAGTGAACCAAGGATAAATTTATTTACAATACTCCAAGAAAATCAGTCGCTTGTTATTTATTGTTTTAAATCCTTTATTTACTTTGTTTTAATTTTAATTGTGATAACAACAATCAATCAAACCCCCCCCCCCCCCAATTGTATGTTAGTGAACTTATGTTTGTAAAAATTTTTAGTTGTTTAGTTTTTAGTTTTAATTGTTAAAAATTAGTTTAAGACTTGATTTTTCCTAAATTTCTGTGTTGATCCTTGAGAGAACGACCTAGGTTGACACCCTAGTACTACGTTAATTAATTTTAATGTACTAATTTGACGGAATAACGACTGCAAAATTGAAACGTCAGCGTTCTATAAGGTTGGAAGTCTTACTTCTTGAATTAGTTTTTAAGGTTGAAAAGGTTTATTAAAAGCTAACAATAATACTACTTAGAATCTGATTTATAACATCTCTTATGAGCTGGTTATGGAGGATCAAATCCATAGTCTCATGTATAAAAAGAGAATGTGGGGTTAATCTTATATCAATTGTGGAAGAAATTTAAATGTATTTTATAAGTATGAGAGAAAGTTTTATTATTTAAATAAGAGGGTTAAGAAGACTCGAATAGATTATTTGACTGGTATAAAATTCAACCGATCATTTTAATTTAACTACTAGTAACTAGTAATAGAAAATGTATTTATGGTGGCAAATAAATTGTTATTCCATTTGAAATATATATTAAATATTTTTTTATTTCTCTTTATATTATATATATATATATATATACACTATATGTTTATATCCTCTTTTTATATTTAATGTTATATTTTCTTAAGGATAATTAGAAAACAAAACTGTAATTTTTTCTTGTAATTTTAAAAGAATAGATATTTAGAAATATAGATAAAAATACGAGGGAGCTACTTATAATTTATAATTTTACATATTTTTTATAAATTTGTTTGATAAAATTAGGTTATATTATATTAAATCACTTAAAAGGATATGTAACAGCGTTGAGAAACTCAGATAATTTAACTGATGGAATTCATGATTAGAAGCCCGTTCAAACCTATTTGTTGATTAAATTAAAGATAACAAAAGGACTAATATAAAATGGGTTATCTTGAAAATTCCGCGAGCATTAAAAACTAGAGGGGCGCATTCTGGTTCAATATTTTAGATATATTAGGTCTGTTTGGTTTATCTTAGTTTCATCAATCTTAAAAAAAATTAAGGTCAAATAAATTTTTTAAATTTTTATAATTCTGTTTCATTAACTATATATTAAATAAGCAATTAGTATGATAATAATTTGAAAGACTTTCCCCTTTTGACTTGAATGTGATGATAGTCCTCCTACATAGTTGTCTAAGCACATCCACCTGCATAATTTGTTTCTTTTAAATCTGTCCTGCTCATTGCATTTACCTGAACTTGTTTTGGGTTTCGCCTTTTATCTCATGTTCGCAAAAAAAGAAAAAATAGTATTATGTGAATTTTTATTATATTTCAAAAATTATTACATTAGAAAAAAATAAAACCAAGAAACAAACAAAAATAAAGGAGAGATACCAGAAGTATAAGCAAACATACTTAATCACAGGAAATGGATGATCCAGAATAATCAGCTAAATATAGGTTAGTTGGATCTACAACATAAATTTACTTAAAATGTTATACTTTTTTCCTTTGTAAATTATCCTTTATAATATTATATTATTTGACGAATAATATTGATTATATTAAATTAATATTATTTTAATTATACAGTTAGTAAAAAAACTATTAAAGATAATTATGAATTAAAAAATAGATGGTTAATTTTTTAAAGCAAAAAATAGGCTTAATTGCATTTTTTATTTTTAAAAACATTTGTGAGATTTTAGTCTCATGTATAAATTTTGTCTCTTAATTTTTAGGAATACATAATTTTTGACATCCTCGTTAAATAAAAAACAGAAAGTTATCATAATTTAATTAACAATTTGATAAAAAAAATTAACTGGTAGGTGAAATTTGCACACTCTTATGTAAGTTAAGAGACTAAATTTATACAATTAAACGTTAGAAAATTAAAATCGCATAAGCATCATCATAGGTAAATTAAAAATGTTTAAGCCAAAGTTATATTTTATATACTCCAGCAAGAAAAAAAATATTGAATATCTAATATTTGAATTTTTAATTATTGGTTAATTTTTAATTAATTGAATAATTAATTGGGAATGTCAATTTAATTAGAATGGGGTATGTTAATTTTTGGAATTAATCTAGTTTAAGTTTTAGGTAATTTAAGTTATCAGATTAATTTTAGAAATTAACCGAGCGGGCAAAAGGATCGTTTTGCCCTTAATATTTCACTTAACTAATTCCCCCATTTTTACTCTCTCATTCACGTGCATATTGACAAGGGAAAAGAGGGAAAGCTTACTCTCCTTCTTCTCACGGCACCAATATCCTCACCCCTTCCCTTATTTTTTCTTTCAACTCCATTAAGGCAAAAGCAAGCCCAAGGTTCCACTCTTCATCTTCTCCTTTACCTTTTGTAAATGGAAAATGGAGAAACTAGTTTGCCCTAACTTCTGTGATATTGGTGAAATTTTTTTGTTCTAATCTTCAATACCTTCAATTTTATGGTTATAGGGTGTTTTAGAACTCACTTTTAAGTGTGGGTTGTATCGGAGCTTTGCGGAATTAATTTCAGAAACCGTCAGCAACTACTTGGTAAGTCGGAAACTTCAAACTCTTGCCATTTGACGAATTTTTTGTTAGTAGTAAGATTTTGGGTTTGCAAATGGTTAAAAATTATTTGAATTTGCTGAAACTAGTGAATGATTAATTAATCGAAGAGTTTTGATTGTTGTTTTGATGTAGGTTCACTTCTGAAATGATACCAGAACACGAGTGTGTGTTGGAATTGTCGATTCCAGGTGGGAGAGTATTACATATTTTAAATGTATAAATTATGAACGGATAAGGGATTATTTTATAATTGTTAATAATGAATTGGTTGACTTATGTGTTGAAATGATGAGTATGTGCTTGTGTTACCAAACCATCCCTTTATTGTTAATTATTGTATGAAATGAGGTTGTTGATAATGATTAGTATGTGATAGCCTCTGTTCATATATTTTGATGATGAATTGATGATTATGATTGATAATTGCATGAGGTTGCAATTAATGTATATGATATTTGATGTTGATTATTAATATTTACATGAGGTTGCAATTAATGAATATAATACTTGATGGTGATTATTGAAAATTAGGCATAAGGTTGCCATTGATGAGTATGTTATGTTGTAAATGATGAATGATGTGAATTGAGAATGTGAATAGTTAAAATTGAATGATTTGATGCATGTTATACTTGATTAATGGTTTTAATGAGGACCCTTGGTGAGGTGACCCCTAGTAATGGTAATCAGGTGGTCTGTTGATGATTGATGGTTATTTTGCATAGCATGTGCATTAAAAAACACTCACATGACTGTAGGGGGTCTATGATGCTGGCTCAAATAGGCACAGACCTTATGGTGGTTTCTTCAGATTCCACAGCCACCTTTGAGTTGGACTTAAGGCTGACCTGCAACACTTGAGTTGAGATGTCGTGATCACTTGGAGTGAATGGTGTTGTAAATGGGTGAGCAATTCGGTATCAATAAAAGAATTGATGATATAAATTGAGAAAAATTCTATATACTACAGTATTAATCTTATTGGTAGAGTCAGATCCGCTTTCATATGCATTAGCATATAGTGATTGAGATTGAGATGTTGTTGAATAGCCATTGATGATGATTATAATTATGGTTAATACATCGATGGTGATGTAATGTTAAATAACATGTGATGAATTATTGATAAATTATAATGAAAATGGCTAATATGATTGTGTAATAAGAATTATGAACTGGGTGATAATATGGTGGTATTATAAGGTGAATTTAGTTCTGTATTTGTCATTTAACATGTATATGCTCACCCCTTACATTGTTGATTTTCAATAAAGTTGGCACGAGCTGAGAGATAGTGATGTGCTAGAAAGGATTTGTTATGCTTAATCCCATGGGAGGATTAGTAGCAAATATACGTTGTATAGTTTTTGATACACATGCCTTGGTTGGCTCTTATGATATACATTATGTAAATGTGTAGTGGATAAGTACATGGTAACCTCATTGGAGGTTTAATGCTTGTTTTGATACCTATGTGTGTAAATAAATTTTGATAACATATATGTGCATGTCGATGGTTTATATTTGAGGTAAACATGGATGGATTCATGACAAATAAAATAGGTTGATAATGTCCAGGAATTACTACATAGCATGATATTAGTATGGATTACATTATGGACATGTTATGTTGCATGGTATGAGTGATATAATGTTGTGTTGATACTTGTGAAGTAAAGCATGTGTAACATCCCTGATGTTCGATAAATTGGAAATAAAATAAAAATGAGGATGAAGCTTAAAATGATCATAAATAAGGATTTTGAAAAGAAAATAAGATTTAAAATGAATTTTAAGGGATGTGGCATCAGGGGCCCTGAAGCGTAGCGTGGCACTGACGCGTAGCGTCAGGTGCACATTAGTGAGCTGACGCGTAGACATACAAAACAGAAACTCGCGAGCTCCTTCTTCTCCATTTTCTCTCCTCCCATGCGATTTTGCTTGGAGTTTGGTGGATTCTTCAAAGTAATTATGTAATTGATCTTGGAGAAGCAAGGTAAGCACGTTGGAACTCTTGATTTTGTGATTTCCTTCTCCTCCCTCCATTTTCCCTCTCTAATCTATGATCTCTAATTGTGTTTGGGGGCTTGATTCTTAAGTTTAATAACGAATTAGAGCTTAAATATGGACTTGGAAGTAGTAGGTACTTGGAATGTGCCATCTCCTTTACTTTCCCCTTTATAACCAATTTTAAATTGGATTTAGGAGAGTAGGATTCAGTTTGATTGCCAATTCGAAGCTTGAATGTCGTTCTTGACATATTAGGGATAATTATAAGCTAATTGATCTTGCATTCGGTAATAGTAGGTACCGGGACAAACATTGAGGAATTGATCGGTGATGTGGATAGCGAATCCGGAAGCGGAACAACAAACCAAGCGAGCAAAGGATGTAACAGTCATTGAGAGAAAATAGAGGAAACCTGGAATCGAGGTAAGGGGGTGTGCCGAGTTAAAATTAATATAGAAATATAATTACACAATTGGCATATAAGGAGAGAGGTATATCATAGCCGCTCTAACTATTTCAAATTAATTCAAATGATTTAGTATGTGAAACAAAAGTATAGAAAGTCATTAAAGTAAAGAGGGTGAGCTAACTAATAAATTGATAAATAATTAAAAGGTGTAATAGCATTATGATAAGGGGATATTTAGAAATAAGGTGGTGAGAGTAAACTAGGAATCTGAAAGATGATGGATAAGAAATAAATGAATAAGTAAGTGAGAAATTGAATAAGTCGGTATGTGTTGATTATGAAAATTATCAAATAGTTTGTATAGAATAAGTAGAATTAATGAAGTCATATGATGTAGGGCGAGACATGCATATGTTAGATTATAACATGAAAATGGAAGGTGGGTGGCCTCGGTACATTCAAATATATATATATATATATATATATATGAGGTAAGAGAATGTGAAATCCATAATGAGAAATAAGACTAATTGTAATTGATAATATGTATATGGATAACATTAGTAGATAGAGAGATTATGTAAGAGAATGTATTGTTATAAATCATAAGGGATGACTGTGGTATGGAAGAAATATGGAAAGAGTTTATAATAAGATAATGTGATTGTAAATTATGAATAAAGAGCATGACTTAATGATAAAATCAAAGTGATGATGGATTGTGAGTTAATAAGCAAAGGGAAAGCAAATGGCATGTTATTACTACTGATAGTAATGTTGCATATATATGTGTAGGTATACGGATATTATGAATATTGTCTTGATTGATGATAATGTATGATGATAAATGTGAGAATGAATCCCTAACTGGATGTGATATAGTATGTTGATTGTATTAGTAATGTTCACGTGATATAATTGATACATTGTGAATGTTTGTTGTGAAAGAATATGAATAAGGATTTGTGATATCATGTGGCGGTATATTGGTGGGTTGGTATGTCGGCCACCTATATTATGAACACATGTCAGTTTTTGACATTCGTGTATGCGATTGATGATGTTTTAATTATATTAAGTTGTATATTATGGATGAGATACCATGGATACTGTTGAGGGCGGGGAGTGATCGCCGGTGTGTTGCACGGTCAAAGAGCGGCTCCTGACAGGCTTCCAGTAAAGGGATTGTATGTCTATGTTTATGATGGTTATGTGATTATGTGGTGGAGGACGACCGACAGTATATGTTACCCTCGTTTCTGGATCCCAAGGTTTTTGTGCCCAGTTGAGCTACATAGTGGTCAAGTAGGACTCAGTGGTTGAGGGGGAGTCAAGTAGGACTCGGTGAACCAAGCAGGGTTCATAGGGAGTCAAGTAGGACCCCCAGCTGAAGGTCGATCCTTTTAGTATTCGGATACTAGAAGTTTGATATATATATATATATATATATATATATATGAGAGTCAGATGTGTTTTACACTTATTGACTGATGTGTATGTGGCTGATGATGTTTATGGTATGCGATGTATGTTGATGATTGATCGTGATATGATGTGATGGTGTTAGTTTAAGATAACTAACATAATTGTACAAGTATATCAATAGGAATGGTAAAATAAGAAAGAGTGTAAAAGGTAATAACTAATACTGGATAATTATGCCTCAGAATGTAGCTGTGTCATACCTTTCCTAATTATGATATTTGTTTCTGTATTAATTCTTAATTCTAGTCACTCACCCCCTGTATTGTGGTTCAGTGACTATTGGCAGGTATGGATGCACACCACGGAGATGAGAGCTAAATAAGGCTAGGGCAATATGGAAATGAAAAGAAGAGATACTTATAAATGTGTGTTGTTGTTGATTTATAGAGATGTTGAATTATATCAATTTGCTGGCATGAATGTATATGGATGTAGTGATGTAGCATTTTATTATGTTGTGTGTTAGGTGGCATAGAGCCACTGTATGATTACATGATATGGGCAAGTCCTAGAATATGTGTGTTTAAATGATATGTTGAGAGTGATTGCATATTGAATTGTGGATGTACGTAGTGATTTATAGGTTACAATTGATGAAATTAGTGATGTTATAATTGGTAAGACAGCTAGATTCATTTAGTGGATGAAGGTGTATAATGACGGCTGATGATAATGAGTAATTGTATAATGGTGAATTTAAAGTTGGAATATGTTATGTGCAATGATGATATATGATAATACTATTTTTGGTTAATAGGTTAACTTAATGTATGCCGGCACAAAGCCATTGCGTGAATGATTGATATAGGCAGGCTTTGTTGAAATGCATGATTGACACGATGTGTGTGTGCTGCAATTGTAGGATGCATTGATGAATTTAATTGGATTTAGAGAGTATGCGCACATATAGTGGATTTTGTGGATTAAAAGAACTGATTAGGTAAATTTGAGATCCGACGGGTTTCGGGATCCCCGAATAGTGCCAATAGGTCCTCTAGGACATTTAGGAACTGTGTGTATTGGCCTTGGGCCAATTGAAACCCATTTAGGGTGTTTGATGTAGGGGTTTTCCATAAAAGGGGTCTAAACTGTGTTTTGCGCATAACTTGCGCATATGTTGGAATTTTGGCGAACGAACGACGCCAACAGTTCTGAAATGGGGAAAACATGTGGCTCGTGAAGTTTTGTGGCAATCGAACCTTAAACGAGCCAATTGGGTAGGTTAGAAGTTGGCCAATTGGCTTAAAATGTGCAACAGTAACAGCAGGTGCTGCTACTGGTGTCCTGACGTGTAGTGCCAGGGCTGCGATTGGAAGTTCACGTGTAGCGTGGGGCTGACACATAGCGTCAGACCCCTGTTCCAATTTTCATGTTTCTTTTCAACTTAAATGATTTTGGGATTCTTAAATTTATATATATATATATATATATATTATTTTGAGACATTTTAACGAAAATGGATATTTTTCTAATTATGGATTAATTTAAGTATTTAATTGTGAAAAATTTATTGTAAAAATGATTAAAACGGATAGAAATAAATATAAATTGACGCAAGACGTTACAACATGCATGATGGAATTGAAAACCTAGATGGTTTGCCATGTTGTTTTGCTATAAATGTATAAAAAGGAACTGGATAGGTCATATTTTGATCTGTAAGGTTTTGAAACCTCCGGAAAGGTTAGATGGCCTTTATAATGATTTAAAATGTGGTTGAGTAGTTTTGGACCTATTTAGTTATGTTTGGAATGGTTTTGAGGGTCCATTTGACCCAAAATGTCCCTAATTACATTTTGTGCATATCTCACTCATTTGTGAGAATTTTGAGGCATGACTTATTGTTGCAAGTCATAATTAGTGTCAATAGGCTTGTGATAAAGTTTGGCGGTAATCAGAGGTCAATCAAATAAAATAGGACATGAGGAAGTTGGTTGGAACCAAATTATGCAAAAAAATTTGCATAATGGTTCCAATTTGGCCCAAATTAATGGGCAATGTGGTGCATAATTGATAGGACACAAGCTTAATGAATTAGGGTTAAAATCCATGTCAAAACGTCAAGGTTTGAGTGGTTAAAATATGCCAAAAAAGTCCTAGGCAATGCATGGTTCCAAGGTCCCAAAACATGGCAAGTTGAAGTGGTAAAAATAGGGTATCAGGGGGTGATCCACGGCTAGTGGGAATTTCCCACGACCGGTGGATCACACTACCTCCGATCCTTTGAATTTCTGGTAATTTTTTCTTGGAAGGTAGTAGGCTCCACGACCAATGGGAATTTCCTACTGTCAGTGGATCTTTCCCATGGCTATTGGGCCAGCCGTAGATCCCTTTGCCTGAAATTTTTTGTTTTTTTCACATTTCATGCCTTTGTGCTTAATCTTTTATGACCCTTTGCCTACAGTTTTGATCTCTTTTTTCTTGGTTCCTTTTGAAACACCCTCAGTTAACTTGGACAATCTCTTCTACTAGATCATCCTACTTAACTGAGAGGTTACAAGTTTTAGAAAATTATGGAATTTTTTTGTACAAGAAAACTCTGATGGAACAAAAACATTATATACAACATTGTTATATAATACATGGTCTCAACTATACATACTCTAAAATATCAAGGCCGCGCAAGCTCCCAAAACAAGACACAACTAAAATACCTACTTGTCCTCGGAGGGTGGTGAGCTAGAATGGCCCCCACTAGTAGATGGTCCTAGTTGTCTCGCACGATGATGGTGGTGATAGGAACGAGATACAGCAGTAAGGAGGTCCTGAGCCTCCACAAACATCTCAATGATGTATTCTGTGTCCCCATAGATGAAACTTCGATATACGTGGCACAAGAAGCTCTGTGACTGGTCCTTCTCGGCCCTCAATAGAAAGCGGGACATGAGAAAGAGTCCCTGCGTGGCATGCCTAATGACTGCCTCAATCCCTATCTCGGGAACATACGTCGAGACAGGCTCTGCAAGAACAATAACTGGTGTTGCATCGGGGACTACTATTGGGTCCTTTTCCATAATGTCCATCGATTCCTTGTCTGGGTCCTCTTATGGGTTCTCCTCCAGCTCTGGCTCGGGGAGCTCCTCCTTTGGGGTCAAAGGGACATACTTAGGTGATGGCGAGCACGGGGTCCTTAGAGGCTTAGGTAGAGGGTGCAGACCCAAGCGATCTTCGTCCATATAAGCTCTACGCTCGGCGAGCTCTTTGAGTTCTTCCGTGTTTATTTGATGGGGTGGGTCCTCGTAGTTCTAGAAGGTACCTTCAATCATATCTACATCTCAGTTATAGGGCAGAAGCGACTCCCAAGGTCTACAGCTCGACTCGTCATCTAAGTCTTCCCAGAAAACAAGAATGGAACTTACGGTTCCAAGGGTGGTGGTTACAGGTTTGGAAGAAACGGTGGCGTAGTATCTCATGGCCTTGATGCTTTGGAGGAAGTGGTGGTTGTACGGTGGAAAAGGTGGCTGGTGTGGTGATTTGGTGGTGGTTGGTCGTAGGTATAGTGGAGAAAAAAGGGGGTGGAGGCCGCGAGCTAAGAGGAAATCAAGAGGAAGAAGTGGAGAGGTGGTTTGTGGTGGTGATGAAGGTTAGGAGGAGGAAGGTGGTGGCTGGATTGTAGTGGTTTAGGGTGCGGGAGGAAGAGCAAGAGGGATAGATGCTGAGAAAGCAAAAGAGGGAGAAACGAAAACTTTGAGAAATAATTGTAGAAGTGAGGTAATGATGGGAATTTATAGGAAGGGGGAGAGAGTGAGGTGGTGACACATAGGGAGTGAAGTGGCGTAGCGTGATGGTGCCAAAAAATGGTGGTTGGAAAAGATAACTTAAGGTGTAAGAAACCGAGTATGTTTTAAGTTTTCATAAATCAGAAATTGGAATAATTTTTAATAAATCTCTAATTTATTGTGGGCTAAGAATTCAGAGAAACGCTCAACATGGAAGTTGTATGGTTTTCTTTTCTCTTTGAATCAATATAAGGAATAGGCAATTCTGATATCGGTAGCAAGAATTATGACCGAACCAAGGAAAAGTGCTCCTAGGGCTCCCGAATTCTCAAGAACTGAAAAGAAGCAGTTGCTGGGAAAAATCCTTTGAGAATTGGCTTTCAAGCTCTGCATGAAAGTTATAGGGTTTTTTTTTTACATGAGTCCATAGAAAAAAGAATGAAATGATTCCAATATTGTTAGAGGAAATTACACATAAAATACCAGAACCTATCCTATGTGTGACGTTTTTAATGGAGTTGTGAAAAGCTATATTTTTCTACACTCGTGTGATGGGAACTAGCTCTTGGAGTCTGTATGAAAGTTGTAGAGAATTTTGTTACAAGAATTATGGGATCAGAATCATGCAAATCGGACATCATTAGAGGGAGTTATGAATTTTCTTATGAGCCATGCACAAATTAACAAGACAACAAACAGGTTTTTCAGGGTATAAACTCTTGAATCTCAAATTGGGAGTGATCAATTAAGAATTAACTTTTGAGGCTAGAAATAGAGATTTTCAGGTTTTTCACGAGGGTGAAACCAAGATAAGAATTTCTTGATTTCGACATCATGGGCAAAAGTTGTGCTGGAAACACTATTAGTGTTCAAGCCGAGTTCGGGGGTTCCTGTTCAACAAGGTGTTTTCTCAAGAATCAGGGTCAATGGGGTCCAAATTAGAGTTGGGTTCCTTCAGGAGAAGTATTTAGAATATTGAAACGGATCACTAGAGACCAACTGTGCTGGAATTGGACACTCGTGGCACTTATACAGCCAACCGAGAGAGGTACGGGTCGGGCCACGAGACCGAACCGATTGTCCTCGATTTACTACATGATTTGCTCTAATTAGACTAGTTTTCCCATAAGATCACTAGTCTTGGGCCAAATCGTCAACACATGATCATCCGTAGGGTCCCGAATTTATATTCAAGAACTTGATAATATTTTATTATTAAATATTTTTAATAAATAAATATTAATTAATATATACCTTCTATTAATTAAATATTATTCTTGAATTTTATTAATTATTATTAAATAATATTTCAATAATAATAATTATTATTATTAAATATTATTATTAATCATTTTTTAAAATAAGTTTATCAATTATTAAATATTGCTACCAATAATTAAATAATTGTCATGGTTAAATTCTACTAAACATCGATATTATTCTTAAATAATTGTTATGCTTAGATATTAAATATCTTGTTATCATCTTTACCCCTATCATGTACTCTTATCCACTTTTATCATTCTCTTCATAATTTCCAGTGCTTTCTTAACTAGGCTTCTCGTCACTTACACCCTCTCAGGGTCACTATATCTCACACTAGGCCAACCTAACATATCTCCTCGAACTCTTCCTTCACCATTGTCTTGCAATGAAGATAATCTATGAGGTACGCAAAAGCCTCATGCTTTCTCTGAGGGTTTGAGGTATCACCTTAAAAATCTGGGCTGCTACACCTTTTAGCACTCTTTTTCATGTATTTTAATGCTTCCACACATGAGGGATTTGGATTCTTCTTGAATCCATACAGTGTTTCAGGGTTATCGTTGCCTGTAATTGTTGTTATGGATTTTGGATTACATCTTATTGTAGCATTTGATTCTTTTGACTTAGCCTGCGATGCAAGTAGTTGGTTTGTGATTGAAACGTGAAAAATTTATCCATATTTTTGTTAATTATTTATACTTGTATTAGGATTAGGTTAAGGGAATCGGGGCGCTACAAAATACATTTATTAAATACTTCATTTTTAATAACTTGTTATTCTTAAAAAAATCTTTTGAAGTAATTACAAGTATTTAGTAAAATACTTTTTAAACCTCTGAAAAAATTGCTTCAAAAGAAAAATGCTCATGAATATCACAAAAATCTACTCGTTGACAAATAACCTTAAACATTAAAAAGACTATTTATTACTTATTATAGTATAGACAGACATAAATTTTAAATCCAAACTAGACTCTTAGCCTCAATTGTCTCTTGACAAGAGAAATACGAGCAACACACTTGTCAACACATTCTATGTGATAAGCTAATTTTTTAAAAAAGTCAAAGTTAGGTAACAAATTACAAAAGCATGCATTTGATTTTTTAAAAACAAACTAATCATATATAGTGCGTTTAAAATGTTGTTAGCATTTCTCGCCCTAGCAATTTATGTTGCACAACAAACCAAAGCAAGACTAAGAAAATATGTTCTTAGTTATAGTAATTGTTACATTGGTTAGTTAACCAGTTACTTAAGTTAGTTAGGTTACTTTTGAATAAATAGCTCCTTATAACTCTTTTCTTGTTCATTCAATACATTTTCTATTTCTCAATTCACTTTTTTCTCTCATCTCCTCTCTTATAACATGGTATGGTTGTTTTTTTTTAAGTTTTTGTCTTCTACAAACATGGCATAGATGCCTTAACAGGATGAAGCTTTGAACTTTTATTGTCTTCCTAACTAAATCAAAATGCAGTGTCTTAACAATAGGAAAATAACTCGGGTCTTGCTTTATTTTCTTCTAAAATCAACAATGTCATGCTTAATCCTAAAGATATTTATATCTCTTGAGAAAAAGTCTGGATGAAAAAGAATTTTAAGTCTTATTGACCAGACCCCAGACTTTATATCCCTGGATTTGTTAATATTGTTCATCAAGTATTTTTACTTGGAAGAAAAAGTCTATATTGTTTATAACTTATTTGTGCGCCTAAGTATTTTCCAGGATACAAGTAATAGGTTATGAAAGCAAAGGGGGAGTTTCAACATTCTAAAAGTCTGGCAGATTATCCAAAGTCTGATAGAAGCATTCTGTTTGAAGAACTATTCTCAACATTCTAAAATTCTATTTTAGTGTGCATTGGGATTCATGCTCTTATCATATTTGCGTGCTTATCATCAAAGAACACAAGGAACAAGATCAAAATAAGTAGTAACTGTTAGCGTACCTACCTCTACATATACTGATCAAGTTCAAAAAATTATGTTAGAATATCTCAAAAATCTCCGGCATCCCTCTTGACGCTTAATCGAGGATTAGTCTATGAATGGTTTGTGCATAGGAATACATGAGAAACCTTTTTCATGAAAAAACTGAAGAAGTTCTGTACCAGCCCTTTTGAGTCCATTTCATCCTCAAGGTTTGGTAACAAGAAGCTTAAGGAAAAATACCTTTAAAGGATTCCAACGTCTATATCTCCTTTAAAGAAGCAATAACGGTCATATCCTCCAGCTTCTATAAATATCAAGGAAGATTGAACATTCAAGACAAAGAATTACACAGACTCATAGAGAGAATTTTTCAAACTCTTATTCATTGTCTTTCAAGTTTTGATCTTTATTGTTAATTTGTTCACCTGTTTCTTGTAAGACAAAGACCCTCATTATTTCTGTTCTGCCTCTAGCAGACCCCGGTCTTATGTCAAAACTTAGTGTACAAATTCAATTGTTTATCTCTTACACGCTAAGTTCTGAAAAATACTTTTCATTCATTAAAATACTTTTCATTCATTAAAATACTTTGTAAAGGTCTAGTGAGTTACTAGAACTAGTTTGTTGGGAAACAATGCTAGCCTGAAAAGGCTTTTGAAAGAATACTTGGGTTGAGCCAGGAGTGGCTTGTCGAAAGAATACTTAGGTTAAGCCAGAAGTGGTTGGAGTCAAGAATACTTGTGGCACAGGTCTGGTGCTGTCGTTGTAAAGGAGATTTTACAATAGTGGACATCCTTCAAGTTAGAAGGGACTAAATGTAGATTCTATGTTGGAAGTGAACCAGTATAAACTCTCTGTGTTTATTTTTTCTATCTATTTCTATTCACTTGATTACTTGTGTTATTTGGTTCATAATTTTCATAAAAGAGCCCGTGACTTATTCAACTCCCCTTCTAAGTCTGACTCTGAACCATCAGTATCATTACTCGAGAGCAACATGTCACATTACTTCTTCCATGACTCATCTTTATGATAAAAAAATATGTTTCCAATTAGTTTGTAACCTTTCCTAATAACACTAGAATACCTATCAAAGCCATAGATTTTGTAAAATTATTAAATGGTTGTATACTCTATAATGTCATGTTCATATAAGTCTCATTTCAGTTTGTCAATTGTTAAAAGAATATGTATATTTTATTGTTTTCCATACTAATGACTTTCTAATTTAGGATCTCAAAGGCTTGAAGTTGTTTGGGAAAGGTGAAGTCATACAGGGCTTTTACATATACAGGCCTCTTATCTCAACTTCTAATGTTTTTTGTTGTAATTTTGATAATATAGGATCACATATTGTTTTTATTAACAATTCTATTTCTAATAAGGATATGCAAAATATCTGGCATGCTAGATTAGGTCATTCTTCAAACTAATGTATGCAATTCATGAATAAGGAATACAAGTTTTTCATTTCTTCATCTCATTGTCAATGTAACATTTACTCTTTATCCAAAATGATAAGACTTTCTTTTGGATGTTTGGCATGTTCTTCTACCTTACCATATACAAGGAACAAGTTTTTTTTTGTGAAAGTTGTTCCTATTATGTTCAATGGTTATCCACTTGGATATTGTAACACCCTGTTTCTCGCTAACCTTAAGATAGACAATTGTATAGCTGTAAGAGCATTTTTATGCCTTGAAATCCATGACAGATATATATTTTATGCATGTTTTACCTCGTAAAATATATTAAATAAATTTTGTAATATATGAATATATATATATATGTGTGTGTGTGTATGCGCGTGCGCGTATGCGCGTACTTGTTATATAACACTTAAATTGCAATTACATGCATGTGACATATTAGGTTGATAAATTGGTAAATTAGGTTAGTGGTCCAATTTTGATTAAAAACCCTGAATCACAAAGCATCTTTTGGAATCTTAAAGAGCATCTAAGATGATGAAAGACTTTAATCTTTAATTTAGAAACATTTTAATCCTAGTAAATTACTAAAGCTGACAAGTTAAGACCATGCCCTTAGGCCTTGACACCGCACAACCACATACACACACGTACCAAATCACATGTCTTCTTACATATTAGTGACATATGACATAATATTCCTTCTATCTTCTTACACTATTTTTAAATCCAACAAACCAAATTTAGTCAATTTTACTATTCATGACATAAACTCTTACACTTATAAACTTCACATTTAAGCCCTTGTGCATTTCTCATGGAACATTCAAATTTAGCAAGCTAATTCATAGGATTCTCCCACCATATGTCGTGATCTCCACCCCATGAGCCACCATGATTCTGGTCATGTCACATGTTCATATTTGTTGCCTAAAGTGATCATAGTTTCCTAATTCCCTCATGATCATTAACTTTCTCATTTAATCACTACCTTAATCTTCTAATTTCTTTAACTTTAGTCGTAACCCAATTTAATGAATTCAAACTATTTTCTCTTTTCAATGGAGCATATAGTCGTGACACTTTTGCTTAGTGTCACATGACCATAGTTTGAATTCTTTACTTATCTTATTGGTTATTTTTCATGAATAACCTCTTACATAGTAACATTTTCCTTTTCTCCTCCTAATTGGACACATTATATGACATTATGTGATCTTCTCTTTTTTCCTTATATCTATTTTGTTTGAGTTTTCATTTTGCAATTCTAATTTAAGAATCTTTATCTCTTTCTATTTCTCTTTGAGTTGACATATTATAAGTGCATTTTCATGAAAAAAATTACAAAAAGTGCAAAACCTAAAAAGTTTGATATACACATCTTTGAATTTGGTAAAATGGCTTTGAGAAACTTGTTCCCTATATGGTGCGCTACATAACCCCATAATTTGGTGCAATTTAGAGAAAATATTTTTTGAATCTTCTTTTGATGCTTATGATAAATTGTGTAGTGTTCTTTCTCTTTTATTGCATTTTGTGTTTGATTCTTGTTCTTTGCTTTTTAATTGTATTTTTGAGTTAGAAAATTTAAAATTCAAGTTCTGAATTCTTTGTGTTTAGTGACTTATAAAAATGTTTCTCCATGTGTTTGATTAAATTCCTTAGTAGCAGCTCCTTTCTTATGTATCTTGGAGCTTGATTCTTTGTTTTTTCTAAGGTTTTATTGTTATTTGTTATATTATTAGTATGTTTCAAGCACTTACTCACTCTTGATTAATTGTTAATTTAAGCTTCAAAGTGTCATCCAATTCACCACATCGTTTGGTGAAAACTTTCTCACAATTTGTAAGTTGTTAGTTTTCTTAAGTAAATATTTTCGATGTTTGTTTTTATTTTCCAACAATTGTATGCATTCTTAATCATATTGTTTTCCTTATCATATGATTTCATTTAATGTCAATTTTTCATGTCTTCCATCCCTCTTTTATGGTGGAAGATGATGCATGTAGTACCCCCTTATATACAAGAGATATGTATATTCTTATTGCTTTTAAAAACTTTAGAAATATATATATATATATATATATATATATATATATATATCATTCCTTATCTCGCGTATACAAGGACATATATATACCTGATTTCCTTTGAATATTGAAAGTAAAAAAAATTGTCTTTCAATATTTGTCCATAACGACAAAATAAATTTATAGAAATTATAAGTGATAAAAAATTACAGTATTATATCCGAATGATAAAGTTTATCAAAGTTTAACCTTTACCTTTTTACAATTATCTAACTTGATATTGTAATAAGGCAAAGTAAAACTAAACTATACCTCTACTACAACTGTGACCAATCATTTCTTAATCCTTGAACCATCGAGTTTTGGAATCCTACTCTTGTCATATCTCTTCATCTATCTGATTGAGGATGAGACCACTTTACCCTCTTGTAATTACATGTCCTTCCATCTTGGACTGCTAGCTATATATCACATAACATATATTTTGGACACAGAAATTCAAATAAGAAGGAGTGAGAAACAAAATATAATATCTTATAGATAAGACATAAGCATAAGGGTGTTCACAAACTAATATAATAATATCAGTCATAATCTCATACACAATCAATTATGAATATAGGGTTTCCACATACATAACAATTACATTTTCATTCACAACCACCCACATAGAATATCACAATCACATGAATGTTATGTAATGCTTTTAATGCTACTATCTCATTCAGTTTATGCATGTGGGCGCTTAAATTTTTAATTTGTACTGGGCCAACCAGGAGTTTACACTGTTCCATAATTTCGGATAATGATAACATAAATGCCTTCATGGCATATGAACAGCTCAACTGGCATGGAAACACTTAGAGACTAGTCAAATTTGGAAGGTTTTCATTGTGAAATTACCTGACACTAGGGAGCGACCCCAGGTCACCTAAAGCACTATTTCACACCCTCTCATCCTAAGGCTCGCAATTAAGCCTCCTCTAATGTATCCTCGGTTTCTATAATCCATCCCCAGGCAATATCACATCTCATTTCTCTTTAATGATTTATGATGCATGAACTACTCACATATTGAGTTGGTTAAGACTTTTAGAAACTCAAGTATAAATTATATCTTCGGGGCCTATAAATAACAATAGTGTTAGTCCTCAAATTTACAATAAATCTTTTAATAAAAATTTCATAAAAATAATAAAAATTTGGATAATTTGTTAGAAAATTAGGTTTTAATTCAATAAATGGATGTTGTTAGAAATAATCTACCCTTGATCAATTTTCTTTAGTTTTGCAGTGAAAAAGTAAAGAATTCAAGAGAAAAATATACTGGAGGATCTGACGCGTAGCATCAATCCCACGCGTAGCGTCCATAGCTACTTTTGATGCTGGCGCTACACGTCACAGCCACGCGTAGCGTCAGTACTGCATGGACTCCACAGCCAAGCTGTCCAAGCACTCACTTAGTGACCCATTATTGGCCACTCCACTCAGCACAAATGGCCAAAACGTAGTGGAAACAGGGACATGGCCAAGCATGATTGAATATAATATTCCAAGGTGGCCACTACCAGCTACGTTAATGGAGGCTGAGTCAGAGAACTGACGTGTAGCGTCAGCACCCTTGCTCAGCCCTATAAATAGGGCCATCCAACACCATTCATCATATCTTATTCTCTACAATCAGAGTTCTTTCCTCTCTTCTATACTCGAGTTTTAAGTATTTCTTTTGGAGTTTGTAGTTCTAGAATAGTTTTTCTAGATACTTGAGAGTGTTATGGTGTATTGTGATCGTTGTATCGTGAAGTTTCCATCGTCTTCGTAATGTCAAATTCTGTAAGTGTTGTTTTTTACTTTTACCATGTGTAACTAATTTGTTTATGTTGGAATTGGTGAACTAATCTATTGAGTATAATGTTATGCATTCGACCTCTGCATGTTTATCATTCAAGTCCATGTTAGTATTTCAACCTTTTATTAATATGAACGTCAAACGGGAGAATGATTTTCATGTGTATTGAAACTTGTTTTATTAGTGTGAATGTCAAACGGGAGAATGATTACTCATGCCGTATTGAAACTTGTTTTGATGAAGGTAAAAGTTGGAATACCCTTGGTATCTCAATTCTATAGGGGTTGTTGACCATTGTTGCCATAAGGCCAGGTCTTAATGCAAGTTTTTACTGAGAAAGCTCACGAGGGATCGGACTTTACGGTGAATTCTTAGAATTTATATCACGAGGGATCGGTTATAATGATTTTAAGCTGCAATGACATGAAATTTGATGATTAAATATGCATGTCTTGAGTTCCTTATTGTTATTCTAGATTAGGGATCCAATTTCCAACATAATTTGTTTATCTGTGTTTATCTCAAGTATCTTACCTATTCTAGATTGCAACTTAACTTTTTAGATAGATTTTTATTTTCTTTTTAGCTCATGAACTACTCAATCATGCTATCTTGTGAATACTGTATAAATTGTATATAAATCATTCTTTTGTCTATAACTTTCTTCATATTTAGCATAGTGAATAGAAAATTACTGTTGTTATTGGACTTTCAATCCCAGTGGAACGATATCTAAATTTTGAAAACTATAAACGATTGGTGCGCTTGCCAATTAACAACCCGGTGGTAAAAATAAATGGTTGAGACGCTATCGCCGGGTTAACAAGTTTTCTGGCGCCGTCACCGGGGATTGAATTGTTTCAGTAAAACAGTAAATTTTTAATTGTCATGGTAAATATTTTTTTACCTTAGTTAAATTTTTTTTTATTTGTTTACTTTTACTTATTGTTACACTAACTTTCTTTGTCTAGTTTGTGTATGCAAACCCGATCTACTGCAGGAAAAATTTATTTTGATCCTGAAATAGAAAAGTTTGTAAAGAAAATCAAGTCTTTAAAATCTAAAACACAAACTAATTCTTCTTCTACCTCTAAAATTTTTGAAAATTCAAATATGGCTGCTGAAAGGAGAACATTAGGATAGTTTGCTGCTATTAATGGTCAACCCCGAGTTTCGGGAATGTTTCAAGGACCTGTTGTACCAGTGGAGATTAAACCTGCTACTTTAAATATTATTCAAAATAATCAATTTGCTGGCTTAAATCATGAATAACCGTATGAACATTTAACTATTTTTTATGAGTTATATAGCACAATTGGTTTTGAACCTAATCAAAAAGAATCTGTTTATATGAGGTTATTTCCTTTTTCATTGATTGGTAAAGCTAAAGAATGGTTTAAATCTTGCCCACCGGGTAGTTTTACAAACTGGTCTGATGTCGAAAGAAAATTTTTGGAAAGATTTTATTCTCCTTCAAAATACTTTGAAGCCATGACAGCCACACACTCTTTTTCTCAAAACAATGATGAATCATTAGGAGAAACATGGGAACGATTCAAGGCACTCTTGAGAAAGTGTCCAAACCATAACTTGGATGATGCTGAAAAGGTAAGAATCGTTTACCATGGTTTATTACCTTAGTTCAAGATGATGTTAGATGCTTGTGCAGGTGGTTCTTTAATGAACAAAACTGTGGAGGAAGCAATTGAGATATTGGAATCAATGTCTATTAGTGACCGCCAAGCAAAACATGAAAGAGGTAATGTACAGAGGAAGCCAAGTATGCTCAAATTGGGAGTGAATGATGCAGTATTGGCTCAGCAAAAATTGCTGACCCAACAAATTGAAGCCATGAGCAAACAACTAGAGAAACTTTAAATTGCTCAAGTGACATCACCTCCCCCCGCTCAAGTGAAACAATGTATGCATTGCATGGGTGAACAACCATGTGGTTATTGTGCCCCTGACAGAAATGAGCAAGAGCAAGCCAATTTTCTGAACCATCAAAGAATACCATTGGGTAACTTTCCTTTCAATTATGGTATTTCTTTTCCTAACAATTTTAAACAGGGATGGCAGAATCAGAATTTTGGCTGGAGACAAGATGCTGGACCTTCCAACAGACCTCCTAACAATCAATTTAAGCCACAACAATCACAAATTGACAATGCAAGATTGACAAGGATTAAGCAATCTATCCAACAGTTATTGCAATTTGTGGAGACAAATGAAGCTGCCCGAAAAGCATCAGACATACAAATGGGTCAGCTTGCGAAAGAAATAGCTAAATTGAAAAATTCTAGGTTTACTGCAAACACTCAAAACCCAAGGGAACAATGTAATGTTGTTTCTTCTGAAAATTATAAAGTTGTGAAAATTGATTGTAAAGAAAAAATGAGAAAAAGAAAGAAGAAGAAGAGAAAGAAAGTGAAAAATAGAAAAAAAATGAAAAAAATGAAAAAAATATGCAAGTGAATGAAGAGCAAGAAATAAACTGTATTACCATCGTAACCCCAAAAAAATGTAAAGATCCGGGGAGTTTCACCATTCCTGTAACCATTGGAAGTATCAACATCAGGAATGCTTTGTTAGACTTAGGGGCGAACATCAATATGATGCCTTTAGATTTAATAAAGCGCATTGGTGAATTTGAGTTAAAAGAAGCTAAGACAAACTTACAGTTTGCGGATCGCTCTGTCAAAAAACCTGTTGGGATTATGGAAGATGTGTTGGTAAAGGTTGATAAGTACCACTTCAAGGTTGACTTTGTGGTACTCAGTATGAAGGAGGATACTGAGATCCCCCTGATCCTTGGAAGACCTTTCATGAAGACTGCAAAGATAAGAGTAGATGTTGATCAAAGTATGGTTGCAGTCAAAGTCTATGAAGAAGAGGTAAGCTTCAGTGCTCGTGAACATCTTAGGACGAATGATGAGGAAAAAGTTTACCCTTCAATCGAACTAGGTATATCTCTTCCCAATCAATTAAATTGTTTTAAATTAACCGATGCCTTGAATGATGAAAGATAGGTAATTAAGCATCGGAGAAGAAAAAGAAGAAAGAAAAAGATAGGTGATTCCTCAACGAATATTGGGAAACCACCTGATTAATCAGACGTAATGTCTGGCTGGAGACATTAAACCTAGCGCTCAATGGGAGGCAACCCATTCTTTTCTTGTTATTTTCAATTAATTTTTTTAAAAAAACAAAAACAAAAATAAAAACAAAAATAAAAACAAAAATTAGTTTTTAGAATTATGTTTTTAATAAAGGGGTTTTAAAACTAAAAGGAGGCTTTTGGAAATTAAAATTTTGAAAATAAAAAACAGAAGCCCACGCGTAGCGCCCCATGGACGCGTAGCGTGGACTCTGAATTTTGGACCTGACGCGTAGCGTACCTACCACGCGTAGCGTCAGAAACCACATTCAGTTTTTAAAACTGAAACAGAGGGAGGCCCAAGTCCATCACTTTTAAAACTGCCTCCCTCTCTCCCTCAGAAAACCTAATTTTCACAAACCTCTTTTGCTCTCAAACCTTCAAATCCTCTTTTTCTCTCAACCATTCAACCTTCCCAAATCCTCAACCGTTCAAGGATTCCAAGTAAGTGTTCTAAATCCCTTCTCTTTAAAATCAATTTCAATTCTTAGAATTGCATGCGGTTAGGGTTAGGATTAGAAGACCATTGGTATTTCTTTGCTGTTAGAATAAGGAATTGAATGGATTGAATGTGGTTCTGGAAGGGGGTTGCTGCTGCGCAACCCCTGTTTTGCAGTGTCTATTCTGCAAGCCCACACGTAGCGTCCCACTGACGCGTAGCCTGGGAAGAACAGAGCTGACGCGTAGCGTCCCACCCACGCGTAGCGTCAGCCTCTGTTTCTGATTTTTATTTTTTATTTTTTGTCTGTTATTTTAATTTAGTTATTTTTTATGTTTTTCATTTGTTTACATGTTGTATGTTTGTTTTTTTTCTTTTTTTAATTAATAAATTTTCTTAGTTTGTATTTGTTATACTTTCTTGCATTGATAAAAATTAAAAATACAAAAAAAATAAAAAATAAAAAATAAAAAATAAATTTTTTTTGTATATATTTATGTATGTTATACATGTTGTATTTTGTATTTTTGTTGTTAAAAATCCAAAAATATGAATGTTGATTTTTATAAAAAAAAATTTCAAAAAAAAATATAGTGGATTTTGTGTGAATCTTGTGTGATTTCCTTTAATAAAATTTTTATGTTTAAATTTTTTTGTTGATTGTGTATGTTTGATATGTTTTTCAAATAATAATGTATGTTTGATTTTTAAATTTTCCTTTTTGCAGATGGCACCAAGGAAATCTATCCCCACTACTGGTCCCTCTAAAAGACAGAGGAAGACCATGGATACTGACACCACCTCTGAGGATCCTGATCTTCAGGGAGAGGAGGTGTTGGGACCGAGGGATCCTACGAGATTTCGCACTGACGTGAAATGGGCCCGCTTTCATCAGATAAAGGGGCAAAGACTCATCTGGGAGAGGGTGTTAGATCTCAGTGCTGGAGACTATCCTGAGCTGCAGGATGGAGTTTAGAGGAGGAGATGGGGACCCCTGTTTTCTCTACCGACTGAGGGGGATCCCATCTTAGTGATGGAATTCTATGCGAACGCCTACAGGACTCGTCAGGACTCGCCGAACATTGACCAACAGAGGACGAGTTGGGTGAGGGGCCGACATATTACTTATGACCAGGATACTATTAGTACCCTATTGAGTAATCCTTGGGAGCCTACTCCCGGGGACGATACTTGTTTCTGGAAGGAAAACAGAAACAAGATCATTACTGAGGGTGATCTAGGATATTCCCTCGAACAGGTTGCTTATTTCTTGAGCAAAGATGGAATCTTTTTCTACCTGAGTAAGGTTGGAAGAAGTTCATCTAACCTTCTGAAGACCCAGCTGACCCCTATAGCCCAGGCGTGGTCCCACCTTATGTTGCATAACATCACTCCTGTCACTCACCTCTCATCTATCCCAGTTGACCGTTGTTGCCTTCTCTTTTCTATTCTTCAGGGCCATACCATCGACATTGTGTTAACTCGGCGATAGGGTCTGAACCGTTCGTTTCTACCACCGGGTTGTTAATTGGCAAGCGCACCAATCGTTTGTAGTTTTCAAAATTTAGATATCGTTCCATTGGGATTGAAAGTCTAATAACAATAGTAATTTTCTATTCACTATGGTAAATGTGAAGAAAGTTATAGACAAAAGAATGATTTATATACAATTTATACAGTGTTCACAGGATAGCATGATTGAGTAGTTCATGAGCTAAAAAGAAAATAAAAATCTATCTAAAAAGTTGAGTTGCAATCTAGAATAGGTAAGATACTTGAGATAAACACAGATAAACAAATTATGTTGGAAATTGGACCCCTAATCTAGAATAACAATGAGGAACTCAAGACATGCATATTTAATCATCAAGTTTCATGTCATTGTAGCTTAAAATCATTATAACCGATCCCTCGTGATATAAATTCTAAGAATTCACCGTAAAGTTCGATCCCTCGTGAGCTTTCTCAGTAAAAACTTGCATTAAGACCTGGCCTTATGGCAACAATGGTTAACAACCCCTATAGAATTGAGATACCAAGGGTATTCCAACTTTTACTTTCGTCAAAACAAGTTTCAATACGGCATGAATAATCATTCTCCCGTTTGACATTCATACTAATAAAACAAGTTTCAATACACATGAAAATCATTCTCTCGTTTGACGTTCATATTAATAAAAGGTTGAAATACTAACATGGACTTGAATCATAAACATGCAGAGGTCGAATTCACTACATTATACTCAATAGATTAGTTCACCAATTTCAACATAAACAAATTAGTTACACATGGTAAAAGTAGAAACAACACTTACAGAGTTTGACATTACGAAGACGATGGAAACTTAACGATACAACGATCACAATACACCACAACACTCTCAAGTATCTAGAAAACTATTCTAGAACTACAAACTCTAAAAGAAATACTCAAAACTTGAGTATAGAAGAGATGAAAGAACTCTGAAAATAGAGAATGGGATATGATGAATGGTATTGGATGACCCTATTTATAGGGCTGTGCAAGGGTGCTGACACTACACGTCAGTGTGACGCTACACGTCAGTCCCCTGACTCAGCCTCCATTAACGTAGCTGGTAGTGACCACCTTGGAATATTATATTCAATCATGCTTGGCCATGTGTCCCTGTCTCCACTACGTTTTGGCCATTTATGCTGAGTGGAGCGGCCAATAATAGGTCACTAAGTGAGTGCTTGGCCAGCTTGGCTGTGGAGTCCACGTAGCACTGACGCTACGCGTGGCTGTGACGCGTAGCGTCAGCATCAAAAGTAGCTATGGACACTACGTGTGGGATTGATGCTACGCGTCAGATCCTCCAGTATAATTTTCTCTTGAATTCTTTACTTTTTCACTGCAAAACTAGAGAAAATTGATCAAGGGCAGATTATTTCCAACAACATCCATTTATTGAATTAAAACCTAATTTTCTAACAAATTATCTAAATTTTTATTATTTTTATGAAATTTTTATTAAAAGATTTATTGTAAATTTGAGGACTAACACGTTGTCGAGCTTATTTCTGAGCAGATTCACTTTTATGCCCTTGGGTATAAAGTGAACCACCCTATTCCATTTCCCCTCATCATATCTGCCTTACTGAGGAGGCAGGGAGTTGCTGTGCCATCACCAGAGTTCACGAGTTCTTCGGGGAGAGTCCCCAAGGTCTCGATGAATAGAGATTACTTTGTTCAACAGTGCAAGCTTCCACCTCTGGAGCAGGAGACTCAGCCCAGACCCAGGAGGAGGAGACCACCAGTACAGCCACCACCTGCTGATGTTGTCACAGAGGGATTTGCCAGGATGACACTTGAGCATCAGTATATGATGCAGATGATGGCTGCTACACATAGAGCATATATTCATCTTCACGATGAATTTTATCAATACAGATTGCAGGGTGAGGGAGCACCATATGTCACACCGGCTGAGTTTGCAGCTCATGTAGCTTGGCCTGGTGATTTACCTACCTACCCTGAGACTGGTGGACCTTCTGGAGCACAGGCTGATACTGATGGTGATGCTGATGAGGAGGAGGATGATGACCAGATGGAGGATTGATGGTGTTATCTTTTACACATTTTTACATACATTTTTAGTTTATTGTTTACATTGATATTATTTTGGATTATATTATATTTTGCCTTTTATTATGTGTGGTGTGTTTATTTTTGTGTAATTTATTATGTTTTTGCATGTTCTATTTGAAAAATCCAAAAATAAATTTTATCTTTCAATAAATAACTCAAAATTTTTGTTAGTAAGTTAATTTATTCACTTAAAGTTTTTACACAATAAAACCAAAAATTTTGTAAAATCAATTATTAATTCTTTTATAACTTAGGAATTTTGATAAATTTAATTACAATAAGTTTATTAATTATCAAGAAAATTTCAATAACCCGGTGAGTTGAGAGATCTTTTTAAACACTTGAGGGTTTAATCGATATAATTTCATTCGAATTGATTTTGCTTTAATCTTTGATTTGTGTTGTTGTACAGAGAATTCAGGAAAATGATCAACGCATATTTATTGGTGAAAAGAAACCTTGGGCCAAACAGCTTACCTTGGTAAAAATTATTTTATCCTTTGAAAGCCAATTTGAGCCTAAAATAAATTCTTTGGTACCCTTAAAACCTAAATCTGTTTTAACCATTCCCTATACTTGATTGATTAAAAGAGCAGTTGAAATAAATTGAATGTCTCACAAAAATGGGGAGTGAAAATAATCAACTTGATTCTTTTCAAAAGAAAATAAAGTATGAAAAAGAAAAGTCAAAAATAGTGAAAAGAATCAAGTTAGGGGTATTTATTTTTCATCAATAAAAGAAAATGAGAAGTTTAGGCCAAGAGAAAGCCTAAAAATTATAAAATTCTCTTTTATGATTTCAAGTTTTTGAATTCCAAGAAAAACCATTGATTCTTGTAAGCCAAGCCTCATTACAAGCCGTGAAAAGACCTTGTGATTTCTGAATTACCTTTGTATAATTAACCATTGATTAGATGAAAATCAAAATTAAATTCGTTTGATTTTATGATTGATTGAGTAAAATAGGTTACCAATTGCATTGAGATAAACACTTGGAGAGGTAAGCCTGAAATTATGCTTGATATGTTAATAAAATATTGTAAAGAATTTTACCATTAAACCTTTGTTACATTAGATGTCTATAATTGATTATTTCAAAATAGTAAATTGTGTAATTACTTTTTATGGTAAATTCTCGGACTAACTCAAAAATTTGATTTCAAATTTTTATTTTTTTATTTTCTCTTGCTTAAGGACGAGCAATGTCACAAGTTGGGGGTATTTGTTAGTCCTCAAATTTACAATAAATCTTTTAATAAAAATTTCATAAAAATAATAAAAATTTGGATAATTTGTTAGAAAATTAGGTTTTAATTCAATAAATGGATGTTGTTAGAAATAATCTGTCCTTGATCAATTTTCTTTAGTTTTGCAGTGAAAAAGTAAAGAATTCAAGAGAAAAGTATACTGGAGGATCTGACGCATAGCATCAATCCCACGCGTAGCGTCCATAGCTACTTTTGATGCTGACGCTACGCGTCACAGCCACGCGTAGCGTCAGTGCTGCGTGGACTCCACAGCCAAGCTGGCTAAGCACTCACTTAGTGACCCATTATTGGCCACTCCACTCAGCACAAATGGCCAAAACGTAGTGGAAACAGGGACACGTGGCCAAGCATGATTGAATATAATATTCCAAGGTGGCCACTACCAGCTACGTTAATGGAGGCTGAGTCAGGGGACTGACGCGTAGCGTCAGCACCCTTGCTCAGCCCTATAAATAGGGCCATCCAACACCATTCATCATATCTTATTCTCTACAATCAGAGTTCTTTCCTCTCTTCTATACTCGAGTTTTGAGTATTTCTTTTGGAGTTTGTAGTTCTAGAATAGTTTTTCTAGATACTTGAGAGTGTTATGGTGTATTGTGATCGTTGTATCGTGAAGTTTCCATCGTCTTCGTAATGTCAAATTCTGTAAGTGTTGTTTTTTACTTTTACCATGTGTAACTAATTTGTTTATGTTGGAATTGGTGAACTAATCTATTGAGTATAATGTTATGCATTCGACCTCTGCATGTTTATGATTCAAGTCCATGTTAGTATTTCAACCTTTTATTAATATGAACGTCAAACAGGAGAATGATTTTCATGTGTATTGAAACTTGTTTTATTAGTGTGAATGTCAAACGGGAGAATGATTACTCATGCCGTATTGAAACTTGTTTTGATGAAGGTAAAAGTTGGAATACCCTTGGTATCTCAATTCTATAGGGGTTGTTGACCATTGTTGCCATAAGGCCAGGTCTTAATGCAAGTTTTTACTGAGAAAGCTCACGAGGGATCGGACTTTACGGTGAATTCTTAGAATTTATATCACGAGGGATCAGTTATAATGATTTTAAGCTGCAATAACATGAAACTTGATGATTAAATATGCATGTCTTGAGTTCCTTATTGTTATTTTAGATTAGGGATCCAATTTCTAACATAATTTGTTTATCTGTGTTTATCTCAAGTATCTTACCTATTCTAGATTGCAACTCAACTTTTTAGATAGATTTTTATTTTCTTTTTAGCTCATGAACTACTCAATCATGCTATCCTGTGAATACTGTATAAATTGTATATAAATCATTCTTTTGTCTATAACTTTCTTCATATTTACCATAGTGAATAGAAAATTACTGTTGTTATTGGACTTTCAATCCCAGTGGAACGATATCTAAATTTTGAAAACTATAAACGATTGGTGCGCTTGCCAATTAACAACCCGGTGGTAAAAACAAACGGTTGAGACGCTATTGCCAGGTTAACACATAGCCACCCTGATAAACTGCACATTTCTAAACTCTTAAATAAGTTCTGTCACACGCAGAAGAATTTTTAGTACAGTTTTGTTTATCATTCACAAATCAATATTATTGTGATTTGAGTTTCAAAGCCTTAAATATATTTCACAACCTTCTTTAGAAAGTTTATAGGTCAATTCAAAATCAATTACTAAAAACTCAAATTCAGAATTATCAATCTTTAAAATCTTAGTACTTAAAAATTTTGTATAATATTTTTATACATTTTGAAAATAATATATATATATATATAAATATTAGTATAAATTTATTTTTTATAAAATAATTTCTCTTTCTTTCTCTTTCTGACTAACTAAAAATCTTAATTTTAGTAATGATATATATATATATATATATTAAAAGATAAAAAGAGATTTCTAAAAACTTATGAAAGTTTCATTGGAAACTTAAAAAATTTTCCTAAAAGTAACTTGAATAAAATGAATAAGTAAATAAGGAAGTAGGAGATAAGTAAATTCTTACTGAGTTTTAGCTTCCCGTCATGCTTGTTATATGATCAAACTCAACATCACAAGATCATCAATCACTCACCAATCACAATCAAGTATTGTAATATCATCAATCACAATCAAATATTATCAATCACAATTATATATCATCAATCATGGTCTAATATTATAAATCACAATATCATTAATCAAACTCAAATATTATTAATTATAATCAAATCAAATCAACTAAATATCACTCATAAATATAATTTAAATTTTAATGGTTATTCAAATTAGTAGAGTTGATTTTGAGTCCTTATAGTCCATTTCTCGCGCAGGTCTATATAAGTCCATATATATAATTCAGTCTTCGCATAGGTATAGTTCAGTCCATACAGGTCATAATAGTCCAAGTCCTTGCATAGGTAATTCAGAGTAAGTTACACAAGATACTTAATTTAAAATTTATTATTTTAAAATAATAATATTATTAAATTTAAAAGGAGTAGGGGACTCCACCCATTATCCTTATGTCTTTTCATATTATATTTTTATCTCACTCCCCTTTACCTGAAATTGCTACCAAAAGTGAATTCGCTCTGTGCCTCCGAGTTTTAAAAAAATATTAATACTAATGTATTTCAGTATAGACATACGATAAAAATTAAGATTACTATCAGAAATGATAAATAGTAATTATGCATAGTAATAGTAAATTATCAATAATAACGGTAAATAGTAATTTTTTAAATAGTGACGATAAATAGTAAATCGTGAATAGTAACGTTAAATAGTAAATTTTAAATAGTAACAGTAAATGATAAATCGTAAATAGCGATGATAAATAATAAATTTTGAATAATAACGGTAAATAGTAAATTTTAAATAGTAATAGTAAATGATAAATCGTAAATAGAAATGGTAAATAGTAAATTTTGAATAGTAATGATAAATAGTAAATTTTGAATAGTAATGGTAAATAGTAAATTTTGAATAGTAATGGTAAATAGTAAATTTTGAATAGTAACAGTAACTAATAAATTTTAAATAATAATGATAAATAATAAATTTTGGATAATAACAGTAAATGGTAAAGTGTGAATAGTAACAATAAATAGTGAATAGTAACAGTAAATCGTAAAAATAACATAGTGGTAATTTATTTTTACCTTAGTAACTTATTCATAATAGTACTAGTATATTAATGGTTTAAGAGTGCTAAAAATAATAAACTAAATAATCATAAAAAGAATATAGACGATATTATTACCTTACACCTCCTGTAGAATCTCTTTTTACCAAAAGAGTTTACTTCCCACTAATTTTTTAAGCATTATCTCTCTAGAGTCTCTCTCTAATTTTGGTGTGAAAATGTTGTAAATAAGCCATCTATTTACAGGAAGAGAATTTTACTATTTAAGATTACTTAATTATTTATTTTACTATTTGATCCGTCCTCGACCGGGGTCTACGATCCGGTGTCGGGACGGCCTCAAGAGTTGAAGATTGAATAGAATTCAAGACCGGCTGTGTGTATCCGGTCTCTATGATCCGGTCTCTCGGTATGTGGAGGTCGGTCTTGTTGTCCTGGAGATCCTTCACACCGACCTCTCGCGTTGGTGTGGGCGACAGGTGGTGTCACCTGCGAAGATTCTTCGACGCTCAAGTTAGGAGAGTGTAAGATGAACTCTGTAATACTTAAGCAGTATAATAGTGAGAATGAGAGTAAGGACAACATAACCTTTGACATGTATTGCAACATGTTATTTATAGTTGAGCGTGGAAGATGAATCGTTGGGTGTTAGTGGGCCCACTGGTTCTGATAACGTGTATCAAGAGTCAATCCGAGTGGGCCAGCATTCAGAGTATGCCGAGAGAGTAGGTGAATTATCAGTGTACTTTTCTGTCACATGGATAGAGGATAATCACCTTTTCCGTAAATTCCGCTGGTGATTGTACCCACTCCTGTCAGTGAATGAAAGGGACATATTCTGTTGTGCAGAATACCTTTCCCGTTATGATACTGAAGCAGTCGGTATTCTTGACTGGTGTAGGAGAGCGGATAAGCCGATCGGTGTCTCGGATGTCACCTCGGACGACTGGTGTAAGAGAGGTTTGTCGAGTGTGTTGCAGACCGAATTGGTATTCTTGACACCGGCTGAACACTAGGGCGGCTATAATGACTTCGCTTTAGGTGAGACCGGATCAACATGTTTACTGACTGGATCATTATCTTGGGATACCGGTTGACTTCTAGGAAGGCTGAGTCGGCCTTTTGTCCTTAGAACCGGTATCCAGATCGGATAATCTTGGGGCCGGTATCCAGACCGGATCATATGTCCCCTAGCTTATATGAGGGACTTATAAAGTTGCTCATATGAGCTATACAACCTACGAGAGGTCTGGATGTTGGTGTAACCTGCAAAAATACACGTTATGTTTTTGCCTTAGTAATACTCGTTAATCGTCAAACATTGGCACCAAGCGTTATGAATTAAACGGCTCTGAGTGAGCGATTCTGAGTGGAGGCTTGACTTTGAATGAACAACTCTGAGTGAACATTTGATTCTGAGTGACCGATTCAGAGTGAGCACTTGAGTCTAAGTGATCGACTCCGAGTGAAATTGGTTCTGGCCGTGTTACCTGGGAAGTTCCGAGTGATACTTCCGAGTGGAAGCTCTCAGATTGATTCTTCCGGGAGGAAGATTTCTGAGTGATCGTTCCCGTGTGGAAGATTTCCGACTGGTGCTCCGACGGCGCTCGGTTTAATTGTTCCGACCACACTCAGAGTTCGATTTAGTCCTACAATCCGAGTCTTCATTCGGGTTGGAGATTTTCGAGTGCAACTCTCCTGATAAGGTGTCCCCGAGTGTGACATTTATGAGCGAGATAAATACCGAGTGAGATATCCCTGATTCCCGGGTAGTATGGCACCGAGTGGAGTATTTTCCGGGTGAAAAACTTCTAGTCAGAGACTTCGACTTCGAATGAGAATGTTTCGGGTAGGGACTTTCCCGAGTAAATAATTCCTAATTGAAACTTCGAAGTGAGATATTCTTGACTTAAAGAATTCACGAGTCGGACCTCGGTGAAATATTGTCGACTGAAGAATTTAAGAGTCTAGCATCGGATTTGAAGTGTTTCCGAGTAAGGAATTCCAAGGGAAAATATTTCCGAGTGAATTCGATAACGATTGATTCTTCAATAGCAACCGGCCAAGTCTAGAAGTTGTACTCGGAGTTCGGTTTAATCCTACAATCCGAGCCTTCAGTCAGTGTTAGATTTTACCCATTCACCATTTTTCTTCACTCGGTGTTGGATTTTACCCATTCACCGGCCTTCATCACTCGGTGTTGGATTTTACCCATTCACCGGTCTTCAAATGGGGTTCGGTGCATTCCTATAACCCATTTCCTGAGGTTCGGTTTAATCCTACAACCCAGGTCTTCAATGGCGTTCGGTTTGATCCTACTAGCCGTATCTTCAATCGGTGTTGGATTTTACCCATTCACCGTTCTTCATACTCGGTGTTGGATTTTACCCATTCACCGGCCTTCACACTCGGTGTTGGATTTTACCCATTCACTGGCCTTCGAATGAGGTTCAGTGCAATCCTACAACCCATTTCCTGAGGTTCGGTTCAATCCTACAACCCAGGTCTTCACTGACGTTCGGCCAAACCTACTAGTCGTACTCGGAGTTCGGTTTAATCCTACAATCTGAGCCTTCACCGGTGTTCAGCCAAACTTACTAACCGTACCTAGAGTTCGGTTTAATCCTACAATCTGGGCCTTCAATCGGTGTTGGATTTTACCCATTCACCGTTCTTCACCGACGTTCGGCTAAACCTACTAGTCATACTCGGAGTTCAGTTCAATCCTACAATCCGAGCCTTCACCGGTGTTCAGCCAAACTTACTAACCGTACCCAGAGTTCGGTTTAATCCTACAATCTGGGCCTTCAATCGGTGTTGGATTTTACCCATTCACCGGCCTTCATTACTCGGTGTTGGATTTTACCCATTCACCGGCCTTCAAATGGAGGCTCACCCCTTTGTACCTTCAAAAAGGTTCATCGCTAACAACAAACACATTGTTAGGATCATCCGTCCTGAAAGTATCTTGTCATAACAGCGTTGTGCATTTAAATAAGATCATAAAGACAATGGGTGAGTCAAGGAAAGCTTCATTAACTATGAATTACAATCAGTACAAAAGAGAGAAAAAGAGCCGAGTCGGGGTTATGCCTCGTTAAACCTTCTTGGTAAAACCGATCAGAAAAACCAAAGTAAGAAAAAAGAATGCACACCGTCTTACCGACTAGCTATAACAGCAGAAGACGCTTTTGGTTTTGATGGCTTGAGCCCTAATGAATGATCTCTCGGGGACCTTGATGTTGTTGGGACATAACATCTTGCTGTGCCGACTCTCCAATCATAATTCCCTTTTGCTTTTCATAAGTAGCTCATTTGAAAAGATACTGTTTGAGTTTACCCTCTCGGATCAGGGCCTCGATAGTATTCTTCAGAGCCTGACATTCATTTGTTGAGTGGCCCTCTTACTCATGAAACTCGTAGTATTTCCGAGGGTTGCCATGTTTGCGAAGCTGGGGCGGCATCCTGACCCCGTATGAAATAAGCGTTGGCCATCCGATCTCCCTCAGGATCTAAGACCGCTTAGAGTTTAACGGAGCATAATTGCCAAATACATGTATCCGTTCTTCCTGACTCGGAGGTACAGGATTATCAAAGATGCTGCCTCGGGCCGATCTCTCCATGCGTTCCGATCTGGGATAGTTTTTATCTCTCCATTGTTGATGTGGCGTTGGAGATTTCCTTTTGGCCGTTGTTGCCTCCAAGTGCATTTCTATGCCCATGTATTTCGCAGCTTTTCTTCGAAACTCCTCCAACGTCGTCGGAGGACTCTTTGCCAAAGACAAAGCAAAGGCGGATCCAGGCTGTAAGGCTTCGACGATGATGTGAAGCTGAATAGCCTCCGTGAAGTTAGGCACCAAAGCAGCCTCCTTGTAAAATCTCTTCAAAAACTCCTTGAGAGTTTCATTTTCCCCCTGCCTTATCTGAGCCAAGGTATGGGAAGTCCTTGGAATGTCCCTAGAGATGATGAAATGGCTCTCAAATAAAGTCGCCATTTCTTCCCAAGAATCTATTGACTCCGAGGGTAAACTTTTGAACCAACCGAGAGCTTCCTCTGTTAAGGTTCGTGGGAACATCCTGCACATCACATCTTCATCGGCCCCCAAGTACATGGCCTCATACGTGTAAGCATCAAGGTGCTTAATGGGATCAGTTTCCCTATTATACTTTCCGATGGAAAGTGGCTGGGTCATTTGCAGGTGCTTGGGGATGAGTATACTCATGAGCCTCCTTGAGAAAGGGACGTTGAGTCGGTATGCCCCAGAAGCAATCACTGTCTGCCCCTTCTTCCTTGCACTGATCCTGTCCCCAGAATCTTGAGTTTGTTCTCTCCTCTCAAAGGTAGGGATCTTAGAATACTGGAGACTTGTGGATCTTTCTCTCGTAAATGCATGGCGAGTATCCTCCTCCTAAGTCATCACTCTGTCCCCAGTTCCTCCTTTCTCCCTTCGCAACTCCATCAACTCCTCCCTAAGTTGTCTGATAACCTCATCTCGTGGATCAGGGGTTGCCACTAGTATCATCCTCCTTGAGTGGGTTGCTGGTGATTCAAAGACGAATCCCCTCTCAGCTTGTTGATGGGTCACATCTTCCACATGACCATCCACGAAGTCGCGTCCATCTCCTTCCATGGTCGACTACTAACTTCTGTAGAAAGTGGGAATAACTCTACCGAGTCCCACCGGGCGTGCCAATGATCCGTCCCCGACCGGGGTCTAGGATTCGGTGTCGGGACGGCCTCAAGAGTTGAAGATTGAATGGAATTAAAGACCGGTTGTGTGTATCCGGTCTCTGTGATCCGGCCTCTCGGTATGTGGAGGTCGGTCTTGTTGTCCTGGAGATCCTTCACACCGACCTCTCGCGTTGGTGTGGGCGACAGGTAGTGTCACCTGCGAAGATTCTCGACGCTCAAATTAGGAGAATGTAAGATTAACTCTGTAATACTTAAGCAGTATAATAGTGAGAATGAGAGTAAGGACAACATAACCTTTGACATGTATTGCAACATGTTATTTATAGTTGAGTGTGGAAGATGAATCGTTGGGTGTTAGTGGGCCCATTGGTTCTGATAACGTGTATCAAGAGTCAATCCGAGTGGGCCAACATTCAGAGTATGCCGAGAGAGTAGGTGAATTATCAGTGTACTTTTCTGTCACATGGATAGAGGATAATCACCTTTTCCGTAAATTCCGCTGGTGATTGTACCCACTCCTGTCAGTGAATGAAAGGGACATATTCCGCTGTGCAGAATACCTTTCCCGTTATGATACTGAAGCAGTCGGTATTCTTGACTGGTGTAGGAGAGCGGATAAGTCGATCGGTGTAGGAGAGCGGATAAGCCGATCGGTGTCTCGGATGTCACCTCGGACGACTGGTGTAAGAGAGGTTTGCCGAGTGTGTTGCAGACCGAATTGGTATTCTTGACACTGGCTGAACACTAGGGCGGCTATAATGACTTCGCTTTAGGTGAGACCAGATCAACATGTTTACCAACTGGATCATTATCCTGGGATACCGGTTGACTTCTAGGAAGGCTGAGTCGGCCTTTTGTCCTTAGAACCGGTATCCAGATCGGATAACCTTGGGGCCGGTATCCAGACCGGATCACTATTCATGATGTAAGTATTTACCAACTGGTCACTATTCATGATGTAAGTATTTACCCACCGGTGACTATTTATGATGTAAGTATTTACCAACCGATGATGTAAGCAATAAGTAAGCGATGATGTTGGCAGTTGCATTTTAGTTATTAGATGAAAGGTTAAGGGTATTTTGGTCATTGTTAAATATTTAAAAAATTCAAAAATTTTTAGAAAATCATAAATAATGCATAGATCAAAAAGTTCTAAAGAATCATATTCTAATTCCTTCAAATTTATATTTTAAAATTCTAATAAAAGTTAAATCTTAAATATGTAAAAACATAAATATAGAAGCATAAAATAACAATGGTGAATAATAAAGATATTAAAAATTCTTAATATAATTTTTTTAATTAGTGAATACTAATTAAGTCATCTTAAAATCTTTGTTAAATAAACATATTTTTATTTTATTTTTATTTTATTTTATTTTAAAAAAATATTTAAATATAAGTACTAAAATTTTATAAAAATATTAATTAGTTAAAAATCAACTAACTAATAGTAAGTTTTTTCTCATTAAAGAGATATTAATATCTATTTTTTTATTTGAGTAGAAAATAGGATGTTATAATGCAAGTTAAATACTAACCTATATTTATTGATTTGTGTTGTTTTTGTGACTTCTTATAAGGCCTTTCTTGGGTTAAGTTTGGTGCAATTTTTTTAGCAAAAATAAAGAAAAAATATAGGGAAAAGTGTATTAAAGTGTAAAAAAATAAGGAAAAAGAAAAGACTTTAAAGGACTTAATTGTAATTGATGTTTCTTAGGCCATTTCTTTGCAAAACTTGAAAAAAAAAATGGCCCTTTGTACAGGCCCTTAATGCATATTTTTATTTCCTCTTAATGCTAAATATAAAAAATATATATTCCTTAGTTTCCTGTTTGATTTGGTGTATTTTCTTGCATTCTAGAGTTTTAGTTAGCCTTTTGTATGCTTGCTTAGTTGTTGCATTTTATTTATTGTTTGTCATTATTGACTCTTTGTTTGTCACATAAAAATTCCATATTTGAGTTTAGGTTTTATTCATTTTAGTTCATTCGTTGGTTGTCTTGTTCTATCTCTTTGTTTTATCTCATCTTTATTCCCTTTGATTTTACTATTCTAATTAAGCTTTTATTGTTTGTCAACTTTGATCTCTTGTTGTGTCATTTGAGTATTTTATTTTATTGACCTTCTTGAGATTTTTGAAGGTGAATCACCATTATTTAGTAGTATATTAAGATTAATAAGATTTGACTTGAGTTTGCTTTAAGCACTTAGAAGTGATAGAGAGAAGGATTTGAGTGATTCCCATGAGCATATACACTTGAGCGATGAGGTCCTTTCTTATTGCTTTTATTTTTGTGCTAACCATTTTCTTGCTTTCAAAGATTTTCTTGTGTTACTTGGTGGAGATTGAAGACTTGTAATTTAGAGAGCAAAGTCTTGTAATAATAATAAAAAAGTGGTAGCAATATTTTTATGCGATTTATATTTTTTTTCTTTGTATTTTGGGAGCATAATAGTTCATTTGAGATGATATTTCTTAGTCCTTGTATTTGGACTCTTGGACTTTGAACTTTGGACTTTGGTTTGAGTAATTATAGGGTAATTGTGTTTAGGTATAGTTTAATCTCTTGCTCACAACTAGTTATCTTGCTTAAATTGCTTGCTTATATTGCTAGTCATAAGCTAGAAATTTGGGTTATGGCAAGACTCCTTAACCTTACTTCTCCCATTCTCTTTTGCTAGTTTTTTGTAGTGTAATTTTTTCATCAGTTCCTTTTAAATAACTAGAAAATGTTTTATTTTACTTTTGCATAAAATTGAACCAAGAAAAATAATAAATATGTTTTCCTATAGTGATGGAGGTAAAAATAAAGATAATGATAGGGAGAGAGATGCTACACCTCCCCATATGAGGGCTATATTAGAACAATTAAATGTCATGGATGCAAGGCTAGATAATATTGAAAATATGGAGGAAAGACAAAGTCCTCATAGGAGGCATAAGGATAGGGAAAGAGACAGAAGTGGTGATGATGAACATAGGCCAAGGAGACACCAAACACATCATGAAAGGGATAATAGGCTTAAAGAAGTAAAATTTGATGTGCCTCCTTTTCATGGTAAGAGTGATGTTGAGACCTACCTTGATTGGGAGATGAAAGTTAAGCAACTTTTCAACTCCCATAAAATCAAGGAAGACAAAGTAGTTAGGGTTGCTACCTAATTATGCCTTGGTTTAGTGGACCTAGATTTTCAAGGATAGAGAAAAAAATCACTTTCCTTCTATAGATGATTGAGATGACCTAAAGGCTTACTTCAAAAGAAATGTGTGTCCTCTTATTATAGAGGAGAGCTATTGACTAAGCTTAATAGCTCTCAAAAGGCACTAAAGTGGAAGATTACAAGGCCCTAGAGATTGCTATGGTAAGGGCCAATGTTGAAGAAGATAAGGAGTCCTTAATGCATAGGTTTCTTCATGGACTTAATAGAGACATAAGGAAAAAGGTTGAGCTCCTACCTCATGTAGATATTAAGGAGCTCCTCCACCAATTTACTAGGGTGGAAAGTTAAATTAATGATAGGGGATCTTATCATGGAGAAGACTTCACTTCCTCTAGGCCTAAGTGGAAGGGCAAAGAGAACCCTAAGTGGAAGAAAGTTGACGATAGGGAAATTAGCACTTTCTCTCCAAAGTTAAAAAGTGAAGTGCACTATAAGAGTAAAGGGGATTTATCTTCTAAATCCAAACCATCTAATGAACCTAACCTTACCTCTCAATCTTCTAGTTCTAGGACCAGTAACATTAAGTGCATTAAGTGCTTAGGGAGAGGCCGCATAGCTTCTCAATCCCCCCATATAGACAATGATTTTAAAGGGGCTAGATCACTACTTAAGCCATGAGGGTTCTTCCTCATCTAATGACGGGTCTAGTAGTGAAAGTTATGATAGTGAACACATAGTTGGGGAAGAGGCCTTTTAATGGTTAGGAAGCTTTTGGGTTTACACACCTCACACTTAGATGATTCCCAAAGGAATTTCATCTTTAGAACTAGGTGCAAATTGCTTGGAAAGGTTTGTTCACTCATCATTGATAGTGGTAGTTGTGTCAATTATGCTAACCATCATATGGTTAATAAACTCCATCTTAATACTATCCCACGTCCCAAGCCATATAAGCTTCAATGGCTAAATGATAAGGGTGGGCTAGCATAAAAGAACTAAGTAAACCAACCATTCACATACCTTTACCATGAAAGAACTAAAATTTACTGTCATTTAAAACCGGTCTTATTACCTTAGTTCATGTGAAATCTACTCACCATTGGCAAACATACTAACAAAAGCCATAACAACACCTTTTTTCCAAAATTTGTTATTCAAGACAGGAGTCAAACATTTATTCTCCATCTTGAAGGAGAGTACTATATAGTAACTGTTAGATTAGTTAATCAATTACTTACGTTAGTTAGGTTAATTCTGTATGAATAGCTCCTTGTAATTCTTTCCCATTCATTCAATACATTTTCTGTTTTCCAATTCTTTCTTTTCTCTCATCTTCTCCCTTGTAATACACGTTTATCATATATGTATATGTATGTTTATGTTTATTTAAATGTTGTGGAGTCTTAAACAAAGTTGGATGAAAGGCAAAATAAAATCTCATTCACCAAATATGGTTTGGGTTTTGTGCCAACGGAGTGGAGGAACCTTTCAACGATAAACCAGACGCACTCTACAACTTGGAAGTTCGAAGGTATGTACGTGAGAAATTGGTTCCAAAGTTTGGAAGATGAACAACTCTTGATTGCATTGTGAAATTGCGGATAATAGGAAACAAGATGCATAAATAGACCCTACAAAAGCACTCATTTTAAGTGCTCAATATGGTAAAAGGCCGAATTCAACTTAATTAGCGCGGAATCATTACATTCTATTTCCTCAGTGGTAAGCACCAACCATTGCATAGTGCCTCCTTTACAGTATCGGTATGCATATATATATATATATATGAGCATCTTCAAACTGTGTATGCTTGTTGAATTGTGTCAACATCAATCCCTTTCAATTTCAAAACTGATTCTACATGTCCTTTTAGTGTATGCAATTCTCTCAACCTGCAAGCAATTGTTAGAAAACAACGAAATACAGTTAGTTACATGTAACACTTTATATCCTACTTCTATAGAGTATAATAATACACTTTTTTTCCTTTAATATAAAAATCTCTTTGAGATTTCTTTGGTCCTTAATATAAAAACTTCATCAAAAGTCAACAATATTAATTAAATTTTCACCAAAATACCTTTAATATTTGTAAGTCTCAATAAATATGTAAGGGTAGTTAAAAAACTTCTATAATTTATAGACATATTAAATGACTTTTAACTATATTAACCAAATTTTCTTAAAAACTAGAATTAGTTGAGGTTCTCATATTAATGAACGAAGATAGTATAAAGCAACAATAATTCTCATGAACTAGTTTTTATGATCAAGTTAGGTTCAACATCAAAATTTAAGATGATATAAAAAATGGGATATATTGACAATCTATATACTAAAACTCAACTCCCCTTGTTTCAATTTATTAAATTTTGATGCCTACCTTGCAATTTCGGCTCTCCTTTTAGCTTCTTCAGCCATTTGGTTGAGTTCATTAAAATGTGTGCGCTCAGTGAACATCTTCGTGTCAGGTGGTTGCAATCCATGCAATGTTCTTTGTGCATGTGCCCATTGAAGTTCCCTTTGTTCCTTCCCAAAGTCCTTTTGTCTTGTGAATGCAATCTACACCACAATGAAATACATGAGCTAAAGCCGAAGGTAATGCCCTCCTAAGATGTGTGTATATAATTTTTTAATTTGCGCAATCTTACACAAGAAATAAAAAATTGAAAAGTTTTATTGAAAATTGTATTAGACTTGCATTGAAAATCATATGAGACTGCGATAATGTTAATTTTAAATAAAAACTTTCCCTTTTTTATAATTATCTTGTACAAGGTTGTACACATTAAAATCCATATACATACACGAAAAAGAACACTATACTTACCCTTTGTTCAATGACAAGCTCCCAAGCCCTTCCACTCAAAGCATATCGAATGAAAAACTTGATGAAGTCAAGTGGGATATAGAAAATTATGTTATATAACCATACTACCCCAGCCCAACCCCATCCTATGCCTTCAATGGCAGCAAAGCTCCAGTTTGCATACACAGCAATTAAAGTGGCAATCTGTAAACAACATCAATAACTAAAATCATCCTTAATGTATCTGAAAAAAATATCATACCAGAATAAGTGCTCAATTGGCTTACCAGCTGGGCAACCACAAAAGCTGCCACCAGCAGAAATCCAGGACGTTCGACGTATGACCAACTTCGGGACCGAGTTACAAATATTAGGGCCTGACTGATAGTGCTCACTTGAAGATAGATTGCCGAGGCTAGTTTTCGGATATCATCATGAGCAGTTTTCTCAAGGGTAGAGACTCCAAATACTCGCTGCACAAAAAGCAGGTAAGATGGATGAATGAAACCATGCAAAATAATTAATAGCACAGTAAACAGAATCCATGTAAGGCATAGATTGACATTGAATCATGTAATTGAGTAGGAAACATTAAAATTGTGACAGTTAACGAATCACAGAATTCATAATATTTTGGGATTCGAAATCATGAAGAGAAGTACTGGAAAGAAATTAGTTTTGTATGCTGCCCAAAAGAATATGACTGTCATCATTGCCAAGTAACTTCCAAGCACAATGCCAGTAGTAAATATCTCAGCTAGCTTCCAGCTATCCGGCAGAGGTGATGGTTTTACCCGATCTTTTGATATTGTCATGATAGTACCTACAATGTCATAGACGCCATAATATCAGCTGCCAACAAAACTCCAGATCAGAGAGGCATATTGTAGCAGAAAAGAAACAACTAACCATCGTTTAGAATGGCGATAATTAGCACCATAAAAGGTGGAAAATCAAACTTCCAGATGAGAGCCAGTAACATGAAACCAAGCTGCAAGCATGTCAAAGATGTAAAATATGGCAAGATTATGATCAATCCCAAGACTTATGTCATCATTTATGATACCTAATGTAGAAAATATATTCTAGAGATGTAAATAGTTTGCTTACCACAATACGAATTGTAATTGAGACAGCATATATCTGCATGAAAGAAGAATTGAATGGGTCATAAGAAGGTATTATAAGCAACAGTATTGGCTACATTGCATAAGGCTTAAACAAAACAAGTTTCCTCAAACATCAAAAGAAAATATAATGAATTACTATGATGGCAGTAGTAACAAGTGATTAAAATCTGCAGAGAAGTTCAATCACTCACTGTATAATTTTTCATTCTCTGGAAGATTGCTCGACTTGTCAACACTGCACTAATTATAACACTTAGGCCAGGTTCTGTTAAAACAATATCAGATGCACTTCTAGCTGCATCAGTCGCATCAGCAACAGCTATACCAATGTCTGCCTTCTTCAGTGCAGGTGCGTCATTCACTCCATCACCAGTCATTCCACAAATATGTTTCCTAGCTTGCAAGCGTTTCACAATCTCATACTTGTGCTCTGGCAAAACATATAAACCAATTAATATAATAAAAGAAGCATATACTGCTCAGTTACCCCAACTGATAATTAACATTTCATCCAGTACATGCTTGACAATATTCAAAGCAATCAACTGTAATGATATACTAGAAAACATACCAGGAAAAACACCAGCAAATCCATCTGCTTTTTCTATTAGTTCATCAATGGGTAATGCAGAGATGGATTCATCCTTATCCTGCCCAAGTAATGCAGATGAAGGATACATGTTGGTACCCATTCCCAGGCGACGGCCAGTTTCCTTTCCAATAGCTAGTTGATCCCCTGGGGGAAAATGATGTATAAATGAAAATTAGAAAGAGAATATGGTGTTAATAAAATTAGAAAAACAAATTATGCAGTGGCCATGTCGGATATCAGATCTGTTGCTCTAAGCACAGATGTCGATATAAACAAGGAGAATATATAAATGAGACGTAGAAAAGAGGATTTGGTATGTTGGAAATTATTCATTACTCTACACAAAAGAAAACCCTGTTTACAACAGATACGAGTAACAGAGGTCACAAAAATTCTCTCAGTACATGACATTTAGGATAGTGTGGTTGCGAAGAAGTAGCCCTTCAGTCAACCCATCCAAAGCAAATTCATTACTCCACTAGCAGTTTGTTTTGACTCAACCAAAACAAGTTCAATCATGACTCTTGACAATATACATGATAAGTTTACTTGGAGAATAACATTACCCAGAACAGGACTCATGTTGCAGGACAACTGAATTTCACAGGACTGAGATTGCATCAGTTGCTTGCATAATGCAACTGCTTGCTAGCAAAATTTTAAAAATTAACTAGCTATCAAGAAAAGTGATTCTGGTGCCACAATACAAGAAAATCTAGGGATTTTATTATATAATATGTAACATACCAGTGATCATTTTGACATTCACTCCGAGGTTCAGCGCCCTGCGTATTGTTTCTGCACTGTCATGCCTAGGTGGATCAAATAGAGGCATAACGCCAATAAACTGCCATGGGCCTCCAGGACTCTCTTTCCTTCCATCTGGAACATCCTGTGTACAATGGAGAAAGAGAAACCAAACCCAAGTAAATATTTATAACATACATAGAAATAGGAATTCATCAAATGATCAAGCAAGAGAGTATGCAATGAATCAATTACCTGGAATGCTACGGCTAGGGATCGTAAACCACGCTCTGCAAATTTATCTATCACCGCATGAACTCTACGCTCAATGTCTGATTTATTGTGTGCAAGATTAAGGATCTAGCAAACATAGTTCAATTATGCAAATCAGAAAACAACATACAATAATCTAACATAAATTTATGAAACCAATCTTACTAAATTACCTGTTCTGGTGCACCTTTGCTTACTCTATGCATTTTACCATTACGATCAATATAAGTCAATGCTGTCCTCTTATCTGTAGGATTAAAAGGAAGAAAATGCACTTCTTGGATACCAAGACGTGCCTTGAAAGCAGAAAGTTAGGAAAGAAAATTAGTATACATAATTGAATACAGAAAAAACTTATGATGACATGCGGATAGATTATAATTACAGGCCCTGCAGCTAATAAAGAAAAAGTCATCAAAGGAATCACAGTGAATAATATATCAATGTCTAACCTCCTTTGGATCAGCCAACATCCCAACTATGGCAGTATCGATTGCATCTTGATTCTCAAGTCTAGAAGCTTGAGCTGCCATCAAAACAACGGTATCCACATCCACTCCTTTTGCAAAAACCTTAATGGTTATAACAAAGATATTTAGAAAATGTGCAGATGATAAGTCTTATCGCTGCAAGTAAAACAGTTCAGGAATCAGGATCCAACCTCAATAAGATTTTTGTCAACAGTAAGTTTATTTAATGTTAAAGTCCCAGTCTTATCACTGCAAAGCACATCCATGCCTGCCATCTCTTCAATAGCTGTCATCCTCTTTGTGATAGCACCCTTCAAACATGATAACCAATTAACCATGAATTCTCACTCATGTCCATCAAACATACTCAACTGAACCTAACCAACCTGTTGAGATAGCCTATGAGAACCAATGGCCATAGTCACTGAGAGGACAGTGGGCATGGCAATTGGAATTCCACCAATAAGAAGTACAAGCAGGTTATCAATTCCAGGGCGATACTCTCGATCTTGGATGGGATACATAACAATAATCTCAATAATCATTCCAACAGCAATTGAACATATGCAGAAGTTCCCAATTGCAGTCAAGACCTAAACAGCAACACAAAATAGAACAAATGAAATCTTAAATATGAAAACATCATTGAGGATACCAAAAAAATAAATGGTGTTTCATGTTACCTTTTGGAAGTGTCCCACTTGATTAGTGGTATCTACAAGGTGAGCAGCTTTTCCAAAGAAGGTATGAACACCGGTAGCAATTACCACAGCTTCGATCTCTCCTTGTTTGCAGGTAGAACCAGAATACACACCATCGCCAGGGCCCTTTGTTACTGGCAGAGACTCACCAGTAAGAGCAGACTGAAAAAGTACATAGCAAAGGGGAAAGCAATGTTTAATTGAACCATTTGGCATATAACAGAAACAGACAAGAAGACTACAGAACCAATTTTGGAGCAAACTTCAACTGGTTTACAAAATCATGTTATAGTCTAACTTTTATATTATAATCTAACTATGTCTTGTTTGACAACTTTTGTGAAAATCATCTCATCCGAATATAAAATGATTTTCAAGATTATAATCTATATGCTGAATTTTGTAAATTATGATTATAAGCTAATAGAAACGGTGAAATTTTTAAGAGACCTGATCAATTTTCAAAGGATCTCCTTCAAGAAGACGAGCATCAGCTGGTATGATATCTCCAAGCTTAATGCTAACTATGTCACCAGGAACCAGGACTGCGGCATCTTGCTCACTCCATCTACCATCTCGAAGAACCTGTACAAGACAGACACAGGAAATTAAACTATGAGAGCGCATATTTTAAAAGTTGAATCATTTCTGAAGGAAAGATTTTAGTTTTACAATTTACAACACCAATATAAAAAGCACAGAGAAATTGACACCTTTGCTTGTGGAGCAAGCCGAGCCATGAGAGCTGCCGCAGCATTACCAGCATTGTTCTCTTCAATGAAACTAATAGTTGAATTGATGACAAGCAAGGTGATGATACCAACAAAATCTTGCCAATCAGGGGGCTTCCCCTGCATAGAAAAAATCCAAGGAACAATTCAACTAATCAGGCAACAACAAATAAAGCAAAATTAAGAACTCCCAAAGCTGAGTTCACTCAACTCACCCCACCATTGGCAAGTGCAATTGCCATTATAGCAGCAGCCTCCATAACCCAAGAAAGAGGATTCCACATAAACCCCAAAAACTTCAAAAATTTGCTCTCCTGATAAACAACCAGAAGTTAATCGACCACAAAAATTCAAACTTTATCAAGTGGGGCTTAATCAAACAATTGACCAAAAATAAAAAAAAAAAACAAATCATGGATGGAAGAAGACGAGTGAAAATTGAACCTTTTTCTCTTCAAGCTTGTTGTGGCCAAAAATGATCAACCTCTCCTCAGCAGCCTCACTGGTGAGACCTTCTTTGCTACATCTCAGATTCTCAAAAACCTCCTCAATGGGTATGTTCTCCTGCATTAGAAAAAAAAACGCGAGAAAAAGAAAAACACATCACAACCCATGAATGAGAAACAAAGAAGACACATCAAGGAAGAGACTAAGAGTGGTTCAGATCTGTTACCAAATCTACAGCTTCCTTCAACACAGCCTCCAATACTTCGGACTTGTCACCCATGGTCGACCACTTCCTCTACCTCTCTCTCAACTTTCTCTCACTACAAATATATAATAAAACCGCCAAAAAAAGCAGCACCCAGCGTGCACAGCACAAAGCGTGAGAGGTGATAGCACAAGTACAAGTAGTATGAAATATTATAGTAATACCAAAAACAAAAACAAATGTTATGTTTCTGGTGTAGGTGGACAACCTTAACCGTTAGGATCCAAGAATGAACCGATATTGAAAGTGAAAAGTAAAGAAACTCAACAGCAACTAAACAGAAGCCACATAGCAGAAGAAGAAAGAGCGTATCGAATGCAAACGGAAATGGACGTATGCAGGAGGAAGAGCAGAGAGAGCAAGTGAGTAACTGTAACCACTTACTACTCAACTCATAAGTCACCTCTTTAACTTCGCTTTCTCTCGTTTTCTTTTTTTCGTATTCTTTTTTTGTTCTTTATTTATTGATTACTAGATTTTTTTGTTCCATATAATCTTTTGTTGACTACTTTCCCCCGTTTTTATCTGTTTTTAAAGATTTTACACACCGATTAAAAAACTGCCATAAATATATTTTTGTACTCTTCCTTTTTCTTAAATATTTTTTAATATTTAATAGTACTATTTTCTCTCGATTAATACCCATGTGTTTTTAAATAAAAGATAAAAATATATTTAAAAATTAAAAATTATTTTTTTTTGAAATGTTAAAAGGATAAATACTTATAAATAAATTCAATATCCTAAAAATACGGTTAAAAAATCGAGGGGGTACTTATTCAAAATATTAAATACGGTTAAATTACTTCTACTAATGATTTTATTTTTATTTACTGAAAGTTAATTAGAATATATTTTTAATGAATACATTTTTTAAAATATTATGAATAATTTTAAATATGGTTAAATATGTTTTTATTCCTATGTTTTAATGATTTTTTTTTTGGTTTAATTTTTTTATGGGTTTTGCTTTTTATGTTATTTAACATGTTGAAATTGATCTTAAAATATGTTTAAAGAGAAGAAGATAAAGCCAATTTTAAAAAGTTATTTAATCAAATAAATAGAGAGGTTAAAGGAATATGCCATGATATAATATTTTTTTCTGAATTACCGAAGTGTTAACAATATTATATTTTAGAAATCAATTTCAATATATTAAATTAAATAATATAAAAACTAACGCTAATCAAAAAAACTTATAGAACCAACCAAAAATTAATTAAAACATAATAATCAAAAACATATTCAACTCTTTCAAATATTTTATAATCTAAATATTTAATCTTTAAGTTTTTTATTTGTTGTTTCATAAGTTATTTTTATATGGTAAAGATAGTGATATAATTATTATTTACAATTTTATTTCTATTTTTTAAAAAAATTCTTTAATTATTTCAAGTTGCTGTAAAAATTTAGTCTTAGTATTATAATAATTCATTTTAATTTTTATTATATATATATATATATATATATATATATATATATATCTTTTCCATATTTTGGATGGTTATAATTTTTTTTCTTGAATCGTTTTAACAATTCAGCATGATAGGGTTATTACATACTACTAGTACTGTTTTTTTCTTTAATATCGTTTTATGATTTTGAAAATGTTATTATTTTACAATTTATGATTATAAAAATAGTGTAAAATAAATATAATCATCTTCAACTGTATTATTAATATTTATATTGGTCTTTTTAATGTATCTTGTTTTGTTTTAGAAAATTAGTTATGTTTTTAATTTGTACTATGCATGTGCTGATATTATTAAATTGTTTTGATTTTATTAAAATAGTGAGTTTAATATTTGAAAAACATATTTCAAGTAAATGATAATCATTTTATAATACTTATGCTGGTAAAGAAAAATAAATATGTAAAAAAATGAACTGGAACATTTTCTTACTGACTTTTAATTTATCTCGATAATACTTATGATCTGTCCTGAACCGGGGTCTAGAGATCCGGACTCAAGTCAATCACAAATAGTATGCAAATACTGTGCAGAAGACCGGATGTATGAGTATCTGGTGTAATATCCGTTGTCCTTGAATGAGGAGAGCGGATTGGGCGTCCTGGAGATCCTTCACACCGACCTAACGCGTTGAAGTGGGCGAATGGTGGTGTCACCTGCAAAGATTCTCCGACGCTCAAGTCAGTGATGATATTCCAAGTAAGGAATGTATTTCAGAGAGTAATCGTTCATAAAATCAGTTGAAGATCCCTCACTTCATTAATGAAATGAGTTCATATACCTGATTGGCTCGTTTTACGAGGACTTGTTAGTGGGGAACCACTAACTCCCATTAGCATTATTTTATTGCGCACTTACCAGCATGATTGGGTCAAGTGGCTATTTTATATTGAGCATGGAGAATATAGACTAGGATTAGGGAACAAGTTGACCATCCCCGTGAGCAGAATTTGGCTCGTAGTGCAGGGAATTATTGATCGATCCGTGTAGCAATAATCCTTGTCTTTAGCGCAGTGACGTGTGTGTTGTCCGGTGTCATGGTGTTATCCTGAACAACCGGTATAGGGAGAACGCCTGATACGGAATTACAGTCCGGATGTATACCGATGACACCGGTTACACGTAGATGTCTTGACAAAGACGTTGAAATATGTCTTGCAGATCGGATACCGGTATTGAGACCGGATCATATGTCCCCTAGCTTGTGTGAGGGACTGAGTGGTTGTTCACATAAGCTACTCAACCTGCGAGAGGTCTGAATATCGGTAAGCTTACGCGTATGACAGTTCCTTAGCATTTATTATTATTTTGCAAAGAACCGTTCTCAGATTAAAAGATCTGTTCTATGAATTCCATGGAATGGATCCGTTCTATGAATTCCATGGAGGAAAGTTAGTCGCAGTGGTTGATGGTCGTCATGAAGATCCTCCGACGTCCTTATACGGTTTGCCTCCTCTTCCTGAGGGTCGAAGTATGGGACCGGATTTCGTCTTTCCTACGTCTGAGGTTCCTTCATCTGCGGAAGGAACCGAGGCTCCCGGAGGGGATATTCCTGAGGAAGTCCCAAAGGAAGGGACACAAGAGCCTGGTGTTGAGGAGGCACAGAAAGCTAAAGAGCAAATTCCTCCCTCGTAGTCTTGTTTTCATTTATATGTAAAGTTGTGTACCGGGATCAACTCCGGTTTTGAGCAATTGTGTAATTTCGTCCTTTATGAATAAAATTCATTTAAGAAATTTGTCTTCAACATTTCATGTATATTTAAGTCGTTGTTAATCCGTTCTGTGTAATTAACCTTGAGGTCGGATTGAAATAGCTGCCTCGGAAGATTAAACAACAAATGAATTTAGAACGGATAAATATATACATGTCCCCAAGTGCGTGTTAAGAAGAAGGTGCCTGTCTTTAGGGCATGATCCTTAATTCTTTTGGGGAAAAGAGGGGTCGATCCGTTGTTTAGTAAATAAGTGTAACAGGACGGATGACTGTTCTTAATTCATGTTATTCTCACTGGAGAAAACAATGTCGTCCATTGTAAGAATATTGTTCCAAGTTTGGGGAACTGCAAAGGTGTAAGAAAGTGGTGTTTGAGCCTTCCATCATAAGGATGATGATGGGAGTTTGTCTACGCCAGGAGTTACGTCATTGTACCACAGAATAGGTGATAAAGAGTATCCGTCCTGGGAGAATACCACTTGAGAGCGAAAGTGCGGATTAACTTTCAAAATCTTCCATCATAAAAATGATGATGGGGATTGTTTGTATCAGGAGTTACATCATCGAATCACTTTATAGGTGATTGAGATCGTCCGTCTTGGGGGTGTGTACAGCACCAGAAGTTACATCGTCAGATCACATAATAGGTGATTGAGATCATCCGTCCTTGGGATGTGTACGGCGCCAGGAGTTACATCGTCAGATCACAGAATAGGTGATTGAGATCATCCGTCCTGGACAAGTACACAACGTCAGGAGTTACATCGTCAGATCACATAATGAGTGATTGAGATTATCCGTTCTGGAAAAGTACACAACGCCAAGAGTTACATCGTCAGATCACAGATTAAGTGATTGAGATAATCCGTCCTGGAGACATTTTTTCAATCGTAGGAGTACGGATTGTGTGAATGCTTCTCAATTTTCAAAAGCTTCCATCATAAGTATGATGATGGGAATTGTTCGTACCAGGAGTTACATCATCGAATCACAGAATAGGTGATTGAGATCATCCGTCCTGAGGAGATGATTGGAATTATTCATACCAGGAGTTACATCATCGAATCACAGAATAGGTGATTGAGATCATCCGTCCTGGAGACATTTTTCCAATCGTAGTACGTTTAGTAGAAAACAGCTTTAATAGAGGGATTGCATGTGTATTGAATTATTCCGGACTTAAGTAGTGAAGATCGGGTATGAACGTAGAACCTTCATTCCGGATTTTTACATGCAAGATGAAGAACGGATAGAGACGTATAACTATCGTTTTCATGCATAGGCATTTTGATAGCCTCTTGAGAATTTCAATGAAGCGAATTCAATAATGAGGCGGGGTAGCCTCTTGAGAATTTCAATGAAGAATATTCTGTAATGAGGCGGAGTGGCCTCTTGAGAATTTCATTGAAATAAAATCAATAAAGAGGCGTAGTAGCCTTTTGAGAATTTCAATGAAGAATATTCTGCAATGAGGCGGAGTGGCCTCTTGAGAATTTCATTGAAGTGATTTCAATATGGAGGCGGAGTAGCCTCTTGAGAATTTCAATGAAGAATGTTCTGCAATGAGGCGGAGTGGTCTCTTGAGAACTTCAATGAAATAAAATCAATAAAGAGGCGTAGTAGCCTTTTGAGAATTTCAATGAAGAATATTCTACAATGAGGCGGAGTGGCCTCTTGAGAATTTCATTGAAGTGATTTCAATATGGAGGCGGAGTAGCCTCTTGAGAATTTCAATGAAGAATGTTCTGCAATGAGGCGGAGTGGCCTCTTGAGAATTTCATTGAAGTGATTTCAATATGGAGGCAGAGTAGCCTCTTGAGAATTTCAATGAAGAATGTTCTGCAATGAGGCGGAGTGGCCTCTTGAGAACTTCAATGAAATAAAATCAATAAAGAGGCGTAGTAGCCTTTTGAGAATTTCAATGAAGAATATTCTGCAATGAAGCGGAGTGGCCTCTTGAGAATTTCATTGAAGTGATTTCAATATGGAGGCGGAGTAGCCTCTTGAGAATTTCATTGAAGTGAAATCAATATGGAGGCGGAGTAGCCTCTTAAGAATTTCAATGAAGAAGATTCCGTAAGGAGGCGGAGTAGCCTCTTAGGAATTTCAAAGAAGCACAATTTTACAAGTGTTGGACTTACTTGAACTCGTTGAGTAGTGCTTGAGTTTGTTGATTATGTACTCCGTAAAACATTGGCAGTTAGGCGGAGTCAAATTTTGGATGGAGCATTCATCCTTTTGAATTTGAATTGGAGTGTAACTCTTGTTGTGTTTGGAGTTCGATTTGATCCTATAATCCATGTCATATTTGGCGTTCGGTTTAATCCTACTAACCGTTCTTCAATCGGTCTTTGGTTTTACCCAATGACGATTCTTCACCGATGTTCGGTCAATCCTACTAGTCGTACTCAGAGTTCGGTTTAATCCTACAATCCGAGCCTTCAACACGGGGTTCAGATCAGGGCTAATCCTGAACCTACTGCGCCCGTTACTTGGGGTTCAGCGTGGTCTTGAAGAAGAACCAGCTTACTGCGCCCAAGCCTTCAATACGGTGTTGGGTTTTACCCTTTTACCATTCTCGGAATGGGGTTCGGTTCAATCCTACAACCCATTTCCTGAGGTTCGGTTTAATCCTACAACTCAGGTCTTCACCGACGTTCGGCCAAACCTACTAGTCGTACTCAGAGTTCGGTTCAATCCTACAATCCGAGCCTTCACCGACGTTCGGCCAAACCTACTAGTCGTACTCGGAGTTCGGTTCAATCCTACAATCCGAGCCTTCACCGGTGTTCAGCCAAACTTACTAACCGTACCCAGAGTTCGGTTTAATCCTACAATCTGGGCCTTCGAATGGGGTGGTTCACCCAGTTGTACCTTCAAAGAGGTTCATCGCTAACAGCGGATACATTGTTAGGATCATCCGTCCTGAAAGTATCTTGTCACAACAGTGTTGTGCATCGAATAAAATCATAAAGACAATAGGTGAATCATTTAGAGTATTTCATTAATTATGAATTACAAAAGAGAGAAAGAGAGATGAGTCAGGGTTATGACTCATTAGACCTTCTTGGTAAAACCCGATCGAGAAAAACCTAAGTAAGGTATTGTTTGAGTTTACCCTCTCGGATCAGGGTCTCAATAGTATTCATCAGAGCCTGACATTCGTCTGTTGAATGGCCCTCTTGCTCATGGAATTCGCAGTATTTCCGAGGGTCACCCTGTTTGCGAAGCTGGGGCGGAGTCCTGACCCCGTACGCAATAAGGGTTGGCCATCCGATCTCCCTAAGAATTTGAGATCGTTCAGAATTTAGCGGAGCATAATTGTCGAATGCATGCATCCGTTCTGCTTAACGCTGTGGAGCGGAGCTATCGAAGGCATTGCCATGGCACGGTCTTTTCATGGGATCCGATCTAGATCGGCTCTTATCACTCCGTTGTAACGTTGGGGATTTCCCTCTTGCCACTGTTGCTTCCAAGTGTATTTCAATGCTCACATACTTGGATGCTTTCCTCTTGAATTCTTCAAAATTCATTGGAGGATTCTTTGCCAATGACATGGCAAAAGCAGAGCTTGGTTGCAAAGCTTCTATTGCTATGTGCAATTGTAGTGCTTCTGCCAAGTTTGGAACAGCAGCTGCTTCCTTGTGAAACCTCTTCAAGAAGTCCTTGAGAGTTTCATGTTCCCCCTGCCTAATCTGAGCCAAGGTATGAGATGTTCTGGGAATATCACTAGAAATGATAAAGTGGTCCACAAACGCTGTTGCCATTTCTTCCCATGAGTCAATGGAACCTGATAGTAGCTTCCTGAACCAGCTAAGGGCATCATCAACAAGAGTCCGAGGGAACATCCTGCACATGACATCTTCATCTACCCCCAGGTACATGACTTCGAGTGTATAAGCATCAAGATGCTTAGTAGGATCAGTTTCACCACTGTATTTTTCTATAGAGAGAGGTTGAGTAGTCTGTAGGTGCTTAGGGATGCGTACACTCATAAGTCTCCTTGAAAAAGGGACTGTGAGCTTATAAGTTACTGGAGAGGCTGTCATCAGCCTCCTCTTCCCTTTAACAACTCTCTTATCAGAATCGTGGATCTGTTCCTTCCCTTCAAATGTGGGGATATTTGAATACTGGGGGGTAGAGGATTTTTCTCCCTCGGTTGTGTGATGTGTCCCCTTGATCAGAGACATGGCTCTCTCCTCCACGCTCTTTCTTTCACGTTTCAATTCCATCAGTTCCTCCATCAACTTTCTTATCATCTCATCCTTTAGATTTGGTGCTGAAACCTGCACCATTCTTCTTGAACTTTCCACAGGCGACTCAAGAGCTAAGTGCCTGTTCACTGGTTGTTCCTGGGCAGTGATGTCTTCCACGTGCCCATCTGGTTGGTTTCTCCCATTGCCTTCCATGATAAGAGACCAGACTTCTTAAACGAGAAGTGGGAATAACTTTAACGTGTCCCACCGGGCGTGCCAATGATCTGTCCTGAACCGGGGTCTAGAGATCCGGACTCAAGTCAATCACAAATAGTATGCAAATACTGTGCAGAAGACCGGATGTATGAGTATCCGGTGTAATATCCGTTGTCCTTGAATGAGGAGAGCGGATTGGGCGTCCTGGAGATCCTTCACACCGACCTAACGCGTTGAAGTGGGCGAATGGTGGTGTCACCTGCAAAGATTCTCCGACGCTCAAGTCAGTGATGATATTCCAAGTAAGGAATGTATTTCAGAGAGTAATCGTTCATAAAATCAGTTGAAGATCCCTCACTTCATTAATGAAATGAGTTCATATACCTGATTGGCTCGTTTTACGAGGACTTGTTAGTGGGGAACCACTAACTCCCATTAGCATTATTTTATTGCGCACTTACCAGCATGATTGGGTCAAGTGGCTATTTTATATTGAGCATGGAGAATATAGACTAGGATTAGGGAACAAGTTGACCATCCCCGTGAGCAGAATTTGGCTCGTAGTGCAGGGAATTATTGATCGATCCGTGTAGCAATAATCCTTGTCTTTAGCGCAGTGACGTGTGTGTTGTCCGGTGTCATGGTGTTATCCTGAACAACCGGTATAGGGAGAACGCCTGATACGGAATTACAGTCTGGATGTATACCGATGACACCGGTTACACGTAGATGTCTTGACAAAGACGTTGAAATATGTCTTGCAGATCGGATACCGGTATTGAGACCAGATCAACTTATATTTATATTTAGGATTTTTAAGAACTCATTCTTTATATCTTTTTGAATTACAGCAGATGTTTCAAAAATTATATACTATTTTGTGATTATTAAATTATTTTATTGTTGAAAATATTAAGATAATATACTTTTACATTAGACAGGTAATTCATAAGTTTTTTCTTTTTTATTTATTTGAATAAACTATTTATTAATTTTGTATGTTTCATTATTATTATTATTTCTTAGTTGTATGTGTGAGTATATATATATATATATATATATATATATATATATATATAATAAAAGAATAAAAAGAGAAAAAAAAGTGAAGGAACTTAAAAGAAAATTTGAAACAACATTCAATGAAAAGTAAGAAAAATAATAATGAAAAGTTAAATAAACAAATGAGTAAAACTGAAAAAGTTGAGACATTAAGAAAAAAAACTGAATAAGCAATAAAAAATTAATAAAAGCACCGTTACCTAATCAGTGATATAAATTGTATATAGGACTTTCTTAATTATATAACTAAGATTCTCTTCGTTTCTTATTATGTGGGGGTTTGTTTGGTAAACGGCAGATTATACTAGACAAATTTTGACCTCTAATTTAATTAGTATAATATTATATTTTTATCGTAATACTTATGTTTTAAAATTATTTAATATAATTGAAGTTAATTTTATTAAATATATCTATTTTAATAAGTTATTTAAAAATTATAAACTATATATAAATTACAACTTATAGAATCGTTTTACTTAAAAAAAAATAGATGTTGCTTAAGCCCTAACAAAAATTAAAAATATTTACTTTATTTTTCCACCTTCCAATTAAGAATTTATTTTTTAAAAATTTTGGTAAATTAATACAGCGTAATAGACTTTAACGCTAAATAATAATAAATTTAAAAAGATAAAAAAAAATCTAAGTACTCTCCTGTGTCATCTAAGAATAGACATATTGTTTCTATTTATTTATTCATTAACTATATGATTAAATTTGTTTTTTACTTGTGTTTTAACTATTTTTTAATTTTTTATTGATTTTAGTTATTATATTATCTAATATGGTGAAATTGTCTCTAATATATTAAAATTGGTTTTAGAATGTAATATCATTAACATAATTATTAAAAAATGTTACTTGGTTAATCTTTAAGTTAATTTCTTTAATTTATTTCACTTTGTAACTTTTTAAAATTATGATATCTTGATTGATTTTTTTAGAGAAAATATCAAGATAATGAATAACATAATGATCAAAACTAATGAAAAAACAAAAGAACAAAATCAAAAATATGTTAAAACACAAAATTAAGAACATGTTTATTAATTGAATAAGGTACGTAAATTGTTATGAGACATCTAACACAAGTTGAACTCAATAAAATCAAATAAAAATATTAGAGCTGATACAAATTAATACAATTGGTTAAGAATGTAACCTTTGTTTATAAAATCATTATTTGAAATCATCTAAATTTTTTGAATATAATATATATAAGAATCATCAGAAAAGACACGGGAATCAGAATGAATGTCACCGCTTCGCTTTGTCTAAGATAATTAAACTAGATTACTGTTTAATCACGGTCACGGCGATTATAATTTTTGTTCATATTGTCATTATCAGAACTAAATTCAGTATTTGTACGTTTGATATCTCGTCAGATTGATATTTTTATACCAGACACATTTTTTTTTATGTTTAAATATTTCACGTTTGTTGATATATGATTAGAATATTTTCTAGTATACTTTTTGTGCTAACCTTCCTGTTTTGACTGATCTATTTTTTAATAGCTTTCTTTTGTTTTTTATTATTTATTTTAGCTTTTTACGTTTTTTTTTACTTTTTGTTCTTCCTTTTTATTTTAACTTGGCATTTTCAATTATTTTCTATATCAACTTATTTATTTTAGTTGCTTTATTTCATAATTTATAAAAATTTCATGACAAATTAAATTAAAATTAAAGGTAGATAATTAAACCAATTTTATTTAATTATCCTTAGATAAGATCTTATATTCAAACCTCTTAAATAAAAAGATGATTGCTTATAAAGGAAGATAATAATTATTAAAGAAAAAAAAGTAATAGTTGAAAGTAGAATTTTGAGGCATTCAATGAATTATGTTTTTATCAACAAAATGTTTTTTAAATAGGAAGATAATTAATGACTTTTAAAGAAAAAAACAATAATTGAAAGAAATCGTTTTGAGGTATTCATTGAGTTTTGTTTCTATCAATAGAATTAATGGTTTAGTTTAGAGAACAGACTTAGAATTGGGTTGAATAAATCTGTTCACTTTTTCAGACTAAAAATGACTTTTACTTTAATGAATCATTTTTGCACAGCAGAATAGGCAACAGACTTTTGTAATAGAGAGAATATTAGCAAGATTGCATCAGACTCTTATAAAAAAAGGGATAGAGAGACCACACAAAAGATTTATACTAGTTCACTTCCAACGCAAAAGCTACATCCAGGGTTTTTCCACTATGTAAAATAGTTATTTTTACATATCCAGCACAGACCGTGCTCTTGAGTATTATTAAATCCAGCCACTCCTGGCTTAAACACATCTCATGTTTTAGAGTATTCTTGACACCAGCCACTCCTGGCTCAAACTGAGTATTCTTTTGCAGCACCCACTCCTGGGGCAGACCTAAGTATTCTTTCATAAACCACTCATAGTTTAAACCCAAGTATTCTTTCCAAAGCCTCTTCAGGCCAACAGTGTTTCCCAACAGGTCTGTCAGACCTGTACTTACAAAGATTTGAAAGAACTAGTGCAATAAGATCAATAGGCCTTTTTGACTTAGCTGAGCTAAGTGAAGAGTCTGATCAACAGACTTTTTACAAATAAAGAAAGACTTATTTTGCATATGACTTAGTACAGTTGAAATAATAGAAAGATGTGATGCATACTAAGTCTGAAAGCTTAGTCAAAGACAATGTGCTCACTGAAGAGATGAATTGATGCGTTGCATGCCTGTATTTAAGTTTGGATACTATGGCTTTTAAGATTTGGAATGAGATGCACATAGTGAGCTTTCTTTTTCTCCGATGGCATTTTCTGATATCTTTTCTTCTATATGAACTTCTGCCATTTTTTATTTTCCTGGGCTAATTGTTGTTCATATTTTTACTGAGTGCCCACTTTCTCTCTTTTCTTTTTCTCTTTCTTTCTTTTTACTGCTTGACTCACATCTCTTCATTTCATTCTTATCTGCTCTCTTCTTACACCCAACATTCATCCTCTCAACTCTATTTCTAAGGAGGAGAAAAGTTGCAATATATAGATCTTCCTTTCAGATGTGCAACAGAGGAGGGAGAGACCCGTTGAATAACCGTTGAGAGATAATACAATCGTTGAAGGGTATTTTGCTTTAACGGACAAGTGCTTTTGGTCAGAGAGAGTCGTTCTGCACATGAAGCATAGGGCAGAGAGCTTTCGAGACTCGTGCATACAAAGGCAGAGTAAGATAGTATAAGTTTTCACTAAGATGGAAAGTTTTCATTCGAATGAAGAATCTTAATTTGCCTTGCTTTAATACTTTCTTTGTCGTGAATAATATCTTCATGCTTTGATGGGGACTACTTTTGGAGAGTTATCATATTAAGGACCAGACTTGTTCAGGAAGTACTTCTAAAGTGATTCTGGGTCTGGTGATCCATTAGGTGTTGATAATAAGAGTCATAAATTAAGAGCAAACCCAATAAGGTCTAGAGTATCTTCCAACTTGATGAAGTATGAAGGTAGAGTCTGGTTGTTGAAGAGATTTACTTTGAGGAGAGGAACTCTTCCATATAGTTGATGCGTGCAGCATGTCCATAGGTCTGGGTCTGATATGCACCCTGATAAGCTTTTGCTTTAAAGATCGCTCCCAATTCTTGTCTTTTTCTTTAAAGAGTCTTGCCGTGGAGTTGCCCTTAACAACCTTTGGTTTGTCCTACCAAACTTTTGTTGTGTAGGGACTCCCCCTTTGTTTTATAGCACAGGCTTTAGATGAACTTTCAAATATTAACCAAATATGACTTCATTTAAATTAGAGTACTAAATGATGGTTATCAACAAATCTCAAGATTTCTTTCAAAGTCTTATTGACTCTAACAATCTCCTCCTATTTATTGATAGCAAATATTTAGTCTTTTAATTTAAATGCAGTCTTGTGAAATTTGATACAGCTCCTCTTTGACTAGATACAAGTTTTGGTTTGAGAAATACTTACAGTGATTGCGATACAATTCTGTTTAAAATTGTTCCTGACTTATATATTAGAAAGAATTCTTTTATAGATAGGAAGTTAGAATAATAGCTAGTACTATCGAAAGAGATGATATAGCAGTCATAAGACAAACAGTAAAGAAAATAATATACTTGTATTTGAAAACTTTTGAAAACTAGGAATTTTTCAACAAAGTTCAACTAGCTTAACTCCCTAGAAAATTTTAAAGGAATGTCATTTTGTATGACAAGGAAATTAAAAGAACACCATCTTTGGTGACATGGAAATTTAAACAGTTGTCATCTTCGACAACAAAGAAATTTTAAATGGTCTCATCTTTGGTGACAAAGGAATTTAAATGATGTCAGCTTTGGCGACATGAAAATTTAAAAGATGCCATCTTTGGCAACAAGAAAATTTAAACAGATGTCATCTTTGGCAACAAAGGAATTTAAATAGTGCCAGCTTTGATGACATGAAAATGTAAAGGATACAATCTTTGGTGACAAGAAAATTTAAAGGAATACCATCTTCTATGACAAAGAAATTTAAAGAACATTATCTTCGACGACATGGAAATTTAAACATATATTATCTTCGGCGACAAGAAAATTCAAACAGATGCCATCTTTGGCGACAAAGGAATTTAAATGGTGTCAGCTTCGATGACATGGAAATTTAAATAGATGTCATCTTCAGTGACAAGAAAATTTAAACAGATGCCATCTTTGGCGACAAAGAAATTTAAATATGAAAATTTAAAGGATGCCATCTTTGGCAATAAGAAAATTTAAAGGAATGTCATCTTTGTGACAAGGAAATTTAAAGAACGCCATCTTTGGTGACATAGAAATTTAAACAGATGTCATCTTCGGTGACAAAGAAATTTTAAATGGTTCCATCTTTAGCAACAAGGGAATTTAAAAGGTGTCGCCAGCTTTGGCGATCAAAGTATTAAGACCTGATAGGAGAGTAAAGGGGAAATCAAACCAAATTTAAATTCGGGGAAAAACCTTTAGAATTGCAGTCCTTATAGATTTTAGGGTGATACTCATGGATGAAATGGAAAAAATAAGACGACCATATCTTCAGAGAGTTTGCAATTTTATTCATGTGGGTCAATCATGTACGGGGAAAAGAAAGGGAAATCAGATACATGAAAAGAAAAGAGAAATAAATATGGTCAAAAGCTTGGTAATGGGTGAAGTAAAAAGACTTTGCATATCCTCTAGTGAATCCTTGAGAACAACAAGAATCTTGATCTCATATCACGACGAGGAGTTTAACCTTCGATCTTGCTTTCGAGAAAGTAATTCAACTATAGTCCTTGTGCCCTAATCTGGTCCTGTTCTGCTTGCACGAGGAGTTTTAGTCACCTTGCCAAAATCTTGACCTTAATTTTTGCTTGAACCGCATTTTCAAGTTTTCGAATCACCGGGTCATTCTAATTTTCCCTAGACTGCCTTTTTAGGTTTCCAGCCTAGCGAGCATAATTTCTTTATTTATATTTCGTCTTCTTTTCCTTTCTCTTTTTCGATCTATTTTCTTTTTTTTCCTATTTATCGCTTTTTTAGCAAAGTATCTCTTGAATATGTCTGCATTTATGGGTATCGGCAAGTCATCCTCATTCATGTTGTTCAATACCAAAGCTCTACTGGAAAAGGCCTTTTTTACCAAATATAGTCCTTCATAATTAGGTGTCCATTTGCCTCTGTGATCCTAGCAGATTGACAGAATTTGAGAACCAGATCCCCTTCTTGAAACTGTCAACTTCGTACCTTTTTTATAAGCTTTTTTCATACGTCTCTGATATAACTGTCCATGATAGAGGGCAGTTAATCTTCTCCCGTCTATTAGGTTCAGTTGGTCATGTCAAACTTGAACTCATTCAACCTCTTCCAACTTAGCCTCCATGATTACTCTTAGATATGGAATTTCCACTTCAATACGTAGGACTGCTTCCATGCCATATACCAAAGAAAATGAGGTTGCTCTTACTAAAGTTCAAACTAAAGTAAGATACCCATACAAAGCAAAAGGGAGCATCTCACTCCAATCTTTGTAGGTCACAACCATTTTTTGCATGATTTTCTTGATATTTTTATTTATTGCTTCAATTGCCCCATTCATCCTTGGCCGATACAGGGAGGAATTAAGGTGACAAATTTTTAAATTCTTACATAATTTCTTCATCATCTTGTTGCTTAAATTTGTGCCATTGTCAGTAATAATCTGACTTGACAAGCCATATTGACATATTAGCTCTTTTTTGACAAATTTAACCAAAACATTTTTTGTTACATTGGCATAGAAAGCTGCCTTGACCCATTTGGTGAAATAGTCGATAGCGGCCAAGATGAAACGATGACCATTTGAGGCTTTCGGCTCGATGGGCCTAATGACATCCATACCCTACATTGAGAAGTGCCATAAAGCTGATAAAACATTCAAAGATGACGGGGTGCATGAATTTGGTCAACATAGGTTTGGCATTTATGACACTTCCAAACATAGTCAAAACAGTTAGATTCCATGGTTGTCTAGTAATACCCAGCTCTCAGGATCTTCCTTGCCATGGCATGTCCATTAACGTGGATCCTGAAGGATCTTTCATGAACATCAACCATGATTTTTCTTACATCACTTACATCGATACATCAAAGGATAAGAGTCATGATTCCTCTTGTAAAACACATCGTCATTCAAGAAGAAACCCATAGAGAGTCACCTTAGGGTTCTTTTGTCGTTCTTGGTAGCACCCTGGGGGTACTCCTGATTTTGGATGTAATTCTTGACATCATGATACCATGGCTTCCCATCCGTCTCCTCCTCTACTACTTGGTAGTATGTAGGTCTGTCACAGTTGCCTACCTCAATGAAGGGCATATCACAATCATTGCTTATTTCAAACATCGATGCCAAGGTAGCCAAAGCATTAGCCATTTAATTGTCATCACGAGGAACATGGTGAAAAGAGATCTCGTCAAACCCCGTGATCAGCTCTTTAATGTGAGTGTGATAAGGAATTAACTTGGTATCCCTAGTCTCCCATTCACCTTTTAATTGGTGGATAACCAAGGCAAAATCCCCATAAACTTCTAGCAACTTTACTTTTTCATCTAATGCTACTTGGATTCCCATAGAGCATGCCTACCATTCTTGCTTAAATAATAAATAGCATGCTCTTTCTTCCCTGTCTCATCATGCTTTGCAGCCCATGGACTCATCCAATACGGTCAAGTATAGAAAAAGAGGCCTCCCAAGGGTCGAAGGTACTCAACTTGGTGGCTCCCGTAAGTATTGCTTTATTTTATCAAAGGCTATTTGACAATTCTCATCCCACTGCCCCCGGTTGATTCTTACAGAGCAACTTGAAGATTGGCTCGTAGGTTGCTGTCAATTATGAAATAAATCGAGCAATATAATTAGCCTTCCTACGAATTCCCGGACCTTTTTTTTGTACAGGGCAGAGGCATTTCAAGAATTACCTTGACCTTATCAGGATCAACTTCTATTCCTTTTTCACTTACCATAAACCCTAGCAATTTATAGGATCTTGCACCCAAAATGCACTTACCTGGATTTAGTCTGAGTCTAAACTTTCTCAACCGCTCAAAAATTAGCGACTACACCTATCCGTCGCTACTTTAGGCGCTAACTAAAAAACTTGGAGGGAAGGCAAAAAAATGGAGGGAGGGAAACACAACGACGACAATGGCAACAGAATGTTGTAAAACTTAGCAACGACAAGTAGATGGTCACTAATGTGGTGGCTAACTTCATCCCTTTCAACTTCTAGTAGCTGTTAGGTGTAGTTTTAGCGACAGGAAGTGTTGTTGTTATATCTTTCACATTTGCTAGCGGCGGAATGTTCTCATCGCTAACTTTGGCGCCAACAAAAAATTTTAGGGAAACTAAATAAATTGGAGAGAGGTAAATTTAACGACCAATTTGGTGATGGCAGTAATTTAGCGACAACCTCAACGATGGAATATTGCAAACCTTAGCGACAGTGTTCCATATGGTTGCTAATATGGTCATTACTTTCCTTTTGAAGGTCCCCTTTACCACAGTGGTCCCTAATACAGTCGCAAAATAGCGACGACCTTCTATTAGTCATTGATTTTTTGTAGCTATTAGGGGCTTTTATAGTAGTGAGACCAAGTAACCAGTTTAAGTGACCTAGGAAATTGAGGGTGTATAAAATTGGTAAAATTGACCTTGAACCGGACAAAACTAGTGAAAATCAAGCAAAACCTTGTCCCTGAAAACTGGTCTGATAAATATATTTATGCTGAATAAAATTCAAATATGAAATATATTGAATTGTCTGTTATGCAGGGGGTAATCTGGTTACTCTCTCAATCAGTATGGAATCTTACATTCACTCTGTTATTACGTCAGTTTAGTGGGAATCTGGTATTGTAGAACACTGGCTCAGTGGGAGCTCAATGCCATTGACTCTGTGATCTGGGGTCCTCGAGTTACTTGTTTTGGATCAGGTGGTGGTGGTATTTACAAAGACTCTCCAAAACTTAAGTCAGTACAAATTCAAAGATACCAGAGCATTAAGAGTAATAAATGATTTACTTAATTCTCCATACATTATGGTATTTATAGTCTTTGCAAAGGTCTAACTCATGATTTAATATTTGACAGGTGACTAGGCTGCTTTTTATTCATGTTGCATCCTATGTTTAGAGGGTCTGACTCTCTGGAAGGCTTTTAACCGATGTCTGTCAGTAGGCATGTCGGTTGTACTGTCAGCCAATTCATCTCATCTTACCAGACTGGTGCCTTTTGCCTTCAGCGTGTCATCCCTTGGTTTAGGGGTCGATATGGACACCAGATCATTTTCCTCTAGCTTATTATAGTAATGGTATTGTTATAATGAGCTACGTCCAATGTTAATTGTAACACCCTCTGTTACACCTTAATAAATTCTAGAAAAACTCGTAATTTTTTTTTTTTTTACTAAAGATATGATTGTTAAAAAGAAACTATCGGAATAAATTATATACATTATTTCTGAAATACCTCACAAATATTATTAAAAACTTTATAAAGTATTTGTACATTTATCCGAAGAAAATAAATATTAAACATTATAAGAAAGAGAGGAAACTCCATGGCCCAGAAGCAGTTACTTATTAACATTATTTAGTCATTGGACCACGGTATTCATACCGAGCTCCCTTTCTAGAACGTGCTATATTTACTGCCGATATTCTTCGATCCTTCCCTCTGAACCATCAATTTAAAACATGTGAAACAAAAACACGGAGAAAGGAGTGAGAAACAGAATATAATATTTCCGAATAAGACATAAGCAACAAAGGGTTTTCACAACCAATACATAATAATATCAATCACAATCACATACACAATCAATTATGAATGCATGAATGTTATGCAATATCTTCATCATAACTTATCTATATATGTGGGCCCTTAAATTTTAATTTGCACTGGGTCAACCAGGAGTTTACACTGTTCCATAAGTCCGGATAATAATAATATGAACAGCTCAACTGGTGTGGAAACACTTAGAGACTAGTCAGATTGAGAAAGTTTTTATTGTGAAAGTACCCGACACTAGGGAGCTACCCCAGGTCCCCTGAAGCACCCTTTCACACCCTCTCATCCCAAGGCTCGTAATTAAGCCTCCTCTAATGTATCCTCGGTTTCTATAATCCGTCCCCAGACAATATTATTTCATTTCACTTTAATGATTCATGATGCATGAACTACTCGCGTATTGAGTTGGTTAAGGCTTTTAGAAACTCAATTATTAAATCCCTTAAAGGTTTACAACATTATTTCAATAAACTGTACATTTTCTCGATTCTCTGAATTTCTGTCCCACAGAAATAAATTTGGTACAGTTTTTGAATCTCACTGAAATTTGAGTTTCTAAGCCTTAAATATCTAAAAACTTTCTCATATAAAACTTTACATAATCTTTCTCAAATTAAATCTTAACAAAGTCAAATTTAGAAATCTCAATTATTTCCAAATATATTTAGTTATTAAGTTGGAAAAAATAAAACAATTTTCTTTCAAAAAAAATTTTGTTTTATTAAAAGAGAATAATTATTAACCAAAAATACTTAAAATTATAAAATTTTTCTTTAACTCAAGATTTAATTAAATAAATTCTCATAAAATATTTTCTTTCTAAAATAAATACTAATTTTTATTTTTATTTTTCTAAATATTGAAAATAAAGTTAATAAAAATAATTTCTAAGAAGAAATAAAAGATAATAAAATTTAAAGAGTAAGGTAAGAAATTCTTACTGAATTTTAGCTTTCCGTCATGCTCGCTATATGCTCAAACTCCACATTACAATATCATCAATCAATCAATCATAATCAAATCATAATCAAATCAATTAAATATCATTAATACATATCATAATACAAAATTTAATGATTATTAATATAGTCAATTTTAGTCCTTTTGGTCAATTCCTCGTATAGGTATATGTAAATCCATATAATCCAGTCCTTGCATAGGTATAGTTCAGTCCATATGGGTCATAATGGTCCAAGTCCTTGCATAGGTATAGTCCAGTCCATATAGGTCATAATGGTCCAAGTCTTTGCATAGGTATGTTAGAGTTAGTTAACCGGATATTTAATTTAAAATTTATTAAAAATGTTAAGTTAAAAAGTTAATATTTTAAAATAATAATATTATTAAATTTAAAAGGAGTAGGGGACTCCTCCCATTATTCTTATGTCTTTTCATATTATAATTCTTATCTCACTCCCCCTTACCTTGAGTCGTTACCAAAAAGAGATTTGCTTTGCGCCTCCGATTTCTAGAAATATTAATATCAATCTTATTTTAGTATAAGCATAAGACGAAGATTAAGATTACTACTTAAAACAGAAATGGTAAATTCTGAATAGTGAATAGTGAATAGTGAATAGTAAATCATGAATAGTAACAGTGAATAGTAAAACGTGAATAGTAACAGTAAATAGTAAAACGTGAATAGTAACGGTAAATAGTAAATCGTGAATAGTAACGGTAAATAGTAACAGTAAATAGTAATTTACTATTTGAATAGTAATTTACTATTGAAATAGTAATTTACTAGTGAAATAGTGTTTACTATGCAGAATAGTAACTTAAAATAATATTATTTTCAGTATAATAACAGATTTCTAAAAACGATATAAAAATAATCTAAAAAAATATAAAAGAGAAGTATTCTTACCTTAGGATTTTGGCAGAACCTTCTCTCCAAAAACTTTTCTTCTCTCTCTCACTTCCACCACTATCTCACTAGCACTACTGTATTAAGAAAACTTAATCTGAAATTGTGAATTCTAAAGAAGAAATCCTTCGGTATTTATAGGAAAAAAATTTTACTATGCATTCCATTATTTTAATATAAAAGTACTATGCATTTTTGAATTTTTTATTCCAGGTTACTATGCATTCTTTGAAAATTTCGTACATGCACAGTGTTTTGCATAGTAACTGTCGGCAGAATTATTAAGCCAAATAGTAACCTTTCACTCGGTATATTTTAAATATTCAAAATGAGTCCTTTTTGAAATTTAGCGATATTATATCAGTCCTCACTAATTTTATACTGAGTAATATAAAGTTGAAATTTTAAAAATCTAAAATTTTCTGTTAATAAAAATTTATTGATACGTTTCTAATTTTTTAACGATTAGAAAAAATCAAGATTTTTCTCAAACCGATAATTTTTAGATAAGTCTACTTGAAATGGATTTTAGAAAATTTTCTTATAATTTCAATTCACTTTCTTGTAAATATTTTTAATTTAAGTCACTTATATGAATTTAAAATTATTTAAAAAATATTATTTTTATTAAAAAATTCCAAAATTCCAAAAAATTCCAAAAAATCATAAATAATACGTAGATTAAAAAGTTCTAAAGAACCATAATTTAATTCCTTCAAAATGTTAATATAAAAATAAAAATAGGGGTGTTATAACTCTACTCCCCTTAGAAAATTTCGTCCTCGAAATTTACATAATCAGTAAAACAAATGAGGATGAGACTCTTTCATCTCAGTTTCTAGTTCCCATGTAGCATCTTCTCCTCTCGTTTCACTCCAAATAACCTTTACAAGCGGAATTGTCTTGTCTCTTAATTGTTTTATTCTTCTGTCACTTATTCTAACAGGTGGTGCATCATATGTAAGATTATCTTTAACTTGTATGATATCAGGTTCAATAACATGTGTAGGATCAGATATATACTTTCGCAAGTTTGACACATGAAAAACATTATGGATATTAGAAAGAAAAGGTGGTAATGCTATTTGGTAGGCAAGGGGACTAACTTTATGAATTATTTGGTATGGACCGATAAATCTAGGGGTTAGTTTTCGAGATTTCATTGCCCGACCGACCCCAGTCATAGGTGTGACTTTCAAGAATACATGATCGCCTTCTTGAAATTCGAGCGGCTTTCTTCTTTTGTCATAGTAACTTTTCTGCCTGCTCTGTGTTGCCTTCATCTTTTCCTGAACTATTTTGATTTTATCCGTGGTTTGTTGTACCAACTCTGGTCCTAGCATCAAGTTTTCACCAGTCTCAAACCAACATAGCGGGGTCCTACATTTTCTTCCATATAATGCTTCAAAAGGTGCCATGCCAATGCTAGCATGGAAACTGTTGTTGTAGGTAAACTCCACATATGATAAGAATTGATTCCAACTTCCTTTATGCTCTAACACACAAGCTCGTAACAAGTCCTCTAGAGATTGGATTGTTCTTTCTGATTGTCCATCCGTCTGAGGATGATATGCTGAACTCAGACGCAGTCTTGTTCCCAAAGCCTTGTGCAAGCTCTTCCAGAATTGTGATGTAAAGCGAGGGTCCCGATCAGAAATGATACTTGAAGGAATTCCATGCAATCTCACAATCTCCTCGATGTATAATTTTGCCAGCTTCTCCATAGAGTAACGAATATTGATGGGAATAAAGTGGGCAGACTTTGTTAGTCTATCAACTATTACCCATATCGAATCATGTCCTAATGGAGTTTTGGGTAAAGAAGTCACAAAATCCATGGTAATGCTATCCCATTTCCATTCTGGTATTTCCATTGATTGTAGCATTCCAGGGGGTTTTTGATGTTCCACTTTAACCTTCTGGCAAATTAGACATGTAGCCACATACTCTGCCACCGCTTTCTTCATTCCAGGCCACCAAAATAACTTCTTCAAATCTTGATACATTTTAGTAGCTCCGGGATGAATGCTCATATAACTTTTATGGCCTTCTTCTAGAATTGCTTTCCTCAACTCCTCTTTGTCAGGGATACACACTCGATCCTTATATCTCAATAATTGGTCGTTTCCCACATTGAACTCGACTTCTTTTCCTTGTTTCAAGAGTTCTTTCTTCTCTTGCAGGAATTCATCCTCTCGTTGAGCCTCTAAAACTTGTCTCAGGAATTCACTTGTAACTTGCAACGCTCCTAATCTGTAGCTGTTAGCATTAACCTTTACTGCTAGGTTAAGATCTCTGAAGTTCTCTATTAATTCTAACTCTTTAATCATCATTGTGGATGCATGTAGAGACTTTCGACTTAAAGCATCAGCTACTACGTTCGCTTTTCCAGGATGGTATTGCAACTCAAAGTCGTAGTCCTTTAAGAACTCCATCCATCTCCGTTGCCTCATGTTTAACTCCTTTTGATCAAATAAATACTTGAGACTCTTATGATCGCTAAACACATCGAATGTTGCACCATATAGATAATGCCTCCAAATCTTTAAGGCAAAAACTACAGCGGCTAACTCTAAGTCATGGGTAGGGTAGTTAATCTCATGTTGCCTTAATTGACGTGACGCATAGGCTACAACCTTCTTGTCTTGCATGAGTACACTTCCTAGTCCTTGTTTAGACGCATCACAGTAAACTTCAAAACTTCGATGTGGATCGGGGAGTACTAACACTGGCGCAGAAGTAAGTCGATCTTTCAGCTCTTGGAAACTATTCTCGCATTGTGTCGTCCACACAAAAGGTTGTCCTTTCCGTGTTAGCTTGGTCAATGGGTATCCTAGCTTTGAAAATCCTTCAATGAATCTCCTATAGTATCCAGCCAAGCCCAAGAAACTTCTAATCTCAGTGATCGTGGTTGGTCTCTCCCATTTTAAAACTGCTTCCACCTTGGAAGGGTCTACAGCTATTCCTCCTTGACTAATTACATGTCCTAAAAAGTTTACTTCTTCCAACCAGAATTCACACTTTGACAACTTTGCATACAGTTGTTTCTTTTTCAGGATTTCTAACACAACCTTCAAGTGTTCAACATGTTCTTCTCTGCTTTTAGAGTACACTAATATATCATCAATGAACACCACTACAAATTTATCTAGATATGGATGAAAAATCCTATTCATGTAATCCATGAATACGGCTGGTGCATTAGTTACACCAAAAGGCATTACTAGATATTCGTAATGGCCATAGCGTGTTCTAAAAGCAGTTTTCGATACATCTTCTTTCTTCACCCTTATTTGATGGTATCCAGACCTCAAATCAATTTTGGAGAACACCGTGGCACCACGCAGCTGATCCATCAAGTCGTCAATCCTTGGTAGAGGATATCTGTTCTTGATTGTCACCTTGTTCAGTTGTCGATAATCTACACACAACCTCATGCTACCATCCTTCTTCTTAACCAACAACACTGGTGCACCCCAGGGGGATACACTGGGTCGTATAAACTGCTTCTCTATCATCTCTTCAAGTTGTTTTTTCAACTCTGCTAATTCTAGAGGTGACATTCGGTATGGTGCAATTGAAATGGGTCCAACTCCAGGTACTAGATCAATGGAAAATTCCACATCTCTTTCTGGGGGTAAACCAGGGATATCTTCAGGAAAAACGTCAGGAAATTCACACACAACCGGCAGATTTTTGATTTTTGATTCTTGCTCTCCTTTCGTTGAAAGCAATAGCATGAATCCTTGAGCCCCTCCTTTTAAAGAGGCACTCACTTGGTTGGCGGTTAGAAATCTCGAATCCTCAGGATTCAAATTCACTGGTTCTTTAAACATTATGGTTTTATTATGACAATCTATTAGAACATGATTGTCAGACAACCAATCTAGCCCAATAATAACTTCTAAGCCAGAAAGGGGTAAACAGAAAAGATTAGCCTTAAAGTCCCTACCATCTATGACAATAGGGCATTTCCAACAAGCTTTAGAAGTGACAATGGGATTGTTTCCAGGAGTATGTACAGATAAGTCAAATGGAAGTTCTATCACAGGTAATTTTAGTTTTTCTACACAGTCATTGGCAATAAAGGAATGTGATGCACCTGAGTCATACATAACAGTTAAAGAAATCTTATTAATGATACACTTACCTTCTACCATGGAATCAGCATGAGATGCTTCTTCTCCAGTGATTGCAAAAACCTTTCCTTTTGCTTTCGGCCTTCCGACTGCACTGTGCGCGCCTCCTTGAGTATTTATACTTGTACTTGCACCTTCAGGGTTTTCTCTCTTCATCTCTGGGCAATCCTTGATGTGATGACCTGGTTTGTTACACTTAAAGCAAACATAAGTGTTTTTAGGACAATCCCTTTTCAAATGGGGTCCTCCACAGATAAAACATTTAAAATTTGGTGCAGATGTTGGATAATAGCTTCCAGTTGAAGCTTGGGGTCTGTTAGGAACAGATGCTGCTCCAAACCGGCGAAATGGTGCTTGGTAAGGCTTATTCCTTCTGAAATCTCTTCTTTGGTGATGGTGAGGTCCTCCACTTCTTATCTCTCCTGCCTTGTGAATGGGCTCACGACTTTTGGTCATTCTATCCTTATGGTCTTCTTCAAAGATCCTGCAGCGATTTACCAATACAGAAAATTCACGGATTTCCTGCATTCGTATAGCTTCCTTAATTTCTGGCCGCAGTCCATTTACAAACTTTGCACACCGATCTCTTTCATTAGTAGCATCATTATAATGAGAATGAAAACGAGATAGCTCTTCAAACCTGGATGCGTACTCTCCAACGGTCATATTTCCTTGGGTCAGCGACAGGAATTCGAATTGTCTTTTCTCTTTAACATCAGCTGGAAAGTATTTCTCTAGAAACATATCCTTGAAATAGTCCCAAGTGATCTCCACGTCGTTGACTTCGAATTGTTTACGCATGCTATCCCACCAATGTTCGGCATCCTCAGATAAGGCATAAGTAGCGAAGACTACCTTATCAGCTTCATTACATTGCAATGCTCGAAAGATCTTCTCTATCTCTCGAATCCAGATTTGTGCTCCATCGGGGTTATATCCTCCCTTGAAACGAGGTGGATTGCGTTTTTCGAATAGGTCCAGCCTTCTCAAGGCATCGTTACCTTGACCTTCACGTGCTCCCATTGCATTGATTAAGCGTTCTACAACTCCAGCAAGATCGTTTCCAGCCATTAGTTTCCTGTTTCACAGTAACTGAGATTTGTCACATCAATCACAGTTACTACCAAGTCAGATATTCTACCTATACAGAGTTTACAGACAAAGCAAGATAGACCTTTTCCCCAGGCCTATTGGATTAACTGCTCTGATACCACTTTGTAACACCCTCTGTTACACCTTAATAAATTCTAGAAAAACTCGTAATTTTTTTTTTTTTTTACTAAAGATATGATTGTTAAAAAGAAACTATCGGAATAAATTATATACATTATTTCTGAAATACCTCACAAATATTATTAAAAACTTTATAAAGTATTTGTACATTTATCCGAAGAAAATAAATATTAAACATTATAAGAAAGAGAGGAAACTCCATGGCCCAGAAGCAGTTACTTATTAACATTATTTAGTCATTGGACCACGGTATTCATACCGAGCTCCCTTTCTAGAACGTGCTATATTTACTGCCGATATTCTTCGATCCTTCCCTCTGAACCATCAATTTAAAACATGTGAAACAAAAACACGGAGAAAGGAGTGAGAAACAGAATATAATATTTCCGAATAAGACATAAGCAACAAAGGGTTTTCACAACCAATACATAATAATATCAATCACAATCACATACACAATCAATTATGAATGCATGAATGTTATGCAATATCTTCATCATAACTTATCTATATATGTGGGCCCTTAAATTTTAATTTGCACTGGGTCAACCAGGAGTTTACACTGTTCCATAAGTCCGGATAATAATAATATGAACAGCTCAACTGGTGTGGAAACACTTAGAGACTAGTCAGATTGAGAAAGTTTTTATTGTGAAAGTACCCGACACTAGGGAGCTACCCCAGGTCCCCTGAAGCACCCTTTCACACCCTCTCATCCCAAGGCTCGTAATTAAGCCTCCTCTAATGTATCCTCGGTTTCTATAATCCGTCCCCAGACAATATTATTTCATTTCACTTTAATGATTCATGATGCATGAACTACTCGCGTATTGAGTTGGTTAAGGCTTTTAGAAACTCAATTATTAAATCCCTTAAAGGTTTACAACATTATTTCAATAAACTGTACATTTTCTCGATTCTCTGAATTTCTGTCCCACAGAAATAAATTTGGTACAGTTTTTGAATCTCACTGAAATTTGAGTTTCTAAGCCTTAAATATCTAAAAACTTTCTCATATAAAACTTTACATAATCTTTCTCAAATTAAATCTTAACAAAGTCAAATTTAGAAATCTCAATTATTTCCAAATATATTTAGTTATTAAGTTGGAAAAAATAAAACAATTTTCTTTCAAAAAAAATTTTGTTTTATTAAAAGAGAATAATTATTAACCAAAAATACTTAAAATTATAAAATTTTTCTTTAACTCAAGATTTAATTAAATAAATTCTCATAAAATATTTTCTTTCTAAAATAAATACTAATTTTTATTTTTATTTTTCTAAATATTGAAAATAAAGTTAATAAAAATAATTTCTAAGAAGAAATAAAAGATAATAAAATTTAAAGAGTAAGGTAAGAAATTCTTACTGAATTTTAGCTTTCCGTCATGCTCGCTATATGCTCAAACTCCACATTACAATATCATCAATCAATCAATCATAATCAAATCATAATCAAATCAATTAAATATCATTAATACATATCATAATACAAAATTTAATGATTATTAATATAGTCAATTTTAGTCCTTTTGGTCAATTCCTCGCATAGGTATATGTAAATCCATATAATCCAGTCCTTGCATAGGTATAGTTCAGTCCATATGGGTCATAATGGTCCAAGTCCTTGCATAGGTATAGTCCAGTCCATATAGGTCATAATGGTCCAAGTCTTTGCATAGGTATGTTAGAGTTAGTTAACCGGATATTTAATTTAAAATTTATTAAAAATGTTAAGTTAAAAAGTTAATATTTTAAAATAATAATATTATTAAATTTAAAAGGAGTAGGGGACTCCTCCCATTATTCTTATGTCTTTTCATATTATAATTCTTATCTCACTCCCCCTTACCTTGAGTCGTTACCAAAAAGAGATTTGCTTTGCGCCTCCGATTTCTAGAAATATTAATATCAATCTTATTTTAGTATAAGCATAAGACGAAGATTAAGATTACTACTTAAAACAGAAATGGTAAATTCTGAATAGTGAATAGTGAATAGTGAATAGTAAATCGTGAATAGTAACAGTGAATAGTAAAACGTGAATAGTAACAGTAAATAGTAAAACGTGAATAGTAACGGTAAATAGTAAATCGTGAATAGTAACGGTAAATAGTAACAGTAAATAGTAATTTACTATTTGAATAGTAATTTACTATTGAAATAGTAATTTACTAGTGAAATAGTGTTTACTATGCAGAATAGTAACTTAAAATAATATTATTTTCAGTATAATAACAGATTTCTAAAAACGATATAAAAATAATCTAAAAAAATATAAAAGAGAAGTATTCTTACCTTAGGATTTTGGCAGAACCTTCTCTCCAAAAACTTTTCTTCTCTCTCTCACTTCCACCACTATCTCACTAGCACTACTGTATTAAGAAAACTTAATCTGAAATTGTGAATTCTAAAGAAGAAATCCTTCGGTATTTATAGGAAAAAAATTTTACTATGCATTCCATTATTTTAATATAAAAGTACTATGCATTTTTGAATTTTTTATTCCAGGTTACTATGCATTCTTTGAAAATTTCGTACATGCACAGTGTTTTGCATAGTAACTGTCGGCAGAATTATTAAGCCAAATAGTAACCTTTCACTCGGTATATTTTAAATATTCAAAATGAGTCCTTTTTGAAATTTAGCGATATTATATCAGTCCTCACTAATTTTATACTGAGTAATATAAAGTTGAAATTTTAAAAATCTAAAATTTTCTGTTAATAAAAATTTATTGATACGTTTCTAATTTTTTAACGATTAGAAAAAATCAAGATTTTTCTCAAACCGATAATTTTTAGATAAGTCTACTTGAAATGGATTTTAGAAAATTTTCTTATAATTTCAATTCACTTTCTTGTAAATATTTTTAATTTAAGTCACTTATATGAATTTAAAATTATTTAAAAAATATTATTTTTATTAAAAAATTCCAAAATTCCAAAAAATTCCAAAAAATCATAAATAATACGTAGATTAAAAAGTTCTAAAGAACCATAATTTAATTCCTTCAAAATGTTAATATAAAAATAAAAATAGGGGTGTTATAACTCTACTCCCCTTAGAAAATTTCGTCCTCGAAATTTACATAATCAGTAAAACAAATGAGGATGAGACTCTTTCATCTCAGTTTCTAGTTCCCATGTAGCATCTTCTCCTCTCGTTTCACTCCAAATAACCTTTACAAGCGGAATTGTCTTGTCTCTTAATTGTTTTATTCTTCTGTCACTTATTCTAACAGGTGGTGCATCATATGTAAGATTATCTTTAACTTGTATGATATCAGGTTCAATAACATGTGTAGGATCAGATATATACTTTCGCAAGTTTGACACATGAAAAACATTATGGATATTAGAAAGAAAAGGTGGTAATGCTATTTGGTAGGCAAGGGGACTAACTTTATGAATTATTTGGTATGGACCGATAAATCTAGGGGTTAGTTTTCGAGATTTCATTGCCCGACCGACCCCAGTCATAGGTGTGACTTTCAAGAATACATGATCGCCTTCTTGAAATTCGAGCGGCTTTCTTCTTTTGTCATAGTAACTTTTCTGCCTGCTCTGTGTTGCCTTCATCTTTTCCTGAACTATTTTGATTTTATCCGTGGTTTGTTGTACCAACTCTGGTCCTAGCATCAAGTTTTCACCAGTCTCAAACCAACATAGCGGGGTCCTACATTTTCTTCCATATAATGCTTCAAAAGGTGCCATGCCAATGCTAGCATGGAAACTGTTGTTGTAGGTAAACTCCACATATGATAAGAATTGATTCCAACTTCCTTTATGCTCTAACACACAAGCTCGTAACAAGTCCTCTAGAGATTGGATTGTTCTTTCTGATTGTCCATCCGTCTGAGGATGATATGCTGAACTCAGACGCAGTCTTGTTCCCAAAGCCTTGTGCAAGCTCTTCCAGAATTGTGATGTAAAGCGAGGGTCCCGATCAGAAATGATACTTGAAGGAATTCCATGCAATCTCACAATCTCCTCGATGTATAATTTTGCCAGCTTCTCCATAGAGTAACGAATATTGATGGGAATAAAGTGGGCAGACTTTGTTAGTCTATCAACTATTACCCATATCGAATCATGTCCTAATGGAGTTTTGGGTAAAGAAGTCACAAAATCCATGGTAATGCTATCCCATTTCCATTCTGGTATTTCCATTGATTGTAGCATTCCAGGGGGTTTTTGATGTTCCACTTTAACCTTCTGGCAAATTAGACATGTAGCCACATACTCTGCCACCGCTTTCTTCATTCCAGGCCACCAAAATAACTTCTTCAAATCTTGATACATTTTAGTAGCTCCGGGATGAATGCTCATATAACTTTTATGGCCTTCTTCTAGAATTGCTTTCCTCAACTCCTCTTTGTCAGGGATACACACTCGATCCTTATATCTCAATAATTGGTCGTTTCCCACATTGAACTCGACTTCTTTTCCTTGTTTCAAGAGTTCTTTCTTCTCTTGCAGGAATTCATCCTCTCGTTGAGCCTCTAAAACTTGTCTCAGGAATTCACTTGTAACTTGCAACGCTCCTAATCTGTAGCTGTTAGCATTAACCTTTACTGCTAGGTTAAGATCTCTGAAGTTCTCTATTAATTCTAACTCTTTAATCATCATTGTGGATGCATGTAGAGACTTTCGACTTAAAGCATCAGCTACTACGTTCGCTTTTCCAGGATGGTATTGCAACTCAAAGTCGTAGTCCTTTAAGAACTCCATCCATCTCCGTTGCCTCATGTTTAACTCCTTTTGATCAAATAAATACTTGAGACTCTTATGATCGCTAAACACATCGAATGTTGCACCATATAGATAATGCCTCCAAATCTTTAAGGCAAAAACTACAGCGGCTAACTCTAAGTCATGGGTAGGGTAGTTAATCTCATGTTGCCTTAATTGACGTGACGCATAGGCTACAACCTTCTTGTCTTGCATGAGTACACTTCCTAGTCCTTGTTTAGACGCATCACAGTAAACTTCAAAACTTCGATGTGGATCGGGGAGTACTAACACTGGCGCAGAAGTAAGTCGATCTTTCAGCTCTTGGAAACTATTCTCGCATTGTGTCGTCCACACAAAAGGTTGTCCTTTCCGTGTTAGCTTGGTCAATGGGTACCCTAGCTTTGAAAATCCTTCAATGAATCTCCTATAGTATCCAGCCAAGCCCAAGAAACTTCTAATCTCAGTGATCGTGGTTGGTCTCTCCCATTTTAAAACTGCTTCCACCTTGGAAGGGTCTACAGCTATTCCTCCTTGACTAATTACATGTCCTAAAAAGTTTACTTCTTCCAACCAGAATTCACACTTTGACAACTTTGCATACAGTTGTTTCTTTTTCAGGATTTCTAACACAACCTTCAAGTGTTCAACATGTTCTTCTCTGCTTTTAGAGTACACTAATATATCATCAATGAACACCACTACAAATTTATCTAGATATGGATGAAAAATCCTATTCATGTAATCCATGAATACGGCTGGTGCATTAGTTACACCAAAAGGCATTACTAGATATTCGTAATGGCCATAGCGTGTTCTAAAAGCAGTTTTCGATACATCTTCTTTCTTCACCCTTATTTGATGGTATCCAGACCTCAAATCAATTTTGGAGAACACCGTGGCACCACGCAGCTGATCCATCAAGTCGTCAATCCTTGGTAGAGGATATCTGTTCTTGATTGTCACCTTGTTCAGTTGTCGATAATCTACACACAACCTCATGCTACCATCCTTCTTCTTAACCAACAACACTGGTGCACCCCAGGGGGATACACTGGGTCGTATAAACTGCTTCTCTATCATCTCTTCAAGTTGTTTTTTCAACTCTGCTAATTCTAGAGGTGACATTCGGTATGGTGCAATTGAAATGGGTCCAACTCCAGGTACTAGATCAATGGAAAATTCCACATCTCTTTCTGGGGGTAAACCAGGGATATCTTCAGGAAAAACGTCAGGAAATTCACACACAACCGGCAGATTTTTGATTTTTGATTCTTGCTCTCCTTTCGTTGAAAGCAATAGCATGAATCCTTGAGCCCCTCCTTTTAAAGAGGCACTCACTTGGTTGGCGGTTAGAAATCTCGAATCCTCAGGATTCAAATTCACTGGTTCTTTAAACATTATGGTTTTATTATGACAATCTATTAGAACATGATTGTCAGACAACCAATCTAGCCCAATAATAACTTCTAAGCCAGAAAGGGGTAAACAGAAAAGATTAGCCTTAAAGTCCCTACCATCTATGACAATAGGGCATTTCCAACAAGCTTTAGAAGTGACAATGGGATTGTTTCCAGGAGTATGTACAGATAAGTCAAATGGAAGTTCTATCACAGGTAATTTTAGTTTTTCTACACAGTCATTGGCAATAAAGGAATGTGATGCACCTGAGTCATACATAACAGTTAAAGAAATCTTATTAATGATACACTTACCTTCTACCATGGAATCAGCATGAGATGCTTCTTCTCCAGTGATTGCAAAAACCTTTCCTTTTGCTTTCGGCCTTCCGACTGCACTGTGCGCGCCTCCTTGAGTATTTATACTTGTACTTGCACCTTCAGGGTTTTCTCTCTTCATCTCTGGGCAATCCTTGATGTGATGACCTGGTTTGTTACACTTAAAGCAAACATAAGTGTTTTTAGGACAATCCCTTTTCAAATGGGGTCCTCCACAGATAAAACATTTAAAATTTGGTGCAGATGTTGGATAATAGCTTCCAGTTGAAGCTTGGGGTCTGTTAGGAACAGATGCTGCTCCAAACCGGCGAAATGGTGCTTGGTAAGGCTTATTCCTTCTGAAATCTCTTCTTTGGTGATGGTGAGGTCCTCCACTTCTTATCTCTCCTGCCTTGTGAATGGGCTCACGACTTTTGGTCATTCTATCCTTATGGTCTTCTTCAAAGATCCTGCAGCGATTTACCAATACAGAAAATTCACGGATTTCCTGCATTCGTATAGCTTCCTTAATTTCTGGCCGCAGTCCATTTACAAACTTTGCACACCGATCTCTTTCATTAGTAGCATCATTATAATGAGAATGAAAACGAGATAGCTCTTCAAACCTGGATGCGTACTCTCCAACGGTCATATTTCCTTGGGTCAGCGACAGGAATTCGAATTGTCTTTTCTCTTTAACATCAGCTGGAAAGTATTTCTCTAGAAACATATCCTTGAAATAGTCCCAAGTGATCTCCACGTCGTTGACTTCGAATTGTTTACGCATGCTATCCCACCAATGTTCGGCATCCTCAGATAAGGCATAAGTAGCGAAGACTACCTTATCAGCTTCATTACATTGCAATGCTCGAAAGATCTTCTCTATCTCTCGAATCCAGATTTGTGCTCCATCGGGGTTATATCCTCCCTTGAAACGAGGTGGATTGCGTTTTTCGAATAGGTCCAGCCTTCTCAAGGCATCGTTACCTTGACCTTCACGTGCTCCCATTGCATTGATTAAGCGTTCTACAACTCCAGCAAGATCGTTTCCAGCCATTAGTTTCCTGTTTCACAGTAACTGAGATTTGTCACATCAATCACAGTTACTACCAAGTCAGATATTCTACCTATACAGAGTTTACAGACAAAGCAAGATAGACCTTTTCCCCAGGCCTATTGGATTAACTGCTCTGATACCACTTTGTAACACCCTCTGTTACACCTTAATAAATTCTAGAAAAACTCGTAATTTTTTTTTTTTTTTACTAAAGATATGATTGTTAAAAAGAAACTATCGGAATAAATTATATACATTATTTCTGAAATACCTCACAAATATTATTAAAAACTTTATAAAGTATTTGTACATTTATCCGAAGAAAATAAATATTAAACATTATAAGAAAGAGAGGAAACTCCATGGCCCAGAAGCAGTTACTTATTAACATTATTTAGTCATTGGACCACGGTATTCATACCGAGCTCCCTTTCTAGAACGTGCTATATTTACTGCCGATATTCTTCGATCCTTCCCTCTGAACCATCAATTTAAAACATGTGAAACAAAAACACGGAGAAAGGAGTGAGAAACAGAATATAATATTTCCGAATAAGACATAAGCAACAAAGGGTTTTCACAACCAATACATAATAATATCAATCACAATCACATACACAATCAATTATGAATGCATGAATGTTATGCAATATCTTCATCATAACTTATCTATATATGTGGGCCCTTAAATTTTAATTTGCACTGGGTCAACCAGGAGTTTACACTGTTCCATAAGTCCGGATAATAATAATATGAACAGCTCAACTGGTGTGGAAACACTTAGAGACTAGTCAGATTGAGAAAGTTTTTATTGTGAAAGTACCCGACACTAGGGAGCTACCCCAGGTCCCCTGAAGCACCCTTTCACACCCTCTCATCCCAAGGCTCGTAATTAAGCCTCCTCTAATGTATCCTCGGTTTCTATAATCCGTCCCCAGACAATATTATTTCATTTCACTTTAATGATTCATGATGCATGAACTACTCGCGTATTGAGTTGGTTAAGGCTTTTAGAAACTCAATTATTAAATCCCTTAAAGGTTTACAACATTATTTCAATAAACTGTACATTTTCTCGATTCTCTGAATTTCTGTCCCACAGAAATAAATTTGGTACAGTTTTTGAATCTCACTGAAATTTGAGTTTCTAAGCCTTAAATATCTAAAAACTTTCTCATATAAAACTTTACATAATCTTTCTCAAATTAAATCTTAACAAAGTCAAATTTAGAAATCTCAATTATTTCCAAATATATTTAGTTATTAAGTTGGAAAAAATAAAACAATTTTCTTTCAAAAAAAATTTTGTTTTATTAAAAGAGAATAATTATTAACCAAAAATACTTAAAATTATAAAATTTTTCTTTAACTCAAGATTTAATTAAATAAATTCTCATAAAATATTTTCTTTCTAAAATAAATACTAATTTTTATTTTTATTTTTCTAAATATTGAAAATAAAGTTAATAAAAATAATTTCTAAGAAGAAATAAAAGATAATAAAATTTAAAGAGTAAGGTAAGAAATTCTTACTGAATTTTAGCTTTCCGTCATGCTCGCTATATGCTCAAACTCCACATTACAATATCATCAATCAATCAATCATAATCAAATCATAATCAAATCAATTAAATATCATTAATACATATCATAATACAAAATTTAATGATTATTAATATAGTCAATTTTAGTCCTTTTGGTCAATTCCTCGCATAGGTATATGTAAATCCATATAATCCAGTCCTTGCATAGGTATAGTTCAGTCCATATGGGTCATAATGGTCCAAGTCCTTGCATAGGTATAGTCCAGTCCATATAGGTCATAATGGTTCAAGTCTTTGCATAGGTATGTTAGAGTTAGTTAACCGGATATTTAATTTAAAATTTATTAAAAATGTTAAGTTAAAAAGTTAATATTTTAAAATAATAATATTATTAAATTTAAAAGGAGTAGGGGACTCCTCCCATTATTCTTATGTCTTTTCATATTATAATTCTTATCTCACTCCCCCTTACCTTGAGTCGTTACCAAAAAGAGATTTGCTTTGCGCCTCCGATTTCTAGAAATATTAATATCAATCTTATTTTAGTATAAGCATAAGACGAAGATTAAGATTACTACTTAAAACAGAAATGGTAAATTCTGAATAGTGAATAGTGAATAGTGAATAGTAAATCGTGAATAGTAACAGTGAATAGTAAAACGTGAATAGTAACAGTAAATAGTAAAACGTGAATAGTAACGGTAAATAGTAAATCGTGAATAGTAACGGTAAATAGTAACAGTAAATAGTAATTTACTATTTGAATAGTAATTTACTATTGAAATAGTAATTTACTAGTGAAATAGTGTTTACTATGCAGAATAGTAACTTAAAATAATATTATTTTCAGTATAATAACAGATTTCTAAAAACGATATAAAAATAATCTAAAAAAATATAAAAGAGAAGTATTCTTACCTTAGGATTTTGGCAGAACCTTCTCTCCAAAAACTTTTCTTCTCTCTCTCACTTCCACCACTATCTCACTAGCACTACTGTATTAAGAAAACTTAATCTGAAATTGTGAATTCTAAAGAAGAAATCCTTCGGTATTTATAGGAAAAAAATTTTACTATGCATTCCATTATTTTAATATAAAAGTACTATGCATTTTTGAATTTTTTATTCCAGGTTACTATGCATTCTTTGAAAATTTCGTACATGCACAGTGTTTTGCATAGTAACTGTCGGCAGAATTATTAAGCCAAATAGTAACCTTTCACTCGGTATATTTTAAATATTCAAAATGAGTCCTTTTTGAAATTTAGCGATATTATATCAGTCCTCACTAATTTTATACTGAGTAATATAAAGTTGAAATTTTAAAAATCTAAAATTTTCTGTTAATAAAAATTTATTGATACGTTTCTAATTTTTTAACGATTAGAAAAAATCAAGATTTTTCTCAAACCGATAATTTTTAGATAAGTCTACTTGAAATGGATTTTAGAAAATTTTCTTATAATTTCAATTCACTTTCTTGTAAATATTTTTAATTTAAGTCACTTATATGAATTTAAAATTATTTAAAAAATATTATTTTTATTAAAAAATTCCAAAATTCCAAAAAATTCCAAAAAATCATAAATAATACGTAGATTAAAAAGTTCTAAAGAACCATAATTTAATTCCTTCAAAATGTTAATATAAAAATAAAAATAGGGGTGTTACATTAATTGTTTGTTTTTGATTAACCTCGTAACTTGCTTGCCCGGGGTGTTAAAATTTCAAGCCTTTTAAGGAGTGATTCGAGGATTCAGTAAAAGAAATTTAGGAAAGTAAAATTTTATTATTTTAAATTCAAAATAATAACATGTGGCGCCCTTATATAGGTGCGATGCTTGGCCTTTTGGTATGTTAGAGTTGTTGTGTCATTTTACAACTAAATGTTACTCCTTTTTAAAAGTTATGGGCCGCTTCATTTGATACTGCATCCTTTGGGCCGCGTCTGTTTGCCTTCAGGCCTGATGCCCTCTAACCCTCTATAGATATAAGGTGATGGCTAGAAAGCCTCACTTTGCTTTTACTCTAGAGAAATTCTATTTCTTCGGTGTGCGTTGATTCTTATCCTGACTAATACTATAACCCATACTAGACAAACAACATGAGTAATCCCCACAGGTAGCTTCTCAATCCTGGTCTCTTTTCTTTTGTTCTTTATTTTATTAGAAAATTTCAAACTGGGATTGGAGGACGGTCATGCGAGGGACAATTTTATGGAGATCATTTCCAAGCCACCATCGTGGTCGTTTGTGCAACTTCAGTACGAGCCGCGGGTTGCACAAGCGGATATACATAAGTGGGTTAGGAAAGGGCCAGGAGAAACCACCTTGGCTACTCTAAGGTTGGCAGATGTTAGGGACTCGACTTCTTTATCAGAATCATCAACTGCCTCTCATAATCCTATATCGGCCTACTCCTCGTTACCAAAGTCATCACCCACTCATGACACAGATTTGAGTGTGGTTTATTATTTTGTTGATGATGTGGATTTTTATGAAAACATTCTTTTTCTTCAATACATAGTGAGCAGGATGGCAACAAGAAGTTCATGTATCAGGAACGACTCTGACGACACCACCATGGTAGCAGACAAGATTAATTGGATGGCTTGCAATGCCTAAGATCCATGCTTTCGGGTTCAAAAAGAGATCTTAAACATCCCCAATTGACATGCTGAAGGTTCAGATGAAGTTAAGCTAGATGTTGGATGGATCTAGAGGTCCAACAAGTACAAAGATTAGCTCACCCTGATTGTGCCATTGTACAATAACCAGGTTTTAAATGTGCCCCATGAGCGGTGTTTCTTTATTATGATATTCTTTTTGTAAAGGTAGGACTGCGGCTCCCTTTTAATAAATTTGAGATAAGGTTAGTCAAATTTTTGGACATCGCCCCCATCCAACTACACCCTAACTGATGGGGCTTGGTCTTATCCCTGAAGATATTGGCCAAGCATCTTGGTTTCACTCCCATCGTTGCCATATTCTTTCGTTATGCCTGTGGTCTGTGCCAAGGGAGCCTCGGTGGAGGATTAGGCTTTGTAAATCTTCAGTGTCAAAGTGACATCGTCAATTTTAAGGTGTGTGTTGAATCGGCAAAGACGGTTTATGTCTTCTTCAAACACTTATTTTTCAAAGTTTTTGCCAAAGGTGACCACCCCCCCATTTTGGAAAGATGAAGATGGGGCTTTTCTTGTTCATACCGGTTAAACACATCAAACACTTTTTAATGGAGAGCTCAGCATACATCGTGGAAGAGGGAAAATTAAGTAAGGGATCTCGGGCAATGATGAATTCTCTTCACGATATATCTCATGCGGCCCCTCAAAATGTCGCTCATTGCTTTCTTCTGAGGTAATAAGGAATAAGTACCTCACCTTTCTGGGTATATATACACAAGACGTATTAACCTGCTTTTTTTCACCTTAGTTATTTCAATAATTAAACAAGTTTTGATTTCATTTTAATATAGGGAGCATGGGAGGCAGTGCACTAGACTAACTCTGGGGTATTATGGGTGGTGTAGAAACCAACCCTGACTAGGAGAACCAGGTGACCCCCCCTCAAAAAAGGAAAAATGGGTATCTTTGCCACAAGACGACGTTCCTTTTCCTCCCCCAAGAAATAGAGAAGTGGAAGAAAGTTGTCACTAAAAGGCAATGGGAAAAACAAAAAGTGGTTGAAGGAACTTCCTGGGATCCAGCTAAGGGCAAAGGGCCAGCGACCACGGACGCGAGTATTGGTAGTCATGACACTGGCTCCAAGAACAAATAATAATCCCTTCTGTTGGTTCGGAGAACAGACTTAGAACGGGGTTGAATAAGTTTGTTCACTTTTTCAAACTAGAAAGTGATATTTAAACTTTTGGAGCGTTATGTAATGGACTAGACTTTCGAGAGATGAAGAACGTGATTCTTTGATTGAGGGAGCATATTATTACCAGACTTTTACTATCAAGATTAACATTCATAATGCACCAGACTTTTGATAGTAAAGAGTAAGAGAGAGAAAAAGATAATCACAAGTGATTTATACTGGTTCACCTCTAACTCGAAGACCACATCCAGTACCTTCAAACTTGAAAGATTTCCACTATGTAAAAAACATTTTACATTACATGTTGAGTATTATTGACTCCAGCCACTCCTGACCCCTGAGTATTCTTGAGTCTGGCCACACCTGGCCTAAGCACACCCCATGATTTAATACCATACTCCTCTGATATCCTTAAGAGTATTCTTGACACCGACCACTCCTAGCCCTGAGTAATCTTTTACTAGCACCCACTCCTGGGACAGACCCAAGTATTCTCTTATAAGCCACTCCTGGCTCAAACCCCAAGTATTCTTTCAAAAGTCTCTCCAGGGAAATAGTGTTTCCCACACTAATAGAGTCTAGTAACCCACCAAACCTGTACTATCAGAGGATTAGAAATATTAGCTTAAAAGAATAAGCCCCTTGACTTAGCAAAGCTAAGTAACAAACCATGAAAATGGGTTTGTAAAAAAAATGGCTTACTTCTCATAGGGCTCAGTACATTTAAATAGTGAAAGATGATTGGAAAATGTATTGGGCCAGAAAGCTTGACTTAGGATATTAAGCCATTAAACGCACAAAGGCATATCCCAAGTTACTATGGCATCTAAGTGGAGAGAGGATTGCACATAGCGAGCTTTCTTTGTCTTCATGGCAGATCTTCCAGGTAAGGCTACTAGTTGTTGAGTATACTGCCATTTCTTCATTTCTCATGAGCTTTTGTATATGAATGTCTGGTGCTCGTTCATGATTTTTCTTCTTCTTCCATTACACTCTTATGGTGTATTCTAGCTCATCTTCTTATTTTCATAAACTCTCTCCCTTTTTCATTTTTTCTTTCTAGTATTTCTTTTTAACCTCGACTCTCATGATAAATTTTTCTCTCCTTATATTTTTCTTCTGTATTTTTCACTGAGCTCTCTACTCACAAAGAGGAGATCGATTCTTTTTATATATAGACTTATCTTGTTGAGCTCAAAAGGAGGCTTATTAATTTTATAGCCATTGAGAAAGTTATTGTATAAGAGACAAAAGTCTTTCTTGATGGAGTTACACAAAGGGTAAGGACTTTTGTTGTCAGAGAGAGAGAGAGACATTCTACACAAGTAATGTAGATGTAGGAGCTTTCAGGATTTGTGCAGTCATAGGTAGAGTAGATGTAGCACTAGTTTCACCAAGAAAGAAAGCTTTAATTCAGAGAATCTTTGAATGCGTGAGATAGAGGTGAAATATAGTTGTTTTTCAGACTAAATTAAAATCCACATTGTTTAATCAATCTTTCTTTTTGTGAATATTTCCAACAATCTTTTGATGGAGATGACTTGTGACCGTTAATGCTTCATGTATCAGACTAGTTTTAAAGGATGGAAGGGAGATGACAGGGTCTGATGCTTTCATGTTTTCTGAAGCTTGAAGTGATACTGTTTGAGTCTAGGTTTGGTAAGTTATTCTTGATATAAGAGAGTTTCTTCTGAAGTGAGTCACCAGACTTTTGATTCTTCTTTTTGTCTTGGATTGAGGAGTTCATGATACGATTAAATCTTCCAGACTTTTGATGGGTGAGCTTTCTATGCATAGGCTCCCCATTTCTTTTGCAGCTTAGGCCTGAATCACTTAAATACCCACATCAAGTGATAACAAACATCTTCATAGTTTTGTTTTACCAAACTTATTGAATGCGAGCTCCCCTTTGATTTACAATTATGCTTTTTATCCTGAAACACTCAAGTGATCTTTATTAAACATTTAATAACTTATAACTCGATTAATTAAGATGCTTGATGTTGGTTATCAACAAATCTAAAAGTGCTTCAAATATTTTCTTGGTTCTAACACCTTCCAATATGGCAAGTGGGGAAGACTATCTTCACTTGCTAAAGAAAGTGCCTCTTTAAGATTTTGAATTTACCCAGCCCTTCTGTTTGAAGGACAGACTGAGCACTAAGTAGTTGGACTATGCCTTAATGGCATGGTGTGGTCCGCTTTGAAGAGTGTGTCTGTTCTTTATTCTTTTGCTATAAAAGGCCATATGGCCAAGATTAACCATCTTCGGGACCAGAATGCTCGTCTCCTATAAGGACAGGGCCGTATACATAACCGAGTGAAGGATTCTAATGAAAGAAACACGACCCTTGAAAAGAATATATTTGTTCTCTAAAGGACAGAGATAGCTACGAAGGCTAAAGTGCAGCGACTAAAAGATGTCATTGAAGAGTTAAAGAGGGAGAATACCCATCTCCATAAGGACCATGAAGACCTTTTCACCAAGGTTCAGGAAAAAGATGCCAAGTATAAAAAAGATATGATGCTTTTGGGCAGGCCAAAATGGAAGTTTTTAGCCATACGATTCAGCAAGTGGTACACCAAAACCATAAGTACACACTTAACCTAAATGATATTAGTTTTTGCAACATGTTCTATAATGTTGATCTTGTGACCGTGGTGGACGGTGAAGATTATAAGCCTTTTGACGTGCCATTCTAGTTCACTTTTTTGCTTGATGATGAGGACGACTCGGTGCCTGAAGAGGATTATAGGGCGGGGGGAACCGAGCCGTAATTAATTTTGATGCTTTGTAAACGGGATGAGCTATGTTTTCTTTTTTGATCAATTTTTTGGCTAAGTATATTTTAGTCATCATGCCAACTTGATCGCTTGTATTCCGAGTATGTAGTCCCATTATTATTTTTTGAATGAATATTTGATTCCATTTTTATCCATTGTTAATTTTATTACTTTGCTTTGGGTATGAACTTAATTTCTTTATGTAATATGTGAAATGCCTCTCTGGGGTATAATCATTATATGATCATACCACTCTAGGGCCAACTCTTTACCACTCTAGGGGTTTTAGTTTCAGTCATCTTTATTGCTCTAAGGTAACTACTCCAGGGTTTCAGTGTTATCAACCTTAACCAGCTAGCTATAATAAATACGTAAATTCTTGATGTTACACTTATTCTTGAAAACTTTACCCTGCAGAGTTTCCAATAGGTATAGTCTTCTCGTTGTCACATCGTGTATCCGATAAGGCTCTTCCCATGTTGGTCCCAATTTTCCCTTATGGAAAAATCGATTTTTTATTGAGGCTCTCCGTAAAACCAGATCTCCAACTTTAAAACACCTATTCTGGAATTTTTTTTATTGTACCGCAATCCGGCCCTGGCTTTAATAGCCTGATCCCGGACGAACGCTGTATCTTACACCTTGTGAAGGCTATATAACCCATTTTCAATTCTTGCATTGTTGTCCGCTTCTTTGAACTGCTAAAGTTTGGGGGATATTTGATTAATTTCTATCGGGATTACTGCCTCTACAATGTACGTTAAATGGAATGGAGACTCGCTTGCCAAGGAATGTAGAGTTGTTCACTATGCCCATAGCATATCACACAATTGGTTAGTTCATTCTCCTTTTACATCTCCCAACCATTTTTTCAAGCCCTAAAAATCTCACTATTACGTAGTGGAAACACAAAGGATTCCCAAAAAGGATTACAAACATAAATGTCTCAAGGCATTATGCAAAATTAAATTTTTGATTTAGGGTTTACCTCTTGTAGACGCAAAACGAGTTCCTCGATCGAAGCAATTGTAGCTTCGCCCTTAGGAGTCCACACAAGCACTCCCACTAGAAAAACAAACTTCCGAATGCTAGTACGGAAACTTGATTATAGTTTAATTTCTAAGCAGCGGCCTATGAGCATCTCATGCTCTATATATAGGCTTAGGTCTTGACCTGAGCTCTCATTAAACATTGGGCTCCTGACTCATTCTAAATGAGTTAGGCCCAAATAGTTTTATTTTTAGTCCAACTAAAATAAAACTATCCTTTGGTGGGCTTACTCTATGTGTGTGACCCTATAGGTAAAATATTCGGTTATATTAATAATAAACTATTTTATTACTATTTTATTATTAATATAAAATAAGAGCGATATCTGGCAATACATCATTATGTCTGAATATTATTTATCATCGACATGACCTATAAGTGATAATTATTTTATATATTTATTCCTTTTGTCACGATATCTAATTGGGCCCAAGGCATGGTCGTCGTCATCCTTGTATGGCCCAATTCATTTTACTTGATACCGGAGTAGACTTTACAGAATAAATATCTAATATTTATTCGTCCTAGCATGGCCATGCATTTCGTTAGTCTCACTCCATCAAGTGGCCCATAGATATCACTTCTGTCACATAGGAGAGACAAATTCCATCTACATCACTCGCATCCCTCTGCATAATTTGTCTATTGCCTAATCACAATCTTGATGATCATCTTATTATAGATAACGTTTGATTGTATTAAAATAACAAACTCCTTATGTAGGAATCGTAGTGACTTCAGGTTGAAGGACTATATACCATTATTACATTGAGAACCGTTTATGACACTCATGTAACGGTCCATGCAACGTTCTCATGGTGGGTCTGTCCAGTACAACATTACTCTTAATGTGTACCCGTGTAAAGACTTGATATCATATATCCATGATTGTTGAGATCAAATCATCAGTACATTCACACACTAATCTTAATGTATTTACATATCCCATGTAAATACTTGATTAGGGACGTTTCAGGAATAAATCTCATATGACCTATTATTCCAGGATAAATAACATTAAAATTAGTCTTAAAACTGAAAATACTAATTTTATTGATAAGTTAAAATTGATACTTTAATAGCTCGTAATGCATACACCAACAAACACTTACTAGATCTAAAATCCCTTGAGTAAATCCACAAACTTAGTGAGAAACAGCTATCTGTTTCTTTAATCAAAATTGCTCCTAAGGCCTTATTCGATACTGATAAATATATATAAAGTTACACCTAGGGTCCGGTTTAACCAATACCAATAGGTTAGCGAGAACGTCTTTCAAACTTTGAAGCGCTTTTTCTTGCTCATCGCCTCATTCAAACTTTTTATTATTCTTTAGGATTTTATACAAAGAAAGTAACCGGTGTGCCACTTTTGGCATGAATCGGGACAACACTGCTACTTTCTCATTTAACGACGATATTTCTCTTAGATTGGCGAGACTACGAAGCTCCTGAATCACCTGAAATTTATCTGGGTTGGCCTCAATGCCTCTTTGTGTCAACATGAACCCTAAAAATCTTCCAACATGTACAACAAAGGTGCATTTCAAAGGGTTCAAACACATGTTATATGCTTGTAGACATTTGAAAATGTTTTTAAGATCTTCTACGTGATCCCGTCTAGCCGGGGTCTTGGAGATAATATCGTTGATATAAACTTTGACAACTTTTGAATGAATCCCCTTAAATACTCTATTTATCATGTATTGATATGTTGCCCTGGCGTTCTTTAACCCAAAAGGCATCACAGTGTAACAAAAGACACCTTGATCGTTAACAAAAGTTGTTTTCTCCCTATCATCCTTCCACATAGGGATTTGGTTATACTCGGAATATTCTTCCATAAATGATAAAAACTAATATCCAGAGGAGTCATCTACTAGTTGGTCGATGTTGGGTAACAGGTACAAGTCCTTTGGACGACACTTGTTTAGGTTAGTGAAGTTTGTGCACATTCGTCATTTTCCATTAGCCTTTTTTTACCATGACAACAATCGATACCCAAGGTAAATATTGTATTTCACGAATAAAACTAGCCTTTCATAACTTATCTATTTGTTCACAAGCCGTTTGTGCTTTTCTAGCCTTAATCTCTATTTTTTCTGGGTTACGACTTTGGACTTCGGATATACTGCCAGCTTATGGCAACAGAAGTTAGGATCTATATTAGGCGTATCAGTTGTCGTCCAAGCAAAGAGGTGTTTAAACTTTATCATAATTCCACCAACTGTTTCTCCATGTTGGTTCCCAAATTGTCATTTATGTTCGTAGTCTTGGTCGAATCATTACCTAAAATAACAACTTTCGTTCCACCCTTCGGGGTTGGTCTAACCGGGTTTAGGGGGTCAAACATTAACTCCTTTCTGGGATTTAAATCTATAAGATTCACTAACCCCGGTATTGATCCTTCATCATTTTGCTTTCTTGTTTTAATACTGACCTAAGTCTTTACCATCTAAAGGCTTAGATTGTAATAATACCGGGTCATCTACTGGTCTTCTTTGACTGAAGAAACTTGATTATCTTTATCAATGAATTTGATCAACAAGTGGCAGATAGAAACTATTGCTTCCAACATGTTTAACGATGAACTCCCCAGGGCACTATTGAAAGGTGACTTAACATCGATGACTAACACCCTCATGCATACCGTTCTTGACTTTGGCTCTCCTTCGAACATTAAACAGGTGTCAAGGTATCCTTTTGTATGTTATTTGCCTCCGTTAAATGTAGTTAAGTCTTAGGTATAGGGCTGAAGATCCATATTAGTCAGACCTATTCTTTTGAAACAATCATAGAAAATCACATCATAAGAGCTTCCCTGATCCACAAACAGTCTTAATATGGTTTTATTTGCTATTACGGCCTTAATAACTACTGTGTCATCGCCTCTCGGGACTGTTGGTCAAAACCGTAATCAATGAAGGTTATATGTGGAGTTTGAACTCCACCTCAGAATGACTTGTTATCAAGTTTTGTTTGTACAGGCATAATCATGTGAAGATGATTCTTCCACACGTAATTAGAGACTCTACCTCCAGCGAATCCTCTTGCTATCATGTCAATGACTTCTCTTTTCCCTTTGGATGGAGGCATCTCAAACTCCTTTTCATCATCAGCACCACTATCCATTACTGCTTTTCCTTTATCCATTGTATATGGCTTTTTTATATTTCTTCCCTCATCGGCATCTGGGGAGCGGTCTTGGAGCCGATGTTTCTCCCATTTTAGTTCATCAGTACTTCTTGGTCTAAAAAGATATTGCTTCAACTTTCCTTCTCGAATCATCACTTCAATAAAGTCCTTTAGCTGTCTATATTCATCAGTGTTGTGGCCAGTTTATTCATGAAACTTAAAATATTTATTTGTGTTTCCTGGACACTTCATGGGAGTTGGTTTCCTAACCCCATATGCCATGCGTTCGGGTCAGGTTGTCAGGGGGCTGTTAGTCCTCAAATTTACAATAAATTCTCTAATAAAAATCTCATAAAAATAATAAAAATTTGGATAATTTGTTAGAAAATTAGGTTTTAATTCAATAAATGGATGTTGTTGGAAATAATCTGCCCTTGATCAATTTTCTCTAGTTTTGCAGTGAAAAAGTAAAGAATTCAAGAGAAAATTATACTAGAGGATCTGACGCGTAGCATCAATCCCACGCGTAACGTCCATAGCTATTTTTGATGTTGACGTTATGCGTCACAGCCACGCATAGCGTCAGTGCTGCGTGGACTCCACAGCCAAGCTGGCCAAGCACTCACTTAGTGACCCATTATTAGCCACTCCACTCAGCACAAATGGCCAAAACGCAATGGAGACATGGACACATGGCCAAGCATGATTGAATATAATATTCCAAGGTGGCTACTACTAGCTACGTTAATGGAGGCTGAGTCAGGGGACTGACGCGTAGCGTCAGCACCCTTGCTCAGCCCTATAAATAGGGCCATCCAACACCATTCATCACATCCCATTCTCTACATTCAGAGTTCTTTCCTCTCTTCTATACTCGAGTTTTAAGTATTTCTTTTAGAGTTTGTAGTTCTAGAATAGTTTTCTAGATACTTGAGAGTGTTGTGGTGTATTGTAATCGTTGTATCGTGAAGTTTCCATCGTCTTTGTAATGTCAACCTCTGTAAGTGTTGTTTTTACTTTTACCATGTGTAACTAATCTGTTTATATTGGAATTGGTGAACTAATCTATTGAGTATAATGTTGTGAATTCGACCTCTGCATGTTTATGATTCAAGTCCATGTTAGTATTTCAATCTTTTATTAATATGAACGTCAAACGGGAGAATGATTTTCATGTGTATTGAAACTTGTTTTATTAGTGTGAATGTCAAACGGGAGAATGATTATTCATGTCGTATTGAAACTTGTTTTGAAGAAAGTAAAAGTTGGAATACCCTTGGTATCTCAATTCTATAGGGGTTGTTAACCATTGTTGCCATAAGGCCAGGTCTTAATACAAGTTTTTACTGAGAAAGCTCACGAGGGATCGAACTTTACGGTGAATTCTTTGAATTTATATCACGAGGGATAGGTTATAATGATTTTAAGCTGCAATGACATGAAACTTGATGATTAAATATGCATGTCTTCAGTTCCTCATTGTTATTCTAGATTAGGGATCCAATTTCCAACATAATTTATTTATCTGTGTTTATCTCAAGTATCTTACCTATTCTAGATTGCAACTCAACTTTTTAGATAGATTTTTATTTTCTTTTTATCTCATGAACAAGTCAACTATGCTATCCTATGAATATTGTATAAATTGTATATAAATCATTCTTTTGTCTATAACTTTCTTCACATTTACCATAGTAAATAGAAAATTATTGTTGTTACTGACTTTCAATCCCAGTGGAACGATATCTAAATTTTGAAAACTACAAACGATTGGTGCGCTTGCCAATTAACAACCCGGTGGTAAAAACAAACGGTTGAGATGCTATCACCGGGTTAACAAGTTTTCTGGCGCCGCTGCCGGGGATTGAATTGTTTCAGTAAAACAGTAAATTTTTAATTTCGTGGTAAATATTTTTTTTACCTTAGTTAAATTTTTTTATTTGTTTACTTTTACTTATTGTTACACTAACTTTCTTTGTCTAGTTTGTGTATGCAAACTCGATCTACCGTAGGTAAAATTTATTTTGATCCTGAGATAGAAAAGTTTGTAAAAAAAATCAAGTCTTTGAAATCTAAAACATAAACTAATTCTTCTTATACTTCTAAAATTTTTGAAAATTCAAATATGGCTGTTGAAAGGAGAACATTAGGATAGTTTGCTACTATTAATGGTTTACCCCAAGTTTCAGGAATGTTTCAAGGACCTGTTGTGCCAGTGGAGATTAAACCTGCTACTTTAAACATTATTCAAAATAATCAATTTGCTGGTTTAAATCATGAAGAACCGTATGAACATTTAACTATTTTTTATGAGTTATGCAGCACAATTGGTTTTGAACCCAATCAAGAAGAATCTGTTTATATGAGATTATTCCCTTTTTCATTGATTGGTAAAGCTAAAGAATGGTTTAAATCTTGCCCGCCGGGTAGTTTTGCAAACTGGTCCGATGTCAAAAGAAAATTTTTGGAAAGATTTTATTCTCCTTCAAAATACTTTGAAGCCATGACAGCCATACATTCGTTTTCTCAAAATAATGATGAATCATTAGGAGAAACATGGGAACGATTCAAGGCACTCCTGAGAAAGTGTCCAAACCACAACTTGGATGATGCCGAAAAGGTAAGGATCGTTTACCATGGTTTATTACCTCAGTTCAAGATGATGTTAGATGCTTGTGCAGGTGGTTCTTTAATGAACAAAACTGTGGAGGAAGTAATTGAGATATTGGAATCAATGTCTATTAGTGACCGCCAAGCAAAACATGAAAGAGGTAATGTACAGAGGAAGCCAGGTATACTCGAATTGGGAGTGAATGATGCAGTATTGGCTCAGTAAAAATTGTTGACCCAACAAATTGAAGCCATAAGCAAACAACTAGAGAAACTTCAAATTGCTCAAGTGACATCACCACCCCCCGCTCAAGTGAAACAATGTATGCATTGAATAGGTGAACAACCATGTGGTTATTGTGCCCCTGACAGAAATGAGCAAGAGCAAGCCAATTTTCTGAACCATCAAAGAATACCATTGGGTAACTTCCCTTTCAATTATGGTAATTCTTTTCCTAACAATTTTCAACAAGGATGGCAGAATCAGAATTCTGGCTGGAGACAAGATGCTGGACCTTCCAACGGACCTCTTAACAATCAATTTAAGCCACAACAATCACAAATTGACAATGCAACATTGACAAGGATTGAGGAATCTATCCAACAGTTATTGCAATTTGTGGAGACAAATGAAGCTGCCAGAAAAGCATCAGACATACAAATAGGTCAGCTTGCAAAGGAAATAGCTGAATTAAAAAATTCTGGGTTTACTGCAAACACTCAAAACCCAAGGGAACAATGTAATGCTGTTTCTTCTAAGAATTGTAAAGTTGTGAAAATTGATTGTAAAGAAAAGAATGAGAAAAAGAAAGAAGAAGAAGAAAAGGAAAGTGAAAAAATAGAAAAAATGAAAAAAATGAAAAGAAAAAAATATGCAAGAGCCAGTGAATGAAGAGCAAGAAACAAACTGTACTGCCATCATAACCTCGAAAAAATGTAAAGATCCGGGGAGTTTCACCATTCCTGTAACTATTGGAAATATCAACATCAGGAATGCTTTGTTAGATTTAGGGGCTAACATCAATTTGATGCCCTTAGATTTAATAAAGCGCATTGGTGAATTTGAGCTAAAAGATGCTAAGACAGACTTATAGTTTGCGGATCGCTCTGTCAAGAAGCCTGTTGGGATTGTGGAAGATGTGTTAGTAAAGGTTGATAAGTACCACTTCAGGGTTAACTTTGTGGTACTGGATATGAAGGAGGATACTGAGATCCCCCTGATCCTAGGAAGACCTTTCATGAAGACTGCAAAGATAAGAGTAGATGTTGATCAAAGTATGATTACAGTCAAAGTTTATGAAGAAGAGGTAAGCTTCGGTGCTAATGAACATCTTAGGACAAATGATGAGGAAAAAGTTTACCCTTCAACCGAACCAGGTATATCTCTTCCCAATTAATTAAATTGATTTAAATTAACCGATGCCTTGAATGATGAAAGACAGGTAATTAAGCATCGGAGAAGAAGAAGGAGAAAGAAAAAGACAGGTGATTCCTCAATGAATATTGGGAGACCACCTGATTAATCAGAGGTAATGTCTGGTTGGAGACATTAAACCTAGCGCTCAATGGGAGGCAACCCATTCTTTTCTTGTTATTTTCAATTAATTTTAAAAAAACAACAAAAATATTTTTAGAATTGCGTTTTTTAAATAGAAAGAAGTTTTAAACTTAAAAAAAAGGCTTTTGGAAATTCAAATTTTGAGAAATGAAAAAAACAGAAGCCCACGCATAGCGCCACAGTGACGCGTAGCGTGGACTCTGAATTTTTGACCTGACACGTAGCGTCCCTTACACACGTAGCGTCAGGGCCCACGTTCAGTTTTTAAAACTGAAACAGAGAGGCCCATCTTAGGTTTTAAAAACCTAAAATTCCCTCTCTGCCTCATTGTGTTTCCACTCTCAGAATTTCAAAAACCTAAAAACATCTTTTTCTCTCAACCATTCAATTCCTCAATCGTTCAAGGATTCCAAGTAAGTGTTCTAAATCCCTTCTCTTTAAATTCAATTTCAATTCTTAGAATTGCATGCGGTTAGGGTTAGGATTAGAAGACCATTGGTATTTGTTTGCTTAGAATAAGGAATTGAATGGATTGAATGTGGTTTTGGAAGGGGGTTGTTGCTGCGCAACCCCTGTTTGCAGTTTCTGTTCTGCAAGCCCACGCGTAGCGTGGGAAGAACAGAGCTGACGCGTAGCGTCCCACCCACGCGTAGCGTCAGCCTCTCTTTCTGATTTTTATTTTTTGTTGTTTGTTTGTTATTTTATTTATTTTTTTTATGTTTTTCATTTGTTTAACATGTTGTATGTTTGTTTATTGTTTGTTTTCTTTTTAAAAATTCATAAATTTTCTTAGTATGTATTTGTTATACTTTCTTGCATTAATAAAAATTAAAAATACATAAAAAATAAAAAAAATTGTATGTATGTTATGTGAAATTTATGATAATATGCATTTTTGTGTGAATTTTTGTTTTATTTATAAAAAAAATCCAAAAATATGCATGTTGATTTTTATAAAATAAATCAAAAATATGTTGTTGTGAATTTTATGTTATATCTTGTGTGATTTCCTTTAATAAAATTTTTATGTTTAAATTTTTTTGTTGATTGTGTATGTTTGATATGTTTTTCAAATAATAATGTGTGTTTGATTTTTAAATAATTCCTTTTTGCATGTTCAATTTGAAAAATCCAAAAATAAATTTTATGTTTCAATAAATAAATCAAATTTTTGTTAGAAAGTTAATTTATTCACTTAATATTTTACACAATAAAACTAATTTTGTAAAATCAATTATTGATTCTTTTATAACTTAGGAATTTTGATAAAATTTAATTACAATAAGTTTATTAACTATTAAGCAAATTTCAATAACCCGGTGAGTTGAGAGATCTTATTAAACACTTGAGGGTTTAATCGACATAACTTCATTCAAATTGATTTTGCTTTAATCTTTGATTTGTGTTGTTGTACAGAGAATTCAGGAAAATGATCAACGCACATTTATTGGTGAAAAGAAACCTTGGGCCAAACAGCTTACCTTGGTAAAAATTATTTTATCCTTTGAAAGCCAATTTGAGCCTAAAATAAATTCTTTGGTACCCTTAAAACCTAAATTTGTTTTAACCATTTCCTATACTTGATTGATTAAAAGAGCAGTTGAAATAAATGAAAAAAATTTGAATGTTCTCACAAAAATGGGGAGTGAAAATAAGCAACTTGATTCTTTTCAAAAGAAAATAAAGTATGAAAAAGAAAAGTCAAAAATAGTGAAAAGAATCAAGTTGGAGGTATTTATTTTTCATCAATAAAAGAAAATGAGAAGTTTGGGCCAAGAGAAAGCCTAAAAATTATAAAATGCTCTTTTATGATTTCAGGTTTTTGAATTCCAAGAAAAACCATTGATTCTTGTAAGCCAAGCCTCATTACAACCCGTGAAAAGACCTTGTGATTTCTGAATTAACTTTGTATAATTAACCATTGATTAGATGAAAATCAAAATTAAATTCATCGTGCTTTCACTAGTATGAGTTTACGTGACAGGAACTATAAAGTTTGTCCAACAAATGAGGAGTGGAAAAGGGGTGAGAAAATGTGTGAATTTTTGAAACCATTCAATGTGATGACAAACTTGATTTCCGGCACATCTTATCCTACTTCCAATTTGTATTTTATACAAGTTTAGAAAATTGAATGTTTATTGAGGGAAAATGCTAGAAGTGATGACTCCATAATTAAAAGTATGGCTGAAAGGATGCTTATCAAATTTGACAAGTATTGGCATGATTATAGTGTCATTCTTTCCATTGGAGCCATTCTTGATCCAAGGATGAAATTTGATGCACTTCGATTTTGCTATTCTAAGCTTGATCCTTCTACTTGTGAAGAAAAGTTGAATTTTATAAAAGGGAAGATTACCAAGCTTTTTGAAGTGTATGTCAAAAGACAACAAAGTGAATCAAGTAGCTCATCTATGACAAACACTTCATCAATGAATCAAGTGCCTATTCCAATTTCAGGAGATGATCTTGCTATGGATGTATTCCATGTAAGTTAATCAATATACTTTTCTTCTTATTTTTCAACTACTATTTTTATTTAATGTTTTTCAAACTTGTTAACTTTTTTTTAATTTACGTAGGAGTATGCCAATTATGTGAGTCAATATAACAATGCATCTGGAAGGTCTGGATTGGATCTTTATTTAGATGAGGCAAAGCTTGAACCAAGGTACTTTGAGAAGTTGAATGTGTTGGATTATTGGAAAGATCGCAGGGAACGTTATCCAAACCTTTCAAAAATGGCATGTGATATGTTGAGTATTCCAATCACCACAGTTGCTAGTGAATCTGCATTTAGCATTGGTGCTCGTGTGCTTACAAAATACCGATGTTCTCTTCTTCCAGACAATGTTCAAGCATTGATCCTTACCCGTAATTGGTTGAATGGCTATGAACCAATTGGTAGTAACTACATACATTACACTTTATTCTATATTATTTTTATTAATATGTGATGACAAATTATAATATTCTGATTATATTTTTGTGTTTTGATTTTGTAGGTGAGAATGAAATTGAAGAACCAAAAGTGGAGGAAGTTGAAATTAATATGTCAAATCATGCTTCAAATGTTGTTATTGGAGAACAAAGTCAAGCCAATCAAATTTGAGCATTTAAATGTTGAGACTTTACTATGGTGTTGTTGGATGATAGAATTTGTTGGATTATGTTTATGGTGTTGGTTTTTTATTTTATGGATTATGGATTATGTTATGGTGTTAGATTATGTTTATGGTGTTGGTTTTTTATTTTATGGATTATGGATTATGTTATGGTGTTAGATTATGACATTTTTCTATTTTTGTTTGGTATTGGAATGTGGAAAAAATTAATGTTTTGGAATATGAGAAAAATATTTTTTTGACATTTTTCTATTTTTATTTAATTTTTATTTTTTTAAAAATGGTGGGCCAACCCGCTAGCCACCTGGTGGGTTGGTGGGTTGGGTTGGGTTGAGAAAACTGGCTCACTCAAGAAGGTGAGCCGGGTTGGGTTGGGTTGCAAAATATTCCCGTTTTGACAGCTCTAGTGAAACGTCTCTGAGTGACTCGTTTCTGAATGAAACGTTTTCAAGTGAAACGTCTCCGAGTGACTTGTTTCCAAATAAAATGTCTCCGAGTGAAACGTCTCCAAGTGACTCATTTCCGAATGAAACGTCTTCGAGTGAAACGTTTCCGAGAGAAGTACTTCTGAACGAAGAAAAGCTTTGATTTCGAATGAGTACTTCTCGGGCCAAGATATTTCTGAGTAGTGAATTCCCGAGTGGGGTATCTCCGAGTTGAGTGTAACTTTCCCAAATGGGGTGTCTCCGAGTACGACACTTCCGTGTGGGATGGCATCGAGTGAGACATTTCCAAGTGGGATAACACCAAGTGAGACATTCCGATTTCCGTGTGGTATGGCACCGATTGAGATATACCGAGTGAGTCATTTTCAGGGGAAGTACTTCTAGAAAGAGAAAGGTTTTAATTTCGAATAAGTACGTTTCTGAGTGAATAGTTCTCGGGGGAAGTAAATATCCGAGTGGTGAACCCCTTCATTCTATTCGTGCTCGGGTGTCTTAAAGATTGCCTAGAGCCTATGCTCGGGTCCATATTCAAAGTTGCCAAGAGCTTGTGCTCGGGTTCGTCTTCGAGATTGCCTTCGACTCCGAGTGATATTCCCAAGTGGAACAATTTTCGAGAGAGGACTGAACTTCGACTCAGAATGATCCTTTCGGTTGTAAGATTTCTGAGTGATGCACTTCTGAGAGAAATATTTTCGAGTGAAGAAAGACTTTGACTTCGAATAAGTACTTTTCGGGCAGAGATATATCCGAGTGGAGAATTCCCAAGTGAATCAATTCTGAACGAAAAGTGGCTTTGACTTTGAAAGAACACTTTTCAGGCAGAGATATATCCGAGTGAGATATTCTGAATGAGGTGTCTCCGGGTGAGACATTTCCAAGAGAGTTACTTCCAAGGAAGGAAAAGCTATGACCGAGTGTTTCAAGCAGAAACATTTCCAAATGAATTCCCTCCGAGTGAAGCAATTTTGATCGAAAAGAGGCTCTGACGAATCCTTCTCGGAAAGAGATATTCCCGAGTATTTTCAATTTAACCTTTTACCATCGAGGTGCCAAACCTTCCCGTCGATGTGAGCTCTTGGAGAAGATCAGCCTGTTATCCCTAGAGTAACTTTTATCCGTTGAGCGACGGCCCTTCCACTCGGCACCGTCGGATCACTAAGTTATTAATTTCTTAGGCTCTTCCAATTCCTCTCGTCAAATTACCACTCAAAATACGTCATCCTGTACACATTTTAATTGTTAGTTAGAGTCCAAATTTGGAAATATGGCCAACTACAAAGTTATTCCTCGTTGTCTTAGCTTTCCAACAAGACTAAATTTATTAAAATCCATTAAGATATGAGAGAGATATGTCCAAAATACCTAAACAGTGTTAGAATTAATATTTTACTTCAATCATGCAAGCTCCATTATGTAAGCTGCGAAAATGGTCAACAATACAGCTCATTTTCTTATCTAAAACCTCCATTATTACCACAATTAACGCACCTAACATCCCACTACAATCCTATTATGAAAAGCTTGTCCCCCACTTGTTGTTGCATCATTAAATCAAAACTACATCTTGTTCCCAAGTCTGAATTCTTAGAACAAGCTAAAGTTAGAGAAGTCTCTCTCTCATTTCCTTTCATTTTCTCTATCAAAGTCACTCTTGATCTGAAGCTAGGACAGTAAGAGAATATTTCCAACCACTCTAGGATCCTCCATCAAGGTAAGAGGGGATAGGGTTGTGAATAAATATGGAATGGGTAGAATTGTATGCTGTTCTAGAATTTTCCAGATTTATTTTCATAGCTTGTTACTTAATTTTGAAGCTGAAAATATGTGAACTTGACTCTGACTTCTTCATCAAAGTTGTAGATCTTTTCGTTATGTGAATTTTGAGACTTGAACCGACTGATTTGGATATGTATAGCATGAGTTATAGTCAAAATACTACAGTATGTCTGTTCTGGAATATGTACCTTCTATTTTGTGTAAATATTAATATTCTGGGAATTATACGTACATATTTAGACTTTGATGTCTTCATAAAAGTTTTAGATATTTATGTTATGGATCTATAGAAAGTGGAATTGCTTAAAAAGGATTTGATTTGCTCATGTTATGGTCACTTTACTAATGTATGTTGCTGTTGTAAATTTCTGAAATTACCTATGATGATTATTATGGATGAAAATGATATTTTCCATGTGGGTAATGATTTATTTTTGAATTATTGAGGGATTATTGATTATTATAGATGTTATTGAGTGTCCTATGAATGTCATACAATATGTTTATCTTTGTGATGAATAATTATGAATGACTAAATTAATGTATACATAAATGCCTTGTGGTTTATTGAGATATGTTGTTGAATTGTAAATCCATGATTTTGAGAATTAATATATGTGATGTGTCCTTTGAGGACTTGTGGTTTTCCAAGTGATTATGGAAGTATTGATATCATGGTATGTTAAATCGATAAAGAGAATTGAAAGTATTCATGCATCATAAGCATTTGGACGCACCATGGAATTTAGGGGTTCCATGATTGCCGGCCCTGGTGGGGGGTTACTCTATGATGAGTTAAAGCCCTATTTTCGTTGAGCGCCATGGAGTGTAAGGATTCATGGTTTATGCTAAGTCCTACTTGTGTACTTCGGTACTTGAGCGCCATGGAGTGTAGGGATTCATGGTTTATGCTAAGTCCTACTTGTGTACTTTGGTACTTGAGCGCCATGAAGTGTAGGGATTCATGGCATTATGCTAAGTCCTACTTGTGTCTCTATGAGACTTTTTACTGCAGTATTCCCACCAAATCAAAATGGATCCAGCATGACATCATTTGACTAAATTAAATATTATTAAATATAAATGACCTTGTTTGGCATATTCATCATATCATTATGGTTTGTTGATTGTGTTTGTGCAATTTTACTTATTTTATATTTATTCTATATTTTGTCTCACTTTTACATTATTTTTACGGTGCATGCTACACAAAATGACGAGTAGTACAATTAATGAAGCTTTTATGATTTATTGCTTGCACTTTGACTTCATTTGAATTTTAATGGGTTGTAATAATATTATGTACCATGTACTGTAATCTTCTCTATCATTTTCGCTATATAAATGTATTATGTTTTATTTGTCCACGACTAGTATGCATGATAATATTCCGCATTTATCAATTTTACGTGACCTCAGAATTTAAATTACGAATTTCAAAATGATTCTTTAAACGCGAAAATTTTATTTCAAAAAATTTGGGTTAATTAATTGGAATTTATAATTTGGGTCCTGGGTGTCACAGACGTGCCAATGAATTGTCCAGTATACAGTAGTCTGGTTACTTTTTCAACTGGTATGAAATCTCACGTTCACTCTGTTGTTACGTTAGTTCAGTGGGAATCTGGTATTATAGAACACTGGCTCAGTGGGAGTTCAATGCCTTCAACTATGTGATATGGGGTCCTCGAGTTACTTGTTTTGGATCAGGTGGTGGTGGTACCTACAAAAATTCTCTGAAGCTTAAGTCAATACGGATTCAAAGATACTGTAACATTAAGAGTAATAAATGATTTATGTAATTCTTCATAAATGATGGTATTTATAGCCTTTGCGGAGGTCCAATTCATGATTTGACGTGTGGCAGGTGACTAAACTGTTTTTAGTCAAGTTGCATCCTATGTTCAGAGGGTCTGACTCTCTAGCAGGCTTTTAACTAGTGTCTTTCAGTAGGCATATCGGTCGTACTGTCAGCCGATTCATATGTCGCCTTATTGGACGATGCCTTTTTCCTTCAACGTGTTATCCCTTGGTTTAAGGGTTGATATAAACACTGAATCATATATGTATAAAGTACTATTATTTAAGTATTTTTTATAAATTATCTTATAAAACATGGAATATGATTCATTTATATTAATTTAAAATTATTTTTACCTTAATTTCTTTTATAGTTTTATGTAAATTTATTATTAATATGTCATATAAAATTTAAAATATATATTTAATTATTACTAGTTTGACCTCGACTTGACCATAGTTAAACTATTAAACTTTTAAACAGTTACTTCATCGTCTATCTAATTTAACGAACATTAACGTAAACTGAATCAAATAACATTTTACTTTCATTTGATTTTAATTGATTTGGAGCCATTTTTGTTTGTAGTTAAAGTTTCCTTTTTAAAAACAAAATTTTAATCTATTAATTAAAATTTTTTAAGATATCTCAAATAACCTATCAAATCAATATTAATTACTATTAAATGTTGTGTTTCATAAACTTAGTTTTTGAATATCAACCGAAAACTTTTTCGTTGTCTAAATTAGGAATCCAATAGCGTTTAAAAAGAGAATATATTATAATTTCATTATTTAGTTTTTAAGACAATTAAAAGGGATCAAGTGAGAAAAATTAATGAAAATGTAGATATTGATGTGAATAAAGAGAAGAAGACGGTGAGACATGTGTGGGAAGCCTTATTGGGTATGATAGGCAGAAGCTACCTGATGGCAACCTCATCATCGCATCACATGCTTTTTGTCTACAATCCCTACTGTTCCCTCATACTATTACTAACCCTCTCTTTTAATTTCTCACAATACATATTTAAATATAAAAATTACTTTGCTGTCATAATTTTTACTCTTTCAATAAATTTATTTTTAGTTATAAGCCGAATAGATTTTTTTATTATCTTTTAGAAAGCTTGAATTTTTTAAAATGACAAGATATCCAACTTTATTCGAAATACTATTATTTAATCATGAATTATTATGTAGGTATTAATTTTTTACTTAAGAAATAATTTTATTAAAAATCAATGAAGCAAAAAAATACAATTAAACATTTTATGCCTGTGTTTATTTTTAATTAGTTGCTAATGTAAAAATTGTAAGGAAAAATACACTTTTGACTTTTATGTTTTATTAAATTATTGATTTAATTATCTAAGTTTTTATATATATATATATATATATATATATATATATATATATAGTCCCTAAATGTTTAATTTTTTAACAAATCTTTCCTGCTGAATTGATGCCCCTGATTTTGTTAGGCATATTGCTAACCTGTTCATATTTGTGTGCATCTTTTTATAAGAGAAAAAATGATCACGGTTTAGGGCTTAATGTTGCCCTCTTTTTATAATCAAAAGATGACTATTGGCTAGGGCTCAATTTGTGTCTTTTATGTGGACATGTGTGTATCTGAGGTTATTTTCTCTAAGCTTCTACACTTCCCTCTCCAAACCTGAGACACAATGAGCTTAAACTTGTATTTAGTTGTTTTTAATTTTAAAAGTAAAATGTGAGTAGCTTTTACTTTTAGGTTTGTTTTTTTCATAAGCATCATCTTTATTAGACAATCCTGTCAACTTCATATCACACATAAAAATGATCATATGAATAACGTATTTAATAGAGTTAAAAGGAATTAAAAATATAGGAATGATTGTGAATTAAGAAAAAATGTCTGGCACTAAATTGATAAAAAAATATAAAAAAAATGTATCTTTACTAATTTATTACATTGATAATGTGACAAACTTAAACTCTGTTAAATATTTAAACGTTAGATTTTTGTTTTTCTGTAGCATTTTCTATTTTAAACAATAAAAAATTAATGCTAGTAAACTATGAACTTTACTCCTACTTCTCTGCCCTCCTAACCAAAAAAAAAAAAAGAGAATGATGAGTTGATTTGTTTTCGGAAATACATATTATGAAGGGTAGACAAACTTATTTTTATGATTATTTAATAATATTTAACTTTATAAAAAAGTCTAAAAGTAACTAAATTATAAAATATTATTAGAAGTAAATGAGAAGAGGGAAGAGAGCATTTTTTTTTTATGCCGCATAAATGGGAGAAGAAATTTAAAAAACAACGAATTTTGCAGGCATAAATATAAAATTAGTAAAAAATAAAAGAGTTTAAATTAGGATAAACATCTAAAAAAGTTTAAAATTAGAATTAGAAATATTCTTTTATGAGTTAGCCTTTAAAATTTTTTTTAGGATTAACCTCTCCTGAGTATTGACCATATGTTTATTAATTTTTTTTAAAATGTCATTTAAGCCATATTCATCATTTCTTCTCTTCTTTTTCTATACTTTTCTTTTTTTTTTGTCATCTTTCTTTGTCATGTTTTCCTTTTTTCTATCTTCTTTCACTCATCTCTCCTTTTCTCTGCCCCATGGTTCATTTAGTGGTGTTATCGATGCGATGTAAGTGATGCAAACGCAAATTCATTGTGGTGTCAAGGACGAACAACACATGGAAGAGATGATGACTATTCTGGTTGGTTTTACGTTTGCATTACTTACACCGCATCAGTGACGCCACCAAATGAACCATGGAGTAGGGAGAAAAAGGGGAGGTGGGCAAGGAAAAAAGAAAAAAAAGAGAACAACACAAAGAGACGTGGCAGGAAGAAAAAAGAGTAACAAAAAATTGAAAGAAGATAATGAAAATGATTTAAGTGACAACATTAAAAAAATTAAACAAATACACATATCAATGTTTGGTCAATACTTAACAAACAGAAAATTAGCAATAGAATTTAATCCATAAAAAAATATTTTAGAGGGTAAATCTTTTTTAAAAAATTCATAAGGAATTGGCCATAATTTTAGATGTTTAGAAAATAATTTTACATTTAAACCAATTTTATATATAGACTTTAATTTCTCCCTAATTTCCACTGAGTATAAATAAATAGATCAATAAATAAATAAATAATGTATATTTCAGCCCTAACTCGCATAACCAACAAATGGAGAACAACTTATATGAGTTGGCATGTTATAACTAAAATGTAGATTTCTTTTTTCAAATGAAAAAGACAATATACTTTTACGTCAATAAAAGAGACAATATTGATTGAGTAGTTTTGTACTACATCAATTTTGATTTTTTAGTTTCATTATTCATTCTAGATTCAAAAATTCAAAAATTATATATATGGTGAATAGCTGTTTTCTGGTAGAAGGTTTAGGATTTCTTTTTGAATTTTATGATGTATTCTCATTTATTTGATTTTTCTTAAACAGTTTGATTAATGGTTGGCAATAGAAATATCAATTGTCTATTTTTCAGAAATGCTAGTAACACATTACTTTAAACATATTTTTTTAACATACTCAATATTCTATCTAATAAGTCATAAGTATTGGAAATTGATATTTTGTCTTAACTTTTTAAAAACTTAATTAATCACATAAAGTGTATTAAACAAGAATGTGTTATTAACATTTTTACATATTTAATACTTTCTCCGATGTTTTCTATAAGATATTATTATAGTATTTTACAATTATTAAAAATCTAGTTATTCTAAGTCGTATAAAAAGAAAACTCTCTAAAAAAATATTAAAAGCAGCGGAAAGTATTTTAAAAAGAGCTATAACTCCATCTAAATTAATTTACTGGGTTTAGAAATTGTGCTGGAAATCGAAAACCTTTTAAAATTTTGAAATGTTTGTTGACAGAAAAATTAATTAATATTTAGAGTAGGCAATGATTAGATGAATCATCACAAATTGTGTAGTATCCATCATGTGAGCTTGTTTGTAGATTTTTGCTTACGCGACGCCAACCCATATCATTTTCCTTTTTGTCGTGGGGAACCACTTCAATTTTCTGACAGCACACGGTTTTGCCGCTATAGGACCTGAAAATAATCCATAAAATAAAACGTGATTTTGGACCAAAAATTCTTATACCGTCAATTAATTATAAAAATTAATGTAACTAATATGATTTTAATGTAATTATACATAAATTAATAATTTTATTTATTCAGAAATTTATGATTAGATGTTTATAAAAGAATAAATGATTAAATATGTTACTAGTTCTTATGTTTTTATCAATTTTTTTTATTTTTGTCTCTGAGATATTTCTTATTAGTTTTGGTCCTTATTGAATATGTTGTGATAATCAGTATCACCAATAAGTCGATATTAGATAAAGGTTGATGGACACTGAGTGCATACCTATCAACATTAATAACTGTGTAAATATTTACACCTATGTTAGTTTTCCCTAAACTTTACCAAAAAGTACTGAACACAGAAACCAATGCATTCAATCACCACCTAACTTTTATAAATAACTCATATTTACTATGCATGAGATTAATTCAACTAACTCTCACATTTGAGCTCCAATATGAATATGTACTGACTAGCATCAAAGTGACTTTATATGTGACACCTTAATTCTTCCAATAATATGAGATAGTGATGTGTGCTGGACAAAATACAACAAGATATTGAGATTCTTATTGAACTTATGGAGATAAAATCGGATCCTCACTGAATCGATACACGATATTGAGCACATAAACTTGATATTCGTACCAAAAGTCTGTTCCCTTATATAACACAAATCATCGGCACGCTTAATGGGACTCGTTAAAGTTATTCCCACTAAATCAAAATCATATTCATGGATGTGAGAAATTATGAAGGAACTCCCAAGGGTCATTTATATGATGTAACCCACAATAAAAATGAGCCTATTGACTACAATTTAGGTTATGGTAACACCCTAGTATCAGTTCCCCCGCTTGGGAGTAGAGCTAGAGTAATAGCTCAGCCAGACCCAAAAAATGAGATCATCCGCCAGGCTTTAGCTAAGTTATAAGATCTTAGGCAAAGCTAAGGTCAAGCTAAGGATAATTGGGTTGTTATTCACCAGAAGACATCAATTAAGACCATATCTGCCTCTCATCATGAGATGTCACCACCACCGGTATACTCTAAGGTTTTGATGTATGATGAGAATTACCAATAGTTAAAATATCAGATTGAGAGACACTCACCAGGATATCGGTCCCTTCAAGTCTTTAGAGGGTCACCAGGGTACAAATTCAGTAAGGCTGATGTAGGTCCTCATACCCAAAAACTTGTAGACTCCATATCCACTCCCTATAGACAAGTACACTAAGGAGATAGATTCTAGTAATTTAGATTCTTACATGAATGAGCTAATATACTTAGGGGCAAATGCCTATATGATGTGTAGGATGTTCCCCAGAATCTTGAGGGGAAAAGCTGGGTTGGTTTGACGACCTTCCTTCAAAGTCAATCGATTGTTGGTCTGACCTCGCTGAAGCATATGGACTACATTTCATAATTGTGAGGGATGTGCCGAAAACCTCCCGCACTTTGGCTTAGATCAAACAACGGGAGATTGAATCATTATAGGATTTCTTGAAGAAGTTTTAGAAGAGGCATCAATGGTGTCAAGGTTAACTGAGTCCATCCAATTATATATCAATGTTGAGGCTCTACAATTGGAGTTAGTGCTTGCTCTTTCCCTAGCCAAGGGTCTACCCCAGACCTTGAAAGAATTCAGGAAGAGAGATGGTAAGTGTGTAAGGCAAGAGATGAATCTCGCTACCATAAGTTTAACCCCAGCACCCAAAGGAGAAACCTAAGCATTAAAAAGACCCTTCATAAGGACTCGGATAAAGATTAACCACCCCGTCTTTAGGAGAAAAGGGTGTCTGAATTTAATCATTACCCTACTTCAACTACTTTAAGGGTGGGGGGGGGGGGTTCCATTGGATTTTCCCCAAGAAGGTTTCAATGAGGCACACTCTGGTATAGCCCGATGTGTATTCATTTAATGAAGAGGAGTTTGATGATATATCTATGCATTTTATAATTTATTTATAGGACAATGTCAACTACAAGATTACCATTTGTTGTTTAGTATCATTAGAGAGGTACAAACCAAATAAGATAGTTGAAGCCCCCATTGAGTGGCACAACTATATGAAACTAATCACCCGATATAAGCATGATTAGTAACTTAGCCCTAACAAGTGGTGAAACTAGTTACATGAGCGTAAATAGTCAAACCCTGACAAGTGGCAAAATTAATCACCTGATATAAGCGTGATTAGTACCTTAGCCCCAACGAGTGGTGAAACCAGCTACTTGATATAAGTGTAACTAGTTAAACCCCGATAAGTGAAAAAAATAATCATCTGATATGAGCGTGATTAGTACCTCAGTCCTAACGAGTGGTGATATTAGTTATCTGATATGAGTATAACTAGTTTAACCTCAATGAGGGGAAAAACCTATCACCCGATATGAGTGTGATTAATAGCTTATCCCCAATGAGAGGTAAAACTAGTTACTCGATATAAGCGTAACTAGTTAAACCTCGACAAGTGGCAAAACTAGTCATCCGGCATGAGTGTGATTATAGTACCTTAGCCCCAACAAGAAGTGAGGCTAGTTATCTGATATGAGCATAATTAGTTCAACCCCAATGAGTGGCAAAACTAATCGCCCAATATGAGCGTGATTAGTAACTTAGCCGTAAAGAGTGGTGAAATTAATTACTAGATATATAAGCGTAACTAGTTAAATGTCGATGAGTGGAAAAACTAATCACCTGATATGAGCGTGATTAGTACCTTATCCCTAATAAGTTGTGAAACTAGTTACTTGATATGAGCGTAACTAGTTAAACCCCGACAAGTGACAAAACTAATCACCTAATATGAGCGAGATTAATACCTTAGCCCTTAACAAGTTATGAAACTAGTTATCGAATATAAGGATAACTAGTTAAACCTTGATGAGTGACAAAACTAATCACCTAATATAAGCGTGATTAGCACCTTATCCCTAACAAGTGGTCAAACTAGTTACCAATATAGTGTAACTAGTTAAACCTTAATGAATGGAACAACTAAATCACTCAATATAAGTGTGATTAGTATCTTAGCCTTAATGAGTGATAAAACTAGTTACCCGATATAAGCGTAACTAGTTAAACCCTCGATGAGCGAAAAGCTCTGGATCTCCTGATGTCTGAATGACTTCTTGATTTTAGGCCTCAATCCACTCTCAAATTTAATACATTTGGAACCCTCGGTCTCAGGCTGCTAAAAAAGAGGATAAAATAAACACAGTTCCTCAAATTTTGTTGCATACTCCTCCATAATCATAGAACCCTGCTTGAGTTCCGTGAACTCCAACTCCTTCTTGTTCCTTATGGTATCTGGAAAGTACTTTTCTAGAAAACAAACTTTGAAGTCCTCCCAGACTAACTGGGTGCCAGCAACAACCATCCTCGCCTTGGTAATTTTCCACCATTTTCCCACCTCATCATGGAGCATATAAATAGTGTGTTCAACTTTCCGCGCCTCCGTTCACTAGAGGCTACCAAAGATGCTCTCCAAGTCCTGATTCCAGCTGTAGGTTGTTTCAGGATTAAAACCACCATGAAACTTATATGGCTTTCTCTTTAGGAAGAGATCTGAGCCCTGGTGATCATGGGCCTGAGGCTCAGCTTGCCTTTCAAGGATATCAGTAAAGCGTTGGAAAAACGGCTGCCATAGCATCCATGCCCTAATGATTCGTCATATCTTATCCTGAAATTAACACTAAACTTCAATACCATTTCAAGGATAAGAATACATAATTATTCACAATGTATCACATAACTAATCCAATTCTTAATAGTTTATCACATAGCATTTCAACGTTTACTAGCAGTTTACCACACAATATCACTCAATCTTTAGCATATAGTAAGTATTCATTGGCCTATTGCTCAATTAATCAAAAACCAGGGGAAATTTTTCCAAAAAATTCCACGCCCACCCTAAGACGTGTCCACATGACTCCAGACATTCATAAATACATGTCCTAGGATTGAGGATGTCCAAATCACACGATTACATGACTAAGAACATGAATTTAAGGTGTCCTGATGTTAACCCCCGTGATACTGTTGGGTTATTAATTGGCAAGCGCACCAATCGATTGTAGTTTTCAAATTTAGATATCGTTCCACTCGGATTGAAAGTCCAGTAACTCATAGTAATTTCTTATTTACTATGGTAAATTTATCAATGTTTATTAACAAAAGAATAATTTATAAACAGTTTATACAATATTCACAGGATTTGATGGTTGATTTGTTCATAAAGTAAAAAGATGGAAGAGATAAAATCTAAATATAAAGTGAGATGTAATTCAGAATAATTCAGATACTTGAGGTAAAAACACAGATTAACAAACTATGTTGGAATTAGGATTCTCGCACTAAAATATAATGCAATAATTACAACATACATACTTAATCATCAAATTCATGTTATTGCAGCTTAAAATCATTATAACCGATTCCTCGTGATATAAATTCTAAGTATTCATCATAAAGTCCGATTCCTCGTGAGCTTTCTCAATAAAAACTTACATTAAGTCCTGGCCTTATGGCAACAATAATTACCAATTCTATCCCTAGTAATTGGCATATTAAGGGTATTTCAACTTTTACTTTCATTAAAACAGATTTTAATTTGATATGAATAATCATTCTCCCGTTTGATATCTATACTAATAAAACAAGTTTTAATACACATGAAAATTATTCTCCCATTTGATGTTCATATTAATAAAGAGTTAAAATACTAACATGTTCTTGAATCATAAATATGTATAAGTCATAATCACAACATCATATAATAGATTGATTCACCAAATTCCAACATAAACAATTTAGTTACACATCATAAAAGTACTTACAGAGTTTGACATTACGATGACTTGAAAACACTTCACAATACAAAAGCTCACACTATAACACTCTCAAGTATCTAGAAATCACTCCAACCTTACAAACTCAAAGAAGAACACTCAAACTCGAGTGAAAAGAGAGAAAAGAAAGGATGAACTTCAGAAAATGGATGCTTAGAAGTGTGGAGAATGGCCCTATTTATAGGGCTAAGGAAGGGTCCTGATGCTACGCGTCAGGTCCCTGACTCAGCTTCCATTAATCAACTCGAAGTGGCCATGATTGTATAATTATTTTAATTAATCATTCCCAGACAGGTGTGCCTTGTCCCCCAATTCGGCTTGGACACTTGTGGTTAGTGGAAGGGTCATTGGCTGAGTGCTTGACCACCTGTCAGTGGTGTCCACGTAGCTCCTGACGCTACGCGTGGGTGTGACGCTAACGTCAGCATCAGAAGTTCCCACGCTATGCGTGGTGTTGATGCTATGCGTCAGCTCTCCAGTTCTTCAATTTTTCTCTTTAAATTCTTTATATTTTTACTGCAAAACTAGAGAAAATTGATCAAGGGCAGATTATTTCCAACAACATCCATTTATTGAATTTAAAACCTAAATTTTTAACAAATTCACCAAATTCTTATTCTTTTTACAAAATTTTTATTAAAGATTTTATTGTAAATTTGAGGACTAACAAATACCCCCAACTTGAGACATTGCTCGTCCTCGAGCAAAAGAGAAAATAAAAATCAAATTTAAAATCAAATTTTTTAGTTAGTCTGAGAATTTATCACAAAAAGTAATTTCACAATTTACCATTTTGAAATAATCAAAAATAGATATCTTATGTAATAGAGGTTTAATGACAAAAAATATTTACAATATTTTATTAACAAATCAAGCATAATTTCAGGCTTACCTCACAAGTGTTTATCTCTGTGCAAAAGGGTAGCCTGTTTCACTCAATCAATCATAAAATCAAACAAATTTAACTTTGATTTTTACCTAGTCAATGGTTAATTATACAGGGATAATTCAAAAATCACAAGGTCTTTTCAAGGGTTGTAATGAGGCTTGGTTACAAGAAATTATGGGATTTCAAAAACCTGAAATAATAAAAGAGCATTTTATAATTTTTAGACTTTCTCTTGGCCCAAATCTCAATTCCATTAACTTGATTCTTTTCATTATTTTTGATTTGCATGTATTCATTTTTTACATGCACTATTTTTTTAATTTTTCTTGAAAAGAATCAAGTTGTTTAATTTTTACTCTCCATTCTTGTAAGAACACTCGAAATATCTTTTATTTTGCTCAATTGCTCTTTTAATCAATCAAGTATAGGGAATGGTTAAAATTGATAAAGGTTAAGGGTACCAAAGAAATTATTTTCAGGCTTAAAATTGGCTTTCAAAGAATAAAATAATTTTACCATAGTAAGCTTTTTGGCCCAAGGTTTCTTTTACCAAAAATGTGCCTTGATTATTTTCTTGAATTCTTTGTACAACAACACAAATCACAGATTAAAGAAAAATTAATTTGGATGAAGTTATGTCGAAACCCTCAAGTGTTTAAAAGATCTCTCAGCTCACCGGGTTATTGAAATTAGCTTGATAGTTAATAAAATTGTTATAATGAAATTTATCAAAATTCCTTAATTACAAAAATAATCGATAATTGATTTAAAAATGGTTTTATTGTGTAAAAACCTTAAGTGTATAAATTTTCTTATTCTCAAAAATTTGATTTAAATGATAAAAATTATTTTTGTATTTTTGAAGACGATACGCAAAAACAACGTAAAAATTATGCAAAAATAACACACCACATAATAAAACAAAATATAATATAATCCAAAATCAACTATACCAATGTAAATACCAAACTAAATGTAAACTGAAATGTATGTAGAAGGTGCAGAAAAATAACATCATCAGTCCTCCATGTGGTCCTCATCATCTCCCTCCTCATCTACATCATCCTCTGTCTCAACATGTGCTCCAGACGGTCCACCAGCCTCAGGGTATATAGGTGAATCACCAGGCTAAGCTACATGAGCTGCAAACTCAGCTGGTGCGACATAAGGTGCTCCCTCCCCTGAAGTCTGTACTAATAAAATGCATCATGAAGATGCATATAAGCTCTGTGTATGGCAGCCATCATCTGCATCATATACTGATGCTCAAGAGTCATCCTAGCAAATCCATCAGTGATAGCATCAGCAGATGGTGGTTGAACTGGTGGTCTCCTCTTCCTCTGTCTGGGCTGAGCCTTCTACTCTAGTGGTAGAAGCTCGCACTGCTGGATGAAGTAATCTCTGTTCACTAGAACTCTGGGGACTCTCCCCGAAGAACTAATGAACTCTGGTGATGGCATAACAACTCCTTGCCTCCTCAGTAAGGCAGATATAATGAGAGAGAATAGGATAGGGTGGTTCACCTTATACCCAAGGGCATAAAGGTGAATCTACTCAGATATCAGCTCAGCAATGTCAATGGTATGGCCCTAAAGAATAGAGTAAAGAAGGCAGCAGTGATCAACTGGAATAGAAGAGAGGTGGGTGATAGGAGTGATGTTATGCAGCATGAGATGAGACCACGCCTGAGCTATAGGAGTCAGTTGAGTCTTGAGGAGATTTAATGGAGTCCTTCCAACCTTACTCAGGTTGAAGAAGATTCCATCCTTGCTCAAGAAATGAGTAACCTGATCTAGGAAGTATCCTAAATCACCATCCTCAGTCGTAACCTTGTTTCTATTTTCCTTCCAGAAACAAGTATCGCTCTCGGGAGTAGGCTCCCAAGGATTACCCAGTAGGGTACTAATGGTATCCCAGTCGTATGTGATGTGCCGACCCCTAACCCAGCTTTTCCTCTGATGACCAATATTCAGAGCGTCCTGGCGAGTCCTGTAGGCATTCGCATAAAACTCCATCACTAAGATAGGGTCCCCCTCAGTAGGTAGGGAAAACAGGGATCCCCATCTCCTCCTTTGGACCTCATCCTGCAGCTCAGGATAGTCCCCAGCATTCAGATCTAAGACTCTCTCCCAGATAAGTCTCTGGCCCTTAATTTGGGGGAACCGGGCCCATTTCGCATCAGTGTGAAATCTAGTAGGATCTCTAGGTCCCAGCTGCTCTTCCTGAAGATCTGGATCCTCAAAGGTGGTATCTGTGTCTGTGGTCCTTCTTTGTCTCTTTGGACCAGTGGTAGGAATTGATTTCTTTGGTGCTATCTGTAAAAAGAAAAATTAAAAATCAAACACACTATTTTTGATTTTCATATTTTAATAAAACATGCCAAAAATTAGCAATCATATTTTTTTGTTTTTATGCAAAATAAAAACTCACGCAAATTTCACACAACAAAATATTTGCAAAGCATAAAAACAACTTAAACATGCATATTTTTGAATTCACAAATCACACATATCTACACAATTTAACAATTTTATTTATTTTTATACAAAAAAGTATAACAAACATACAAACTAAGAAATTTTATTAATTTAAAAGAAAACAAATAAAAACAGGATAGATTCATTAAAACAAAAATTAATACCTACATTAAACAGGAATTAACACATAAAAATTAACAAAAATCAAAAACAGAGGCTGACGCTACGTGTGGGTGGGATGCTACGCGTTAGACCTCTTCTGCCCACGCTATGCGTCGATGGGACACTACGTGTGGGGTTACAGTTCATGCCTTACGCTACGCGTAAGGTGTGTAGTTACAATCACAGAAACAGGGGTTTTGCAACCATAACCCCTAAAACTTTTATTCAATCAAAGCAATCCCTAAATCTAACAGCAAACAAATCCCAATGGTTTTCTAATCCTAATCCTAACCACATGCATTCTAAAAATCAAAAATCAAAAGTAAACCAAAAGAGAAAAGAGAGAAGATACTTACTTCAAATCCTTGTGAAGTTTGATGAAAGGATGAGGGAATGTGGGTAATTGAGAGTGAGAATTAGGGTTTTGAGAGGCAAAGTGAGGCAGAGAGGGAAATTTAGGTTTTTAAAACCTAAATTAGGCCTCTCTGGTTCAGTTTTAAAAACTAAACGTGGGCTCTGACGCTACGCGTGGATGGGATGCTATGTGTGGATGGGACGCTACGCGTCAGGTTGAGATTTTTACCTCCACGCTACGCGTCAGTGGGACGCTACGTGTGGGGTTCTATTTTTTTAATGTAAATATTTAAAAATAAAAAGAGAATAATGGGTTGTCTCCCATTGAGCGCTTGGTTTACAGTCTCTAACTAGACATCCTGCACATCACAAATCAGTCAAATAACAAATGGTAGTGAGTCGGTTGATCTCACCACCCAGATATGGTTTTAATCTTTGTCCATTAACCATCCAACTTCTTTTGGAAATTGGATCTTCAATTTCAACTGCTCCATAAGATTTAACTTCCTTGATTACAAAAGGGCCTAACCATTTAGATTTCAATTTACCAGGAAACAGTCTTAATCTTGAATTAAACAATAAAACTTGCTGACCTGGTATGAAGTGTCTATTTTTAATTTTCTTATCATGGTAAGCTTTCACCTTTTTCTTGTAACTTCTAGATGTTTCATAAGCATTGTTTCTCATTTCTTCCAACTCAAATAACTGCAACTTTCTTTTGTCAGTTGCTACATTTGGATCAAAGTTGAGAAATTTTAAAGCCCAATATGCTTTATGATCCATCTCTACTGGAAGATGACAAGCTTTTCCATAGACCATTTGGAAAGGAGAAAGGCCAATTAGAGTCTTAAATGCAGTTCTGTATGCCCAGAGTGCATCATCAAGCTTTTGTGACCAATCTTTTCTGGAGGAAGACATAGTCTTTTCCAAAATCCTTTTCACTTCTCGATTTGAAATCTCAGCCTGTCCATTGGATTGTGGATGATATGCTGTGGCCACTTTATGTCTCACTCCATAGTGTTGTAACACTTTCTGAAGAACTTTGTTACAAAAATATAATCCTCCATCACTGATCAAAGTTCTTGGTGTTCCAATCTTGTAGAAAATATTTTTCTTCAAGAAATTCACTATAATTTTGGTGTCAGCATTAGGTGAAGCAATTGCTTCTACCCATTTTGAAACATAATTAACTGCCAAAAGAATGTATTGATTAAATTTAGAGTAAGAAAAGGGTTCCATGAAATCAATACCCCAATAATCAAATACCTCAATCTCTTGAATGTTTGTGAGAGGTATTTCTTGTCTTTTGTTAACATTACCTGTTCTTTGGCAGTTATCACAAGCTTGCACAAATGAGTGAGAGTCTTTAAAAATGGAGGGCTAATACAAACCTGATTGAAGAATTTTTGCAGCAGTTCTTTCTCCATTAAAATGTGCCACAACATATCTTTCTTTTCCCAATCGGGTACACAATGACGTAACAAATTATCCACACCAATTTTGAATAAAAAATTTCTTTGCTGCCACGTTAAATCATTTAGAAGAATTCCTGCTGCTTTAAAATTGGCCATATCAGCAAACCATGGCCGTTTTGTTATTTCAAAAAGTTTTTTATCAGGAAATTCTTCTAAGATGTCTTTTTCTTTGGCAGTGACCTCATCATTCATTAATCTAGAAAGTTGGTCAGCGACTATATTTTCACTACCCTTTTTATCTTTGATTTCAAGATCATATTCTTGAAGAAGTAAAATCCATCAGATTAACTGAGGTTTAGAATCAGTTTTGGTCAAAAGATACTTGATCGCAGCATGATCAGTGAAAATAATTATTTTTGATCTAATCAAGTATGATCTAAATTTATCTAAGGCATAGACTATGGCTAGTAATTTCTTTTTAGTAGTTGCGTAATTTATTTTATTTTCATTTAAAACTTTACTAGCATAGTGACTTTTTCATATCTTTGACCTAAAACTGCTCCTACAGCATAATCACTTGCATCACACATAAGTTTAAAAGGTAAATTCCAATTAGGAGCAACAATTACAGGGGCAGAAACCAATTTTTCTTTCAAGGAATTAAAAGCTTTAAGACATGCTTCATCAAACTTGAATTCAACATCTTTATTTAGAAGATTTGTTAAAGCTTTAGCAATTTTTGAAAAATCTTGAATAAATCTTCTATACAATCCAACATGTCCTAAAAAATTTCTAATACCTTTTACATTCACAGGGGGTGGGAGTTTAGAGATTACCTCTATTTTGGCTTGATATACTTCAATACCTTTAGAGGAAATTTTGTGACCGAGTACAATTCCTTCTTTCACCATAAAGTGACATTTCTCCCAATTGAGCACCAAATTTGTTTTAATACACCGCTTCAGTATAGTGTCCAGATTGGTTAAACATGTTTCAAATGAATTCCCAAAGACTGAGAAATCATCCATGAAAATCTCAATGCTCTTTTCAATTAGATCTGTAAAAATAGCAAACATGCATCTTTGAAAAGTAGTAGGTGCATTACACAATCCAAATGACATCTTTCTGATCCGGTCCTAACACCGGCCCCCAAGAGCATGGCTTCAATGCCCTGCCAGATCAGCATTTGGAATAAAGAGAAGTATTTTTCAAATACACTACAAATACAATACGGGGTGCACACCGCCAGGGCAAGTAACGCCGCCAAGGTTCATAACTCCGCCCAGGCACGTTACCCCGCCAAGGAACGTAACTCCGCCCAGGCATGTTACTCCGTCAAGGAATGTAACCTCGCCAAAGTTGTTACTCCGCCAAGCCATAGGCTCAACTCAGGCGGAATACTGAATTTCCCACACTGCGTAGCGAGCCCATACTCACAACCCCGGCACGAGATTGACTCTGTCTTGAGAGGTTAATAATGGGAATCACGCTGTCACGCATAAAGGGAAATAATAATAAAATATTAAAGCACTAACGCTTTCCAGACAAGTTGTGATACCTACTACAATAATGGTGCTAGTAAACGGCGCAGGGACCCACTACCTTTTCAGCATTATGCCTGGAGACAAGGAGCGGGTCCTACCAATAATGCAGCACCCGTGACAGGTATATAAACCTCTCTTGAAAAGGTATAAGGGATCCTTTTCCCATTCTCTGAACCTTACACTCTATTACTTGCATAATCTTCTCTGATTATCTTTCTAAGTCTCTAAGTATTCTGAGATACTGACTTGAGCGTCGGAGAACGATTGCAGGTACCATCCCCAATTGGGTCAAGGCAAATCAGATCCCGTCAGGCGGACTGTGACACCGCCCCGCAGTACATTACACTCCGCCTCAACATACGAAGACTCTTTGTATTTACATTTATACATACATTGCTTTGTATCAAAACACACTTATATGTATATTTTGAGTTGTTCTACAAGCACACTTCTACACCCCCTGTAAAGAACAGTTCATTGGCACGCCCAGTGGGACCTGTAAACTAGGTAATCCCACAATCTTGATCAATCTTCATCATCAATGGAGAGACAAGGACCAGAGATGCAGAACGAGGATTCTCCTCCACGCAATCCCAGACGTCTTAACTTCGATGATGGTGCTCCGAAAAAAGCAACGCAAGCTGATTCTCTAGATCCGAGAGATGACATGATTTGAATCTTGAGAGAAGAACTTGCAGAACTTCGTCGTGAAAAAGCAAACCCAGTGCATGAGAAAGCTGGTCCCGCAAGACAACCACATCATGAATCACACGTGCAGGAGGAATCAAGTACTCCTCACTACTCTCGTATTCCTACATACATGGAGGAGCAACGAAGCCTCCCACTGGTGAATGCTCAGCATCAAGAAGGAAGGAGAGCCGGCTCAAACGCATCCCCCTCAGGATATAAGATGAGCATCCCATTTTCCAAAAGGCTCATGAATGTACATGTACCCAGACACTTGCAAACCATGCAGCCCATTTCTATAGGGAAATATACTGGGGAAACAGATCCCTCTAAGCATTTAGATGCTTATATCTATGAGGCCATGTTTCTAGGAGCTGAGGAGGACATCATGTGCAGAATGTTTCCCAGAACTCTTACAGGTGAAGCTCTTAGCTGGTTCAAGAGCTTACCTTCAGGTTCCATTGATTCGTGGGAGGAGCTGGCCTCAGCTTTTGGAAGCCACTTCGTGATCTCCAGGGATGCACCTAGAACCTCTCATACCTTGGCTCAGATCAAACAAGGCGACAAAGAATCTCTGAAGGATTTCCTTAAGAGATTTTATAAAGAGGCGGCCATGGTCCCTGATCTGACTGAGGCAATCCAGTTGCATATTCTCATAGAAGCTATGCAACCAAAGTCACCTTTCGCTTTGTCTTTGGCAAAGGGACCTCCAACTACGATGGAGGAATTTCGCAGGAAGGCATCTAAGTACGTGGGTATTGAGATGCATCTGGAAGCCACTGCATCTCGCAGCAAACCACTCCCTGCAACTCCATCCCAAGACAAAGGGAAAGATAAATTGTTGAAGAATGACAAATCCAACCAAAGAGACAAAGTAGGGAACCAACCTTTTAAACAGCAAGACAGACGCGTGTTCAATTTTGCTCACTATGCACCACTGAACACAACCTGCGAGCAAATATTGCGTGAGATAGGATGGACCACCCTCAATGTTTATGGAATTCAACGTCCACCCCCAATCAGGCGCGGTGGAAACCCAAGGAAATATTGTGAATTCCATGAATCAGTTGGCCACACCACGGAAGAATGCAAGCAACTCAAAAATACTATTGAGGTGCTCATTCGAGAAGGTAAACTGAAACATTACCTGTTCAAAGGCAAATCTCATGATGAGCCTGAGAAGTTTGAAAAACGACATCGTGATCGCTCTCCGGATCCTGATAGTACTCGGGAACCAAAGCGTACAGCGGTGTCAGAGAAACAAAAAGGCATTGTTTTGGAGTCCGCCCAACGAGAACCGAGCCCTGAACCTAGGTCGCGAGGTAAAAGGCAGGTGGTGGACATGATTGCTGGAGGCTTCGCAGGAGGCGGACCCTCAAACAACGCCCGGAAAAATCATCATCGTATGATCTTATCTGTGCAGGGCAAGAACAAAGAATATCGCCCATTCAGGGACGGAGTTCAGACTCCGCCTATAACTTTCACAGATGATGATTTTGGCCCAACCATCCCTGAGGGAGATGATGCAGTAGTGATCATTGCGGTGATCGCTAATATGGATGTAAAACGCATCTTAGTTGACCAGGGAAGTTCCTGCGACGTTATTTTTTATGACTGTTTTAAACGCATGGGACTGACTGACGCTGATTTGCAGCCTTACACACAGGACCTCACAGCCTTTAATGGCGCCAAACAGCCTACTAAAGGCTACTTGGACACAAGGATTACCTTCGATGGTGAACCTGGAGCAAGGACTGTGAAATCCAGGGTCCTCGTCATTGATGTTAAATCCCCATACAATGGCATCATTGGGCGGCCTACTCTGAATGCCATGGAAGCCATCGTTTCAACCCCCCACTTGTTAATCAAGTTCATTGATAAAGATAATCAAGTCTCATCCGTTAGGGGTGACCAGGAGATGGCTCGTTACTGTTACAATTTAAGTCTTAACATGGTGAAGCTTGAAACCATGTCTAAGAAAAGGAAATTGAATGAAGGAAACAGTGCGGCGGCATCCGTCAACTTGGTGGATCTTGATCCCAGGGCGGAGTCTTCTATAGACCCACTGAACCCTTTGAAACCAACTCCTGAAGGTGGCTCCAAGTCTATTGTTTTGGGCAGCACCCCGGAGCAAATAACTAACATTAATGACAAGCTGGAGCCTAACATGGAAGCGAGACTGATTGCACTCCTCCATGAATATAAGGAGATTTTTGCCTGGACAGCCGCAGACATGCCTGGTATGGATCCTAACTTCTGTTGCCACCGCCTGGCGGTGTATCCTGAAACTAAGCCAGTGGCACAAAAGAAACGGCGTATGGGTCCTGCTAAGCAAAATGCTGCTTGCGAACAAACCGAAGAACTCCTTAAGGCGGGGTTCATCAGGGAACTCCGTTACTCTTCTTGGCTGTCCAACGTGGTTATGGTGCAGAAAGCCAATGGCAAATGGCGCATGTGCATAGACTATGTTGATTTGAATAAATGTTGTCCCAAAGATCCTTATCCTCTCCCCAACATTGACAGGCTGGTTGACGATTCATCAGGATACAAGTATCTATCCTTCATGGATGCTTACTCCGGATACAACCAAATTCCAATGTGCGAGGATGATCAGGAGAAAACAGCATTTATCAACGACAGAGGGGTCTTTTGCTACAATGTCATGCCATTTGGGCTGAAGAACGCTGGGGCCACCTACCAGCGCATGATCAACAAAGTCTTTGAGGGCATGCACACAAAGCTGGTAGAGGTTTATATTGATGACATTATCGCCAAAACCCCAGAAGGAGGAGACCATGTTGAAGACTTACGCCTCATTTTTCAACGCCTACGGCAATACAACATGAGACTCAACCCACTAAAATGTACATTTGCTGTGCCTGGGGGGAGATTTTTGGGTTTCATGTTAACACAAAGAGGCATAGAAGCTAATCCTGACAAGTGTCGTGTGATACAAGAGTTGCAGAGCCCCAAAACATTGAAAGAGGTACAATCCCTCAATGGCAAAATCGCTGCTCTAGCACGATTCATGCCAAAAATGGCTCATCGCTCTCTCCCCTTGTACAAGATGCTGAAGAAGGATAAAAAATTCAATTGGGGCCCAGAGCAAGAGGCGGCCTTCCAGAGCTTGAAAAATGTCTTAGCCAGCCCTCCAATCCTGGTAAAACCAAGCCCAGGTGAGCAACTCATCGTTTATTTGTCTGTTTCAGATGAAGCGCTGGCAGTGGCACTGGTCAAAGAAACAGTCGAAGGCCAACGACCGGTATACTTCACTGGTAAAACATTGCATGGTGCAGAGTGCCGTTATCAGAAGATTGAAAAGGCAGCACTTGCAGTTGTTTGGGCCTCGCGACGTCTAAGACCATATTTCCATGCACATCCCATCCTGATTCGCACAGACTTGCCACTCCGTACTATATTGTTCAAGCCAGACTTGGCAGGAAGGATGATCAAATGGGCCATAGAGCTCTCTGAATTCGACATATCCTACGAACCAAGAACTGCTATTAAGGCACAAGTCCTAGCAGATTTCGTAGTTGAATTAACAGGCTCTAGCCCAGATGCAGATCATTCACACTGGACAGTATACGTCGATGGGTCTTCAAACAGCAAAGGATGTAGGGCAGGAATCGTTATAGAAAGTGATGACGGGGTACATCTTGAAATTTCATTGCACTTTACCTTCACTACGTCTAACAATCAGGCGGAGTATGAAGCCTGCTTAGCCGGACTCAGAGCAGCACAAGATATTGGGGCCAAAACTGTCACCCTATGCAGTGATTCTCAACTAGTCATCTCACAAATTCTTGGTGAGTATCAGGCTAAAGAACCTCTACTGCAACAATATCTGGACTGCGTCAATGAGCTGAAACAGCGCTTCGATAAAGTAACTTTCAAGCATGTACCTCGCGAAGAAAATACGCGAGCTGATATCCTGTCCAGGTTAGCCAGCACAAAGAAGGCGGGGTGTACAACCACGGTTGTACAGAGTACTTTGGCCGAGCCAAGTATATCCCTTCCCTCTTCAATTCACATGATTAAAAGCCGCCCCGTTGATGATAACTCCTGGGTAACACCAATAGTTCGTTATCTTGTTAATGGACAATTACCCACGGATGATCTTGAGCGAAAGAAGCTAAGGAGGGAGGCACCCTATTATACGCTCCTAGATGGGCAGCTATACCGCCGAGGAATTTCTGTCCCATACTTAATTTGCATAAATGAAAACGAGGTGCAAACTGTTTTGGAAGAAGTCCATGAAGGGCAGTGTGGACATCATCCAGGGGCACGAAGTCTAGTGAGAAAAATCCTCAGGGCGGGGTATTGGTGGCCCACTATGAAGCAAGACACTGCCTCATATGTTCAAAAATGCGATCAATGTCAACGATTCGCAAATTTTCACCATACCCCAGCTGAGGAAATGTCATCATCAGTGACACCCTGGCCTTTCTATCAATGGGGTATGGATATTCTAGGTCCATTCCCAACTGCGCCCGGCGGTATCAAATACCTGATAGTTGGTGTTGATTATTTCACCAAATGGATTGAGGCAGAGGCAGTGGTGCACATAACGTCAGCCAGGACTCGAAGATTCGTCTATGAGAATATCATTGCACGTTTCGGAGTCCCCGAACGCATAGTCACTGATAATGGCACCCAGTTCACAGATCGCAAGTTCACTGAACTCTTAGAAAATCTCAGCATCACGCAGATTTTCTCTTCTGTGGAACACCCTCAAACCAATGGACAAGCTGAGGTCGCCAACAGAGAAATCTTGAAGGGCCTCAAAAAACGCCTTGGTGAGGCAAAGGGAGACTGGGCAAATCAGTTATGCCACGTTTTATGGGCATACAGAACCACCCCACACTCCACTACGAATGAATCTCCATATCGGCTGACATATGGAGTCGAGGCGGTCATTCCCATTGAATTAACAGCCCCCTCAGCTCGAGTCCTCTATTTCAATGAGGAAGCCAATCAACAGAACCTCGCACACGAATTGGAGGTTTTGGCGGAGTTGAGAGAGGAAGCCTTTGTGAGAGATCAAGCTGTCAAAGCAAAGGCCGCCAAACGGTATAACGCACGCATGTGTGAACGCCGTTTCAAAGAGGGAGATTTGGTCCTGAGAAGGGCCAACATTGGCAACAAATTTGCGCACCAAGGCAAGTTGGCACCAAATTGGGAAGGTCCATACCGAGTCACCGAGGTCTTGGGTAAGGGTACATACCGCCTAGAGAACTTGGATGGCACTCCGGTCAGAAATAAATGGAACATTTTGAATTTACGCATATATTACAGTTAGTTGGGTAATACGGTATGATCTTTTCTTCCTAACTCAAGGATCCTCCTCTGTATGCTTTCCTTGAAAAGGTTTCGAAAAGATATCTCCCAACTCAATCTTTTATGTAATTCCATTCTCAATGAAATGCCTTCCTACATTTAATCTTCACTCTAACTCTGAATTGATTACCCATGGCAGAATTTATTCCCATGCAGATAAAACGACTCTAAAATTGAAGCACAAACGCATAACTCTTTATTCCATAAAGATCAACCAACATGCAACGCCGCTTCACAAACGGAGTCAACAAAAACTCCTTGGGGGATTGGTGTCTCAGCTATATGCTGCACCATGCCGACCCTAAGGTACAGAAAACTCCTTGGGGGGAAAGGATTGGTGTCTCAGCTATATGCTGCACCATACCGACCCTAAGGTACAGAAAACTCCTTGGGGGGAAAGGATTGGTGTCTCAGCTATATGCTGCACCATACCGACCCCAAGGTCCTGCAGGCCGCCTATGGAAAGAACTAGTGTCACAGCTATATGCTGCACTAATTCACCCCCAAGGTCCTGCAGGCTTCTTGTGGGAAAAGCTGGTGTCTCAGCTATATGCTGCACCACGCTAACCCCAACCAATTTCTTGCAGGTTGAATTGGTGTCACAGCTATATGCTGCACCATACCGCCTCGAAGGTTTAACCAAATTCTTGCAGGATGAATTGGTGTCACAGCTATATGCTGCACCATACCGCCTCGAAGGAGTCGCACTCCAATCAAAATGCAAAAGGATGAACATTCCATCCAAAACTTGACTCTGCTTAACTCCCAACGTTTTACGGAGTACATGAGAAACAAACTCAAGCACTACCCAACAAGTTCAAGTAAGTTCAATACTTGTAAAATTGTGCTTCATTGAAATTCCTAAGGAGCTACTCCGCCTCCTTACGGAATACTATTTCATTGAAATTCCTAAGGGGCTACTCCGCCTCCTTACGGAATACTATTCCCTTTAAATTCCTAAGAGGCCACTCCGCCTTCTTACGGAATCCATTTCATTGAAATTCCTAAGAGGCCACGCCGCCTCCTTACGGAATCCAATTCCCTTTAAATTCCTAAGAGGCCACTCCGCCTTCTTACGGAATACTATTTCATTGAAATTCCTAAGGGGTTACTCCGCCTTTTTACGGAATCCATTTCATTGAAATTCCTAAGAGGCCACGCCGCCTTCTTACGGAATCCATTTCATTAAAATTCCTAAGAGGCCACTCCGCCTTCTTACGGAATCTATTCCTTGGAAATTCCTAAGAGGCTACTACGCCTCACTATTAAAATCATTTCAACGAAATTCCCACGAGGTTACTACGCCTCACTGTTGAAATTACTTCAGTTAAATTCTCAAAAAGGCCATTCCGCCTCGTTATACTTAGTCATATTTCATTAAGTCCTCAGATAAATATTCCGCCTTCTCAATATCATTATACAAGGCATAAATACGACGGACTTAAACACTACATCTACGAACAAGTATACATTTGCAGGAAATATACTTTATTAATATTGTCAAGAATTGATAAAAGTCCAGAGCCTATCCTGGAACAAGGCAATATTAACAAAATTCAAAAAATAAAAGCTGGCGAAAGGTCTCAGGAGCTGGTCTTTAAGGGTTGGACGGCGTCCCTTCTTGTTGGACAGAGGTGGCTTGACCTTCACCAGGTTTGCTTAAACTCTGAGAGGGAGGCAAGTCCGCCAAAACATATTCGTCATTGGGCGCAGGAGCATGACCCCCTTGAACAGGCACCATCAATTCTCCATGGATGAATTCATAATAAGGATGAATGCCTGTGGTGGTTAGAGCAACACCTGGATTGCGGTAACGGAGTTGACGAACAGCCATGCTGAAAGCATCATCAATCGCTGCCTCAGCCGCATCCAGCGTGGATTGTAAATCCTTGTCAAGCTTTTCATTGACGGCCTCAGAGGTAGCTTTTTCAGCTTGCAACACTTCAACCTGTTTTTCAAGGTTAGTGTACGCAGTAGCTGCTTGGTCTAACTCCGCCATCCAGGTATCTTCAGCAGTGGCCTTATCAAGTTCAAGAAAAATCAACCTCTGCTGGAGCTCACTTGCATCCCCGCCCAATTTTTGTTTCTGCTGAATTAAATCTGAAATCTGTTGTTTTAGCAGATTATTGTCAGCCCTCACCTGGGTCAGGCCACTCACCTCCTCGCCCAGTTTTTTGTTTTGCTCTTTTAAGCCGGAGACCTGCTTCTCCAGCAAAGCTTTATCAGCTCTCACCCGAGCCAGCTCCTCCTCCAGCTTTTTGGTGTTGGCATCGGCGGTGTCCAGATGCTTGTCCTTGGCCTTGATCACCTCGGACAACTGCTCATTGTCATGCTCCAAGCTACGAATCTTTTCCACTGACTCGTGGTAAGACGCTTGGAACATGTTCGCCTCAGCAGCAACCTCAGCTATCCGGGGAACAGAAGCCAAGAAACCATCTAATTCAGAAAGGTGCCACCTCGCAGCTGCGGCAGCCTCCGGTACCTCCTCGAAGTCGATGTCGGGGCGGAGAATGAATTCTGGGTCACGCCTCTCTGACTGGCGGAATCCCGTATTTATAAAGTATAAGAAGGGATTCAAGCGAGACCCCGCCTCAGGCAAAGAAACAAGCCGCCTAGATGTTTCCCCTGGTACATCAATGGGAAAAACGGCCGTCCTTCGGGCGGTCAAGCTCAAGGCGGGATCCTCAGACGGGCGGACTGGGGAGATTTGAATTCCCTCTGTCTGGTCCCCCATTTCCTGGCCAGAAGCAGCTTGAAGTCCCTCCGCTTGCTCCCCCTCGATATCTTCTTCGAAAATGCCTTCGGCTCCGCCCATATCAGCAGAAGTACCCACAACAGGTACTTCCGGAGTCTCCTCCAAATCAATGGCGGCATCGATTGATGTCCCCGCCTCAGCCCTTTTCTTGCCCTTGGTCCTCCTTCTTTGCAAAGGCTGGAGGTCTATTTCCTCTTCTTCTTCTTCAGCAGCTTCTGGTTCTTGGCGTTTTTTAGAACGCCTTTCAACAGTAGCTGCTGAAGATCCTGCACCACCTTCAAAATTTGCTATGTTGGTGGAGGCAGGGAAGGGAAGGGTCTTTGTGAGAGCAGCAGTCAAACTCCTCCTGGGCTGCACATTATTCTCCGCGTTCCTTTCCCTGCGGCTCATTTGCATCTGCTTAATACGGTCCATCCCAGGGAACTCCGCGATTTCTCCTGCAAAATAACAAGATGAAGATTCAGTTAGAAAATGCAAGGTAGAGGAAACACTCAATCACATTGCAAATTGTTCATAATATTACTCAAATATCCTTGAGCATCCCGCCCAAGCAGCCTTCGGCAAAGAATCAGCTTGTGGACGGAGTTGTACTCCTTCAAAATCCGGAGTACTTCCACAGACGCCGCCGATAGAGCACCCTCTTCAACCTCATACGCTCGTTTGGTTAAGAGAAAATGCTCATGCGTCCATGCCACTGGGAATTTGTCAACACCCTCCTTATTCCGCCAAAAGACAGGTTTGCCCTTCCTGACGGATACCTTCACGAAACTCATCCTGAAATGAAGTCCGCCTTCTTTGGCGGAGTCAGCAAACGCCTTAAAATTCAAAATCTTTGGCTCCGCCCGGAGAGTCACAAAACCCATGCCGCCGGTTTTCGTATTTACTCTCCTCATAATGCGGCAGAAGGAGAAAAACAACGCCACCGTAGGCGTAAACCCCAAATGTTCAGCCATCACCTCAAAACTGCGAACTATTCCCCAACCATTCGGATGCAGCTGGGAAGGGACACAATCCAAAAACCTAAGCACACCCATCTGGAATTTATTCAATGGGAAGCGCACCCCTAACTGGGTGAACAGAATATCGTACATATATATGGTACGATTATCCTGAGGACGATGGCAGACCCGTTCATACGTCTTGGGTGAACGGACGATGAACCTATCCTCATATTTCTCGTCCTTCCATACCGGAACAGGCAACTCCACTACCCCTCCGCTTGTCGTCGCATGTCGAGAGGAAGCATCCTTGACATCTTCCTCAACCCAACAGTAAGGGTCATTCTCGAGTGTTTTCTCCCAATCCAACCCATGCAATACAACATTTCTGCACTCTGCCATAGTCAGCACTTGTGTATGGGAAACACCTCCTGACACAAATGAATGTACAGCATTACTAAAGTACTCCACGCTGCTATAAAACGTCGAGTCCCTCCCAGTATAAAAAGCATCATCTCCACTCTCAATGTCAGAAAACATGGGACGAACAGAAACCCTAGAACGTGACCCTGCCCTCTTTCCTCTCATCTTCCTTTTTACAAACACACAATAAGGGGAAACAAAGCTAACCCAAAGGAAATGAAGAAGCAAAGAAGAAGAAGAAGCAAATACCTTAAGCTTCTGAAAGATAGAAGAACTCCAAACACCAGTGAACTTGCAAAAGAATAGCAAAAACACTTTCAGCAAACAAATACGAACAGAGAGATGAAGCAAAACATTCCCCTTCTGAGAGTTTACCTATTTATAGGCATGGCTTGGGGGGAAAATAAGCGAATCCTCAGAAATTTCGAAGATGTGTTTGCAGCCGTTAGATGAATCTCGTCGACGGTTCTAAAATTGAAACATGCGATTACAACCGTTGGATTTACCCCACTGACGGTTCCTTTTTTACTGAAACCAATAGATATATCTAAGGGCAGATATTTCATGGGCCACGTTTTCAAAATCCAAGGCCCACGGTAATAACCTCGAAAACGGTTCTCAATTGCCATCACGCGCATTTATGTCCCATCATTAGAATGGCAACCGTTACGAGGGCATACGTGGCAATAGGAGACTGAAGAACAAAAAAACGTGGTTTCGAGGCGCATTAATGACAGGCGTGACAAGTGATGACAGCTAATAAATGCACGAAAGCACTTGTCCACAAATCCTGAATTGGCAAATGCCGCCTAAACCCATGCCTACAAAAGCTAAACTTAAGTGTTGTAGCTTATTAAAGTGACTCCGCCAGTCACTATAACAAGCTAGGGGGCATATGATCCGGTCCTAACACCGGCCCCCAAGAGCATGGCTTCAATGCCCTGCCAGATCAGCATTTGGAATAAAGAGAAGTATTTTTCAAATACACTACAAATACAATACGGGGTGCACACCGCCAGGGCAAGTAACGCCGCCAAGGTTCATAACTCCGCCCAGGCACGTTACCCCGCCAAGGAACGTAACTCCGCCCAGGCATGTTACTCCGTCAAGGAATGTAACCTCGCCAAAGTTGTTACTCCGCCAAGCCATAGGCTCAACTCAGGCGGAATACTGAATTTCCCACACTGCGTAGCGAGCCCATACTCACAACCCCGGCACGAGATTGACTCTGTCTTGAGAGGTTAATAATGGGAATCACGCTGTCACGCATAAAGGGAAATAACAATAAAATATTAAAGCACTAACGCTTTCCAGACAAGTTGTGATACCTACTACAATAATGGTGCTAGTAAACGGCGCAGGGACCCACTACCTTTTCAGCATTATGCCTGGAGACAAGGAGCGGGTCCTACCAATAATGCAGCACCCGTGACAGGTATATAAACCTCTCTTGAAAAGGTATAAGGGATCCTTTTCCCATTCTCTGAACCTTACACTCTATTACTTGCATAATCTTCTCTGATTATCTTTCTAAGTCTCTAAGTATTCTGAGATACTGACTTGAGCGTCGGAGAACGATTGCAGGTACCATCCCCAATTGGGTCAAGGCAAATCAGATCCCGTCAGGCGGACTGTGACACCGCCCCGCAGTACATTACACTCCGCCTCAACATACGAAGACTCTTTGTATTTACATTTATACATACATTGCTTTGTATCAAAACACACTTATATGTATATTTTGAGTTGTTCTACAAGCACACTTCTACACCCCCTGTAAAGAACAGTTCACTTTCTATATGCAAATATACCAAAGGGACATGTAAAAGCAGTCTTTTCCTAATCAAGAGGGTCAACAACAATTTGATTATATCCAGAATATCCATTAAGAAAACAATAGTAAACTTGTCCATATAATCTTTCAAGCATTTGATCCATAAAAGGAAGTAGAAAATGATCTTTTCTTGTTGCTTGATTTAGTTTTCTATAATCAATGCACATTCTCGAACTAGTGACAGTTCTTGTTGGGATTAATTCATTTTTATCATTAATAATTACTGTCATACCACCTTTTTTTGAAACAACTTGTACAGGACTTACCCATGCACTATCAGAAATGGGATAGATAATACCTACTTTTATCAATTTCAAAACCTTCTTTTTAGTTACCTCTTTCATGGTTGGATTGAGGCGTCTTTGGGGTTGAGCAATAGGTTTAAAATTATCTTCCAGTAAAATCTTATGCATGCAATATGATGGGCTTATACCTTTCAGATCTTCAAGTGTCCATCCAGTTACTTCTTGATTCCTTTTCAAGACTTCAACCGGTTTTTCTTCTTCTGTTTCACTTAACAAATTACTAATAACAACTTGTTTTAAATTACCTTCTTTCAAAAAGATATACTTTAAGTTGGAAGGTAGCACTTTCAATTCAGGCCTCTTGATTTCTTCAACAGGTACTTCTTGAATTTCTTCAATTTCTCCTGATTTAGGGAAAATTTCTTTCCCTTGATCAAGATCTTCAAGATATTTGTCTACCTATTTTTCTTCTTCTTTACTCAAGAATTCCACAGAGTTAGTTAATAACTTATTTAAAGAATCAGAATTTGACATATCTATGGATATGGAGAAGCAGACTTTATCGAGAACATCCATCTTAAAATAATCTTGTTTTGGATTGGAATGTTTCATGGCTTTGAAAACATCAAAGTTTACTTCTTCATCATGAACTCTTACTGCCAACTTTCCATTATCTACATCAATGAGCACTCTAGCAGTCTTCATGAATGGTCTTCCCAGGATTAGGGGAACTTCAACATCTTCTTCCATGTCTAAAACCACAAAGTCAACAGGGAAGTAGAACTTGTCAACTTTCACAAGTACATCTTCTACAATACCATAGGGTCTTTTGATTGATCTATCAGCCAATTGTAGAGTCATCTTTGTTCTTTGAGGATCAAGGTCACCAATTCACTTCATCATACTTAGAGGCATTAGATTAATGCTAGCCCCTAAGTCTAACAAGGCTTTTCCAATATTCATCCCTCCAATGGAGACAGGAATAATGAAACTTCCAGGGTCTTTTGACTTTTCTGGCATGTTATGTTGCAAAATAGCACTGTAACCTGCTTTAAGTTCAACAATTTCTTCATCATACCTCCTCTTTTTGTGAGCAATTCTTTCATAAACTTTGTATATGTTGGCATCTGTTCCAATGCCTCAGAAAATGGAATGTTTATGTGTAATTGCTTAAAGATTTCAAGGAATCTCTTGTATTCCTTTTCCTTATCCTTCTTTGATAGTGCCTGTGGATAAGGTAAATCTTTAACTAGAGGTGTCTGACCTAAATACTAATTTTTTTGTTTTTTAATTTTTTAATTTTTTTTTTCTTTTTCATCATTCTTTTCTTCATTTTTTTCTCCTCTTCTTCTTTCTTTTCTTCTTTTTCTTCTTCTTTCTCTTCTTTTTCTTCTTCTTTTTTCTCTTTTTCTTTTTCTTTACAATCATTTCCTATAACTTTACCACTTCTTGTAAAAATAGCATTACATTGTTATCATGGATTTTGAATGTTTGTAGAAAAACCAGAGCTTTTCATGTCAGCTACTTCTTTTGCTAACTGTCCCAATTGCATATCCGACGCTTTACGTGTGGCTTCATTTGTTTGCATGTATTGTAGCAACTGTTGGATAGACTCTTCTATTAGGGATGGCAAAACGGGCTGACCTGCCCCGCCAAAGCCTGCCAAAAAGTGGGCCGTACTGACCCGGCCCGCCAAGTTAAACGGGCCAAAATTCAGGGCCCGCTTTGCCTAAGGCGGGCCCGGCAGGTTGGGGGGCCGGCCTGCCAAAGTTAAAATTGTAATTCTTTTTAAAAAAATGTATCAAATTAAGATTAGAAAATTAGAAAAATAATTTTTTAAAAAAATTAAAGAAAATATTATTAAAAGAAATGTATAAATAGTAAGAGATGTTATTTTTTTTTAATTTTAGAAAATCAAAGTATATATTTTAATAAAATAAAGTATAAATTAGTAATATTTATATTTTTCTTTTGGCGGGGTCCGTTGGGCCGGCCCGCCCGGCCAAGGTTTTGGCCCGCTAAATTGGCGGGCCTTGGCGGGAGGCGGGCTAAAAATTCTTGTCCTCCCCGCCAAATTTAGCGGGCTTGGCGGGCCAGCCTGTTGGGCCTGGCCCATTTTTCCATCCCTATCTTCTATTCTAGTTAGCCTTGTTGTTTGATCAGATTGTGGTTGTTGTTTGAATTGATTGTTAGGAGGTCGGTTAGAAGGTCCAACATCTTGTTTCCAGCCAATATTCTGATTCTGCCAACCCTACGGGTAATTGTTAGGAAAAGAATTACCAAGATTGAAAGGAAAATTACCTAAGGGTATTCTTTGATGGTTCAGAAAATTGGCTTGCTCTTGCTCATTTCTATCAAGGGCACAGTAACCACATGGTTGTTCTCCCATGCAATGCATACATTGTTTAAATTGAGCAGGAGATGGTGATTGCATTTGAGCAATTTGAAGTTTCTCCAATTGTTTGCTCATAGCCTCAATTTGTTGAGTTGGTAATTTTTGCTAAGCCAATACTACATCATTCACCCCTAATTCGAGCATACCTGGCTTTCTTTGTACATTACCTCTTTCATGTTTTGCTTGTCGGTCACTGATGGACATTGATTCCAATATTTCTATTGCTTCTTCCACAGTTTTGTTCATTAAAGAACCCCCTGCACAAGTATCTAACATTATTTTAAACTGAGGTAACAAACCATGGTAAACAATCTTTACCTTTTCAGCATCATCTAAGTTATGGTTTGGACATTTCCTTATGAGTGCCTTGAATCGTTCCCATGTTTCTCCTAATGACTCATCATTATTTTGTGAAAAAGAATGTATGGCTGTCATGGCTTCAAAATATTTTGAAGGAGAATAAAATTTTTCCAAAAATTTTCTCTCAACATCAGACCAGTTTGTAAAACTACCGGGTGGACAAGATTTAAACCATTCTTTAGCTTTCCCAATCAAAGAAAAAGGAAACAATCTCATGTAAACTGATTCTTCTTGTTTGGGTTCAAAACTAATTGTGCTGCATAACTCATAAAAAATAGTTAAGTGTTCATAAGGTTCCTCATTATTTAAACTAGCAAATTGATTATTTTGAATAATGTTTAAAGTAGCTGGTTTAATTTCTACAGCAACAATAGGTCCTTGATACATCCTTGAAACACAAGGTGGTCCATTAATAGCAGCAAACTGTCCCAATGTTCTTCTTTCAGCAGCCATATTAGAATTTTCAAATTTTTTAGATTTTTCAAAAGAAGATGAAGTTGAAGAAGAAGTTTTTGTTTTTTAGATTTTAATGCTTTAAGTTTCTTTACAAACTTCTCGATCTCAGGATCAAAGAACACCTTTCCTGCAGAAGATCAAGTTTGCATAAACACACTAAATAAAGAAAGGTTAGTAAAACAATGTTAAAATGAATGAATGAATGAATAAATTGAAAAATTTTCACTAAGGAAAAAAAATATTTTTACCACGGTAATTAAAAATTTACTATTTTACTGAATCAATTCAATCCCCGGCAACGACGCCAGAAAACTTGTTAACCCCCGTGATACTGTTGGGTTATTAATTGGCAAGCGCACCAATCGATTGTAGTTTTCAAATTTAGATATTGTTCCACTGGGATTAAAAGTCCAATAACTCACAGTAATTTCTTATTTATTATGGTAAATTTATCAATGTTTATTAACAAAAGAATAATTTATAAACAGTTTATACAATATTCACAGGATTTGATGGTTGATTTGTTCATAAAGTAAAAAGATGGAAGAGATAAAATCTAACTATAAAGTGAGATGTAATTCAGATACTTGAGGTAAAAACACAGATTAACAAACTAAACTATGTTGGAATTAGGATTCTCGCACTAAAATATAATGCAATAATTACAACATACATACCTAAACATCAAGTTCATGTTATTGCAGCTTAAAATCATTATAACTGATTCCTCGTTACATAAATTCTAAGTATTCATCGTAAAGTCTGATTTCTCGTGAGCTTTCTCAATAAAAACTTGTATTAAGTCCTGGCCTATGGCAACAATAATTACCAATTCTATCCCTAGTAGTTGGCATATTAAGGGTATTTCAACTTTTAGTTTCATTAAAATAGATTTTAATTTGGCATGAATAATCATTCTCCCGTTTGATATCCATACTAATAAAACAAGTTTTAATACACATGAAAATCATTCTCCCGTTTGATGTTTATATTAATAAAGAGTTAAAATACTAATATGTTCTTGAATCATAAATAGATATAAGTCATAATCACAACATCATATAATAGATTGATTCACCAATTCCAACATAAACAATTTAGTTACACATAATAAAAGTACTTACAGAGTTTGACATTACGATGACTTGAAAACACTTCATAATACAAAAGCTCACACTATAACACTCTCAAGTATCTAGAAATCACTCCAACCTTACAAACTCAAAGAAGAACACTCAAACTCGAGTGAAAAGAGAGAAAAGAAAGGATGAACTTTAAAAAATGGATGCTTAGAAGTGTGGAGAATGACCCTATTTACAGGGCTGAGGAAGGGTCCTGACGCTACGTGCCAGCCTGACGCTACGTGTCAGGTCCCTGACTCAGCTTTCATTAATCAACTCGAAGTGGCCATGATTGTATAATTATTTTAATTAATCATGCCCAGACAGGTGTGCCTTGTCCCCCAATTTGGCTTGGACACTTGTGGTTAGTGGAGGGGTCATTGGCTGAGTGCTTAACCGCCTGTCAGTGGTGTCCACGTAGCTTTTTACGCTACGCGTGGGTGTGACGCGTAGCGTCAGCATCAGAAGTTCCCACACTACACGTGGTGTTGATGCCACGCGGCAGCTCTCTAGTTCTTCAATTTTTCTCTTTAAATTCTTCACATTTTTACTACAAAACTAGAGAAAATTGATCAAGGACAAATTATTTCCAACAACATCCATTTATTGAATTTAAAACCTAAATTTCTAACAAATTCACCAAATTCTTATTCTTTTTACAAAATTTTTATTAAAGATTTTATTGTAAATTTGAGGACTAACACCTGACAGGGTGGTAATCGATTATGCAGGTTCTTAGAAGGCCCCCTCTAGTAATTGATTATGTAATAGATTACCTGAGGGCTTCTTATGCAATCCTGCAACTTAGATCTCTAGTAATCGATTATCAACATACCAGATAGCAGAATTATGCATAAAAAATGCCTCCTATCCAACTTCTACACACCCTAACTTCCCCAAATGATATCCAATCATCACCAACTTTTGACACAACATAAAACATATCATTTATGACGCGTGGGAACCAGCCATAACTCAAAATTCCCAAAATTGAGCAAGATATGCACAATAATGTGTTTGGCCAACTTAGACCTTCCATACGCAACCTAACTAACCAAATCTTATTGGAGTTGGTCCGTTCCAATTCTCACAAACTCAAAGCATAAAATATAAGTTATTGAGCCTATCCGGGGGTCCCAAAACCTCATGGATCATATTTTGACCTTCCTAGTTCCTAATTATGCATAAATTCCAATGATACAACATGACATTTATCAATAATAATGGTACCACACCATCACCATCCCAGTCAATAATTTATATGCTATGTAATGATTATAATTTCTCGCCCACCATGTCAATATAATCACATATGTTTTTCACAACAGTTCCTGGGTATAACACAGTTCAATATAGTCATTAGGGAGCCATCCATGGTATCTAATCTAAGTAATCATCAATATCAATATCAACATCATCAATATAATTCTTAATTTACACATCAAAATCAAGTTTAAAGTACCAAAACACCATAAACCTCCAGCGAGGTCATTAGTTACCTAGATTAGCTATATATAAACATTTACAGTATCCAAAATGAGCCAGCCAAGGTGATACTAACAAAAGACTATACATGTATATACATATGTGTACTAACAGCCTTCATGACCACAATATCTCTCATCGAACAATCACCATGCACCGCCTCAGTTTAGATCCACTAAAAAACAACCACAAACTTAAGGGTGAACATATATATGTTAAATAACAGGTACTGGATTGGATTAAATCATAACACATTTGATAAACATCCAGTCATCATATCAACCAAAAATTCATCATCATTATCATCACACATACTGTCATTTAACATAATTGTATTACTTCAAATGCATTTAACCCCATCAATACACATCATGAGTTGTCCAACAACCTTTATACGTCAATATCTATATGTAAATGCATATTCATACAGATCTGACTCTATTGATGGGAATTACACTAAAGTATATAAATTTTTCAAACATATAATCAGATATTTTTACCGGTATCGAACCACTTACCCATAATGTAAGGCATTGAGGACCAACTAGGTGTTGCGAACCAACCTTGAACTTAATCCAAGGTGGCCGTGGAATCTTAAAGGAAACTATAAGGTTTGTGCCTATCCAAAGGCTGCCCTCCCATATGGGCTGACATCAATGTTATGTAACATAACGATTCACAATTATCATGAACCACCTAATTACCATCACCAGGGGCCATTACTTTGTTACCATCACTAAGGGCTCTCAATTCAATTTCATCAATAAGCATAGCATGTAACAATTCATCCAATCAAATTACATTATCAACCAAGCTACCTCAAGCTTATGAAATTTATGCAACTAAGTTCATTATCAACTCAATACAATCAACCATTACAACCTCATGCAATCAAATATCATAAATGCATATGAACAAAATCCAAATTCATCAATAATTCACCAATTATAATAGCAACATCAAATGGGGTATATTGTCACTCACATTATCATCAACATCATCAATTCTCATAAGAGCATCATAATCAATTAGACATAAACATGCATATATACCTCTATCCTTCCATAATCTATACATTTAAAATATAAATGTTTCCCCTACCTGGAATCCTTGATTTTAAAGCTCAACGCTTTCCGATTACTAGTTCCTAAATTCAAAAATTCCTAAAATTACAAAGATCATTTTTAAAGACTCGAAGACTAGAATATATACATTTTGGAGCTAAACTATCATTTTACCATAAATTTTGTTAAGCCTTGACTTACTGAATAACGGTGATGAGTTAGATGTTTAACTCCGTAAAATCCCCAAAATTGCCCACACATTGAGATGACTCTGAACCAGTCCCTAAGTCATAGAAATTCAAAGGGTAAGGTCAAATTCACGAAACGGAGCTAAATAGAAGTAACGAGGCACCTCACCGCTTACCCGAAATGGTGAAATTCAGAAACCCCAATCTCACAATGCTACTTACACCCCCAATGGTTTCCAAGCAACCAAAAATCCACAAAACCAAAGAAGTTTAGAAGTGGGGTGGAAGGGACATATGCCAAAAATGAAAGTGAATTCCAAAGCTTACCTTAGCAATCAACATTGAAGCTTTTCCTTAGCTTCCATGGCTGTCGTGAGAGAGAAAGATGAAGGTGAAATCAAGTCCTTACCTTAATTTGATGAAGATTGAAGAAGAAATATAAGGTGGGTTATGGTGAGGAAGTCACGGAGGAGAAGAAGACAATGACAAATTTCCTTTTTTCTAATTGCATGCACGAGAGAGTAGTGAGAAAAGAGAATGAAATTGGCAAATTAAAATTTCAGGGGCAAAAAGGTCATTTAACGTGTTTAGTTAGTTTCTTAAATCAATCGGGTAACTTCGGTTACCTGAAACTTACCTCGGTAAATTTCAAAAATTAATTCAACCGCCTTAAATCAATTTAACGCTCCTAATTTAATTATTGATTAATAAAATTAACCAAATAATTAAATTCAGGACATTACACAATATACCATAGTTACTGAAACTAGTTATCTTTAAAATTGGTTTTGAAGTTAGTTAAACACATTATCTTATAATATAGATTTATAATATATTTGTTTAACATTATTGCAACGCTAATAATAATTGTGTGAGGAAATGACAATTTTATTCCCATCCAACTACTTTAAAATTATATGTTATAACAAATCATATTTATTTATTTATTCTCTTGATATATATCATATTAGTTAATCGGTAAACCAAAACGGTCCATTATTCTTAAAACTTTTGAGAAATAGCTGAATAGTTTTTTCCCCTAATCTTATCAACTTTCATAAATCAGTTTACCCTCATGATCACTTGTGGTATAATCTCCACCTACATTCCAACTACCACAAAGAAAAAGATAGAAAACGTGGGAGAACATCGCGAAAGCTAATCTCCAATGTCACAGTCACAACAGTGTCGACAAGAGAAGGGGAAAACAAGTTTACTCCTTTCATTGCAATTGCATCGATGCTAAAAACATTTTATAAGAAAATTTTACCATCCTAAGTAACCATATTAAAGTTGAATCCAAATATTATATACATATATTGTTGAAAGTCTTACATCACTTGTATCATGATCTTTCACATGATTTAAATACTTGTTGAATAATTCTAATTATTGTCGATTGAGTTTGGGATAAAATCTTTTATATATATATATATATATATATATATATATATATATATATATATATATATATAATGATCCAAAAAACATGATTCCTCCTAAAAAAGAGAGACAATCATATATACTTCACGGAAATGTGGTTTGTCTTTCCAGGTGTGCATTATGGTACAACAGAATATTCTGGTAAAAGAAAATCGGCTTTCGGAAAGCACAAATAGCGCTAGACTAGCACAGTGAGTTCTAAAGAAATAATTGAACAAACAAATGAAAGGAACAAAGCAGGAAACATAAAAAGAGAACCAATGATAAACGAGCTGATGGAAATAGCATTCACTATTTCCACTTGTTTGATATTTTTATATTTTCAAATTTAATTATTGTCGTTAAATATATTTATAAAAGTAAGATATAATAATAGTTCACTTTATTCTTTAAGATTTGATCCTCACATGTAAAAATATAATGATATTTGGTATGAGCAATGTATAGTTGCAGAGTTTGTGGCACTGTTATTTGATATTTTTATGTTCTTTGTGGCTGACATGCATGGGATGGGTGACCTTTTTCGGGGCTTGTGGCGCTGTGTCTGCATATATTAACGGCACAGCACAGGGGAATATTACAAATCAAATATCAAACAAAATAAAAACAAAAGGAAAAAGGACAAGTAATATATATTAATTATTAGGATTTTGTGTGGTCCAGGCAAAGCATGAAACCAAATCGGTTGATTCTACATTCTGGCTACGTAAGCCTTGACTGGACTACAACTGTAACCCAAAAGAATGGATACAACAAAAGCACACCAGGAAAAAGCTACACTATGCATGCCTTTCCAAATATTCAAAATAATAAACTACCCTAGCCACGTTTTTAACATTTTACAAGTGATTAAAATATTATCCACTTTATCAATAGAAGTACAACTAGTACAGGATATAACTATAAATTTTTTTTTTGTCTCAAAATTTCTTCTCTTTGAAGTTAAAAAAACATTGGCTGTACTTATGTCCAAATTTTTATCGAGACACGTAGTTATAGTAGTTTAACACTTACAATATCAAAATCCATTGTAAGGATTGATTCAAAATGCAAGTATACTACAATATCACGGAAGCTTTAATTACAATGTCAAAGAAATTTTTGCTCAACAACAATGTCACAAGTTGATTCTCAGGTTTGTTACACCAGGAAGACCTTAACCATTAGATTAGACGAAGCTATAAAATAACAAGAAATATTTTGGACTATGAAATTAAAGTTTGGAGTTAGAATTGATTATTAAAATTCTAATGGAAAGTCTTTTAAAAATAAATATTATAATTTCTAATATTAAATTCTTTAGAATTAGAATATAACTAAAACTAATTATTTTCAATTCGTAATTGTATCATTTGAATTATCAATTTTTAATATTATACTATAATGTCCAACTATCATTATTATCATTATCATTTCCACCATTATTGTCATTATTGTCTCACTATTATTGTCATCGTTGCCACCACTAGTATTGTTATTACCACCATTGTCTCCATCCCCACTATCATCACAACCTACTCCTCGTTACTATTATCGTCACCATTACCATTGTTCCCCACTGTTGCCATTGTCACCAATGTCATTACAATCTCTACTCTCTACTGCCATCACCACTACTACCACCATTGTCACCACCCCAACCACCACTATTATTGACCCACCACCATCACCATCTTGACCACCACTACCATCATTGTCAATGAAAGGGTTCATAGAGGTGCGCGCGGCAGTTGGGATAGTGGAGGTTTCACAGTAGAGGAGATCAAGATTGTATTCTGTAAAAAATGGAGATCAGGACCTTCTTATTTTTTTGCTTTCGTGTTGTGCTTTCTATTTGCTTTTTTACTTTCCTTGACAGAGGTGAAGACCAAAATTAGATGAGACCAAATGATGTTGCGGGGCAAAGTTGAAAGTGAAATATATTTTCCTTGTTTGGCATAACATGCTCGTCCATGTCTATTACATTTGTGGTTTAAAATTGTTGCAAGACATTATAATTTCATCCCCATAACTGACCTTTATTTTACAAATTTTTGGCAAATATTGAGAAATCCAGAGGCCAATGGTTGCTTTGGTGTGGTGATTCTCCGAGCTAACAAAGGATGATCATTCTTCAAGGCATCCATAGAGTCAACCATGTTCCAATAGAATTTTTACGAATATTATTACCTTCAACTTGACACTAAAATGTTGGGAAAATAGGACAGATTAACTGATATTTTTCCTGGCGTGGCGGAATAGCGGATCGATAAAATAGATGGTTGTGAAATAAATTAAATACGAGCAAAGTAAATAAATAATTAAAATGAAACCGAAAATTTAACGTGGTTCACGCTTTTGATTTAGGCTACGTCCACGGGGCAAACTACGAATTTTCTTCCACTAATAAAATTAGTAGGCGTACAAGAAGGACTTCTCTAATAAAATATTAAAGGCTCAAACCCGAGATTAACCTAAAATAGTGACATTCAAGTGTTTCCCAAACACCCCAATTAACCTCACTATTTTGTCACTCACTAATTATTTTCCCTCACTCAACAACTCATCAAAGCAATAGCCTCACAAACACTTACTAAATAGCTTGTGTTTGCCTTACTTTTGATGCGTTTGCTGCAATGCTCCAAAGTCAATTTATAGGCCCAATGAATTGATTTCCACCATAAAAAATTTTATGGTTCTCTTCCTTCCACATATGCTACCATTTTACAACCATAAAACAATATTATTTTATTGCTAAATGATCATCCCATTATGAGGAATCCACAATGTACCAACCCTTATTTTTGTGTGTTAGGTCTTTAAGGCCAATTGTCTTGATTGCATGATAGTTTTATGTGTACTGATGATTGAGCTACAACCGACTTGCTTGTGTGATAACTGATTAGTGTTTTAGAAAGATTTCATGAACTAAGGAAGAGTATTTTTACTAAATTGTGTGAGTAATGGTGATGGTTAGAATAATAATAATAAGAGTGATTAATATACTTATAATAATAAAGGTTAATTAATTAGAGTATTAGTAATTAATAGAAATCTTTAAGTGTTATTGTTTAAGTAATTTAAACTGTGTAGCTTCCCCCGGTTTTGGCCAAGAAATTATCTGAAGGGACTTGAGTGAATTATCTTTATTCCAAAACATCCCTCACATCGTCCCTAACGATTTTTATGAAGAGCCCGATGCCCGTTTCCAACCACCCAAGCCCAAAAAAACTTTGATTTTAAGTTACCCGGTTAAGCCGAAATGCGTATATGAACATATTTCGGGTGTAATTTCCTCTCCCTTTATTGGATTGAAGTTTTTCTTGTCCCAAAATCTCCGTATCAAATTTATTTATAACTTTGATGTTGACCATGAAGGCTAATTCTTACCCCACAAATCCCAGAATTTAAAATACCACACTAATTCAAGTTTTTCCACTAGAAGCTTGCACTATGTTAAGTATTTTTTGCGTTTCTCCCTCGTATGACCATGAAATCGAACGATTATTTTGCCAATTTTTTTTAAACTCAATTCTATACAACTTTGGTGAAGATCACAAAGCCCATATCCCCATCAATTTTACCCAGAAAATTAATCTTTGCAAGGAATAATGATCCCGTCACAGCCTTGCACTATTTTTGTATTTGGGCCATAACTCCCTCATTTTTAATGAAAAGTTTTGTGTCATATACCAAATTAAAGATAGCAAAAATATCTAAAACTTTTGTGTTTGATTCATTTTCAAATTCGGCCCAGAAAGGCCCCTAAATCCATAAGCAAGTTGCTGCACCTGCACTTAACACCTCAGCTTTGCATGGAAAATTAACCAATCATGTTACACCACCACCTTGCAACTTGCCAAAGTCATGCAAGGTCCTTCTCCATTACTCAATCAACTCTTTGGACACCTAGCATTGCATGAAACAATCTTGACACCTCTCCTTCTCACTCCTTCCCACCAAAATTGACCAAGCCACCTAGGGGAGTCCATGCAAAATTCCACTTCTTTCATAAAACAACATTCTTGCTCTCTTAGTTCCTTTCTCTAGTTTCTTCTCTCAACTTCTAAAAAATTCCAGCAAGCTTTTCTCCTCTTTTCTCTTCCTCTACTCACCTTGATCATCATCATCCACCCAACTACATCAAGCCTAAGCCACTCTGCCACCCTTCCTAGCCTCCATGCAAGAGATGCCACTTCTAAAACCCTTCACCACCTCTTGAGATCTTTCAAAAACAGCAACACTTTCTCCTTCCCACCATCATTTTCATGTCACCACCTCCTCACCAAACTCCCATCTTCTCTTTTCTTTTGGTGGAGCAACAAAAGGAGACTTAAGAGCAAGCCTTGAAACTCTTGTTGTTTTCTTTTTAGAGGATGAAAATCTTGAGGTAGGGGGAGTATATGCTCATTCTAACTCTTGATTTTACATGCATGGGTGTAGTGTGAATACCCCTAATATTCACACTTTGGTACCTCCCTTGAAAACTCTAATTTTTAACCCTTAATCATGAAAATCTATTGCTGAAATTTGTGTTGTTCTTGGGTGGTACCATGGTTGCACCATGTTCACAATAATTTTTTGATTTTTAAGAATCCCAAGTTGTGAATTGTTTTTCTCTAACCATTTTGTTGCTACAGAAATTTTTTTTAGGTACATGCATGCCTATTATACTTAGTAGAAAGCTTTAAAAATCATGATTTCTTAAGGCCAAAGTAATGTGACACTTTCCCATGGTTTGATGCAAAATTTAGATTCTTGAAATATGGATTTTGATGCATAATAATCACTTCCTTAAAACTGGACAGATTTGATGAATTATTAAATATCACTTGAATGTTGTTTAAAATGTTAAAAGGATGAGTTTTTCTTTTAATTTGGTGGCTGCATGTTATACCCTTAAATTCTTTAAATTTAGATGGATTAAAATGCTTGAAAAATGACTTTTAGAAGCTATAATTCAAGAGATGTGTTGCTGTTAGAAAAATTAGCTTAAAATTAACGACTTAAGTTTATAGATTATCGCATGAAAAATTGATTTTAAGTAACTTAGTGACTATGAGTAACATGCCTAATTAAATCATTAATTTTTGATGAAGAAAAAATAAGTTTAGATATGAATTTTAATTTTGGAATTTTTATGAATTAAAGTACTTAAATGTTTATTTTTATCGTAACTATTTTATATGCTTGATTTAGTGAAATTGGCTTATAGATATATGAATAAATAATTATGGTTTTGAGTGACATGATTTGATTGTTGTTTGAGCATATTTATAATTATAGAAATGATGATAAAAATGTGTATAAAATGTTGTTTTGAAAGAGAATTAAAATGGGACCCGGGTATAGGCATGAACGATAGTTGGAAGCGATTAAAAACGTATTTAGTGAGCAAGTAAGGAGAAAAGGCCAAACTGTTTTGGACATGTATTTTGTGGTATGAAAGATGAATTTTGAGCATAAGAAAAATACCCAAATGAATAAAATTGATTAGGAGAATTTCTGATGCACAATTTGTCTTTAAACACGTTTTTACGAACATTAACACCTTGCAACCTTTTCATGAAGGGGCTGTTTCTGGGCAGAATTAGTATTTAAACTTAATATATTTAATTAGTATTTTGAAAGTTAAATACTTTTGGCTTTGGAATCACTCAAATCGAAATTTTCTAAATAAAATACGATAAAAACGAAGTTTTGATAAACAGTAAAAACTAACTACTTTATATCCTTAATTTAGAAAAAGAGAATTTCTTTTATTTCCAATATAGGATTAGGAGAAATGTTTTGTAATGATAAAATATTTTACCTAAAGCCTTATAAAAATTTTAGAAAGTCGAAACTAATTTAATTCGTTCGCCATAAGTTAATACAGTGAAACGACATTGGTAAAGAATTAAAAAATCATAAGAATTATGATTTGTCCTTATTTCTTCTCTTAAAAATGATATCTAATTTTAAGACCATACTTTTGAATAAAGAAATGAAATAAGTTAGAGAATTTTGTTCCCAAAAAGTTTAATAAACGAATTATACCTAGACATCTCTTGTAGATTTGAAAAATAAATTGGATATTTTAATTCTAGAATATTTTCTTATAAGACTTGCTTAAGAAACGACCTCAATACTTTAAAAAATGGTTTGGGTAGTATTTAGATCTTGGTCTCTGATGCCTACTACATGAAAAGATTTTTACTATAAATACTTTGCATGCTTTAAGGACAAATACGCCGAGCGGGTAAGGTTTTGTCTAGTACTCGGGCACTCTAGTGATGAGACAAGCACAAGGCATACTGCATTTGGAGTAAGAAAGGATGTAGAGTGATCCCCTAGAGCATACAGTGATGGGTACACTGGGGAACAGTTAGCGTTTCAACCTTGTGAGAGGTCTTGGGAGTATACTAGAGCGGGCGTCTAATGGTTCGGATTCGCGCCCGAGACCGGATAGCCCGTGGCAAATCGAGTATACTTCGATTTAGAGTGAATGTTTCCAGGACCGTGGAATGCCCATTCTATAGAAATATGATTGGTCATTATGATGATAGGACTGCGAGTCCTTACCCTTTTGTGAAAACCAAAACATGGAGAGCTCCGATCGCTCTAGTTGGGCAAGGGAATAAGGATGGATGGTTGTGAACATGGTTATTGATATGTGAGGTTGATGAGTGGAAGTTGGGCCCCATTGCATACTGGAATCTAATCAAGATAAATAATAATGAACTAACACATGCATAGCATTCCATAGTTATGTAATAAATTCTATTAGTATGTACTTGTGTACGTTCCAAATTGTGTGAGTGTATTGATAAATGTTGTCTAAATTTTTGTATATGTTTAAATACATGTAATATATGTGGCCACCCTTGCATGTGAGTCATGTGGGTTGAAAGCTTATACTCACCCCTCTTGCATTGTGTGTCTATTTTCTTTCATTATGATCATCAGCTAAAGGGCAAGATGAACGCGAGCAGGACCTAGACTACCTACAGTAGAGGACATTGAGTTGTAGACATAGACTTCTTATACTCATCACTTGTGTCGAGACCGTTATAGGTCTCGACTTTTAGTTTATGTTATGTTATTATTTTGTAGTTGTTTTATTGGAAGCCTGCGAGCCCTATATCTTTTGAGTACACTACTGCCATGAATAATTAACTTACTTATATAATGTTTATTTCAAACAATGCGTTGATGATCACCAATAAAAAAACTCCTATTTTTCTAAATAATTAGTGACTCCTTAGTTAAGTAGGATATTCCAGTGTGAGAATTAGTCCTAGTTAATCGAGGGTGTCACACACAACAATCTTGTCACACCCCGAATTCCATAACCTGGATTCGATGTAATTAAGATAATTAATTAAATAAAAATGTGAATAAATTTTTCACGTTTTAAAAGAGGTTTAACAATTCAACAATTACATCAAGACTCGAACCATAGAAAACGAAAAGTGAAAGTTTCAGAATTTTTAATAAACTAGATCAGTAGTGAGTAGCCCGAGCCTGTATACGATATGACAAAGTTACAGCGGAAAAGGATTCGTATACCGGGCATACGCCTCGTCCTATATATCAAGATATGAGAGAGGACCCATAAATTCTGAAAGAAGTGAAGAAATCCAAAAAATTGGCAATTCGCTCAAGCGAGGTATAACTGGCTTAAGCGAGACCAGTAAGACTCGCTTGGGTGAAAGAAGGTTCGCCTGAGCGAATCTCCAGGCACCATCAGACCCTTCAATTCGCTTGAGCGGGCCACAGTCACTTAAGCAAAATTATACCAGTGTCTAATACTCATCCCATTCGCTTGAGTGAGTTACCCTCGCTCGAGCGAATTTTGTCCAGTGACCAATTGTTGATTACTTCGCTTGGGCGAGTCATCATCACCTAAGCAAAAAATGTCCAGAACCATTTTTATATTTACTCGCTTGAGCGAGCCTCCACTCGCCTAAGCGGGATCATCACAGAACAAGTTCCTCTGACCCTCGCTCGAGCGAAGCCAAGCTTGCTTGAGCGAAAAACGGCCAGAAACCACCCATCAGATGCACGCAGGTCTCGCTTGAGCGAGAATCATCTCGCTTGAGCGAGTTTATTAGTTTTTGTCCAAAATATCTAAGTTTTTCAAACTTTAAGGAATGGCAAGTTGTTTTATATGATAATTTGGCCCAAGACATCATTTAAACACGTTTAGGTATCTAAGAAGGACTTGTACCACCAAGTCACGCCTATGAATTTTGATCCTAGATCATCACATACAAGATTATCGCTTTAGGCGTATTTTGGCTCAACCTACCATGCCATTTTAGCTTAAAAGCCTATTTGGCCATTGTCACACATTCACACAAGTCCCAATTGAACATTTTAACATATTGACATACTCTATATGGGTTAACTATCGATAGTGGGAATATGGCGTATCCACTTATCGAATTCAAACATACATGATATGTTCAACATTATTGATTCATTTTTATCATCAATCAACTTAATTCCCAAAATGCTCATTCATTATAAAACATGTCATACAAGTGTTTAGGCCAATTTTCCCATAGGACCTACTCAAAAGGTCACACAATTCAACTCGATAGTCTTATCGACTAAAACATGCAAGCCTTCTACAACACATATAAACATCAGTATTTACATATATTGTCAACCACGGCCCTAGGCTTCTACTTCCACATTTACCTCCCTTCAAAATGCTCCACCTCTAAAAAGGCTTAGGTTTCCAAGAGGACCTACATCAACTTTTGAAAAATGGCAACTAGGAGGTGAGTAACATAAACCAAATGAATTAATCCATACATTATGATAATATGTACATACATATTCACAAAACATATACCATAAGTATACCACATGTTTCAACATATCAATAGCATCATTATTAATTATCACAACCATTCACTTAAGTTAGTTCACCATACCAACCATCCCTTTCAATTCTTCATTTTCTCACCAACCAACATACTCGACATACCACTGGCTATATGCAAATGCTCTTATGGCTAATGCATATGCACGAATGAATCAATGATTAATACGGATCCGACTATGGGAGTACGATATCATAAAATGTGTGGGTTAAGCATAGGTGTGCTACTATGCCCCTACTGTAGTAGTAAATGTGTACACTTATATTTCAACATTTGCATGCATAATCACAACATCTTACTGGTACTAAACTGTTATCGCCCCCTTGTAGCACTAGTCACCCTGTGACTTGCGGATTCAACAACGTGGCCACAACTGCCACAAGTGCTACGGGTCCTCCTGAACACACATTAAGAGAGTCGTTTCCCATTGGAAACCACGAGGATACTTGCTCACAACAAAGCCGCCCACCCACCGGGCCTGCCACGTAGGGTGCCTCATCACCAACTACGGACAACTTCATGATTCTAATGAATCACTAGGGAACAACATAAATTACCCGTGCACTGGGTTGGCCTCCTACTGGGCCCGCCTATTAGAACCCCTAACATTCCACATAGACAACTTATGATATGCCATGATGCAAATGCCAATCAATGCATTTCTCATACTATACATCTTAAGTACCACTCCACATCCAACACTTACCACCATTACTTAGTGGATTTCGACATCCATATCAATCAACATCATCACACGCCATATGATTTCATTTATATCAATTGTTAGTGGTAATCATGGTTCATCAATTTCTTCCACACACATATCATGGATGTCATATATATGGTCCATACAAATCACAACTATGGCATCTAAGTAGAACAATCCCAAGCCATGTATTCATTCAATATTGAGGTATCATTTCACACATTCACAATACCACCTTAATCATTTCCAAATGCATTCAATTAATATATAACATTTAATCTTTCATCCAAATAACACAAGGATCACACCCATACGAAAATATACATAAATCAACAATGAATGAAATCATGCATTTAGAGAATGTTACCTTCTTCTACCTTAGGAGAAGTAGTAGTCGACGCGGTCTGAAGGTCCCACTTCGCCGATAGGGTCGTTTCCTACATTACATAACATGCCGTATATAATTACTTTCTATCTCAACCACCAAGATTTAAATACTTTTGGTTTAACTACATAGTGTTTATGCCACTTACACTCTAATATCACTTTTATTTCATTATTCCACCATAACCACCATGGTCTAGGTGCTCATATTTATTATTATACATTTTGGACTTAAGACCATCAAAGGGTTCACACATGCATGACCATTTACCATCATCATTCTTACTTTTCACCATTAATATCACCCAATCATCATGGGTAAACCTCTATTTACTCATATTTCTCATTTTCCCCAATTCTAGAGGCTAAGGTTTCACCAAAACCTAATGACCTTCATCAATGTTTATCATTTTCCACCCCATGCATACCCATTTACATGTACCACCATGTATTCTCACAATACTACACCAAAATCTCCTACCCCCACCTTAGGGCTTATCTAGAATGGCTTCTAAACCATACCCCTTTCATGCAACACTCCCAAAATTCATAATCTAGGGCTTAAAGCTCATGAAAATAAAAGAGAAAGCTTACCTCAAGTAAAAAAGCTAGAACTACCCAAAGAGAGTGAGAGAGAGGTGATGAAAATAGGAGAAGGAAAAGGAGAGAGTTTCAAGAACCCCAAGCTTCTCTTTGCTTGAAGAAGAAAACAAAAATTGGAAGAAGAAAAGAGACACACACCTAGCTTTCTTGAGAGGAGAAGGAGGAGGAGAAGGAGGAGCAGGAAGAAGAAGAAGAAGAAGAAGAAGAAGAAGAAGAAGAAGAAGAAGAAGAAGAAGAAGAAAAAGAAGAAGAAGAAGAAGAAGAAGAGAAAAGTGAGGTTTTTGTTTTATATTTTAGCCCCTCATTAAAATTTTCCCAGTTTTACAATAAACAGGATCCCTATTTGGGCCCAATACCTTATCTAAAAATTATTCCAAATACATATTTGGATTCCCGATATCATCCTCTATCACCCTGACCTACAACGTCTTAATCAAAGATACTTAGTTTGACACCCATATTTTAATCGGGTCATAATTTAAGCTTTTAAAGCTATACAAATTTTTTTATGATAATAAAAATTGTCAATTTAATTATTTCCAACCTTCTGGTGTATAAGTTAATTTATACATAATTATTCCTTATTTATTCCTCTCAATTGAATATTTTTATCAATTTTCGGGATGTTACAAATCTCCCCCCCTGATTACTTGGATGGCTCCCAATCCTGCTGCTTGTTGATAGTACTTGACACGCTGTCGTTGTCGGGTCAAATAAAAAGTTAAATTAATATAGTATAAGGTGAACAACCTTAGTCGTCTCTCGAGGACCTTAGTTCAATTAGTTACACTCAATTTAGTTATAATAAAGGGGGGTTTGTGTTGAGATTGAAAGGAAAATTAAGTGATTATATAATAGTGCAAAAAGTAAATTTATGAGTAAGAATAATCAAATTTAGAAACAACCAACCCAAGGAATTAATAAATCTTTTAGTTAACTAATCATTGATCACAAATATGATTAAATATAATTAATTTCTCAACCTTGAATCATTTGGAATCCCTAAATGATTATATTCTAGAAAATCTTCTAGAATTGAATTAATGAACTAATAAGAATAATCAATCGATATATTCTTATTAATTACTAAAATAACTTTAAAACCATAATTTGATTGAGTTAAGAAACTAAATAGAAATCTCTTATTTAGTAACTTAATCTTTGTTCTCAAATTGATTATTGATTAACCAACCAACATCAGTTTAGATTATAGATTGTTTAATTATATACCAATCGGTTATACACTTAAATAATCTACCATCATAAGTGCTTGAGAAACAAAGAAAAGTAATTATCTTCAATCAAAATATTAAGAGCAAGAACTCAAAGTTAACATAAAGAAAAATTAAATTCCTTGAGTTGATTTTAAAAGATTAAGCTTCCATGATAATTTTTAACAATGAAAGCTAATATTAAATTTACTAAAACTTTGATTATAAAAGTAAATAACAAATAATAAAATTAACTTACTTGATATTGAGGAAGGGAAATGAAAACCATAACTTGAAGGATGGAATATAGAACAAGGAGATAAAGCAAAAGAAAGAACTAAAACTTAAGAAGCTAAAACAAAGATATAGAATTATAATGGAAACTAAAGCATGTATTTCTTATGTATTTCTTGTGTATCTCCCTTACAACTTCAAGCATCTATTTATAGGCAAGATATGATGATACTATACATTCATTTTCTGATTATTAATGCATTTTTTCAACATTGGTGGGCTTGAAATTACAATAATTCAAAAGAAGATAATGGTAGGTGTTGAAATTCATTCTCCTCTTTATCTTCTCCACCTTGCGAGTCCAATATGACCTTCTAGATGGCCGAATTTTGAAAAACCTTCAACATGAAAGTTGTAGATCTCTGTCTTATTGAGAATTTGGCGCAAGAATCAGGTTATTTGGACATCTCGAGCTCCAGATATGTTTATTTTGGTGAACTATGTCAATGTTGGTGGGACACATGAGGGCTGATTGATTCAAGCTCCATTTCTTTATTTTTTTCAGATGCAAAATAACCAAATTTGATCATCATGATGTAGCCCTCTATCTTAGCTTTCCATGGGCTCCAAGATTAGCCCATTTGGATCACAAAAGCCCAAGTTATGGCCAAAATAAGGCAAGATACTCAAGATACATACAAAAAACGAAAATTGAAACATATATACATAATACTTCAATTTAACTAAACAACATAAAACTTAATTAAAATACTATTATTAAACATAGTAATTATATAATAAACCCCAAGTGTAAAACTATAAGAAGTGTATTAAAATTGATTTATCAGTACTTCAACTTCTTCTCTAGAAGAGTCTTTGTCATTATGTCTGCTCCATTTTCTTTTGTATAAATCTTTTCAAGTTGGAATAGCTTTTTCTCCAATACATCCTTGATCTAGTGATATCTCATATCAATGTGTTTTGATCTGGAATGAAATGAGGAATTTTTTCCAAGATGAATTACCCTTTGACTATCATAAAACAACTCATACTTTTCCTGGTGCAAACCAAGATCACTTAAGAACTTCTTCATCTATAGTAACTTTTTACAGGCTTCAGTTACGACAATAAACTCTGCTTCAGTTGTTGAGAGAGCAACATACTTTTGTAGTTTTGATTGCCATGACACAACTCCCCCTACAAAGGTAACCAGGTATCCTGATGTAGACTTTCTTGAGTCAACATCATCAACCATATCAGCATTGTGTAACCTACTAACATAGGTTTTCCATCTCTAAAACATAAACACATTTTGGAGGTACCACAGAGATACCTAAAAATCCACTTTACTACAGCCCGATGTTCCTTTCCAAGATTTGAAAGGAAACGACTCACTACTCCCACAGAGTGAGCAATATCTGGCCATGTGCACATCATGGCATACATCAAACTCCAAACTACTGAAGCATATGAAACTCTATCCATATCATCCTTCTCACCCTCTATAGAAGGACACTGCTTAGTACTTAGTCTAAAGTAATTAGCAAGAGGACAACTAACCACTTTAGCCTTGTCCATATTGAATCATTGAAATACCTTCTCAATATACTTATCTTGCGATAACCATAATTTCTTGGCGTTCCTGTCTCTGGTTATTTTCATGCCAAGAATTTGTCTTACTGGCCTTAAGTCTTTCATAGAAAAAGAATAATGAAATAATCATCAGAGAAATTCTATATGAACTTGTCTTCTTATAGCCTTGCTCCCTCATCACAGACTCAAACTTCTTGTAGCACTGTCTCGGTACCTGTTTTAAGCCATACAAGCTTTTATTATGCTTGTAGACATAATCCTCTTTCCTTTTTACTTTGAAACCCGCTGATTGGTCCATGTATATCTCTTCCTCCAAGTCACCATGAAGGAAGGATGTCTTCACATCTATCTGCTTAATTTCAAGGTCGAGACTTACTACTAACCTTAGCACTGTTTTGATGGATGTCATCTTTACCACCAGTAAAAAATCTCATCAAAGTCAATTACTTTTCTTTGACTGAATCCTTTGATAACCAATCTAGCTTTGAATCGTGGTTGGGAACTATGTTTTTCATGCTTGATCTTGAACACCCACTTGTTCTTCAAAGCCTTCTTGCCTTTTGGTAACTTCACTAGCTCAAATGTCTTGTTCTTATACAAGGAATTCATCTTATCTTGCATGGCTTCAATCTATCTTTTATAGTTCTCATCATTCATAGCTTCTTGGAAGCTTTTTGGTTCTCTCCCATCAGTCAATAACACATTGTTCTTTAGGATATCTTGTAGAGCGTTGTCTGACTCTAACAGATCTCCTTAGATTTGGAGAACCTGCTAGAGCCAGTGGTTGATCATGAATACTTTCATCATTAGAATCATCTGATGATATCTCAAAGAGAGCAATCAAATCACCTGCTTCAAGTTGATTATTCGGAGCTTCATCTTTAACTTCTCTTGGCACCATCATTGAAGGAACTAGCTCTATGTTTATTGAATCATCATTGGATTTGGAAGCATTTTCCTGGGCTTTTTGTATATCTTCAGTGGTCTCTTCTTTAACAAACACTGTATCATAACTTCTGACAAACTTCTTATGGATTGGATCGTAAAATCTATAGCCAAACTAATCTTGACCATAGCCAATAAACACACATTGTCGTGTCTTGGCGTCAAGTTTGGATCTTTTATCCTTCGGCACATACACAAAGGCCTTACAGCCAAACACCCATAAATGATCATAGGAAACATCCTTTCCTGACCGTACTTTCTCCTGAGTGTCATACTGGAAAGGAGCACAAGGTGAACGGTTCAATACGTGAGCAATTGCTAGTATAGCCTCACCCCAAAGCATCTTTGACAACTTTGCATGTGAGAGTATACATCTAACTTTCTCCATCAAAGTCTTGTTAATCTTCTCAGCTAAACCATTCAATTACAGTGTCTTTGGCGGTGTCGTTTGATGTCAAATACCATGCTCTTTACAATAAGCATGAAATGGTCCTGTGTACTCTCCACTATTGTCTGTACGAATACGCTTAAGCTTCTTGTCAGTCTGTTTTTCCACCATAGATAAGAATTGTTTAAAGACATCTAACATTTGGTCTTTACTCTTTAAAAGATACACCCAAATTTTTCAGGAATGATCATCAATAAAAGTCATAAAGTATTGAGCACCACCGAGTGACTTTGGCATTGACCCACACAAATCTGAATGTATTAGGTCTAGTACATTCTTCATTCTGGAAGGAAGGGAACTCTTTAAAGCAACTCTATTTTTCTTTCCCACCAGACAATCAACACACTTCTTCAAATGGACCTGATCTAATCTAGGCAACATATTCTTCTTGGTTAAAAGGGTCATAGTTTTCTCACTAATATGATCGAGTTGCTTATGTCATAATTCAACTGTACCATCATTCTCTAATGTATTCACAGCATCCTACAAAACCTTTGCCTGCATCATGTACAGTCTTGAGAACTTGTCTCCTTTGGCCACCACTAACGATCCTTTGGTGAGCTTCCACTAGCCGTTGTAGAAGGTGTTGCAGTAACCTTCATCATTCAACCTTCCGGCTGAGATCAAGTTTAGGCGCATGTCTGGAATATGCCTGACATCCTTCAGGACTAACCACGTACCCTTTTATGTCTCTAAACAAACATCTCCTTTTCCTGTAACTTTTGAGTAATTTTCATTCCCTATTCTAACAACACCAAAATCACCTAGTGTGTAAGAAGAGAATAATTCCCTCTGAGATGTCATATGAATAGTAGCTCTACTGTTAACTACCTAACTGGTCTCATGGGTTGCAAGGTTGACAATGTCTTCTTCATAGATGATGTGAAACTCCTCAGCAGTATTGGTTTGTTCATCATCATTGTTGTCATCTTGGGCCTTCTCCCTGCCTTTGTTCTTCTTTTGAGATTTCTTGAATATTCAGCAGAACCTCTTTATGTGGCCCTTCTGTTTGCAGTGATGACACTCTACATTTGCATATTTATTTAACTTTTCTCTGCTTTTGCTTCTAGACTTTGAACCTTTGGTCTGACTCCTCCCTCTTTTCTTTACAACAAGAACATCCTGTTGCGATGACATGGATCCTTGTGCTTTTCTTCTCATTTCTTCATTTAGGACACAACTTTTGAAATTTTCCATATTTACTACACCATTTGTTGTAGAATTTGTGATTGAAATCTTCAAAGTCTCCTAAACCTCTGATAGGGAAGCCAGCACCAAAAGAGCAAGTACTTTGTCATCAAATTTAATGCCCATCCTTGACAGCTGCTCCATGATCCCTTATATCTCATTTAAATGATCTGCCATCGAAGTACCTTCCCGGTACTTCATCTAGAGTAGCCTTGTCAAATAAAATAATTTATTGTTACCGGTTTTAGATGCGTACAACTCCTCTAGCTTGTTCCATAATATTTGAGCATGAGTCTCACTACAAATGTGATTGTACACATTGTCTTCGACGAATTGTCGGATAAATCCACAGACTCGTTCATGCTTAAATTCCTATTCCTCATCTATTTTGTCCTCAAGTTTAGTTATACTATACACTGGTAGATGCATCTTCGTCCCAAATAGGAGATCCTTTATCTTGTTTCTCCATATGTGGTAATTCATGCCATTTAAATTAATCATTTTTCTCGTCTTCACCTCCATGGCCCCAACTAGACTTTTAAAGGGTAAATAATAATATGACTTATTTTCTGACGTGGAGGGTCCACTTTAGTGGCAACCATAGAGCATACAATAAGTAGATATTAATTCCCCCTGGTACCACTCTGATACTAGTTGTTGGGAAAAATGGGACAGATTAACTAATATTTTCCCTGGTGTAGCGGAATAACAGATCGATAAAATAGATGGTTGCAAAATAAATTAACTATGAGCAAAGTAAATAAATAATTAAAATGACACCAAAAATTTAACATGGTTCACCCTTTTGATTTGGGCTACGTCCACAGGACAAACTCTGAATTTTCTTCCACTAATAAAAGTAGTAGGCGTACAAGAAGGACTTCTCTAATAAAATATTAGAGGCTTAAACCGGAGATTAACCCAAAATAGTGATACTTAAGTTTTCTCAAACACCCCAATTAACCTCACTATTTTGTCACTCACTAATTATTTTTCCCTCACTCTACAACTCATCAAAGCAATTAACTAATTGCTTTGGCCTCACAAACACTTACTAAATAGCTTGTTTTTGCCTTGCTTCTGATGCATTTGTTGCAATGCTCCAAGGCCAATTTATAGGCCCAATGAATTGATTTCCACCATAAAAAATTTTATGGTTCTCTTCCATCTACATATGCTACCATTTATAACCACAAAACAATATTATTTTATTGCTAAGTGGCCATCCCATTATAAGGGATCCACAATGTAACAACCCTTGTTTTTGTGTGTTAGGTCTTTAAGGCCAATTGTCTTGATTGCATGATAATTTTATGTGTACTGATGACCGGGCTACGACCGACTTGCTTATGTGATAACTGATTAGTGTTTTAGAAAGATTTCATGAACTAAGGAAGAGTATTTTTACTAAATTGTGTGAGTAATGATGATGGTTAGAATAATAATAATAATAATAATAATAATAATAATAAGAGTGATTAATATACTTATAATAACAAAGGTTAAATAATTAGAGTATTAGTAATTAATAGAAATCTTTAAGTGTTATTGTTTAAGTAATTTAAACTGTGTAGCTTCCCCCTGATTTTGGCCAAGAAATTATCTGAGGGACTTGAGTCAATTACCTTTATTCTAAACATCCCTCACATCGTCCCTAATGATTTTTATGAAGAGTCTGATGCCCGTTTCCAACCACCCAAGCACAAAAAAACTTTGATTTTAAGTTACCCGGGTAAGCCGAAATGCGCATCTGTATGTATTTCGGATGTAATTTCTTATCCCGTTATTAGATTGAAGTTGTTCTTGTCCCAAAATCTCCGTATCAAATTTATAACCACAAAATAATATTATTTTATTGCTAAGTGGCCATCCCATTATGAAGGATCCACAATATAGAAAAGATAGAGTGTGTCACAAAGAAGGTAATTTGACAACGAAAAATTCATGGTCTCCTAAACAATGTGTGCTAGACGTAGGCACATATACAATGTCAATGACTTTGCTTATGTTAAGACTTGATATTTCTTAAGCATTCCGTATAAGCTATAGTCAAAAATAGGCCAGTTAATGAGAAATCACTCTTTTTGGGTTGTAAAAATATAGAGTCCAACCATGCCAAATTGGCATAATATCTTAGTAGGTGCTTTTGTACCTTAATTTTTTTTGTTATGGTTTGATGTATCTAATTAACATTTCTGTTATTTTTTTTAGACTCAAAGATGGGAGATGCCTTTAAGAAATTGTACAACTTGAGACGCAAGGCCAATGACAATACTGTAACATCAGCCAAGAATGACGTTACGAAACTTGCTCATTATGTTCATATCCCGGAATTCCATGAGGAAAACCAGTTTTAACCTCCTCAAGATCTCGAGGATAAATATATGAATAAAGAAAGAAACAAGACAAAGAACAAAAAGAAAGAGAAAATGAGAAAAATAATAAAGGACTTCTGTAACGTCGACATCTACAATTAATGTTCAAAACCTTGGGTCTACACTAGTGTTTGAAGCCGTACGTGATCCCGAAATACCTTGGCTTAAGCTCCCTATCTCTAAATCTTTTAAAAAAACACAGCAATATCAAAACCATATCCCAAGTTCGATGTGATTGAAGATGTTAGAGGGTGAAAGATTAAAGGTGAAAAATGCCATATTGGAGAATATATAGTTCACTTGCATTGTTGTTGAGGTTCAGGGTTTGATTAGGAAAAGGACAATGCTGTAGAGAAAATATGATGACCTGACTATGAATATAGGTATGTACCAAAGGCCCAAAGCTTCCTAAGTGTGTTTTAATTGTTACTAATAAGGCCAAGACGATGGTTGAGAGTGCCAGCAAATATGTTGAACTTTCCTTATCCAAGTTAAAGAAGGAAGAATTCACCCTTCATAAGATGAAACTAGATAAAGAAAAGCTGGAGAAAGAGGTTGAGGACCTCTTCCCTCTATCTTAGAAATTAGAGGAAGAAAAAGTTGTTTTGGCTCGAGACCTAGATATATTTGGGAATTTTGTGGAGAGTTCTTTCAACATGGCATTAAGGAAAGTTTTCTATCGTAACCTTGGCAATTTTCTAAGCTTTAGAGGAACGATTCCATTTTGTTAAGTTCTTCAAGGTGAAAGTTGTACAAGAAGAACATTGACAAAGGTGCTTATAGACGTTGAGGTAGCATATGAGTTGGAACGGGTTTGAAAAGATCAAAATGATGGATACCTTGATGCAAATCACCAAAAGTTCACCTTGAGCCAAACAATGACGATGCTGGAAAAGCCTGAGCCTTCATCGTTTTTTCATTCCACCTGTTAATTTGAATATATGTTTTTGAATTCTCTCTTCTTTTGTATAAGTTTCATGATGTTGTCTTTATCTCAACAATGAGACATTTTGAATGACGATTCATTTCTTATCTTTATTGTTGTGTATGACTTCAATTTGCATCTTTTGATATTGATTTATATGCCAGGTGAAACAATGACTTAAAACTGAATTTGGTTAATAATAACACAATAGTCAAGCTTACCTTGAATGAGAGATAATGTTAAACGTACCATGAAGGGCCTAGCTTAACCTAATAATGTTAATCATACCGCGGAGGGGCCAAACTTAACATAAGATGAGAGATAACCTTCATAATACTATGGAGGGCCAATCTTAACATAAAATGAGAGATAATCTTAATTGTATCGCGAAGGGCTAAGATTAACTTAAAATTGGAGATAACATTAATTGTATTGTGAAGGAACGCGTTTAACTTAAAATAGGAGATAATGTCAATCATATCACAGAAAGCCAAGCTTAACTTGAAATGATAGATAATGCGAATCGTACTACTGAAAGTCGAACTTAACCTTAAGAAGTAACATCAGATAAAATAATAATGTATAAAAATTAATGAAAATTTGTGTTTGATAAAAGTGTGGTATGTTTGATTGATAATTTGTTTTAAAATCTCTCCAAATGGAAACCTAATGGAAGAAAATCTTTTGAGTGAGAAAAATAGTATATTGTTAAGTATTACAAGGTTAGATATATAGTAAGCATTGAGATTAATGATAATCAAATTTCAAGGCATATTAGTTCCATCCAAAGTTTCAAGTCTGTATGCCTTATCTAGGGTGACGTGCTTCACCTTGTAAGGTCTTTTCCTAATTTGTAGTAAGTTTCCTATATTACATTATCCAAATGTTGGCTATCCTAAGAGTTCACCTAAAACAAACTTCCTACCTGTGGCGTTCTATTGTAATGGTAAAATGCCCTTTGTTTTGACGGCTTATTGATATTTAAGTAAGAGCATGTTCGGGCAGCCATTCATATGAAAGGAACAGAGGTAGGAAATAGGAAAAAATAATCTTACGGTCAAACAAAGTTTTGATTGTCTCGAATGACGTGAAGTATCAATATTAACCTTTAGATTTTTTCATTTTCATAACTCTATTTATCCAACTGCAAACCAAACATCCTTTAAAGCAATCTCCCTTAGTACATAAAATCTAGTTCTGATCTTAGGGATTTGCTGTTGTTTTCATCGTTAGCACAACTCTAAATTTGACATGAAGGCTCCCTTATTTCGACTGGAATGATGACATTCACCCTATAAGTTAGTTTGAATGGCCTTTCAAAATCTCATAATTTTCTACCTTAGCTTGCCTGTTCATCTAAGGGTGTTCCAACGAGGCAAAAACCTGTTGTTTTTTTAGGTTGGCCAATAGACCTTGAAAACTTTTTATCTTTAAAATTTGTGTCATTGTTAATGATGATCCTTTAGGGTATGGTAAGCTAACTAATTATGTTGTTATAAATGAGCTTTCTAGATTTAGCCATTGTAATGGCGGCTAGAGGCTTAGCTTTTATCCACGCCAACTATGAAGAATTTAACTCTTCCCAAGGCATTAATGCCTCACTATTGGAATGGACAAGGTACCGTCAATGTAAATAATTCTTCTATTGATATCTTGTGAATATTAACAAACCTTTGACAAGTATCATAATTTTGAAAGTAGGTCATAATATTTTTCAACTTCGTTGGCCACCAATATCCTATATGAAAAAATTTTGTTTGTTAATATTTATTGATAGACGACAAAAAATCTTCACTAAATTTTAGATCAAATGATAATACGAGAATATGTTTTGTCAATAATGAATAACTTTATTCAATAATAAATATATACTGGGTAATTAAATATAAAATAATCTCTATTAGAATATTTGTGTCATTTTAATATCAAAAAATTAAAAGATGGTTCTAGGTGAAAAAATATTGGTGCTGGGAGAAATTCCCCCTAACTAATTGGCCCAAACAACAAATTAGGACATCGACTCATATCCTATACAACCCGACATAAATTGGGACATGACAATGTTTCAAAAGAAAGCTAGGGGATTTTTAAGAAATAACTTTAGTGTTAGTTTCAGAAAATCAAATATTAAAAATGGGTAATTCATGGTTAGTTAGATCGAATATTAAAACAGACCGATTCATAGTCTTGGGTTTTATCTTTCTTCTTTCCTTTATTGTAAAGAAAAAAATATCACATAAAAATATTGATAACAGTTTCTATGCCTGTTAATAGAATAAAACTAATAATAAAGACTAAATTTAGATAATAAAATAAAATTAAACATCAAAAGCCTACCAATTTTTTATAGGACTAATAATTTAATTAAGCCTTTAAATGTTAAAAATATAAGAATAATTAATGGCTTAATGGTCATGCTACTGCTCAGTAGGAACTTGGATGTTCGTGGAAAATTTCCCAACTCTTTCAGGTAAGGAGGAAAGGGAACAAAATAAAGGATATCGTATAATAGAGTAGAGACAGAAGGCTAAGTAAGTAAGTCTATTCTCAAAGTTTTTATTTCTTTAATATAATCATATATCATTTTGATTTATAGTTGAATTAACATATCATTGCATAAATATTATAATCATTGGACAAACATAATCAGTTTATATAATAACTATATTAAAATTCCCATGATAATTTCTTTAAAGTCTTAAATTCTCCCTTCCACCATCACCACCTCAATTGTTGCTGCCATACCATTACCACTATTATCGTAACCACTATTACTCACCGTCATCACCACCACTACTGCTATCACTATTCCCGCCACTGACAATGGTTGCCATCCACACTGTCACCACCATAACCCTCTTATTGTCGCCACTATCACTACCACCCCTACCATTAATACTTATATTCACCACCACCTTCATCACCATTGTCACCATTACTACCACTATGGTAGCCACCAAAGTCACCGCCATTGCCACCATGATTGCCACTCATATTACCTTCACCACCATCCCTTCGTTGTTGCCACCACCACCACATCTGCCACCAATACCCCTTTGTTGCCACCACTGCCATTTCCATTGTCATCACCATCACCATAACCGCTACCATCACTATCGTCGCTGCCAAAATTGCCACAACATTGTTGCCACAATCATTATTTCCACTATCACTATCACCGCCACTGTTACCACTTGCACTATTGATGTTGCCACCAGCACTCCCTTATTGCCACTACCACTATCAGCATAGTCTCTACGCACACCATTGTCACACCACCACCCCTTTGTTGTTGCCATCACCAATGCTACTACCTCTGCCACAAAAGCTTCCTTGTCGCCACCATTACCACCATTAGTATTGCCACCACCATGATTACCAACTCCATTACCATTGCCACCATTTATTTTCCTCATCGTCACTGTCATCACTGCTGCTATTGTCATTGCCGCCACTATCTCATCATTGTCACCACCCCGTCATCACCACTGTCACTCCTCTTTCCTCAATCACTACTGCTATCACCACCATCACCATTACTGTTGTCACTATCGTCATGGCCACCACCACCATCCCATCATGGTCACTGACACCATTAACACCACCACCACCACTTAACAACCACCACCCCCATTATTGTTAGGTCACCACTACCATTGCTATTACTACTACCACTAGCACCACCTCACCGCCACGACTACCATTATCTCCAGGATCACCACCCTTGTCGCCATCATCACCCCACCAATAAAAAATTTTAAATTGTGAAAATTTTAAATATTTAATCCAAACAAGTGATTTCAAAATAAAAAGAATTTACATTACTTCATCCAAACAAATAATTTTAAGAATAATAGAAATAGAAGTAGTAGGAATTGAATTCCTTAGAATTTTAAATTCCTTAGAATTTTTAAATACTTTATCCAAACACAACCTAAACCTAATTTGTTTAATCTTTGTTGAGACATTGTGATCATTATTGAGAACTAAAATAAAGTAGACTTTAGTTAAGGAAAAAAGATATGAAAGATTGTTTGATATATGACTCTCTCAAGTAAACTATAATAAAGTAGATTTAATGAGGAAAAAGAATATGAATGGTTAAATATTTGTCTCTCTTAAGTAAAATTAATAAATAAGGATAAAAAAATTATTAAAAGACAAATGAAAAGGCATAAAATGATACTTTATTTAAAAATAAAGAAATCTAACAAAAAATATAATATATTTTTTTATTTTTAGTTAATAATTTTATGATAATTTTATTTTTAAAAATTTTTAGGGGATTCCTTTTTTGGCCTAAGAGAAGGGCTTACTTGCCTTAGAGATAAGTCAGCCCTCAATATTTCTAATGAGTATTGAACTGGTCTAGGCTGGGGTGCAAGGGTCAACCTCGGGACAGTCCTTGATATTCGTTTATAGGTGTGAGTTTTATACCGATCTAGTAGGGATCCAGTATATCCTCTATTTCAGTGGAAAATAAAGGTCTTGGAGTGATTCCTCATACCAAACCACCAGCCTTACGCGTTGTGGGGTGAAAGGGGGTGTCACCTACAAGGACACTCCAACGCCCAAGTCAGTCAATATTCAAAAGGAATATGCAAAAGGACACCGTTATGAATTACTAACCTGTCGACCCAGATGCAACATGGCTAAGTAAAATAGTCGCAACACTTTGTGGATTTCCCATACTTGATATCTCAGCTACTGACTCAAAGTCGCTTCTAACATCTGTATCCATATCACTATCATTTGGAATTTTTTGTTCATCATATTCATCATCCTCACTATTGTCATATTCCTTAGTCACATTATAATAAGGATCATCATCATCTAATAGACTGATATTATTTTCAGCTTCAAAAAACAAGAAGAATCAAAGGTTCAGTGTCTTACTCAACAAACTCAATATAGAATGCTTTTAATTTGACTTACCTTCTATCTGTGTAAGGCATACTGAGGAACCTATTTGGTTGTGAGGCAATAAAGGGCCCATAACATCAACGCATATCTCAACCGCAACCATACTAGACTGTAACTCAAACATTCTTAACAAAACTTCAATCTCCTCATCACCATTTATCATAAATCTTGAAAATTCCTTGCTCCTTTTATCTACAATCAACCTACTAGTTAAATAAGTAATGACTTGCGTCGATCCTAGTTCTAACGTAACAAAAATTCTTTTCTTCAACTGCTTCATGGTAATACCTCGCTTAACCTACATCAACCTTGTGTCACCCTGAAATTTTTACCCTTCTAGGCCTTCATATTTTCGCTCATTAGTGTACAAAATCACTAATATTGGAGATGTTATTCCTGCAACCACTATATTGAACAACTTAGACAAAAATTATTGGATCACTTTTAGATAGAATAAATAATATTTAACAGAATACATATTATCATTTTTATATAAAAAATAATATATATCAATACAACTACAAAAACTAAACTTTTAAAAGTGAAAAACAAAGAACAAACCTTGAATGCAACAACAAACTAACTTCAGCTTAAAATGGAAACACAATTGCTAATGCAGATGCAAACTGAAAGTGAAAAACCGAAACTTATAGGCACTAAAATCATAGCATTAAGGGACGATTTATCATGATTTCGTAGGATGAAAAGACAAGGAGTATGAAACCACAACATGAGGAGGCGGTTTGGCCACAGAAACCGTCTCTCCACGAGACGACTTTAGGCTAGGGGGCAGCTTTTTCAGGCTGACATTGACTGAGAAACCGCCCTTCAAGGAGGCAGTTTATGATGTTCAAACCATCTCCCCATGAGTTAGTTTTCTTGCCCCTTTGACACTTGGCGAGCATCTATGGAAACCGTCCCTTATGGATGCGGTTTCTAAACTCGCCCTTCCACCTGGCGGTTTTGAATTTTGATTAGATGTTTTTCATCCCAAACCACTAAATTTTTTCCCGTCAACCCCAATCCTCTAAATATTTTTAAATACTACCCTACTTTGGTCAAAAACCCCTAACATGTCTCTAAGGTCTACCACACCTTGGAAATGGAAGAGTAATGTATATGATTATTCAAAAATTTGAAAATAAACAATGATGATATGCCAATTCAACAATGGTGTGAGAAGGTTTTGACGGTGTACTTGAAATTACTCGTTGATTTTTTAAATATTTGTATACAGTTATTGGAATAACCGCTTGTAATTAAAATAACCGGTGAGATAATAATTTTTTAGGATAATTATTTTAATAGAAGTTTTACACCAATTATTACAATTACAAGTGTAAAAAATAATTTATAAGGAGGATTTCAGACCTTATATTTTTATCAATTTTTGTTTTTGTTTTAGTTTCTTTTTCATTAATTTTGGTCTTTATATCATTTAGTATATTGAAATTTGTCCCAAAAAATTTTAGTGGAGAAGAAGATATCATTTATTTTGATAAGTTTTAAAGTGGAATACATTAGAGATACTGAATAGGAGACATATAATGTGTCATTTTTGTTTGCTGAATTAATAGTTGTGTTAATAATACTACACTTTAAGAATTAATTTTAATATATTAAAAACTAATTTTAATATATAAAATAACATAAGGACTAAAACCAATGAAAAAATTAAAAGACTAAAATAAAAAAAAATGTCAAAACATGACAAAAACATATTTAACCTTTTATATATACACTAACTTTTTTATATATAAACATGACCAAAATCAATATTTCACATCAAATGTTTTAACTGTTAAATTATGATATAATATCATAAGGATTACATATGTAAAAGTTTTTTAAAAAATCAAATATTCATATATACATTATCTTTATAACTAATATTTACTTATATGGTAAACGATATAAAATTAATTAATGAAATATCAAATGATTGTTTAATTATATAAAATTTTATATACTTCATCTACTAAAAAATAATAGTTTATTTAAATGCTGAATTAAGCAAATTTAACTACAATTTATATTTTATCATAAATTATAAAACGGAGTAAGTATTGAAATTTTTAGATTTATTGTACTTATTCAAGAGATGTATTGTACCGGAACCGGAGGGAAAATTTAACATTATGAAACACATGCACGATAGGTGAACAATAACGAAAATTCAAAGGAAAACTTTGCCCAATTATATATCAAGATTTTATGGCAGAATATGAGGCTGTAAGAAAAGCATAGACCACGATTCCATGTCGCACTAGAATTTTAGAAGAACAGTGTATCAATGAAGTAACCTCCAATAAATAAATAAACAATCAATATATACAATTTTCATGGTATGAACATGATTCATTCTGATCCTAACAAAGACTAGTGATCTTCACGAGTTTAATCAAAAGGCAAACCAAGTTGATGCAAAATAAATTATGGAAACTCAGTTGAATTTACCTACCCATTTTCAAAAAGTAGTTTATACCCATTTTCAAAAAGTAGTTTATGTTTCCTACCCTGCAAAAAAGTCCAAACGTTAAGTATGGGCAACACAGTATGTTAGCCCTTTATAGTCAATTTCACCCGTAGAGTATTCCTGTTATTCACACGCATCAACAGTATGCACATGGTATATTTACAATGTGCATTTACCAGTGACACCAAATGCCAAACTCATTTACGAGACTCCACCCAAGACTCTCCTCAAATCAGACTTCTGCTCCAGAGTTAGCCTTGAAGGATACTTCACGTCAAGCTTAATTCTCAAATTCCCCTTCTTCCCAGGCTCTTTGGATATAGGCATTCCTTCATCAGGGACAACAACCTCAGCACCAGGTTTGACAATATCAGTCAATGGGATCATGAGACTCCTTCCATCCAAGGTGTTTAGGTCCAGTGTTTTACCCGTCAGGGCCTCAAGAAGGGTTATCTCTTGGTTGATCACCAAATCATTACCATCCCGTCTATAAAGAGCGTGTGGTTTCTCATCTATCACAAAGATCAGATCTGCTGGGATGACACCAGGCTCCTGGTTACCCTTCTCTGGGAAGGTAATTTTTGTTCCTTTCTTCCAGCCAGGTTTTATTTCAATAGTCAAAATCTCCTCCACATTTCGAGACTTGCTGAAATGGAACCACATGTGTCAAACATTGTAACAAACACAAATATCCATTTACCAAATGTCAAAGAGCCAAAGCAGAATTTTTCTTGACATTTATGCTTTCAGTAAAACAGTGCAAATCTTTCCGTTTCTTCAAAGTAAAAGGGTAATTAGATTAACTATCAGATTGCAAATTTCAGGATACTCAGCAACTTCACATTTGGATTTTGGAAGACCTGTCTAAAGCCATCAAATCAGGGTAATAAAGGCTCTTACTGTATAATAGGTTAATCAATACAATCACTACATGCAGCCATAAAAAAAAAAAAACTAGGGTTGATCCCTCTATTTCCACCAAATTTTAACTCTGGTTCCCAATTTTCAATTGCAATAATGTGCCCCATATAGTTTTGAAGTTTAAACAGATGCAAACAAATTTCACATCAAATAACATTGGCTCCAGTTTTTTACTAGGTCAACAAATATGCTTACTTGCATCAGACAAGGCAACAATGCATGGGGATCCCACTAGTGAGAGGTTAATGGAGGGTTATATGCAAGTAAACTTACACTGGAGTAAATAGATAGGTGTTTAGGGTTTAGCCAACATACCATCAACTATGACTCACTGGACACATTTCTGGATATGATATTCTTTGTCCATTCAATGTAAACCTTATATGCATCTATATCTTTACGATAAAGTCCAAGGTAAATGCACCAAAGTAGATTTATTTAGCTAGCTGAGTTATCACGCATAAACCTTCCCGTCAAGCAATACAAGTTAAACGACAGGATGACTAGCAAACACACAACATTGTTCCAAGTCATTTCATATAGGCAAGTAAATATGTATGTAGAGACATGCTAACATGCTTCAATGTAATCACTTAATGTCTATTAAAATGGATATGCTTTGGTTAAACTTTCGTTTTACATTCTTGCTCCAATATTTTGATAACATACAGAAACTTCCTGGTTTACATATTGTCACAAATGAACTATGAAGAATCAGTGTGGTATAAGAAAAAGTCATCAACTGGATACAAACTTAGAGGGGTGTTTGGTTTGGTTTCTGTTTCAATTAACATGTTTTCAGTTATAATTACAAAAAATTTGGCATTGGTATTCATTTTGCCTCTAGTTTTCAAAATTTTCGGAATGAAATGGTAAAAGCAACATTTTTTTACTCTGTCAATTTCTTTCACAAAATTTTGAAAATGGAAGGTGCAATAAATACAAGGAAACATTTTCATAATTATATCGACATCAATTTCAAATGAAAACAAAGAACCAGCCAAAATGCTCCTCTTAATTGTCTTCCATGTTAACATTCATCTTATTAACTTTAATTGACAAAGACAAGTTCTAGAAGTTGAGTATCCTAATTTCTCGCCTCTCACTGACATCCATAAAATGTATATTCTACTACATCCCTCTCATAGTGATGTATCACATCATTAAAGTCGAAATCATAACGAATGAACACTTCCAGGATTTGAAAATGAGAGAGAGAAAAGCTTTATCTGATATGTTATCTTCAACGGATGAATGACATCCTTTCACATGTAAACAAGAATTAAGAAACAGAATAAGAAGGCCCTATTTTTATGCATACTAGAAATGGCCAATGAAAAATTTCAGCATACTAGAAAAATCCACTGTTCTAAGACTAACAGTGCACAATTCGTTGTGGCAGTCATTCATATATTCTTGTACATGAATGGGTTAATGATTTAACCTCACTTTAAGTTTCACATTCATTAATTAACCAAAAATTTCAAACGTAAAACACACACATGATCCCCCATGTCAAATCTGACATCATCACCTACATTCACAAAGTCCATTACATCCCTTAGTTTCATGCTCAATCAAACACTGCCCTATTTTTCCGCTCAAACATAGAATAAATGACCCCAATCACAGACAGGTAACAGACACACATGAAAAAGTGAATACATTACAACCACATGAAAAAAAATTAACGGGTCAAATTACCTACCCAGTCAAGGATTTGGACTTCAAGAACAATCAACCACAAAGTTCTTCACTAACAAAACAAGCAAGGGTAAGACTTCAATGTCAGAAAGAGAATTTGAAATTCGCAACTAAACACACACATTCATGCACACAAACACAATTGCTCAAGTAGGTAACGAACTCAGAATCAAAAGTAAACGCGAATTCAAGTAAACCCTCAGCGACATACTTAAATAACCATTAATCTCAAAGAAGCACAACATTCAAAACACGCACAACTCAAGCTAGGTAAAATTAGGGTTTCGAAATCGTGTAATTACCCAAAAGCATCGTAGACATTCCTCGAGATCTTCATCTTCTTCTTAACGCCTTTGTAAAGTTCCTCCAAGCTACACGGGAGCACGTTCTCCACCGCGGTGGCCTTCCTCGTGGCGCCGCTGCCAAACGCGGTGGCGCCATTCGACGTCCGGAAGAAGCCGTCGCGGCGGGAAGAGGTGCCACCGAGGTCGGCGGCGCCATCCGAGCCGAAAAACTCGGCGTAGATGTCATCGGCGTCGCGCGGGTTAAAGCGGAACGAGGTGGTTGGGTTCTGGCGGTGGTGGTGGTGGTGGAAGGCGCGCGACGAGGAGGAAGAGGAGGAGGATTGAGGCGGCGGCGGGAACTGGCCCGATTTGAGAGCCTCCTCGCCGTAGAGATCGTAGATCTGACGCTTTTGAGGGTCGCTTAAGACATCGTAGGCTTCGGAGATTCGTTTGAACTTGGCTTCGGCTTCACTCTTGTTAACGGGGTTCTTGTCGGGGTGCCAAATTCGAGCGAGTCTTTTGTACGCTTTTTTCAAATCATCGTCGCTGGCGTTTCGGTTCACTTTGAGTATGTTGTAGTAATCCATCCCCATTCCTCGGCGTCGTTTCGTGATTACGGTGGTGGAGAAGGAAGAGGAGACCGTTGGAATTGACGGTTACGATTGGGGGCACAGTGAAGATTTGAGGATCAAAATAAAAATGAAAATCGTAATCATATGCGGGTCCCGTGTTACTATGACCTACCCGGATTAGTTTCTTTCTGTTTTTTCGGGTGGTTCAACTTTTTTATTTTTGTATTTTAAATTTCGACGTGCATTGCATTGCAGGAAGGAAACAAACAACTACTACCAAAATTGAGCTTAATTTTAAAAATTTAAAATGATAAATTAATTGATTAAATTAAAATATATTATTTAGAAATATTACTTTAAATAAATTTTTAAAAAGTACGACAAATTATTAAAATAAATGGTTTATTTGACATAAAAAGGACGTGTTTAATATTTATTATTTTATTTGATTTCATAAATATCCAATATATATATATATATATATATATATATATATATATATATATATATATATTACTTTTTACATCATTCCCTTGTATCTTTTTCCAATCCATTATATCTTAATTTATTTCACTCTGTATGTCAATCTAAATATAATTATGGTTAAAAAAACTAAATTATTAGTTAAAGGAGAATGTATTGGTAAGTGAATCATCTTTATTGAGTAAATTAATGACTGCCAAATTTTTATCGGTTTTATTTATTTTTGATTCTATGAGTAATAAATGTATTTCAAATTGACATGACATTCTTGTTTTAAAAAATTCTTATTTTAATTGGAAAAATAATAAAATATATAGGAACTGCAATTAAATTTTGTCAAGGGGAAAATCAATCGAGAATCTCAGCTTTAGTTGAGGATTAGATTCCTTGGGAGAATTTTCTCAGTGATGAATACCAATGGGAACAATTTGACATGGATCCAGTACAGCCATGTGCTTTTTCCATATTTTAATTTATTTGAATTGGATACGCTATATTGGATTTATGTTAAATGTAATCATTTTTTAAATTAATATAGATATTCTCATTCAATCTCTTTATTAGTTCCCCTAGTTTACCGTAAAGAATTTAAGATATGTATCACAACAAATTGGTTAGAGATTAAATTTGTAGATATAGAAATTTAAATATAAAAATTTTATTGATAAATGATCTACAAATATTTAAATATAAAAATTCTGTTAATAAGTAATAAATAAATATTTTAAAATATTTATTAAGTTTTAATACTCATCTTCATCGAACGAATCTTCAAGCTCAATTTATTCAATTATCTTTCACCATAATATAATGTTTGGCTCCCGATAATTCACCCTAAAAATAGGAAAGAGAAAATGATAAAAAATCAAAAGACTTGGGAAATTATTTTCTGCCCCTGACACCTTGAAGTCATACTCGTTAAAAAGCAATTGAGGGAACAATCTCGGTCATATTTTTTATGCACCGGAGAGCAATTCAATCTATCCACATCAAAACACTAGCAAATGGCAATTCATTATACACCCATTCTTTTCACTCTTTTTAATATTTCCATATATAACCTACATCTTTTATTAATTATTAGTTTAACCATCATGCAAAGTTTCCTCCCGCTCCTTTCAATTCAAACACCTACAATGCCACCATTAACAACCACGTTGTTCCCTTATCAACCACCATAATCAACTATTAACCATTGACAAATAGGACGATTTTCTAATAGCAAATCTCACGAAAACAAAAGATTGACACCAAAATTCATCAAATCCATAACCAAACCAAAATGACAAATCTACTTCTTAATAACAAAAACCATAATGGATCCATAATCATAGACCATAGTAGAAAACAAAAAATTAGCATTAAATCTCATAATCAAATTCATCAAAATCAAATTAAAATCGAAAAAAAACCTAATGTTCCTAAGAAGAGGATGTGGGATTTTTTCTGGCGAAGGTGAAAATCTCATCGTCGTTCATGTTCACAAGAACCCTAATGTCGCCCATGACATACCTAATGGGACGCACGACTTTCATGATGTTGTTGGTACCGGTTTCTCACTTGTAGATGAAGGTGGCGCATTCACAGATGCGGCGAAGGGCTGTAGACGAAGAGGATCTGGGTTTTCATCCACATAATCGATTACAATGACTTCATGGATTTGATCCGCAATGAAGTGGAGAAAGAATGAAAGGTGTAGATATTGTTGCCAAGGGGCACTCGCGCCAGCTGACAACTTTGAAGACGTTGGACTTGTTGGTACTCTAGTTGTCGTTGCCGAAACTTGAGGGAGGTCCTGGGATAATACGAGTAAAGATGTCCCAGGACCATCGCAAACGCAAAGCCCCCTTTATTTGTCCATCACCGAAACCTCTTATCACCATCGTGAACGCCACCCCTTGATGAAACTTTGTTGGGACGGAAGTGGTGAGAGGCAAAAGACCTCGATAAACAATGGAGGATGGAGAAGGGATGTGACGACCCTCATCAATTTTTCTCATTTTTTACAATAGATTTTTGCTTTTAATAAAAATTCACTCGGTCTTAATAGAAAATAATATTTACTTTTATTAAATACATTTAAAACAATAAAGTCATACTTAAAATAGTAATAACCGACTGAAACAGATTGGAAATAAATCCATTAATAAAATAGAGTTATTCAGAAACAACGGAAGAAGGAAAACAGAGTCAAGGGTCATTCGCCTGGGCGAGACCCTGATTCGCTTAAGCGAGATCCGACTCGCTTTGGGCGAATCCTACATCATAACTTGAGCGAACAACAAACCTACCAGGAGAGCCAACAAGTCGGATTTCACTCGAAAATAAGTGCGCTCGGGTATCTCTTACTCGGACATGGCTTAACCTTCACTCAACAAAGGTTCCCTCGATCTGACATCACTCGGAAAACACCCAAACCTTACTTTACTCGGAAAAGGCTCTCTCGGGCATAACTCCCTCAGAAACCTTCTCACCTTCACTCGGAGTCACTCTAGTCTTCACTCGGAAGTACTCTAAACTTCACACGGAAGTACTTTAATCTTTCTTTACTCAGAAGAGATTCTCTCAACCACAGCTCACTCGAAGACAACTTAACCTTCCACTCGGAAGTGGATCGCTCGGTTATTCTTCACTCAAAGAAATGAGAGATACTCACTTAATCGAAAATGGGCACCAATTCAATCGGCCCTTGCTCGGATAAGAAGGAATCCACTCGGCTAGCTTCACCCGGTAATCGACTCTGCTACAGTAATGCAAATTCACTCATAAAATAAACACCAATCATTTAACATCAAGAATTTATACTCACTTCACACAGCATACCGATTCGAGTTTATTTCATCATACAGGAAACACTGTAGCAACAAACACTCGAAAAAACTCAATACATATAAATTACAATTCATTCAAATTCACTCGGTGCCTTGGCATCAATTCTCCGCTTGGCGCACCTCCATGGCTCCGACCTCCTCCCTATCACTAGTTACTAAAAATTGAAAACCACAGCAAGGGTGAGTGTTTAGCATCATAATTAATCTAGAACAGAATTTAAATAAAATACGAGTATAAACTCTGTCTGATTCCCTCATCCTCAAATTGCACATTACACTCAGCATTTAACTCACATTCAGCAATACATTCACACTCGGCAATATATCCATTAACACTCGGCATTATAGTAATTCACACTCAGCAATATAACAGTTCTTATTCGACAATTTTAACAAGTAACATTCGACAAGTATAACAATTTACCACTCGGTAAATATAACAATCACTCGGCAAATATATGAAATTACACTCGGTAATCATAACAATTCATGCTCGGCAATTATAATACTTCACACTCGACAATTATATTCAACCTCATTCAGCAAATATGGCCAATCACACTTGGCAATTATAGTAAATCACTCAGCAATATAGCAAATTGCACTCAGCAATACATCAAATCATTCTCAGCAAATATATCAAAATCTCATTCGGCAATTATAACAAACTTCACTCAGCAAGTATAGCAAACTGCACTCGGCAAATATACACCACAACTAATAATTCATCAAATTACAAGGCACAACTGACTCTCACATAAAATCGACGCCTAGTATCCGGATACTAAAGGATCAGCCTTCAACTGGGGGTCCTACTTGACACCCCGTGAACCCTGCTTGGTTCACCGAGTCCTGCTTGACTCCCCCTCAACCATTGGGTTATAGACCTCTGGGTAGCTCAACTGGGTCCTGCTTGACCACTGAAGCCAAAAACGAGGGTAACATATACCGTCGGCCATCCCATACCACATCATACATATTTTCACATTTTTCATCAGAAATGGCCATTAACATTACTCGGGTGACCTGCTTGTCAAACCCGACTCATTAACAACATCACTCGGGTGACCTGCTTGTCAAACCCGACTCCACATTGCCACAAAACACCGATTGTCACCGCATATTATATCTTAATTTCAATCGGCTCAAGCCACACACACGATCAGAAACTGATCGGTGTCCACATACATGCATCCATACACATTCATATACAAACCATTCGGCATCATCTTAATTATCACAACATTAAATACTCCTCAAGTCATATACACACGATCAGAAACTGATCGGTGTTCACATACATGCATACTCATACATTCACAATTTTCATTCAGCATCATCTCTATCATTTCTTATGTCACACACACTCACACACACGATCCTAAACCGATCAGTGTGTATATTCATACGTACTTTCATACACATATTCACATAATCTTCAATCTCTTATCCGGTTCACAACCATTCCAACAACTCAGACAGTATGTCCTATTCTAATTAATTATAACCCGAACACCCCCCTTACCTCTGTTCCAAGCTTCAACAGTTGTTGGGTGCACCGTTCCACCTCCGCTCCAGCACCAACTTCCTTGATCGTCCCACCAGTGTTCGTTCCACCACCTACGGTTTTGGAACGTGAAACACATTAACGTCACACCACCACTCATCTGGTTAAAGGGCCATTTCCAGGCTCACAGCCAAGAGGAGTAGAGATCGGAACAGTACCCTCACATGCATGACCATTCGGTCTAGAAAAGAAACGAAAGGGATGAGGTAACAATTTCAAACGATTCAAAGGACTTACCTTCAAACCACTGTCACAGCTATGTAATTATTTCAAGGTTTGATGCAAGGATGGACCTTCCTTCAGAACATACTACTCGCAACAATGGAGGAAGGAAAGGAAGAAGAGAAACAGATGAAGAAGAAAACGAAGGTTCTCGTAGAAAATGAATGATTGAGAGAGAGAAGCCTTTATTTAAACTCATGGCAACCGGTTACCTACTCAATCGGTCACTTCCAACCGGTGACCTCTTCAACCGGTCATTTCTCTGTTTCCTTTACAATTTCTTTAATGATGTTAATTAAACCTCTCTTCTTCTAATCACACCTTTCATACTAAACCAATAATTCTTAAAAATATCCAATAAATTCTTAAAAACAATTTTTTTTAACATTTCCACTTCACAAAATTTTCTATAATTATACGGGATGTTACAAGGGAGGTTGGAAATGGTGTTTGCTATGTGAAGGATAGAACTCGGTGATGGTGAGGCAGAAAGAGGAGAGGGCAAACGAAATGGGAAAGGAAATAAAGTTAAAATCAAATTTTTAAACAATAGAGAAAGGAAAGTATAATATTAAACATTTCAATTGGCAACTTATTTAATAGGTAGCCATCAATCAACATGGATCGTTAATGAACACTTAACGGTTGATATCTCTTGAGCCTACTATACACCTAAAAAGATAAAGTCCACCACAATCTCTACCATGTGCGCCATTACACTTTGGTGTGCTCATCGATGCGTACAATTCATTTTAAATCATTTGATGCATCCAAAAAATGAATAAACCAATTACAAAATAAAATTAAAATTCAAAAAAATTTGAATTTTGTATTTAAAACTCAACTAATCCAAATTTTAAGTATTACTAAATTTATATTTATTTTATTATTTTATTCTCAAATAAACTTTTAAACCACAAAACAATCTTGGTTGCCAAGAAAGAAAATTTAAGTATTTTTGATCAATCATGTATTGAATAAAAAGTTAGCTAATTTTCACCGAGAAAGATATTTTTATGTTTTAAAAAAATGGTTGGAATAATTATATACTCAAACTTGTCAAATCTATATATCTACCCCATAAGGCAAGATCAAAACTAATAAGAATAAAATTAAATAATTCAAAAAAAAAGAGGTATTAATCGTGGGAGGAGGGGGGAATCCATCGACTTGAACTAAATTTTCCAACACCGTGTTTGGACTTTATGCACGCAAGGGCCCAACACTTTCTATCATGTTTACAAGTGCTACATACACATTGATACATAAACTCTCAACATATCTCAAGTCCAAACAGTATGGGACTTGGTATATTTTGGAATACAAAATTCCAACAATCATGTCTTTATAGTATCAATATTTTAAAATGTGTTGGACATACTAAGGGAGAGAAAAATATTTTTAAAAGAAAAATGTATGTTATAGGATATATAATGTATGATGTTCACTTAGCGATTTCTAACATTTATCCCGGGGTCTGGTTAAAATCAAAGTAAATTTTTCACTTTCAAAATATCTCTAACAATAAATAATAGGAACCTAAAGACGACGTCACTTAGAACCACCCAATAGAGTTTTAATTAGAGAATTTTATAGAGAAAAAGGAGAAGCCATAATGAATATGCAAGACATGAGAGACTTTAATATGCATGCAACAGATATAGCCAGTTACGTTCTAAGGGACAATTTAAAACAAATGTTTAGTATTAAAATAAGATTATATTGCTTATCTTTATCTTAAAAATGACTTCTAAAGTACTATTGAAATATAAAGAGTATAAGACCTATTTAGGGGTATTAAAGCATATTTATAAAAGAGAACTTGTTAAATTAGAAAACATGAAAGTAACCATTCAGAATAAGAAACAAAGAGAAAAAATTCAAAATAAGATAAATAGTACTAAACTTAGAATCATCAAACAAGAACTAGTACTAGCTTGCTTGAAGGTAGTCTAAAAGCAGTTTGATCTTCTTAAAAAGATTATGACAACTCAAAGAAATTAATAAAGTAGTTTATTTATCTTTAGTCTAAATTTGTATGGTCGTTGTGATCTCAACAGTAAAGCCTGGATGGGTAGTGAGTCTGTTGGTCAGCAATGCAGTAGAACTGGACAAAAAGATAAATGACTAGTTTATTAAAAACTTTAAGTGATTTTAGTCTAAAAAAGAAAGATAAGATCGTGATAAGACAAGACATAGATCAAGCCAGTACTTCTTCTTCGCCTTTAGAATATGGTATTATAACCTCAAAAGAATTATAAATTGCAAAAATAAAGAATGTTTTTCATAATTGGTCGATACCCATAGTTAAAAAAGATTATTGCTACCTAATTTTGTCCGAGACAATTAAATTTTTCAAAGAATTAAGATAAAGAATTCAAACTTTAAATTTTTTAAAAAAGGATTTAAAATTCAAATTTGGTTATCAGATATTTTAAAATCTAGATAAGATTACAAAATTGGTTACCAGATATTTTAAGATAAAGATAAGATTTAAAATTCAAATTTGGTTTAGATAAGATTCCAAAGTGGTTATCATATTTTTTGGTTATCAGATAAATCAAATTTTTTTGTTAACAGATAAATAATAAAATATTCATTTTTGTTATCAGATTTTTAATTAAATAATAAAATATTCATTTAAATATCAGATTTTTATTGGGCCTTAGGGTTTCCTTTTTTACCTATAAATAGCACACAATAATTTCTAAAGGGGACTGACAGTCACGAAATAAAAAACTTGAAGAAGGAAAGAATTTTACTCTACTGTAGAAAAGGTACGCTTTTTCTTGATTTTCGTCTAGGTTGGTGTTCCTTCTCTTCTCTTTCCTATTGCATTACAATTGCTATATTTCCTTATCTTTTTTTGCAAATGGCGTGATGTGATGAATCGAAATATGTTTGCATGAGTGACAGGGGAACACTCAGCGTCATTTGCTAAGTAAGATATATAGTTAATGCTTGATAACTATTGTGCCTATACCTGATTCAAGATAAAAGCCTAGCATTTTTGTTGGTATTTTGTCCTTTTTTATTTTTTCTTTCTTCGTTTAAAAAAACTAAGGGTAAATTGTTCATATACGTAACATACATAATACATATAATGCTTTTTTGTTTTTTCTAATAAGGATATATATATATATATATATATATATATATATATATATATATATATATATATGATCTTTTAAGAATGTATATAAAACATGTTAGAAAATTTGTCCTCTTAACATATATCATAAATAATTTTATTAGTGTGGTGGGATACATCACACCAATAAAATTATTTGATATTTATAATGTTATTGGTGTCGTGGGATACATTACACCAATAAAGTCACTTTAAAAATCATAAACAAATTTATTAATGTAATGAGATACATTATATTAATAAAGTTGCCCTAAAATTTAATGAATAACTTTATTGGTGTCGTGGATACATTACACCAATAAAGTTGCTCTAAAAAGCATATTGGTATTATGGGATATACTGATTAACAAAAATAAAGAACTACGTAACCCTGATTTCCCATTGCACCTGCGAATACGTAGGAACAAGATCAATTCTTATCGGGCTCATTTTCTCTAAAAATTAATTTATTTTTTATATTTTTTGTAAATATATATTTTTTATTTTTTTATCATTGGGTCACTTTTAAATTATTAAAAAATAATTACACAATTTAATTAAGATACTGTTCCTTTAAAACAGGCGAATAGGGGTACTAATACCTTCCCTATTCATAACCAACTCCCAAACCTAGAGCTCTAAAGGGTTTTGCCAATATTTTACCCTTTTAAAATAAAAATAAAATCTTGGTGGTGACTCCACACTTTTTATAACTTATTTTCAAAAATCATGTTTGTGGAATCATAATCCGGTCGTGCATAACACACCCCTGATTTTCTGTACTCGAATCCCGATGTAATCGTCATAATTAAATAATAAAAGCATGAGTAAATTTTTCGTGTTCAAAAATAGTTTCTAAACACCATCTCGACTACACCAAGACTCGAACCACAGAAAACCAAAGAGTGAGATTTAGTCACCTATAACTGGATCGAGAAATAGTTTGCCCATAAGGGTATACAAAATAACAGAGTTTACAGCGGAAGAAGAATGTGTATACCGGGTATACGCCTAGTCCCATATATGAAGATATAAGAAAAGGCTCGGCAAGCATACAAAGGCATATCATAAGCCTAATAGATAACCATCATCTTTTCACATAATTTCATGAACATGCAGTGCCTAAGATATATGTATATATATATATATATATATATATATATATCTATACGGTCATGCAGCATACATCCCCAACATTCATATTCATAATTGACCATAACCAGTTCGAACATCGACATCAATAATTAACAACATCATAATATTCATTTTTATACATAACTCATTAAATTACAAACGCTGCCGACCAGGGCATTCCATTACCACTATTTTACCTTCACAAAAGCTTTACTTTAAAAATATCTTCTTCCCATGGCATCCCTGCACCAATACTAAAAAGTAGACCACATGGGAGAGTGAGTTATACATTTCAAATGACGATATGAATACAATTGAAGTTATGTGCATATACATATCAACATCATGTATGCTTTACTAAACACATCAATTATCATTATAGATTATTAATTCAATAATATAACTTATTTCATACTTATTCATCAAATCATAGCAAAGCAAGCATATACACATCTATCACATCACCACAATGGGCCAACATCACCAATGGCGACTATTTAGGTCTCTTCTCAAAGCCACCATAGGCTATCATCATAAACATCAATCATAATTAATCATGCCCAACATTATAATGGGCCATAACACACATATCGTCATATTCAACATTGTTTTAGATATATTCATATCATTTATTAATCATATGTGGTCTTTTAGGTATTTAATTACCCATCTCATCAACACCATACCACCATCTCAATCATCATCAATCATCATCATATTATAGCATATCTCCATGCCATATGCAAATGCTCTTATGGCTAATGCATATGCACAATGGAATAGACAACAAATACGGATCTGACTGTGGGAAACAACACCAAATTGTGGGTTCAAGCATGATCACATACCATGCCCCTACTGCAGTAGTAAAATGTGTACATATATATTATAATGCATGCATATTCACCATATTTTTACTGGTACCAAACCGCGTCGCCCATAATGCAACACCTGACCATTTTCATCATGGCCGCGGTAAACAACATAATCAATATATGGTGTTGCGGGCTGGCCAGATCTCAAATCATGGCGGCTGTGATCCCAAGGACCACCGGGGTCACCTGCTCATCAAGAGCCACCCCCCACAAGGGTCGTCCACATACAGCTCCCCGTAGCTAAGCATGGGCGGCTTCGTGACTTACACACCGAGTCACAGGGGAAACAACAAATTGCTCGTGCACTGAGCCACCCTCCCACTGGGTCGGCCGAGGGAACTCCCCTAATGTTCTAACATCGGCGGCAATGATATGCCATGGATGCAATGCAATGTAGATCAAATGCATTCTCACTCTATGTATCCTAAATGCCACTCATCAATCATCATCATCATAATCACCAACACCACCATACACATCTTAGTGGGTTTTATCATTGTTGGTTTTAGCCATTGTTTTCGAGTTTTAAGTGTGGTATTTCATCTCTACATATTTCATATATATTTTATATCATACATGCAAGTTAATACTTGCAATCAACCACAATGGCATTATAACATTACATAGTGTTCATCAATATTACCATACTTTCATTCAATAGGTTTTCATCTCATTATTCATTACCAGTGTCTCATGTATACGTATATAATGGTGTGGCATTCATAATATTTTCATTATTATAATTCATACCACACATACAGATCATGCTTGTATCACACACAATGGCACACAATAATTCATCAATAATAACGATCATCCTTTACTCAAGGAAATGATCCACAGCCTCATTCATCATCACATAATACCGATATCATTTTTGATTCATCGGTTTATAACAATTACTAAGTCATCTATTCATTCTCCCATCGGTCTTATAAATTATTCTAGGGTATCTCTCATAACCCCACCATCATATTCTCATTATCATCCTTTCGCTATTCCATTTTATGTGGTAAATACATCATAAACAATTAATCCCAATGTGCCAATCAATCTGAATCTCCACCATGTTATATCATCATTAAATTGCCCTTCATACATCCCCTCAATCATCTCATAATAACAAGGAAGGGGTCCATCAATAGCCCAAGGCCAAGAAAATAAAATAATTTCAAACTAGGGAAAACTCGCTCAAGCGAGGTCCACCTTCGCTTGAGCGAGGTTGGCCAAACTCGCCTGGGCGAGCCCCAACGCGCGTAAGCGAGGATACCCAGTAGCGTTCAAACGCCCGCTCGCTTGAGCGAGCCACTCTCGCTTGGGCGAGATCCTTCCAGTGTCGTTCCTACGCTTAGTCGCTCGAGCGAGGCTTACCAAAGCCAGCTACCCGCTCGGGCAAAATTTATCCAGAACCAATTTTTGACTCACTCGCTTGAGCGAGATACCACACACATCATCACTCGCTTAAGCGAGATTCACCCAGTGCCATTTTTCTATCACGCTCGCTCAAGCGCGGCCACGCCTGCTTGAGCGAGATTCGTGCAGTATCTCACCAGCCTTATTTGTACGTACCTCGCTTGAGTGGAACACCATCTCGCCTGAGCGAGATTCGCTCTACACGCCCAAAAACTCAAGTTCTTTATTTCTTTCCAAGTGCCAATATCCCCACAACATAAGATTGGCCTAAACTAACCTTTCTCACATATTAATTCATGTACTTAGGACTTGGTTCAACAATCCACACATCACCATCTTAACTCCTAATTCATCAACTATATAATGAAGGCTTTAAGACACATCTCATCACTACACCACTCGTCTCAAAATAATCTTCTACACTTTGTTTAACTCATTCATTCATAGATTTTCACCATTATTTAGTTCATGTCCTACCAAGGGACTATCAAACACTTATTATTAACATCATATATATACATATATTTTCATAACAATCAACATAAGCCAAGCTATCATTCATCACTTCAGCAATTCAATCAACTCATATAAGACATTCATGGCAAGGCATTGCATGAGTTCATACATTTACATAATTAACAATTATTCACTCATGTGAATTTGAAATGTAAACTCCTCTCCTACCTCGAGAGAAGAACCGTAATGCAATTGTGTCGATCATTCTGCATCACCGTCCAGAATACAATCCTATTAACAAATACACATACGCATGTAATCAATAAACTATCGCAATGCATCATTTCTTAAAATTCATTGTCAAGTCCTAGACTTGTCTAAACTCCAAATTCATATGTTTATGTTAGGCTTCGGGAATTCCTTTCCCATAGCCAATATTCTCTAAATCTTAAAGGCTAAACAAATCCGACAATGACAATACTATGGCCTATTCCCTTAAGGCTTCCAAATTATCATATGATTCATTCAACCATCGTCAAAATTTATTCAAACTCATTATAAGCCTCTTGGCTCCATCTAAGACCATCACCAATTCAACAATTTCAAAATGGCATACATCAAGACCTAAGACTTCATCAAATACTCATCTTATTTCATTTATCCATCACCAATGGTCATCCTCCATTATTATCTTTCTATCACAAATAACAACACTCAACATTGATCATCATTTACCTATTCTTAAGATTAATTCCTTGAATCATCATACCTACCAACATGCATATATCATCATATACAACCTCATGAAGTTAGTTCAAAATTTCACCAATCTTATTAACCAATCCCAATGCTTCTAACAATTCATTCCCCTTATATAACTCATTCTAAAGCATTCATAATCCTTAAAATCATCAAGTGGGTCAAAAACCCCTAAATCATCAATACTTAGGGTTTCTCTATAGATTTACTAACAACAATCCACAACCTTTATCAATCTTCAATCCATTTTTTATTTTATCACAATAACCCCATTAACCTCTCAATCTCACATAATCACAAGGCCATACATCAAGGGTTTTATTTCCAAGCATTCAAACCTAGGGTTCATCATTTTTCCTTAACAATCCAAGTTTCTAACATTATCATTTCAACCCAACAACTCAAAAACCATAATGAAATAATGAAGAGGTAGGAAACCCTTACCTCAAGCCCATGTAAACACCCAAACAAAAATAGGAGTGAAGAAGAGGGAGATGATCATTGTAAAGCTTCCAAGCTCCATAAATGCCTCACAAATCCAACTTACCATAAATTTTGGCAAGAGAAGGGAAAAGGAAGAGGGCTACCGAAAATGAAGGGAAAAAGAGAGAGAAAGTATGTAAAAGTTGGACATTGTCCAATGGGTAAAACCATGTCTCATTTTACTTTTGTCAATTGTGCTATAAAATCCCATATCCATTGGGTAAAAGAGTAAAAGGTGAGAGGGATAGAGAGACAGACCACGGCTGAGAGGGAGAAAGAAATAGAAGTTTTCATTTTCTTTTAATTCCATTTGGCTCGTACATTCCCCGTTTAATAACTTATATTGAGTTCCATTAATTATTTTCTTAACACTAAAAATTATTCCAACTATACCGTTGTAATCGCAATGATTTTCTAAACATCCTAGACCCATCAAACATCTAATTAAGTTAAGTGGGTCCCACATCATCTGTTAAATCATCTGGTTTCGGTAAATCTAAATTTACCGATAATTCACCTCTAGTGTTTAACAACATCCCCCATCATTATTTGACCATGAATAATCAATTATCATCATTCAATAAATTTAATTTTCTTAAAATCTGGGATGTTACAGTGCACGTTGTGACACCCCAAAAATAGGGGTAAATGTTTCACGATTTTAGTGTAATTAATTCATGATAGTTGTAAGTTGTGAAGCTGTTTATTTATTTCCCCAAACCTATCAGAGACCTGTCTCATATGTGAAGATATGAGAAGGTAAGTCAAGAGGAACAACCATGAATAAATGCTCCAATTAAAAACAGCGGAAGAATTTAGAATAAGTTAATGCTATGTGATTAAAATTAAGAGGTCATCCATTATAAAAATTAATAAATCAGATTTTATAACCAAGGTATTCATGAAGTAATGTGGAATCGGGGTTTAATGAAAAGAAGAGAGAAAACAGTTTAATCAATGTGTTTTTGGGAAGTCAGGGTCCCCTCGCTCAAGCGAAATTTCCACTCGCTTGAGCGAGTGCCATACAATGCACATGGGCGAGACAGAAGGGAGCTGAACGAAAAGAGAAAGGGAGTTACAGGGGTCACTTCGCTCAAGCGAATTCCGACTCGCTTGAGCGAGACACACAAGCCTCGCTTGGGCGGAGCCAGCGAGCGTGGGCGAAAATCATCCAGAACCGAATTCAATACTGACTCGCTTGAGCGAGCACCTCATCCGAGGCCATTCGCTCGAGCAAAATTCGGCCAGTATCTAAACTACTCATTACTTGTTTGGGCGAGACCTCCTCGCCTAAGCAAATAACTTCCAGAGCCGAGCTTATACTCGCTCGCTCAGCATGGCTCCCCAACGCTCAGGTTTTCATTCGGCAGAATCCTTCCAAACCGACCCATCTCTCACTCAATTTTCCACTCGGCAAAATAATCCAGACCGACCCATCTCTCACTTAATAATCCAGACTGACCCATCTCTCACTCAGTTTTCCACTCGACAAAATAATCCAGACCGACCCATCTCTCACTTAATTTTCCACTCGGCAAAATAATCTAAACCGACCCATCTCTCACTCAGTTTTCCACTCGGCAAAAACATTCCAAATCCGAGTCATCTCTCACTCGGTCTGGGCTCCTTAGTACTTGGTTTTTCACTCACCTCGCTAGGGCGAATGCCATCCTCATGATCCTTCGCTCGGGCGAATTTTGTCCAGTGGCTAATGCCCTTCGCCCTTGCTCGGGTGAGACCTCATTCGCCTGGGCGAATTTCATCCAGTAACCAAACACTGATACTGGGACGATCTCGCTTGAGCGAGATTCACTCTTGCTTAAGCGAGATCATCAGATAACATGCAGAAACTTGGAAATTTACACAACACAGCATACCAAAATTTAACTCAAGCTAATTTACCATAATTCATTACATCTCAATCATTATATTAGTCATTTAAAACTTGTTCCAGACAAGCATGTTCAAAAATTCCTATTACGACTCATCAAACGTATAAAAATCAATTCATCATCTCTTCTACTTCATAAAATTAATACACAAATATAATTCTTCATTCATTCATTAAAATAAGGGAAGATTCGTCATTCATACATTCACAGGGTCATGATTGAAAAGGAGTCATGGACAAAAGATCTTATTTTCCTCCATGACCTTCCCAAAATCATCATTTTATATATATATATATATATATATATATATATATATATATATATCTAGTTATCATCCATACGAATATCTATTCTAAACCCATATTATACAAAATATGAAGGATGTCATACACATTACAACCCTTCCACACAACTATAAAAATCAAAATACTGCCGGCCAAGACATTCTTTACCAAAAAGAGGCTTCCTTCACACTTCTCCTTCACAAAACAGCTCCAAAGCAAGTCCTACAACACAGGAGCTAAAAAGATATACCACAGGGAGAGTGAGTATACTTTCTCAATGATGAAAATCTAACAAATAAGATAACATATGAATGAATGCAATACAATTATTCCCTCCTCAAGGAAAGTTCATTCAACACTAAATCAATCACCCCTCAATATTCATCTAAATACATATACCCATCAAGTTTCCCAAAATCACATTAACCAATATCACAATCAAGATTAATAATTCAAAACAAGGGTTCCACCTACTCCTCTCATAACCTCACAAACAGAGTATCACTTTATGTCATGCTTCTATGGCTAATACATGTGCTAGTGTTTATAATACATATGCACAGATCTGATTTCAGTCACATAAATTAACATCATCACTCCGGGATATACCCTTCGTGGCACCCCGCAAGGTGATATATTCATCAATTCACAACATCATCATCACTCCGGGATTTACCCTTTGTGGCACCCCGCAAGGTGATATATTCATAAACACGATAACATCGTCTTCACTCCGGGGTATACCCTTCGTGGCACCCCGCAAGGTGATATATTCATCAATTCACAACGTCATCATTACTTCGGGATTTACCCTTTGTGGCACCCCGCAAGGTTATATATTCATAAACATGATAACATCGTCTTCACTCCGGGATATACCCTTCGTGGCACCCCGCAAGGTGATATATTCATCAATTCATAACATCATCATATCGTTCATGAAGTCAATAACACATCATCTCATAACATGCCATTCATAGCCTCATTTAGGCTTCGTCATATAAACACTCATTTCAAAAACACCATACACAGTTCCCATTTCAACCACATGATAACACATCCATTCAAAAGAATATGCCATATTACATTAATACATACATTATCATCACAATTCTCATACATTTAGAAAATACACCCCTCTCCTACCTTAAGAGAAGTATGCTTCCAGGTTTGACGTTCCCGCTTCACAAGAGTTATCAAGTCCTACACCAATCATTATAGGACCTTATCAATTATTCATTCAAAAGCCATTTCAATATACATATACATATCTATGTACACATGATTCTCCTCATGTGGAAGCTATCATAAGTTTATTCATTTGCTTACTTAGGCTTCGGGAATTCCTTCCCTTAATCCACCATTCATTATTATCAAGGCTACAACCTAACTTGTTAGGTTATCCTATTTGCCACACTTCACATTAATTCTATCTCAAGTGGGTTTTATTCATATTCTCCAACCACCATCTCTAGTCATCATTAAATGTTAATGCCTCTTCATTTATTATACTTCCCTCATCAATAAATGTTAACCCTTTCAATATTATACATTTCCCCTAAAATTTCATAAGTTAGGGTTTTGTAAAAACCCAACTCCATCTTAAATGCACTTCCATACTCATAATCTTTTAACCCCATCATCCATATATTTCATTTATTACTCATAAATACCCATATTTATTTCACCCACACCTTAGGGTTCATGCATTTAATGTTTTCTTTCTCTACCCACAAACATTTAATACTCTTCCAAGTAACCATCCCCTATCCTCTAGGTTCCAAACGTAAAAGTAGTGGTAAAGAGCTTACCTTGCTCCAAAACGAAAATGGGATTCAAAGGGAAGATAAGGATGACGAAAATGAAGAGGAGGAGGGAGGAGCTTCAAGCCACAATATCCTCCTCCAACTTGGAGAAAACGAAAATGGGAGAGAAGAATAGGCAAACCACTTGCTTAGTTTTTTGGGAAGGAAAGAAGAAGAAGAAGAAAGGAAGAGGAAGTGTGTTGGCGTGGAGAAGAAAAGAATTACGAGAAAAATGAGAGTGAATTGGTGAGGTTTTTATTTTATTTTTATTCTCATCACTTAATTCTTCCATTTTTCACTAAACAGGTTCTCAGTTCGGGCTCGATACATATTCTAAAAATTATTCTGAATACATATTCGGATTCCCAATAACATTATCTACAACCCTGACCAACGGCATCTCAATCGGAGATACTTGGTCTGACACCCATATTTTATCCGGGTCAGTTTTCAACTTATCCGGTCATAATATCTCACCACAGTCTCAGAGAATCTTAATTAAATTATTTCTAGTATTTTGGAACTTTAGTTAGTCCACGTTTAACTATTCAATATTTATTTTCTTGATTTAACTTTCTATTTTAAAAATTCGAAGTGTTACACACGTCACGACAAAGATCATGTTTATAAACAAAAAAATTTTATGGAAATCTAATCCCAATGAAGAAATACATATACTTGAATATAGTTACCCAGGATCAAAGACTAATAGAGAAATCAATATCTTAGATAAGAAATGATAGACAAACATATAACAAAAGGATTTAATTTTATACAATTAAAATTAATACAAGTAACAGTCAAACCCAATTACATGTTAGGAATAAACTCTCCTATATTAATAATGTTAAGAGATGTTAGAATTAAAAACTTTGAAGAATCCATGATAGCAATTTTAGGAAGTTACGTTCATGATGGATCAACTTTCTTTAACTGTTATCCTAACTTTTCAATGGATATTAGAAATAAATACCCCTGATGCAATAAAACTCTATTTAAAATCAACAAATATGATTAAAGAAGATGCAAGTCCTTATAATATCCTTTATAGAATTTATTATAAAATCACTAAAGTAAATTATAATTTTAGAGCCCTTAGATCCTCTTCAAAAGATGAAACAATATTAGTATAAGCTAATTCAAGAAAGCCATAAGTCAATGTCCCTAAAAAATCATCGCATGATGAAGTAATGAAAAGGATCCCTGAAGAATAAGTATTAAAAGACATTCTAGACAAGAAAAGGTTTATAGCACCAAAGTAAGAGATGTAATACAAGAAGGGAACGAAATTAGATTAAGGTTAAATTGGTCATCTTTTAAAAAAATAAACCACATATAATTAAACCCAAATTATCAAAGATATTCTATAGATAACTCTACTATTAACCTAAACTTAAATGTTTTAAGAAATGATTTGCCTCATATAGTCATACCAGTCCATCAAGAAACTTATAAATCCGAATCGCCTTAATATTCTCCAACGTGATAAAGTATTAAACACTTTAACTAGAGAACCTTCTTTTGAGATTGATAAAAATTGGATTCGGTAAGACTTTGAAGCCCTCTATAATAAATAAAAAAGAGAATGGTACTTCTCTAATTTCTCAAAAGAAGAAACAATAGAATAAGAAGATTATTCTATAAAAATATAAAAGAAAATGAATTAAATAATTACTTCTTTGGTTGGTTTAACAATTATTATAAAAAAATATTTACAACCCCTTAATAATAAATAAAAAGTTATAACCTTTAACAAAGATTACTAGTACATGGAAAGCTATTAATGATAAAAATATTGAGTCCGAGTATCCTCCCTAGAAGAGATAAAGGTTCTAGTTTCAAAATATCTCGAAATAAAAGCTACTCCGTACAAACATGTTGATAATGAAGAAGCTCTTATGGAAAAAAAGATATTAAAAAGATTCATCAATAATTAAACTTTTCAAATACTAGATTAGAAAAAAATGAGTAAGCAGCTAGTCAGGGTAGAAAACAAACTAGACAATAATAATAGTAAGTCCTATATACAAGTTTAACAATATACCTCAAAAGATCTGAATCCTTAAGATTTAAGACCAATCTTAATTTGATATGGAAGAAATTAAAAAGGATAAATATTGGAAATTTAGTAAACACATTAGAAAAAGAAAGTTTTGCTTTAAATAAAATAATAATCTAAAATAAAAATTACCCAATGTTAAGAAATTATTATCCTAGATTGACATTTACAAATGTACAATTTGAAGAAAGAGGGGAATTAACTAATGTTAATTATTCACGAACTAATATAGTAAAAATGGAACATAGATGGTTTAAGTGAACATACAATATTAAATGTAATAACTCATATGATGATGTGTGCAACAACATACAAATCAAAAAAGATGTCTGAAAGAGAAGCTGCAATATTTATAATTCAAGGCTTTACTGGCCAATTAAAGGGATGGTGGGATAATTTGTTATCCCCTCCAGAAAGAAGTATTATATTAGAAAGTTTAAAAGTGAAACAAATGAATCAAATGTTGTCTTTACCTTAGCCTATTCTATTATTACAAGTTTTATAGGAGATTCACACATGTTTAAAGATAGACTTTCTACACAATTAACCAATTTACATTGTCCAAAAATGTCTGATTATTGATGGTATAAAGATAACTTTTTATCTAAAATAACTATGAGAGAAAATGATAACAAAAGTTTTTGGGAAAGAAAAATTTATAGTAGGATTACTAAGATTATTTTTAGAAAAGGTAAAAATAAATTTACAAAAAACATATGGAAACAACATAAATTATAGAGATTTAACTTAAGGATAATTGCATAATTGTGTAGTGGACATAGGAATAAATGTATGTACTGATTATAAATTATAGAATAAAATAAGAAAGGAAAGCATTCTTAATAAGAAAGAAGTAGACACCTTTTGTGCACAGTGTGGAATAGAGTTTATAACAACCCCTAGTACCTAAAGAAAACGTAAAAAGAAAAAAAAAAGCGTAAAAACCTAATAGATATATAAAATCTAATAATAATAAAAGAAATTATAATAAAAAATTTGTTCCACAAAGTAAACTAAACTAATCCCTAAAAAGAATAATAAAAAAAGAGCTATTACCTATTGGAAATATGGACGAAAGGGTCATATTGTAAAAAAAAAAACTATAGGGTACAAGGAAAAAAATGCTTTAGAAATTGATGAAAAGTTTAAAGAAAGCCTATTAAATGTTTTAATAAATTTTGAACCAGAAGAGGACTCGAAAGAAGAAATTGAATTTGATGATGAAACATATCAACTTAATCAAACTTCCTCTTCTTAAGAAGAAGAAGAATTAGAAAACAAGGAAGATAATTACTATTTAGTACCAAAACTATGTTCCTATTCTAATTGTTTAACTGTTAATATGATCACTAAAGATCAAACATCTACTCTAATTTTAATAATTGATAAAATGGAAGATTCTTCACTCAAAAATGAATTTTTACATCAATTAAATGATTTAATTATAAAAGATGAGCTAAATAGAACCCAAACAATAAAAGCCATAGAAATGAAAGATATTTTGAAGAAATTTAAACAATCGGCCAATCAAATAAAAGTTAAAGATTTGCAAGAAGAAATAAAGGGGTTAAAATGTGAAATTCAAGAATTAAAACAAAATGATATCTCATCAGAATATAGATTAATAGAATTAGAAGGAAAAAGAATAATTAAAGCTTAAGAAAAGACTAAAGATAATGGTGAATTGAGTGAAGTTTACATAAATATATTAACCTTTAGAACTTCATATAAATGGCTAGTAGAAGTGTCATTAGTTATAAAAAAAGAAATATTTAACATGATAACTCTAGTTGATTGTGGAGCGAACATTAGTTATATATAAGAAGGTTTAGTTCCAACAAAACTGTTGAAGAAAAGTATGGTTAAAAAAAGTAAGTATGGAATTTTTATTGAACTAGGCCCTAGTTTATGTGTTATCTTCAAATCTTGGATTTGTTAATAACATACATCAAGAATCCATTGGAAAATGAAGTCTGTATATCAAGGAACTAATTTGTGTATTCAAGTGTTTCAGGATAAATAATACACAGGCCATACGGCAAAGGAGGAGCCCATGAATCTAAAGTCTGAATTCTAGCATTTGGATGATGTCCAAAAGTCTATTAGAAGAATTTTATCTTACCCAATCAGACTTCAAACTTATAGAGCATCAAAAGAAAAATGTTGCCTCTAAGGATTCAATTGCAACGTTCTTAATTCCATTTACGTATTGCATTAGGCTCTATGCTCTTATCAAATATGTGTACTTATCAAAAAGAACAAGAGACAAACAAATCTCAGTAGCCAAAGTCAGCATACCTAACTCTGTAAAAGTACAAAAAAAGCTAAACTATATCAGCAGGAGTGTCAGATTATTTTAGAAAGTTTTAACATTGATTTCTGCTTTCATGCTTGATCAAATAAGCAAACAAAATAGCCTTATTTGCTGATGAATTCATAAGGAACTTATTTTATGCAAAAATAGAAGAAGCCTGCTACCAGACTCTTGAACTCCTCTGATTATCCAAGGTCTGGTAATTAAAGCTCAAGACCAATACCTTCACAGAATTTCCAACGTCTATATCTCCTTTTAAGGATCAGCAATGGTCATATTACAACACCTATTTATACTAAAGAAGATTGAATTACAATGTGCAAGAAGTTATTGAGAAATCTCTTAAGTCAAAACATTCTTCTCTGTAATTTATTCAATCTTTCTTTTTAGATAGAGACCTTCCTTGCTTGTTTTGCCTCTAGCAGACCTTGGTCTTATGTCATTTGTAACTTAGTGTATAATCTCTTAATTTTATATCTATCATACACTAAGTTTTATGAGTTACTTTCCATTTCTTACAAACAATCTGTAAAGTCTGGTATGTTGCCAGCCTTTGTGAGTGCGAGAAACACTTTGTGGCCTGAAGAGACTTTAGAAAGAATAATTAGGTTTAGCTAGGAGTGGCTTATTGAAAGAATACCTTGGGTTTAAGCCAAGAGTGACTGGAGTCAAGAATACTTATGGCACAAGTTTGGTGTTGTTATTGTAAAGGAGAATTTACAATAGTGAAAATCCTTCAAGTTAGAAGGGACTGGACGTAGCTTTTGTGTTGGAAGTGAATCAGTATAAATTCTCTGTGTTGCTTTCCTTCTCTTGCTCTTTAAAAGTCTGCTCTACAAAGATTGGTTATTTGTTTTTATTGGTTCATTATTCCATAAAAAGAGTCTCTGACTTATTCAACCCCCATTCTAAGTCAGACTCTGAACCATCAAAAATATTATGAAAAAACTAATAAAGGAGTAAGTAGTGCTAATAGATCAAAGATATGTATTCAATATAAACTTTCAAACGCCAACATAGGTAAAAATAAAATTTGTTACCAAAACCTCTTTTGTATTAGTTAAAAATATGACTACTCAATTAATGTTAGGAAGTTCATTTTTGACATTATTATATCCATTTTAGGTAACAGAAATAGGAATAGTATCTAAGGCAAGAAATTTGTTTTGAGTTCATTAAACCACCAAGACTAAGTTAAATTTGTTAAAAGAAAACTCAATAAACAGTGTAAATTTATTAGAAAAGAAAACAAAATAGATAAAAATGTTAAATAAAGAAATTTAATATAAAAGAATAGAACAGATTAAAACTCAAAGACTTCAAAATCTAACACAAGCTTCTAAGAAAAAATAGAAAAAGAAATTTGTGAAACTAATCCAATAGCTTTCTGGTATAGGAATAAATATGAAATTCATTACCTTATGAAGAAAGTTTTGATGAAACCAAAATACCTACTAGAGCTAGAGCAATATAAATGAACCAACAATATTTAGAATATTGTAAAAAAGAAATTCAAGAATATCTAGATAAAGAATTAATTAGGCCATCTGAATTACCCTGGAATTGTTCAAGTTTTTATGTAATGAATGCCTTAGAACAAGAAAGGGATGCTCTAAGACTTGTAATTAATTACAAACCTTTAAACAAAGTATTAAAAGGATTAGGTATCCTTTGCCTAATAAATTAGATTTAATCAAAAAATTGAATAATGTGACAGTATTCTCAAAATTTGAAATGAAGTCGGGATATTATCAAATCTCCATAAAAGAAGAGGATAAATATAAAATAGCCTTTGAAGTATGCCATTTGGGCATTATAAATGGAATGTAATGCCACAAGGTTTAAAAAATACGCTAAGCGAATTTCAAAATATAATGAATGATATATTTTATCCATACATGGATTTTTCAATAGTATATCTAGATGATGAACTAATATTTTCAAAAAGTCTAAATCAACATAGTTCCCACCTAGAAAAATTTATTGAAACAATAAAAGAAAATGCACTAGTAGTGTTAGCAAAGAAGATAACATTGTTTCAAACAAAAGTATGATTTTTAGGATATAAAATTTACCAAGAAACTATTACTCCTATACAAAGGTCTTTAGAAGTTGCTGATAAATTTTCAAATGAAATAAAAGATAAAAAATAATTACAAAGATTTTTAGGATGTATTAATTATATAGTAGAATTTATGCTTAATATTAGGGTTATTTGTGCCCTTCTATATAAAAGACTTAGGAAAGATCCCCCTCCTTGGGATGATCATATGACCCAAACTATAATCCAAGTTAAGACCTTAGTCAAAAGACTTCCTTGTTTATGAATTCCTAACCCAACAACCTTCTTAATCTTAGAAATTGATGCCTTTAATCTAGGATACGAAGGAATTTTAAAACAATTTCTTTTGATTCTTCAAAAGAACAAATAGTAAGATTTTACTTTGGAATTTGGCATCCAGCCCAACAACGATATTCTATAGTTAAAATAAAAATTTTATCAATAGTTTTATGTGTTTAAAAATTTCAAGATGATTTATTTAGTAAAAGATTTTTAATACGGACTGATTGTAAAACTAATTCCAGTGTTTTAAATAAAGATGTTCATAATCTTATTTCTAAACATATTTTTGCTAGATGGAAATCATTGCTTTCTTGTTTTGAATTTGATATTGAACATATAAAAGGAGAGAAAAACGTCCTTCCAGATTATTTTACCTAAGAATTTCTACAGGGTTCAAAATGAGTGACAAAAAAAGTCTATCTCCGAAGATCAATACGGTACTCCCAAAAAGGTATGACCTCTATCTTTCTCATCATCCCTTATCAGTCTATCTCCTCAAACTCCACAAAAAAATAGTCTCTTAAGTAGTACAAACTCCTTCTCCTTAGAGAAACCTTATTTCTCCACTTCAATATGTAAATACTCTTGTAAAACCTCAGGATCTTACAAAATCCACTCCTTACATTTCTCAAGATGGATATCTAGAAAAACTAGAAAAATTTCCCATTTTAACTCTTGAAAAAGAATGGGTAAAACAAAACCAAAGAGGGTTGGCAAAACAGTTACTATCCTTTTATAAATACATACGAGAAGATGATAGAAAACTTGGTTTTTCTATGAGTTCATTCTGGATGATATTGATTAAATACAATTAGAACATCACTATCAAAAGGACAATAAAGATATAATTGCTTTTTCAAAACTTAAAATTTGTAAAATTTTATCTCCTCAAGAATAGAATGGACCACTAGTTGTGAATAAAGAATTTTTAAAACAATTTAACCCTCAAGGATATAACTACTTTGATTACATGAAAGCCCATACACCCACTCCTCCTGGATCATATGGTTTAGGAGAGGGATTTCATTAATATTTCCAAAATGGTTCATACAATGGTTCTATGAAATAGGACCAATATCTCGATTATTTTCCAAACCTGTTCTTGACCTTTTCCAATACTTTAAAGAAAAAAGCACATTTGTATCCGAATTTAGATTAATCTCGTTTCCAACTAGCCAAGGAATTACTTGGATACTAGCATGGGATTACTATATTAATCTTACTCATGAAGTTTTGAAACTCTATTAATTAACTAGAACCATCAAAGTTAAATGGTGGTAATAATTTAATTTCAAAATCAAGAATTGATGAGTGGGTAAGGCAAAGTCAAGTATTCGACCTCATTCATCTTTCTCCGCCAATAACCTCCCATAAGAGTTCATTATTCTTAGCCGAAAAGCAAAAGATAATTGTAGAATTGACAGCCACCTCTTCCGAAGAAGAATGACAATAGAAATTAGAAAAAATAAAAGCCTTTTCTTCAGAATCATCCTCATTCGCTTCAAGAGAAGTAGTAGCAGTAGAATTCTGTCAAGACTATGGTCAACAAAACAAAGATGTGTGCTTCAGCATGTTCAACTAACCAGAAGTGTCAACAGATTCTAACAAATTTCCTCAAGGTAAAGGAAGATTCTAACTTACAAAATAGGACACCACTCAGCAAAGTAAAGATGTTGGAAAAGAAAAAAAATCTCGTAACAATTAAAAGATAAGGTAGTCATATCACAATAATTTAAGCTTATCGCCACCACTTAGTAAAGTAAAGATGTTGGAAAAGAAAAGAAGAATCTCAAGAGATAAGGTAGTCATATCACAACAATATAAGCTTATCACCAATAGTGTGATCCTTTGTGTATAAATAAGAAGAGGGGATTCATTCGAAGACAGAGCAAAATAAATACTAAACTTGCTTACGAAAAATCTCTCTCATGTGTGGCTTTCTTTTCAATTCTCTCTTCCAAGTTTCTTTTGTAAGTTCTTAATCTCTCTTTTTACGATCTTTATTATGCATATGTTTCATTTTTCTTTTAACAATTATAAATCTAGATATTTATAGACCTTATTATTTTATTCTTCAAAATGATAGATTTATAAATATTTCATCAGAAATAGAAGCTACTTCATACAAACATATTGATATTAATAGGAGTTTCTTCATTATAAAGTTTGTACGGAGTAGCTTCATTAATTGCTAATGAAATTTTTATAAATCTATTGTTTTAAAGCATAAAATAATAACGTCTATAAATATCTAAATTCATAATTGTTAAAAAAAAATTGAAAAGTATGCATTATAAAGATTGTAGAAAGAGAGATTAAGAACTTACACAAGAAACTTAACAGAGAGAACTTAAAAGAAAGCCACATGTGAGAGAGATTTTTCGTAAAGAGGCTTAGTGTTTTTTCACTTTGCCTTCAAATGAACCCCCTCTTATTTATACACAAATGGTCATACTAGTAACTATAAGTTTACATTATTATGAGATGACTACCTTATCTCTTAATTGTTACGAGATTCTTCTTTATGTATAACTCATTATATATCACTATGCTCCTTATTAAAGGCGTTGGTATCACGATTGAACTTATGTTGGAGCATGAATTTCTGGGAAACCATTTGTTTGAATGCATAAGAGCTAGAGAAATGCTTCAGTGGCAATGGCAAGTGCAGATTATGTTGATTCCTCGTCAATGTTGTAGCAGATACGTCTCGTTGAGCGACATGCTCTTTGTTTATTTTTCCACCTTCTTTGGTGTTGCAGCTAGGCCCAGATATTGTTTCCTAGCTTGTTTCTTTTCCTTTTTGTTACAAAAAAAATTTCTAGTATAATTATCATGATCTTTATATACTTCCAACACAAGGCTCATCATGTTATAGCCTATATAGGAACTCCTTTGGCTAGAAACACTTTGTGCTCTTTACTCTTCTTGCCATTACTTTTCGAGGCTCATCATGCAATCATTTATTCTTGAAAGATAATTTTATTATAATATGTCAAATTAAATATATAAATCTTTTTTTCTTATTTTTTAAGACACTAAGGATCGTTTGAATTGTGAAGCATTTTCTGTTTTTTAGTTTTAATTACATGTTTCTTATTTTTAAAATTTTATACTAAAAAAGTAAAAACAAAAAATGAAATCAGAAAAAAAAAAGTTGTTTTCAATGTTTCCTATACAAAATTTTAAAAACAGGATGACAATTTTGTTATTAAAACTGAAAACTAGAAATGATAATAGGAAATATTTTGACAATCCAAACAACTATAATATCATATGTATAAATTTTTAGATTAATTTAAGATTGTTTGATACTTATTTATTTATGTACATCAAAATATATATACTTCTAGGATATATAAAAATAAAGACAATTTGATTAGATATTTATGATTAAAATTGGACACGAATGATCAAGATCATATATAATTACAATTAAATCTTTTTCTGATTGGGAAAGAAATATAATTACAATTGAATAGTTTAATCGTTAAAAATTACAATTTACATGAAATTATTGATGATAAAAGAATTGAGTATAAGTTAAATTGTGTCCTTCTCAATTATAATTATGTCGACAAATAAATATGTATACAAAATTATATAGTAAAATTCAACAAAATTTATTGATTAACGAAATTATATGATTTGTCTAACAAATAAATACAATTCAAACCAGCATAGAGTACACAGTATTTACATTAGTCTATTTATACATGATACTTTTATTCAATAATAATATACAATATGGCTTTTATATATAAAATAAATTAAAAATAATTAATTACTTAGTTGATTAAGGATATGATACAAAAGAATTAAAAATGTATAACTATCAAGGAATTACAGGAAAAAAAACTATAAAGGAATTAAAATTTGATAGATAATAATGTTATGTGGAATTTGTCATTTGTATATTTTAATTCAAGTCTAGTATTTATTAATTTAAGGCTTATAATCAAGAATATAATTATCTAACATGTCACGTGATGAGAATGTAAATACTCGCATTCAAAAGAAGAAAAAATCAAATATTAATAGAGGTTATACTGCATGATTCTTTTTTCTACATGGCTTGGGCCACATATTCAGCCTTACATTATTTCGGGAAAATTATATTTCGAAAAATATTTACTATTGAGATGCAAGCATTACAATATCATTTAGAAGACACGTGAAGACCATATAGCAATCTCATATTCTAACTCCCTAAAACGTGTAAATTTGAATCAAATGTGAAATGAAATGGTTAAATAACTTATATAAAATAGATGGAATTGTTGTAACTGTGACACTACATAATCCTTGCAAGTGAGGTATGAAAGAGAGGCTGCATACATTTAACAAGATTGTTCGCAATTAATTTAGCATATGTTGGAAACGAACAAATGGATGAATAAGAGATATTGTTTTAATCTCATGGATTTACAATTCAGGGCTGTTTCAGATATATATTCCATGTAAATTAATTGAAAGTTCATAACTGGGGACAAGAAATAATGTCTAGAGAGGGGAGGAAATTGAAAATATGAGAACCTTAAGATTGCTACATTTTCAGACAAATTAAATTGCCTCAACAAGCATATACCTAGATTTTCTATAACTTTCTGAGGAGCTCGTCTCGCCAATGAGACAAGTCCTAACTGGTTTTTCTGCACATAAGTTAGAAAAATCACATATACCAATGGAATTATAAAACACAATTACACAAATATAACAAGACAAAGATATACAAAGAATATGTAACTCTTCGAGGGCACGTAAACTGTTGCATGTGCCCCCACACAGTTTTTGTTGACAAACTATGATCCATCTAGTATGCAATTGCAATCCTCAACGCATGCTTCAGGCATCTAAATCCAATCCAACTGAGAAACCTAAGCTAACCAACTGGCAACTTAAGTTCATTAGAATTCTTCGAACGCTAGAATCCAAACCTGCTCAAAACTTGCTTCCGTGAAGATATTCCACTAGCCAAATTTCAAGCACAAAAAGTGATGAAAAGAAAAAGAGAAAACTGAGAGCGCACAAGGTTAAGGAAAGAAATTAGTTTGCACTTAAACCACCACAGCTTGACCACTAATTCCATCGTGAAGCTGAAGCGAGCCATCCTTCATCAAATTTAGACTTAGGCTCTTGAATCTCTCCCTTGAATATTGCCTAGATGCTTTTCTCCAGTCAGTTCCAGTTTTCATCATGGCCACAAATTCCTCATAACTGATGCGACCGTCCTGTGAAGTATAAACAGAAAATTGAAAACTGTTTATACGAGATTGTGAGGTTAGGTAACATGTGAGAGGCAGCAAATAATTGTAATTTCCAGTAAATTTCACAGTTCGCTGATATACCAACTAAATGTGGGTCATTGTTTTGTTGTGTGTAATTAACAAAGTAAGAATCTGCATAAAAAAAGCTAGAAATAAGTAATGAGCATGAAAGTCCAACCTTGTCAGTGTCGACTTCACGCATGATGTCATTCAATACATCATCAGCTTCTCCTGACTCGTCTGCCAATGCTTCTTGTAGCTCACCAAACTCAATATACCCATTCCCATCCTTGTCAAAGAACTTGAATGCTTTGTGGAAATGCTCATCATTCTCCATTTTTTGCAAGTGAATTGTAACAGCTACAAACTCTCCATAGTCAAGTATTCCATTCCCATCAACATCAGCCTATGTAAATCACAACAAAAGGAAACCATTCTCGAATTAGAAATTTGTATTACAAATACCCAAAAAAGTTCAGGGCAGGAATGGCAATTCAATTTATTTCCCTTTTAGATATATGAATCTCACTTCAAAAGGAAGTACGAGACTTCCACTTAAAAGTGGAGATGTTTTTCATAATATGGTGTCACTTTCCAAAAGCAATGCCTAAAATAATCTCCACAGAAGAGACAAAAGAAATGATATCCATAATTGGTAACCTCTAGCTATCCAGCATCATTCTGAGTTTTAATTAGTATTTACTATATATTACCATATCCTTAGAAGTAGACATGAACATAATTTACACCTCACACTAATGTTAAATGTGACATTAAATATTACTTTGGCCAGGCAAGTCACGTTTTTCTCACATGCCAGGTACATATGTAATGGAGTGTATAGTAGAGACAAAATCTTAATTACAGTAGAAATCTTCCCTAAGAAATTCAGCACAAGTCCAGAAAAATGCTTCCAAGGAGGTTCATAAGAATGACTCGAGTCATAACACAATCCCAGCCATGACAATGAACTGATATTTATTTGAAGTGTTTCCAATAAAAATGGTATACAGTTATAGAAACTTACTACTTCCATCAGCATCTTTATCTCAGGCTCCGCCAATTGTGAACCGACCTTCCTCAACCCAGCCTTCAGTTCCTCATATGTTACTCTGCCATCTTTGTCAGTATCCATCAATGTAAACATATCTTTGATTATTTCTACCTCTTCAACAGATAAATGCTCAGCAATGACCTGCAGTACTCATTCAAAGAAAACCCTGAATCACCATCTCAACTTCCCTATTATCTCAATCATACAAAGATTTGTATAAATAATCAAGCATAAACCACAATAGATGCTAACCCGCAGAGCTTTCTTCTTGAATCTATTCATAACAGAAAACTGCTTAAGCCTTGACCTCACAATATCTCCTAAAGGAACATTTGGAGCTTTCTTCGCATTTTGCAGCCAGGGATGCTCTGTAAACATAATTAAAGACAGTAAATGTTCATGTGACTTTCTTCATCTAATAGACTTGATGCACAGTTCAGTCTAGCTATAGTTTGCTAACAAGCCCAGGAGAAGCAACAAGTCGGAGTGACTTAAATATATAAACCATTAGTGTGCAGTATGCTTAGTTGAATAAGTGGCAAGTGGGTACTTGGCCAATACATGACATAGTGGACGTGATTTTCAACTAAAGTTAGTGCTATGACCTTGAAAAACGAAATCATACCAAGAAAGGGAGAAGTGGTTTTCATTCCAAATTTCCCACCTTCCCAATTTCCACCTACTCAACCAAGCAGACCCTAATTGTAGTACCTAACAATCCGACACTTTTCCCACTAATCCTACCACAAGGAACAAATTTCCTCAAGCATTATAGCTACCTAACTGTTCCCTTATATACCACCTTCATTTTCAAGTTTTCTTCCGGACAAATTTCTCCTCAGTCACACATTTTATGTCATAAAATGCAACTGGCGTAAAAATCTGCTACGGAGAAGGAAAGTAATGTTTATGAGGCTCAGGCTGAGGCATGTCTTATGAATACCAATTTCAATGAACAAAAGTTATAGCATTAGCCACAGCTGTTACTTGATCCATTGAAAGCCTACAAAACATACTGAAATCTCAAACACACGCTTATCATACTTCTGTACTAAATCCTGAATCCTGATTCTAATGAAAACAGAATAAAATGTGTAAGGCAAATAGAGAAAAACACACACTTCTCTCATCTTCACTGTTCTGTTCATTATAAACCTAAATCCACAAATTATCTTCTGGATTATAAATACAAAAGAGACCCAAAAATATAAATACATTAAAATGCTATAACAACAAATTTTCACTCAAGACAACATAAGCAGAGAGCAGTACATTGTAACTATGTTGTGAATAACTTACCAAGCACCTGTTCGGCCGTGAAGCGCTTTTTAGGATCCGGTTCCAACATTCGCCTCACAAGGCTCTTAGCACTATCTGATATTTGAGGCCAAGGTTCCCTCTTGAAGTCAATCACACCTCTCAGAATCGCCAAAGCCACACCCTGTTCAGTCTCTGCCACAACCAAAAATCCCACTTCTAATCAATCTCTCACAACACAAACACAAACAACATTAACACCACACTCCCTTACCTGCCCAAAACGGAGGAACCCCACACAACAAAATATAAAGAATCACCCCAGCACTCCACACATCAACCTCCGGCCCATAATTCCTCTTCAAAACCTCCGGCGCCATATAGTAAGGACTCCCCACAATCTCCGAAAATCTCTCTCCTGATTAAACAAAAAAAAAACCCAATTTTTAATAAAACAAAAACAAAACCAAAATAAAATAATCAGACCAACAAGAGTATTAGGGTAGTGGCACTCTCAACCCTCCAATAAAAGAACCATAACTCGAGTCAAGAGGATACGTTAAATACTTCAATGTAGTGTCACACTACTTTTTTTAGTAAAAGAATCACAGTTGGAGCCTGAAGAACCTAAAGAATACAACTATTGTTCGAGTTTGAAGAACCTAAAGAATACAATTTTAGTAAAAGAATTATGGTCGGAGAAATATTCTTCAATGAAAAAAACTACGGTTCAAGTTATAGAGAATAAGATCAAATGTGACTATATTGTTGAGACCGGTATATAGTTAACATAATTGTTACGTGATATGGATGCTCCCTGAGTTCAAATCCTAATTCTGACACGTATCTTCTTTATATTGTTTCAAAGGATAAAAAAATATATTCAATTCAGAATAGTTAATAAAAAAATAGAAACAGATAATTTTCTATTATTATTATTAAATTAGAATTAAGTACCGGGTTTGAAGAACACGGAGAGTCCAAAATCAATGGCCTTGAGAGCGGAATTTTCTTTCTTATTAGCGAAGAGAAAATTCTCAGGCTTAAGGTCTCTATGCATGACGCCATTGGCGTGGCACATCCTAACAACCTCGGCGATGGTGCGGGCGACGTTGGCGGCGGCGCGTTCGCTGTAGTGACCTCTGGCGACAATCCTATCGAAGAGTTCGCCACCTTCGCAGAGCTCCATGACGAGGTGGACATTCTCGTTGTCCTCGTAGGTTGCCTTGAGCTTGACGATGTTAGGGTGGTCGGGGAGCGTTGACATGATGGCCACTTCGCGCCTCACGTCCTCCACATCCACAGGGGTCCGAAGCTTCCTCTTCGAAATGGATTTGCAGGCCAGTGCCTCTTTGCTCTCCCGGTCCGTGCATAGGTAAGTGATCCCGAACTCGCCTCGGCCCAATTCCCGGCCCAATATGTACTTGTCGCTAATTCGACTACGGTGACTCATTGGAATCACGTCCTTCAGAACCCGGATCGGATTCCCGGACCGCACCGGTTCGTCGCCGTATGGGTTCGGTTTTTTCAGGTTCGGTTCTTTCTTTCGACCGCGGTTCGTGCCGTTCGGCTTCTTGTTGCTTTCCACGACATCGGCTTTGGCGCACGCGTTGCAGTTTCCCATAGTGAGCTACTAAGCTTTCACAGCATCAAAGTGAGTGAGTCTCTCTATGGTTTTCGTTAATGGAAAAAGAAAGGACTGTTTGGGACTCTGGGTTTCTCGTGCTGTGGCTCGTCACGGTGCCGCCGGTGAGTTCCCCGGCGAAAGAAAGAGGAAAGGAATGGAGAGAGAGAGAGAGACACGGAGAGGAACAATAAGGAACAAAAGAGATTGCCCTTTTGCAAATTAAGTAATACTAATAAATTAACAATACTTATCTTTCCACGCACCACAATTTTTCTTAGAAACAGAATATCCTAATGTTTAACGTAACAGTTAATTCTGTAAGTCACTTCACGATATCTTAAAACTTTGTTGAATATTTACAAAATTATTAATACTATAATAAATTTTTATATTCACAATCTCATAATTACAATTAACCAATTAGATGGCTGACATGTAATATATATTTAAATAATACATATTTAGATGATTGTTTTCGTTTTGATTTTTAATGTGATGCAGAGGTAGCCGAATTCACCACCAACCCCTCATCGCTTGGATAATTGCGTGGGGCTTTGACAATTGGATATTATTATAATTTAAATTTCAATTTATAGGAAAATATATTTTGACAGAAGAAATTATTAGGCCCTTCGATAGGGACAAAAGATCTACGATGTTTCGTACTTTCGGCTGCATTACATATAATATTTTTTTATGCATCAGAACTCAGAAATGCAAGTAAGAAACGTATCCGCTATGACCTAAAAAAAAAACAAAAGAAGCTTCTATTTTAACTCATTATTGCCCTTTTCATTAAAAACGAATCCTGACAACTATTTAATAATAATAATTTATTATTATTTCTTCTAAAAATAGTCTTTAATTTTTTAGCTCAAAGCCTGTATGAACTTTTGACTCACCTCATGTTAGCCCCTTTTGGATTTGATCAGTACATCATTTTAATTTTTTTACAAATTATTATTCGTGCAGAAGACTTAAGAATTGATCAATCATATTTAATTTGTCATAAAAAATTATATTAACTTAAGCATTAAACTCAAACAATATTGATATTTAAAATAAACAATTTTATACAATTTTATAATTCTGGTATATGTCATGTGATGTATGATATAATTATAATTAATTAACTTAATGTTTTATATTATAATTTATTTTTATTTAAAAATTTGTTAACATTATTACATGAATCTTTGAATTTTCAAGAAATTATTTTAATTTATTGCTTTATATAATTTTAAAAAAATTCTTGTTCACTTCGTATACGTTTATTGAAATTTCACATTTTTACCTGTCCGATTTCTTTTTTTTCTGGACTAATTTATTTCCTCTAAATATTTTTATAAGATTGAAATGTTATAGAAGAAATTTAAATATTATGTGTTAAACGTTCTACATTTTTAATTATAAATATTTATTTAATTCTATTTATTTATTTATTTATCTATGTTACTTAGATTTGTATTATTTAGACAATAAGGATTCTCTAGCAAGAAGGATCAATCTTAATAATTACTGAATCAATCACATTAATGATTAATTAGTTAGTATCAATTTGTAATAAATAATGTGATATCTGTTACACTTTTTATTCCTCTATGGTAATGTCCCTAACTAAAATAGGGAGCTTCCCCATCTGTTATCCTATATATGTAACACTTATCTTTGAGAAAAAAATTTAAGTGACATATCAAAAAGATTAGGGGAGCTTTTAGGTGGTATCTTATCTTTTGTATTAATGGCTCCCATCGTGGGGCCCGTAAAAATAGTGCATCGATCACAAGAAAAAGTGTAAATGAGGAACAATTCAAGGAGAAATGATGACATATACCCAAAAGAAGGAGAAGGCGGAATGACCAAGAAAGTGAAGTAATCATGGAGGAGGAGATGCGGCCACTACATTAAGAGCATTAGAAGGGATTGTGGAACAACTACACGTGGAAAATAAGAAGTTAAGTCAAGATTTTGAGCAGGATCACCACTACCCTTTTGGAAAAAGGAGAAAGGGAAGGATGTGGAGCCATATTTGTATTGGGGGACATCCCACTCATTCACAACGGAGGTAATGGTGTATCTTGCCCTACCAGGATTCAAAGTCCTCATGCTATCATAGAAGTCCTCGACGGGAAGACCGATCCCACCAAGTACCTGATGATGTTCTTTACCCACATGCTTGTGTTTGGAGCCCAAAATGCCTTAATGTGCAAAACCTTTCACCAGTCATTCTAGAACAATCAAGGGCATGTCCCTTAGTGGATGTGAAAATAACTATTTTCATGCATCTTTCTTATTTAGATATAGGAACAAGTGTTGTGCCTTCCTGCTACTCTGAAATAATTTCCCCTAATCTGGTTCTCTAGAATCCCCATTGGTTTGATGGCCGGTTTTTTCGAGCTGTCAAAGAAGTTCACTACCCAATTTTCCACGAGCTAAGCAATACAAACTTCTAAAAAGGGGAGCATGAGTCGTTGAAGTGGTTCAAGGCCTTATTCAACCAATAAGCCATTTTGATATGATTATTTTAGATGTTTGGCTACACGCAATCTTGTTAGGAGCCAAGCTGTGAGAATTCAGTGATTTCCTTAGTGAATATATCATTTCGAGAAATACATCAACATAGAAGAAATACAAGCCTACCAAAAGGAGATAATTAGACCAACCTACACACCTCAAGCAGTGTACCACATGGAAAAATACTACTAATCTAAAAACAAAGGTAAACAAATTAAACCCCAAACAACTAACTTCACTCATTTGAATGTCAAGAGAGATAGGGTGATGAAAGAGGTCTATGATTTCAAGTGGTCCGGGAAGAAGAAGTGATGGAGCGAGACTCTATGAGTGTTATATCCATTATGGCCATCGGACAAAGGAATGTTGGGCACTCCCAAACCAAATAGAACACCTCACCCACCAGAGAAAGAAAATGAGCCAAGCCCGTAGGTATAGGTATCAGACCAAGTATCTCTGATTGAAGTACCGTTGGTCAGAGCTATTAAGGATATTAATGTAAATCTAAATATATGTTTAAAATAATTTTTGGATAAGTATTAAGCCCGTATGGTGATTTGTTTATTATAAAACAGAGAAATTTTAATGATGAGCCAAAATAAAACCTATACTCTCTCTTTTCCCTTCCACATTCTCATTGCCTCTCCCCCCAAAGGCAAACCTCTTTCTCTTCTCTTCTTTTCTTCTTCTTCCTCTTCTACACTTCATCAAAGTGTGTGTACCATTTTGCTTCTCCTCTCCATTTTCATTTTCTTCTTGCAAGCAAGGAGAAGGTTGTGGTGATTGGAAGCTCCCTAGCTTCCCTCTTTATTTTTGTCTCTCTCTTTCTCTTGTGGAGACTCACTTCACTTTGCAGGCCCGGTCCTATAATTTTATGGGTGACACAACACTTAAAGGTCCCTTAATATATTTTTAAAAAAAATTATTGAATAATCAAATCAACATTAACAAAATTATTGTAAATACTAAACATATGAATCAAATATATCATCATGGTATGGAGAATAATAACAAGTTAGAAAATAATACACGGTGCTCCTATAGTCTCATGTTTTCCTTTAATAATTGTTCTTCCACCTATACTAAAGCAAAAAAGATACAAATTATCATAAAAAATGGTTTCTTCTAGCATTTTTAGATGCAAAATCAATGATAACATCAACATCAATACTCCCTAACATATCATTTTTAATAAATGAGGTCAAACTGCCAAAGTAAAAAAAATTATAGAAATAGAAAAAGAGGAAATGAAGAATAATAGAACAAGAAAATATAATTCTTTTAGTTATATATATATATATATATATATATTATCCGTTATATTATAGCCTCATTGTTATCTGTTGGTATTACGTGAAATGCCTAGGGGATGTTACTATTACATGCTATGAAACATTTAATTAAAAAAATTAGAGTTAGCATGAGATCGAATCAAAGACCTTTAGGCAAAATTCATATAACTTTACCATTAAACCATTCAAAATATATTAAAATTTATTGATTTTTTCCACATAAGCTAAATATTTTTTTGGGGCCCTATTGACAATGGGCCCTAGGCTATTGCCCTTGTTACCAAGGCCCAAGGACGGCCCTGTCATTTGGCTTAAGGTAAGTTTTCCTCACCATTTCCTTGAGTTTAAGCCTTAGGTTATGAGTTATTATGGTTGGAGTGAGTGTCATGTATATAGGTTATGGAAATGGAACCATTTTAATACAAAGCCCTAAGGTGGGCTGTAATACATATGTGGTTTTATGTGGGTGTACATAGGTACATGAAAAGGGCACTTAATGATGTGGAAAAAGATGGACATTAATGATAGTGGTTGGGCTTTTGTGAAACCCTAACCTTAAGATTTGAGGAAAATGTGTAAGTGTTGAGAAGAGTTGATTTTGAGAATTAATATGTGATATTTAGAGTATGAGTAATGATATTAATGTTAGGAGATGTTATTAATGATGTGTGATAGCCACTAATGATGATGGGTGGTCATCAATAAGGTAACCCCTTTAATAGGTATAACTTTAAATGCTTAATAATGGACAAAAACATCAAACCCATAGTGGTTGTGGTGAATTGAATGTAATGGAAAGTGGTTTGAGATTAATAATGACATTGACACTAAGTTGTTAATTTAAAACATGTAAATCTTGGTGGTTTAAATGCAAATGATTATATGATACATTGTGTGATGTAGGAAACGGCCCCATTGACAGAGCGGAACCTTCAGACCGTAACAAATACTACTTCTCTTGAGGTATGAGGGGGTAACATCTTTTAAATGCATGATTTCATCCATTATTGATGTATATGTATAGATGTGTTTCCATGATTTGATTTGGATAAATGTCTTAATGAGATTGTGACTTGAAATACATTGGGAATAATTTATGTTATGTAATGAATGATATTTGGGATGATGGTTATGATGTAGATGTTGATTCATGGCTTTATGAATGACTTGTGATTGATGCCATGACTATGATTGACTTGAATATAAATGTATGAATATCTCATGATATGTGTGTTAATGAAATTGATGGATGTTGTTTGCCATTAACCATGTATATGAGTGAAATCCAATGATAATTGATGATAATTGAGAAATGATGATGATATTGAAATCCACTAAGTGATGGTGGTGAGTTGATGATATTGGAATGACATTTTAGGATGCACAGTGTGAGAATACATTAATATGCATTTGCATCCATGGTATATCATTACGCTGTCTATTTTGGGATGTTAGAGATTCCAATAGGCGGGCCCAATAGGAAGGTGGCCTTGTGCACGGGCAAAAATTATTGTTGTTCCCTAATGATTCAGTGGAATCACGAATCTGCCCATAGTTTGGTGACAAGGCACCTTATGTGGTAAGCCTAGTGGGTAGACAGCTCTATGATGAGCAAGTGACTTCAGTGTGCCTATGGGGGCACGGTTCTCTCGATGTATGTTCAGGAGGGGCTCGTAGCACTTTTGGCAAGTGAGACCATGTTGTTAATTCGTAAGTCACAGGGTGACTAGTGCTACATATGGGTGATAGCGGTTTGGCACCAGTAAAAAATAGTGTTATGCATATGAAATTAAGAGATAAGTGTACACATTTACTACTGTAGTAGGGGCATAGTAGCACACCTATGCTTGACCCACATGTTATATGGTGTTATTCCCATAGTCGGATCCGCGATTGATAATGATTTCTTTGTGCATATGCATTAGCTACAAGAGCATTTTACATATAACCGGAGATATGTCGAGATTGTCAGCTCGTGGTGGTGATGGATGATTGATAAATGAATGGAAAGATTTGTGGTACTAACCTTTAATGGATGGTTGTGATTGGTGAGATTTGTCAATGAAATGATATGTAATGACTTGGTACATGTGCTATGATTATAATGATTGATGATGAAATTGTATGTAGAATGATATTGTGTGTAGTTGAATCATATGGTTCCATTGAGGAACATATGTTATGCATATGTGTATATATATATATATATATTATCATAATGTATGATCTTGATTCATTTGGTATATATTACTCACCTCCTAGTTGTTATTTTTAAAGGTTGATGTGGGTATGCTGAAATCTTACTCTTTTTGGAGGATGAGCTTGGTGAAGGTAAATATTGGAAGGAAGCTTTTGAGCCTTGGCCAGCGATTGTGTTGGAAAGAGCATAATATATATATATATATATATATATGTGTGTGTGTGTGTGTGTGTGTGTATGTGTGTTTTGCATATGATAACTTGGGATAGAAATGAAAATCTATTTTGTAGGTCCTATAGGAAAATTAAGACTCTTGTGTCTTGAATGTTAAATTTTAGCCATGATATGACAATTGTTGATGTTAATTATGATGCGTCGGTTGTATGCTATATTAGAGAATTAATGATGATATTGTGGAATTTATGACTAATGGTGTTACATATGGGATTTGTGTAAGATATGGCATCAAGAATTGTATGTATAGTAAGGAAGTACATGGGTCATATTAGAATTTAATAGACAAGGCTTCACGTAGAGGTCATCTACAACCCATAATGTATGTATGAAAGTTGTGTGCATGGTCAGTTGTGTCTGATTGGTCGTGATTGTAAAATTGGCATGTCTAGTTAGTTGGTATAGATTTGTAATAATAATGGAATTATAACTTCACCTATAAAGTGAGTTTTTGGATGAGACTTGTTGGAGCAAGTCATATTTATGCATGTGCATTTGTCTATATTGTGTTTGGGACAAAGCCTTGCCCTTTGAATCTGAGTATGTTAAGTAAATTGATTCATATATGCATAAAAACCTGTATTTCTGATAATCTCGCTCAAGAGAGAAGGAACCTGAACATATTGGTGCTGCCAGGTCTAATTTTGCTCAAGCAAGCATGGCCTCGCTCAAGCGAGAACCAAAGTATTGATTCTGTGAAATTCTCACTCAAGCGAGAATGAGAAGTTTTGATTTTGACTTTTTTCACTCAAGCGAGAGGCGTCTCACTCAAGCGAGTATACGAGGAATTAATTCTGTGAGATTTTCACTCAAGTGAGGTTTGGGGGCTCGCTCAAGCGAGAGTTTCCTCGCTTAAGCGAGACTACGTAAAATGGATTTTCCTTCTTCTTTTCCTCACTTCTGAGCTTTTTCTCATATCTTCACATATGGGACAAGGTGTATGCCTTGTATACACATTTTCTTCTGTTGTTGGATATATTTATTCTGTATACGTGTTGGGGCAATTATTTCTTGATCCATTTTTTTACTACTTCAAATCTCAATCTTTGGTTTTCCCGTGGTTTGATTCTCTGTGTAAGGTTATTGTGGAGTATAAAACATGAAAAATTTATTCGTATTTTATTGAATTAATAATTGTAATTACATTGGGATTTAGGTCCGGGGGAACTGGGGACTGACAAAACATGCCTAAAGGATAGGTAAGAAAATTTAGGAATTGTAGGAATGAGTCAGGAAACTACGACAATTTTAGGTCCCCTTCTAGGCCACCAAAACATAGAGCAAGAAGGCAGAAAGCAAGTTATACAGAACATATACAATGGGTTCATCAAACATTCATCAGATAGGAGAAAAGTGCTTGATGTGGTCAATGTCATGCAGAGATCCCATAGAAGACAAATTCTCGAGTGAATCATCTTTGATATCGAGAGGTTGAATCTAATAAGGATGATCCCAGGATCATCACAGATTGAAGTGTGTGAAATAGAAAACATGTTGATAGATTAAGGAGTTTTGTATATGTTTTATGCTAAGACCTTTTTGGTTAACTAAAGTTTCCTTTAAGTTAACACAAAAGGTACAATGGGTCATTACTAAGCTTCATAAATGAATTGGTTGATGTTAGGGGATACATCAATCTGTAAGTCACTTTCGGAATAGATGGTGCAGATTGGATGATCCTCGTTTAATTCTTGGTGATAGATGTGCCCTACTCCTACAACATAATTATAGGCAGGCCTTGCCTGAATGCCTTAGGGCATAATGTTAACACAAAGCTTCACTATGAAGTTTCATCTAGAGTATAAATATGTTAACATGGAAGGGTCAGCTGAAGTACTTCATGAGAATGCTATAGGGAAAACCTCAAGTTACATGACCACTATGTTATTAAGGGTGAAATCAAGACCGAGACAAAACCAATACAGTCCCTGAAGTTGGTGTAGGTCAGGATAGAATCTGACTAGTACAAGAAAACCAACACTATCTCGCCCCCATTGAGGAAGCTTTGGTAAGTTTTCTTATAGAAAAATTTGATTTATTTACTTGGTCATGCATGGATATGTCATGTTTAAATTTGAAGGTGATCTATCATTCGTTGACAATGGATAAGAATGCCTAGCTAATGTAAAACAATTATGAATAGGTGTTAAGTTGTATGAAATATGATATAATGAGAAGCAAACTCTTAAATCAATATAAATACATGTTTTTAAAGTAAAAGTTCAAACAGAGGCTATGCTTTATTAGGGCACGAGTCATGCTCGACCCAAAAGCCCATACTAATGTAAAGTTGTTCTAAGCATAGGCTACACTAAATCGAGCATAGTCGTGCTTAAGCATGGCCATGCTAAAACATGAATTGATGAAACATGGTTATGCTGAAGTATAACTATGTTGAAACATGGTTGTGCTAGAGAATGGTTATTATAAAGCATAGTTGTGCTAAAGCATGGTTGTTTTGAATTAGGCATGATTGTGCTCGGCGTGTGGATGCATTGATTCCTTCACTTGACCTATTTCACCTTTTTAAAGCTTTGTAATAAAAGTTGGGCTCTGACTTACTGTCATCATTTTCTACAATAAAACACAAAATATATTTGATTTATATAAATAATATGCATTCCTATACAGAAGTAAACTAAATATCTTAAAGATAAAAAGATATTTTGTCATGCAATATGAATTTGTGTGTGCCATTAATGACATTAGTGTCGCTTAGGCTAAGTCAAACTCTTTATTTAAATGGTGCACATAACCTTCCTTCCTCATTTCTGTTTTCTATTTTATTCCTCTTCCTCCTTTAATCTTCTCCTCATTCAAAAGCTTATTTTCTTCTACTACCTCTATTTCTTGTTATTTAAGGCCAAGGCCACATTATGTTTATGATAATAAAAGAAGCATTTTGAACTAATCAGATTTTTAATTCATTATTGGGTGTATTCTTTTATTCTTCTCTTAGTTTTTATTTATTAGGTTGTATAAGGGTATAAATATGATGATTTAGGATAATGTTAGGCTAGGTGATTGATGTTATTTGATGCTAAAGGAGATTGGTTGTTGTTTAATAGTGTAAAATGTTTTAAAAGTTCTATATTATAGTTGTTTTATTGCTTATATTTTAAATGTGTATTAAAAATGAACTTGTTATATTTTTTAATATTTAGTTAATGTGTATTCGAAAAGGAATATAATAATATATTATCTGGTTGGTGATTTAAGACTTGTTTGAATATATATTTAGTAATTTAAGACGTATCTAGAACTTTAGGACTTATTTGAGTGTTTGTTTGGTAATTTAGGACCTATTTAGGTATCTATTTAGTAATATAGAACCTGCTTGAGTATTTGTTTAGTAATTTGAGAACTGCTTAATTTTAGAAATTAGTAAGGTTGTCTAATTATTTTAGGTTGTGTTATGCTTCAATTTAGGTTGTTTGTAAAGGAGTTATGGTTTTTAGGTTGTTTAGAGTTGTGTGTTATGGTTTGTTGTTAAAGTTGTGTTACGGTTTTTAGTGAATGTTGTATTATGGTTACAAATAATGGATTATTTTTTGATGTATGGTAGAGTTTATCCTTATAAGAAAGTTTAAAACATGAGTTTATTAGAGAGGTAAATCAATTTATTAGTAAGGCTATAGAATAGTCTTACCATATTTGAGGAAGGTATAAGATGTCTAAGTGTAAGTGTAAATGCATGAAGTTGAATGAAATTAAGTACGAGAAAGTTTCACCTATTTATTAGGTTTGGATTTAAATCCAAATATTGAGTTTGGACCAATCATGATGAATTCAAATAAGAGGATCATTTTGTGGGTACTGGATCAAGCACTTTCACAATGGAGATTGATGAAAATTTTGATTTGTTTAAGCCCAATGTAGATTAACAAATGCTCTTGTTTTTGCTATATCATTAGGGACTTGACCCCCAACATATTAAGGGCTCCAGGTCTATGACTTAGGAGTCTCGCCCATTCCTTAAACTAGCAGCAACTTTACAAATCTAACGACCACTAGTTGTCTACAGTGGTGGGGTCAGGAGGTGAACTCCCAAGTTGAGGAAGCTATTGCATAGATGGCATATGTAGACATAGGAGCTCTAGACTATACTAAGTTAGGTGGATGTCATGAAGTGAAAAAGAGACAGCTCATCTAAGTGCTAACCTTGCTCATTATGACCCCGCCCTAATGATCCTTTTATTTTAGATGATAATTAATTGTACCACCCTTGCTAACATTGATAACATCATGCCCAATAACAACATTGATCTCAACTCTATCCCCGTGATTAGGATTTTATTATAGTATATTTTTTTTGTAGTGATGCTTTTATTTTATGAATTACATAAATATTATTAAGTGTGTGGGTGCGCGCACGCACACATATACACATTTTCCATTATTCATTATTTTATATTTAAATTTCACATAATTTAATGTAAATAAAAAAGTTTCAAAAAGTTTTAAAAAAATTAACACTAGTGACCAATGCTAACTTCAGATATATGAGCAATCTCACCTAATTTTCAGTGGTGACTATCAAGCCAACATAACAATTTATCCATAAACTTTGTGTGCGCCTAATAATCAACATAACCTTCACTAATTGCATTGAATTTAAGTAGTTAGTTAGCATGTGCTTTTGAATGACGTTGACTACTTGAATTAGTAATTATTTAATTTAGGGTGATAAGGCTTGAATACTATATTCATCACTCCTAACCCCATTCCATCATTTTTATCATTATCTTAAAGGATAAAAAACCTTAATCTAGTATTTGATAACTACAAGCAAATTAATGTATTAAATAATATTATTTTAATTTTCAAAAAAATCTATTGGAGATTTTCATAAATAAATTACTTATAAAATAAATGAATGCAACTATTCATAAGGAATGAAAGAGAAGTTTGATACCAAATCAAGCTTTTTTTTGAAATAGATATAATGTTTTTGTAAGATAATTTTTTTATCAATTAGTTTGTGTTGAACCATGTCTGATTTGTAAAAAGAAAATTATTTATTATTTTTTAACTAGACCCCAAGGTTTGTTAATAACACACATCAAGACATTTAAAATTAAATAAAGTCAGCCTATGTGTTATCTAATCCGTTCAATTAAGTGTTTCAGGATACAAACATTAAGTATACAGGTTACAAATGAAAGAAGGAGTCCATCAATTTAAAAATTCTACCTTAAGTCATGCAAGTAATTTCAGAAAAAATTTGATCCTAAAACAATGCTCAAGAAAAGTCTGATCTAAGTGTGTTTGCCTAGACTTTTGGACTGTCAATCAAACCCTAGACTTTTAAAGCAACAAAAACGTTACTTCAAGCTCACATCAAACAATCAAAGTCTATTTTTTAAGATGTTCTGAATCAAGCTCTTATCAAGAAGAATTGTCCTTATCATGTAAAGAGAAAAAAAGGCAAGATAGGGAAGCAACCAAAGCTCTCTTCGGAAAAAACCAATGAAGCTATTTTACGCACTTCAGAAAAGATGATGAAGATCAACTCATGTGTCAAAAAGCTTGCAGAAGGTCAATTGTATATGCTTTGCATGTTTTAGTTGAAAGAAGAAAGCCAACAGAAGGTTTTTTTTTTCTGAAAATCTCAAGGAACACCATTTCAGTGCAAGCTCTGATGTTCCTTCATACCAGACATTTTGTCCTTTCCTCACTCTTCAAAGGTCTGATGTTCACAACGACTAAAACTTCTTCAACAAATTTACAACGGCTATGTCTCTTCATTAGATTACCAAATGGTCACCTTGTGTGAACTATAAATATGAGAAAATTCAAAGATTCAAAGAAGAACTCTTGAGACCTTTGAAGAAATCCTTGCAATTAGTTCGCAAAGCATTATTTTTCATTCTTAGTTTTAGTCTCTAAAGCAAAAACCTTCTTTGTTGTTCTGTCGCTAGTAGACCTTGGTCTTTGTCTTTCTTACTTAGTGTCTCTGTTCATACCTTGTATTTTTTCATATACTAAGTTCTCAGAAACACCAAACATAAACTATATTTCAAACCTGTATTTGTGTAAAAGTCTGGTGTGTTGCCAACCTTTAGTTTCTGTTGTGAAACAGTGTTTGGCCTAAAAAAACTTTTGAAAGAATACTTAGGATTGAGTCAGGAGTGACTTGTTGAAACAATACTTGGGTTTAAGTCAGAAGTGGCTGAAGTCAACAATACTTGTGGCACGGTCTGTTGCTGTGATTGTAAAAGGTGTTTTTACAATAGTGGAAATCCTTTAAGTTTAAAGTGATCAGACGTAGCTTATGAGTTGGACATAAACCCGTATAAATTGTGTTCATTTTCTCTTTCCCTACTCTTAAAAGTCTGGTACAAAAGTCTGATCGCTTGTGTTTTCAAAGTTTTTAAGTTTCACAAAAAAAGTCTAAGACTTCTTCAACCCATTTTCTAAGTTTGACTTTGAACCATCAGTTTGTATAAAATTTTATACTAGGGAAAAATTCAAAGGAAAAAGAGAATGTTTTGATAAAATAGGTACAAGATAAACAAAGATAAATAGTAAAAAATAATACTAATATGTATTTGTAGGAAATAGAGCTATGTTATTTAGTATGAAAAGTTTTTCATACAAATTTGATAAATAATTATTTTAAAAATTTTTAGGTTGCGTAATTTGTATTTTTTTAATATTTTTATATTCATTATTCTAATAATCAATATAAAAATAATTTTTTACATCAATTACTTTAATAATTAGTGTAAAAAATATATTTTATATCAGTCATTGAAACAACTAGTGTAAAAAATATAAACAATTAATATCTTACACTAGTTATTGAAACAAATAGTGTAAAAAAGTATTTCTTATATGAGTTATCAAAATAATCAGGATAAAAATTAATATTTTATACTAGTTATTTCGATAATCAGTGTAAAAAAATATTTATACATCGGTTATTGAAAAAACTAGTGAAAAATATTTTTTTACATTAGTTATTGAAACGATCAGTGTAAAATAATATTTTTTACATCAACAAAAAGGATTAAGTTAATGTTCCTTGTTAATGTAAGGCTTCATCAAAGATTTGTGTAATTTTCATAAATTATAATTTGTACTAAAAAGCATTTTCCTAAAAAAAATATTGTAAAAGCTAATTGAGTGAGTAAAATGATAGTTTTGGGAAATGTAATTGAGCTATTTTTAGCATAATTATACTTTTGGTCTCTCATGTTTTGAGTCATGCTTAAGTTAGTCTCCTATATTTTTTTTACTTACAAAGGTTCCTAACGTTTTTTAAGTTGGTCTGGGTGGGTCATTTTTGTTACATCTTTGTTAACCTAATTAACATATTTCACTTTGGTAGTGTTACATGGCTAAAACAACTTATAAACATGTGACATGTAGCAAAATATAACATAAAATGTTGATTGAGAAAAAAAAAATCAACCTTTGTCTTGTTTATGTTCACAAACCAACCCTAACTTTTCCCCGTCACCATCATAGGGCCACCACGAAGGACCCGTCAATGTCCTATCTTTGTCTCCGAGTTGTTATGAACCGCACTATAAATCCTCCTTCTAAACATCCCTTCAAGTTGAGAAAGCCAAGTGAAACCCCATATAGGCTCTATCTGTCGTCCTCTAATAATGGCTATCATGCTCGATCTGTCGTCAGGTGATAATGGCCCTTAGGCTTGGTCCACCATCCCTCGATGATGGTTCTATTAAGGCCCTTAAGCGCTCCATGTTACCATCGACCCGCACCCTGACACTGCTAGATGGTTCTATTAAGGCCCTTAATACAAACTCTTGTTAGCTCGAATAGAAACTGGAAATAACCTTGGTTTTAAGATGAACCAATATAATATCTTGCTTACATGTTGTCTCTCTTATTTATTTCATTTCTTTCTTCCTTATCCTTCATCTTAAAGTTTATGAAGATTGAGATAATTGTCTAATTTGCTTGATACATGATTTTGTTTGTCAACTAAGTTTTTATGAAAACTAATACAAATTTCTAAAGAGTTGTCTTTGTGAAAAGAATTTGCTAAAAATTTTAATCACACTATTTAGCCTTTCTTCTAGTATGAACCTGTGTTACCTTCACACTCCATAACACCTCTTGATTCTCCTTGTCATTGTAAACCCCCAACCATCTTCCACTTCTAAACTTTAAACCCCTAATTCAACCCAAACCCATTAATTCAACTAAAACCCATCAAACCCCTTACTTAAAACTTAAATCTCTAGTTTCTTATCCTGGAACAGAGTACAACATATAGATAAGGGAGGAAAGTTACGAAAATCAGCCAGTTCCAAGCCAGGAGGTTGGCAGGAATGCTTCAACGGTGACAACACAACTGAGGTTGCAGATCCAGTGATAGAGTCACAACAACATACTCACGAATTTTGGTGAATCTTCAGCAAAATTTCACTTCTCGTGCTTATTTTTTGTTTCTTAAATTTTCCTATTTTGGGGTTTTTGGTACTTTCTTTTGCTGATTTTGATAACAAAAATGAATTGTGTTGCTTTTGCTTCTTCATTTTTCTAGGCATAGAGATAGTCCTTGAATTAAGTGAATCTATTTTCATTATTTTGGATTTTAGGGACAATTTTTTTCTAAAGTTCCTCAATTTTTTTTAGCACTAATAGAACTTCAAATGTTGAATAAGTCTCTCTTTATGTGTTTGTTATTTTTTTGCTTTCTTTAGGTTTGGGTTTAATGTTTAAAGGGGTGAAGGGTTGAGATGAGGGGTTTTGTTGGGTGATAGAAGGGTGGAGGGTTTGGGGTGATGGCTAGGGTAAGGGAAAGTAAGGTTAGGAGGGGGAGAGAGAGAGAGAGAAGGAAAAACAAAAAAAAATAAAAAATTACTTATATAACATGTACTTTTTTACATATGGAGTGATGATGTAGTATTTCCATTTATTACATCATCACTTAACATAAAACTTTAACAACAAATACCTATTTCAAACGCCTTAAACTTTTGACAACAAATAATTTAGGTGGTGTGTGGTTTATTTCCATTTCTTGTTTCTATTTTATTTTTAGTTTTAATTACAAAACTGTTACCCTGTTTTCAAAAATGTGTACAGGAAAGAGTAAAAATGAAAAATAAAAATAGGAAATAGGTTGTTTTTAGTATTTTTTATATAAAATTTTTAAAATAAAATATAACTAAAATAATAACTTTGTAATTAAAACTGAAAAAGAAAACTAAAAACAAAATGAAAATAGAAACCGCAACCATCTTAGGGACTAATTGCAAAGCTAAAAACTTTTAAGAGAATAAAAAATATAATTAAGCCTTAAATGAAGAATCCTTATATACTTATAATTTATTAAAGTTAAATTTATGAAATAAACATTTACTTCCATAAAACATTATTCTAATAATTTAATATTAGAAGTATATTTGTGGGGTAATATGTTTATAATATTTGAACCAAAATAAATGTTGTCTTTATCTTAGAGCTTATATTATGAAAAAATTTCTGCCATTAAAGATTATGCTAACTTCCAACGACCTTGAAAATCATACAAAAATCGGCGAATTTCTGTTTCCACGCGGAAGGTCTTGGGCTGGACCTGGAGCCAATAAAACGACAGTGTCTACACGCCCCCAGTAACGTTGACCTTTGACCATTTTCATTTTTATTTAAAGTAAGAATTCTTATACAGCTAAAACTAAAAAGCTGAAAAGTAATAAGTGGAAAATGGAATGTTGTTTCGGACGTCAGTTATTGAATTTGTTCAACGGTGGATGGATTACGTTAGGAATATTTTGACTTAACAACCGGACCATACACAAATAGTGTGTATTAATATATAGGCTTTCTATATGTATATATAATTGTGTTACATGCCTAGTTAATCCAAATTAGCCAGAGATGACACACTGCATATTATTCGAATGTAGTGGGTAAACCTATGCTCTAACTCACATCTCTGCTAAAGAACGTTAACTCTTTAAATTAGAGCTTTTTGATGAATATAAAAAAATAAGGAGATCAAACCATGAGATAAAAAGGAAAAAGGTGAGGTGAGTGAATGAAGAAGAAAAGAAAAGAGAAAAAACAAAAAGAGACAATGAGAAAAAGAAGACTAATAAGAAGAGGAGAGAAGATGAATATGACTTAAGGGATATTAAAAGGAAATTAAATAAATACACGTGTTAATATTAAATTAATACTTATTAATAAAAAGTTAATGATAAAATTTAATTTTTTATAAAAATATTTTAATAACAGCAAAACTTAATACTAATAAAAAAAAGATTTCAAAGTGCTAAATTCAAATATTTTTAAAAGAAATTGAACTTAATTTTAAACCTTTTACAATTAGCAATGTATTCTATTCATACAATATTATAGAAAATCAATAGTATATTTTAACAAATAAATTAGTTTACTCAATACAAGAAATTCAAACAATCCAACCATAACTACTTAGACACGAAGCTTTCCCAATCCAATTATTATAAAGAGCACTATGCCATAACTTATCATTTACTTAATATAGCGCAAATTTCTATACCCCATTAATACATCACTTTTTTTTTGGGACCGAATACATCACTTTAACTTTAATACTTTAATACTTCTGTTTGGTTTTTTGGGCCAAAAAATGATCCCACGCTATAAATAGTAATTAAAAAAAAGTTGCTATATATATAGAGAGAAATGATAAAGGTGAGAAGTCTTCAATAGGTAAGGGAGTGTTTGGTACGAGAGATTTTTAAACTTTCGTGAGAATATTACTTAAAATATTTTTTTATTTATGTTTGGTATGAGATAAAAAAATACTTTTAGGAATGTGATATTTCCAGGAAACTTAATTATAAAAGAATTAAAAATTTTACTTTCCCATGTCAACATGTGGGTATCTTATACATTTCCAGAAATAAAAAATTTTAGGACAAAAATGCCCCTATTTTCTTCCCAAATTTTCATAAAACAAAAAGATCTCCGGGTAAGATTTTTTAATATCAAACATGGAAATGAGAAAACTAAAAAGATTTGAGTAAATTTTTTTAATACTAAACACAAAATAAGTTACTTAGTAAACACATTCCTGGGAAGCACATTCCCGAGAATCTCACTTAAAAAGATATCTCATACCAAATACCATCTAAAGGTAAATAAATAATAAAAATAGTATAACGTAATTAAATATATTCTTTTAACTACTTAACATTAACGTGACCCTATGAGTTTAGGGAATGTTTGGTTTGCAGTTGGGTAAACGGAGTTGAGTTGAAGTAAAAAATTTAAAGGTTGATATTAATTCTCCACGTCGTTCGAGACAATCAAAACTTCGTTAACCCGTAGGATAAAAAACTCTCATTACTTAACAGAGAAAACTCCGTTGGAGTAGGACTGCCAAACGTCGTCTTAGTAGTGAATGATTTGAATAGTTAGTTTTTTAAGTTATGGGTTTAAATTTCAACTTTTATTTTTCTCAAAAATTTAAATACACTCTTACTATAAAATTTTTATACTAATATTCAATTATTCAATGTCATTAAGCAATCATCTTTTTATCTCTGTAATAATTATTTGAATAATCACATCTAAAATAAATTTTAATTGGCTGATATTGCATACAAATTACACTCTATAATCCCCTTTTGTTCCAGCTGAAATACAAAATATATATTTATCTTAAATTAAGCTAAGTTACTCACTACAACAGTAATACACACTTTTATGATAGTCACCTCGTTAGTTTATCTTATTTATCTATAAAATTAAAAGTAAATTTATCAAACACTTGGTCATAAAAATTGATTTTAGCTCTTGATCGGAATAGAAAATGTATTAGAGATTTCACAACAACTTCTGAGCTAATCTCTTGCAACAATAAATTACAAACAATCTATTAAAAAAAAAAAGAAGAAGAAAAAGAAAAGAGATGAAGCAAATAAATGTACATTAGAATCTGATTTCAGGATTGTGTGTTGTAGATTTTGATGAGGTATTTTTGGGTACCTTTCTGGCAAAGGCATGGTTTCTTCATGAAATTTCCGGTCAAATGGGTGAGGATTCCCGGTCACCTTTTTTCATTATTGGCCTTTTCCAGGCCCCTTTCTGGTACCAATTTATGGATAATGGGGTCCTCAATGTCTATCCAACTGGATTTGGATAAGATACATTCAATATTTGATGTATTTAGTATATTTATATTTATTAAATTTATTGTGTTTAATAATTAGTGTAAAAAATATGAAACAAATATTTTTTTACATCAATTATTAAAAACTACTAATTTAATAAGTCTAAATGTAGCAAATGTATTGAATCCAACTATTATCCAACTATACGTACATTACATACACTTTATGTTTGGATGAAAAGATAGGTATTGTTTTTTATGTTAAATATATATATGTTGGTCTTTTATTTTTTTCAATATTTTTGTTTATTTTTATTTTTATTTTATTTTAAGTTGATTCTCTATCATTTTAAAAAATTTCAATTTGATTATGATCATTACAAGTGTCAATAATATATTTATTAAATGTATCATTAATAACTTTTTTTATTAAATGTATTATCAATAACATATTTATTAAATGAAATATGCTTTTAAAATATATTATATATTCTTAGTAATGTACTTAAATATATTTAATAATATATTTAACAATATTTTATTATATATTTCAAAAATATATTCAATAATATATTTTTGGTAATATATTTTTATATATTTTAAAATATATATTATTGATAATATATTTAATAAATATATGTGTTAAAATTAATAATATTAGAAATACATTTTAGTATATGTTATATATATATATATATATATATATATATATATATATATATATTAGTTTTCACATTTATTAAGTGAATGTTGGCCTTGGTCTAATGGTAAGTGTGCCTTCCTTCACTTGTTGATCCTGGAAACAATTCTCACCTAAGGTAGGTTTCTAATTATCACATTTGCACATTAATCAATCAAATTCCGAGACTTGAAATGATCATATTATGACATGTATTATTAGATACCACGTCAATAACAATATTAATAACCATATTGAAATAAAGACAGAAGATAGCGATGAGTTATGTATTTCTTAATTATCTTTGACGCTAGTTTTAATTTGGTTCTCCAATTTTACTATAATTCATTTTGATCTTTTAAAATAGTAAAATTTAAAATACAAAATAATTAAAATGAGAAATTTCTAAAAGTAAGAAATAAAATGGATTAAAGTAAAGTTAGAGTACTAAAATTTTCACCTAATAAAAAGGAATAAAGCAAATATTATAAGTAGCATTCATCCATATGTAAGACAGAACAAGAAATGAGGACAAACAAGTTAGAACTTGACCATGGTAGGATTTTTTTTTTTTTTTGAAATTTTAGAAAGACTTTTTTTTTCTTTAGATTTGACCCTTAAAAAATAAATAGTTTGATTCCATGTTTAAGCCAAAAAAGTAAAACATTTAATTCAAACATGCAAATTTTGTGATTTAGTTTGGATCCATTTCATGTAAAAAAAGGTTCGAATCCATTTAAAAACAATACCAAATTTGGTCCATTCTAATACGATTATAGAAGGTTTTTATTTCAATTGTGCTATTTTTTATGGCTAAATTACTATAAAAGCAAGGCCAAGAAAGGCACAATAACCTTTAAAAAATTGATTTAAAAAAGGCTTATAAGGAATTGAGATTTTTTGGAAAAAACATTGTTAGATTTCTATAATCTTGGTAGAGTGGTGGCTCTGGTCATGTTGTGTGTTCAAAATTCTTGCTTATCTATTAGTTAGAATGGTTATCAGTTGGATGGTTTTCAACATTCAAGGGGTCTCAGGGATCTTATATCTCTATATTTGTTTATTCTTTGTATGAAGAAATTATCTATTCTTATTAATAAGAAAGTGAAGGAGGGTCATGGTGGAAGCTTGTTCAAATTTCAAGAAATGGTCTTAAAATATCACATCTTCTATTTGTAAATGATGTGTTTTTATTTTGTAGGGCGGAAAATAGTCAAGTCCATAATATGGTGAGTGTCCTCAATAATTTTTGCTTTGCTTCTGACCTTAAATTAGATTTGGAAAAATCGAAGGCAATGTGTTCATCAGGAGTCCCTGGATCAAAAAGAGCTATTTTTTAAGGCATCTCTTTAGTTAATTTTGTGAGCAACCTTGGAGAATATTTGGATTATCCTTTTGTGTAAAGTAAAGTAAATAAATCTCACTTTTCTTTGCTAATTGATAAAATTCAAGGACACTTGGCATCCTGGAAGGGTAAATTATTAAACATAATGGGGAAGTTATGCCTTACTAAATCAGTGCTTTGTTATATTCTTGTTTACCCAATGCAAATTTGGTGGCTTCCCTAATCAATTTGTAATGTGGTAAATAGGTTTATTTGTGATTTTTTGTGGTCCTTATTGAATTCAACTCATGGGTTACATTTGGTCTAGTGAGAGACAGTTATTTCACCTAAGGGTCTGCAAGCTTGGTAGTAAGAGATTACAAGTTAGCAAATTTAACCTTACTTAGTAAACTTGTATGAGACCTTTATACAAATAAACCTAAGTTATGGGTTGAATTCTTAGCAAATAAGTATTTAAATGGTGCGATTTATGGGTTGTTAAGAAAAAAACCTTCAAATTCATCTATTTGGGCTTCTATCATTAAGGCCCGAGACTGTTTGAAGCAAAGATATAAGTTTAAGTAGAATGATGGAGCACGTACTTTGTGGTTTTCACATTAGGCTGGGATAGGCTTGTTGGCTAGGCATGTCAGCTATATTTATATTGTAAACTCACAATTGCAAATTCCGTTGCATGGCCATATTTTTCATTTTGGGTCACTTTTAGGCCTTATATAGGTACTAACTTGCTCTAGGCTACTTTTGGGCTACATAGTTTTAGCTTTTAGGTCTTAGGTGAAGCCTTTAAAAGCCCACCCAAGCCAATTCTGAATTTTCCTTTTCTAGGAGGTATAAATACCTAATTTCCTTTATAACTCCTAATAATTTGAGTTTTAATGAGTTTTAGTGAGATAAACTCCCATTTCTCGCTAGAAAAAGTAAAGCATTAGCTTCTTCTCTCTAGTTCTTATCCTTTGGACTTCCCCCAAAGGTGGTGAACATCATAAATCTTATCACTCAAGCTCTTGAGAGTGGCGGAATCCCTAACCACACTCTCCTCTCCATTCTCCGTTATTTCTCTTCAAATTTTAGCTTAGATCTAGGTTTCTCTTCACCTAAAATCTCCATTTCCTCACCATAAGTGTTTCAACCAGCACCAGGACCACATGAATCTAGCATTTGTTCTTGCATTGGAGTCTCAAATAGCTTGGATCTAAGGAGAAGACAACAGGAAGATCCATCCTCCTTAGGAATTTGAAGAAAATCCTACAACATTTGGTATCAAGAGTCTCTAACCTTTTATTTCTTTTTCTTTAGATCTATTTGTTTTGAGTTCTTATTCTGAATTTTGAGTTTAATATTTGCATCCTCCTTGTCCATAGCTTTAATTTGATATATCATATCATCCATAAAAAAATTCAAAAGTTCTCAAAACTTAAATCTTAGATCTACTTCATTTACCTTTGAATTTTGTGAAGTCTCTTCACATTTATTATTGTTGTACTAGTCTGAAATATAACCTGAAAATTTAGTAAAAAATTGAGCAAAAAAAATTTTAGGTAAACATTTTGACCTTTGGTGCCTTATAGTGTAAATTACCTCCCCCTTTGCCTTTTGTGCATATTGTGATTTGTTTTTGTCATTTGCATTATTTAAGTTTTAGTTTTCAGTTTTGAATCTCATTGAAATTGTGTATTAATATGTGTGCATGTTAAGTGTTTCATCATTTGTTCTTGTGCCTATAGCTTCCTTAGTTGATTTCACTCATTTTTTTCTTTTGTGTTTTATGTCATAAAACCTTGCCTTCCATTACCTTAAAATAATTAGAAGAAGATGCTTACATAGTGTCACCTTTTACCTTGCCTTTTGTGCACTTTTTGGCATATTTTGTAATTCTGTTTTTGATGCAGTATTTTTATGAAAATAATAGGGGAAATATATATAAAAATAAGTGAAAAAATTTTAAAAATAAAAAAACTTGAAAGGTCCACTTAATTATGCATTTAATTTGGTCCTTTCTTGGTAAAAAAAAGTGAAAAAGAAGTGTGTAACCCCTTGCAATAAAAAAATTACAGCACCTTGATTTAAATTTGTGTAGTAGCAAAACTATTTTTTAATGTTGTTTAATGCACTTGTATTAAAGAAAAAGGAATTTGAAAACCATACAAAAAAATTGGGGACTTGTGACCATTCTAGAGTTTCTAGTTTGCTAATTTCGTATGCCTTCCTTCTTTATTGCATTAAATTGTTTGCTTGTCTTTGTCGCTTCTTGGTTTGTCACATCTTTACTTTACTCTCGTGTACCTTTCTTTCTTTTAGCTTTTGTTTGTTTGTCACATTCTTGTTTGTTATATCTTACTCATCTCGATTTAACTCCCTAATTGTGCTTTTTCTTGTTTGTCTCTTTGATATCTAAGTTGTGTCATTAAAGTATTTCACTTTTTGGCATTCCTTGAGATTGGTTCAAGTGATTTCTCATTTTTGGGTAACATATTGGAGGATTAAGATTTGATATAAAGATTGATCTAAATAACTACTAGTGTAAAAAGCTTGGTGGGTGAGAGTAAACACTTGTGAGCTAAGAGTGCAAACACCATTTTTCCCTTTTTCGTGTTTAAATAATATCTTATACTAACATTTGCTTTGAGTTTCCAACTTTTTTCTTTGTAGCTTGGTGGACCATTGCTTCGATTTGGTGGACACTTAGAAGACCATTGTATTGGAGAGCACTTATGTAATAGTTTAGTAGTTTGTGTGTGATTTTATTTTATTTTCCCTTGTATTTTGGGACATTTGTTTTTAAGTATTTTCTTAGTCTTTGTATTTAGATTTTTAAGGACTTTAGACTTTTTGGACAATGGTTTTAATTAGTTGATTAGCAGTAGTGTGCTTAGACTGTTAGGGAATCCCATCAGGGTCAGGTAGCGGAAACACAAAGGATTCCCAAAAATAAGGATTGTAAATACAAATGTCTCAAAGTATTATGTAATTAAAGTTTTGATTTAGGGATTACATCTTGTAGACGCACAACGAGTTCCTCAATCGAAGCAATTGTAGCTTCGCCCTTAGGAGTCCACACGAGCACTCCCACCAGAAAACCAAAGATCCAAATGCTAGTACAGAATTTGATTGTAATTTAATTTCTGAGCAACAGCCTATGAGCATCTTATGTTCTATATATAGGTTTAGGTCTTGACCTGAGCTCTCATTAAACATTAGGCTCCTGAATCATTCTAAATAAGTTAGGCCCAAATAGTTTTATTTTCAGTCCAACTAAAATAAAACTGTCCTCTGGTGGGCTTACTCAATGTGTGTGACCCTATAGGTAAAATATCCGGTTATATTAATAATAAACTATTAATAAACTATTTTATTATTAATATAAAATAAGAGCGGTATCTAGCAATACATCATTATGTCCGAATATTATTTATCATCGACGTGACCTATAAGTGGTAATTATTTTATATATTTATTCCTTTTGTCACGATATCTAATTGGGCCCAAGGCATGGTCGTCGTCATCCTTGTATGGCCCAATTTATTTTACTTGATACCAAAGTAGACTTTACAGAATAAATATCTAATATTTATTCGTCCTAGCATGGCTATGCATTTCATTAGTCTCACTCCATCAAGTGGTCCATAGATATCACTCCTGTCATATGGAGAGACAAATTCCATCTACATCACTTACATCCCTCTGCATAATTTGTCTATTGCCTAATCACAATCTTTATGGTCATCTTATTACAGATAACGTTTGATTGTATTAAAACAATAAACTCCTTATGTAGGAATCGTAGTGACTTCAGGTCGAAGGACTATATACCATTATCACATTGAGAACCGTTTATGACACTCATGTAATGATCCATGTAACGTTCTCATGGTGGGTCTGTCCAGTACAACATTACTCTTAATGTGTACCCGTGTAAAGACTTGATATCATATATCCATGATTTGTGAGATTAAATCACCAGTACATTCACACACTAATCTTAATGTATTTACATATCCCCATGTAAATACTTGATTAGGGACGTTTTAAGAATAATTCTCATATGACCTATTATTCCAGGATAAATAGCATTAAAATTAGTCTAAAAATGAAAATACTAATTTTATTGATAAGTTAAAATTGATACATTAATAGCTCGTAGTGCATACACCAACATAGACTTAGTTTAATTTTTACACCTTCGACTAGTCTTGTTTTACTTGCTTTCTAGTATAGCATAGTGTGTTTTTTCATGCTAGGTTTAGTTTAAATTTTTACACATCTGACTAGTTTACTTTACTTTCTTTTCATCTTGCTTGCTTGCTTTGTTGTGTGTTCTTTTTATTTTTAGGTTAAATAAATTTGAGTGATCGACTAGTATCTCATTCTCATCTCTTGCATCTTTATATTGTCATCTTTTAATGTGTGTGAGAGAGATCCTAGTCTCCCTCACATGTGCCTAATACTTGAAAAATTGAATAACATGAGTACTAGGATAGATAACTTAGAAAATTGGGAGGAAAGAGAGAGTCCCACTAGACATCGTAGGCACCATAGACATAGACACCATGATGAAACTAGTGAGGTAGATGATAGGCATCATAGGAGGCATCTTAGGCCTCAAGAGGAAGGCGGCTTAAGAGAAGTGCACTTAGAGGTTCCACCATTCCATGGTAAGAGTGGCGTAGAAGCCCATCTAGAGTGGGAGATGAAAGTTGAACAACTTTTCAACTCCCACCAAACAAAAAATGAAAAAAAAAGTTAGGATTGCCACCCTAGGTTTTCAAAACTATGCATTAGTGTGGTGGACCCAACTTTGTAAAGAAAGAAAGATAGATAGATCATTTCCCACCCGTTGATGAATAAGATGATTTAAAAGCCTTATTGAGGAAAAGATATGTCCCCTCCTACTATAGGGGTGAGTTATTAGCCAAGATCAATAGACTTACCCAAGGGTCCAAAAGTGTGGAGGATTACTATAAGACTTTGTAAATGGCTATGATTAGGGCCAATGTTAATGAGGATAAAGAAATCCTCATGCATAGATTTTTACATGGCCTTAATCATAATATAAAGAAAAGAATGGAACTTCTACCTCATGTGGACATTGAGGAACTTTTCCATCAATGCACAAGAGTAGAAACTCAACTCACGGAAGGAGCTTCTTGTTACAAAGGGGACTCAAAACCCTTTAGGCCTAAGTGGAAGGGCAAAGAAGACTCCCCCTACCAAAAATAGGGATCTTGGAGAAAAGGTAAGGAGCATGAAGTAGGCACTTCATCTCCTAGGATTAAAAGTGAGGTACATATGGATCATCCCCTTACTCAACCCTTTAAACATACCCTTTCCAAACATGCCAACTCTTTATCCCAACCTACTTCTTCTAAGACAAGTTTAATAAAATGTTTTAAATGTTTAGGAAGGGGCCACATTGCCTCTTAATTCCTAACCAAGAAAACTATGATTTTAAGGAGCATTGATTACTATTCAAGCTATAAGGAAGCTTCCTCTTCATACTCTAGTGATAGCTTAAATAGTGATTCCTATGATAGTGAACATGTCATAGGAGATGAAGATAAGCTTTTCATGATTAGAAGGCTTCTTGGAAGATCCCCTATGTCAGCATCGCTAGTATTGGGTTTACTTTGCATAACAACTGACCATCTTTTGTTATACGAGTCAATAACATAAAACACTTGTTTCACTTGATTCGTCATAATAAAAGGCTCTTCCTTATGACCCACCTTATTGAGATCAACCAACGTGTATCCAAACTCATCAGTTTTCACACTGTGATTACTATATTCCCATTTACATTTAAACATAGCTACTGTGAAGGAACCGTAATTGACATCCTAATATTTCTTCAATTACACCAAAATAACACAACTTAACCATTACAAGATTCTTATCTTTTGCAGTGGAGAAATGCATTGACTCAGCCATTACCATAACACCACTGTTCTATATTATGCTATTGTCATCTTGTTCCTTTGTATAAAATGAGTACTTGTTTATGTCATACCCACTAAAAGTGAAGACATCAGAGTTGGGTCCTTGAGCTAGATGTTGTAGGGTTACAGATGTCGATGAATCTTTCATGATAGTTATTCTGAACCACTACATGAAAGTTTTGTTATGCTTGTTCAACACTCATTTCTCAAACATTCTTGGGTTGTTTCTCTTCACTAGGTATTTGTGCTCATATAAATACGGCAAGACTTCGTCTATGTTGTTCAATATGTACAAATGTGCCTGAATCACTTTATTGCGTAACTTGCTCTTCAATTTTAGCCCCATTGTACCTTTACTAGTAATTCTTCCCTTATGGCGTGTTTTAGGAATCCCGATACTATCATCTTGGGACATGTATTCGCTGCAAAACTCAATTACCTCCTCTGCCACATACCGTTCTATAATCGATGCTTTTGGATGGTGTTGGTTTTTGACATACCCTTTCAATATCTTCATGTATTGCTCAACGGGATACATCCACCTCAAAAACTCAGGACCACATAACCTCACCTCTCTGACTAAGTGAACAATTAAGTGCACCATGATGTCAAAAAAGGAAGGAAGGAAATGTATCTCTAATTGACATAGTATAATAATTGCTTTCTCTTCCAACGATGCCAACATGTCAGGGTCAATAACTTTACAACATATAACATTAAATAAAATACAGAGACATGTTATCACATCCTCATATTTTTAGGGAGAATGTCATGAATAGCGACAGGAAGAAATTGTTGCATCAGCATGTGAAAATCATGAGACTTTAAATCGACTAACTTCAGATCCTTAAGGGAAACACGACTTCTTAGGTTAGAACCATAACCTTGTGGAAGTTTCACACTTTGTAAACATTCATAAAAACTTGTCTTCTCCCTTTTTGACAATGTATGACAGGCAGAGGGCAAATATATGCGTTTGCCCTTCGACTGTGCATATAATTCCGATCGTATACCCATAAGCTCTAAATCAAGACAAGAATTCAAGCCATCCTTCATCTTACCTTGTAATTCAATAACTTCCCAACAACACTGTCATACATATTTTTCTCCACATGCATCACATCAATACAATGTCTCACATCAAGCTCCTTCCAATACGGTAAATCAAAGAATATCGACCTTTTCTTCCATATCCTTTGCGTACTGTGTCACCTTTCAAACTTCTCAAGGGTCACATTAAGAATTTGACCCGTTCAAAAACTTCTTTACCAGTTAACATTGAAGAAGCAATATCAAACTCTTGTTCACCATTAAAGGTATTCTTTAACCTACGATATAGATGATCTACTTTTAGAAACCTTCGATGTTGAAGGTAAACCGTCTTCCTCCCATGATACAGTTGTTGGTAACAAGTGTTATCCTCATATATAGGACACATTTTATGACCTTTTACAGTATAACCAGATAAGTTACCATAGGCTGGAAAGTCATTGATTATGCAGAATAACATTGCATGCAACTTGAATGTCTCACGCCTAAATGCATCAAAAACATCAACTCCTTCACCCCACAACAGTCTCAAGTCTTGAACCAACGATTTTAAGTACATGTCAATGTCGTTACCCGGTTGTCTTGGACCTGAGATCAACATCGATAACATCACATATTTTATGTTCATACGTAACCATGGTGGTAGGTTGTAAATAAACAACAAAACAGGCCATGAACTATGTGTAGTGGTTAAGTTACTGAACGGGTTCATTATGTAAAATCCCTCTCTAATTTACCTTTACTTTTAAACATTTAAATAAAATCTCAATAAATTTTCACAAAATAATTGATTAACAATCAGTTTAGTTTCATAAAAACTCCCATGACCTTATAACAACACTTATATGACACTCCTAAGGCCTATGGTTCATTTACAATTGGCAAAACATGCCTAACAAGAACAGGAGTCTGACGCTACGCGTCAAGCATGACAGTAGCAGCAATGTTGCTATCATAAATTTTAAACCATTTTACCAACTTCCAAAGGTCCTATCTTGCCCAATTCAAGTTTAAACTCCACCAAACTACATGGGCACTATATTACTCCCATTCCAAAACTGTTGACGCAGTCTGTTTCCCAAAATTCTAATCCAGTAATGAGATATGCATAAAAATGTATTTAGGCCAACTTTTGGCCTTTTTATCATACCATATTACCTTTAAACCATTCAAACCATAAAATGAATATACAAATCAATTCCAAATGTCCATATGGACCTATTGGACCTTTCTAGGGATACTGAATCCTACCGGATCTCCATTTCACCTATTCATTTCCTCAATTTCACTTTTAATTCATTAAATCCAACATTATAACTTCATAAATTCCAATCCTAATCTTCATAAATCATTCACACACTAGTGTAAAAAATGGCTACGACAACGGGATATGATCACGGTCCAGGGGAAAACCGTGTTTAAAAAATACATGGTGGCATTTTTGTAAATATAAAGAAGTTTTTTAATCACGGTTATGACGTAACCGTGGTCGTAGGAACAAGGTTTTTTTATTTTAATTTTTATATTTTTAAAAAATGTACCTATAATCACGGTTGAGAGGAAACCGTGATTGTAGGGTATATATAATCACGGCTTTATGAGAAGTCGTGATTATGTCTACAACCAGTTTTTTTATTTTAATTTTTATATTTTTAAAAAATGCACCTACGATCACGGTTGAGAGGAAACCGTGATTATAGGACATCTATAATCACGGCTTTATGGGAAACTGTGATTATATCTACAACCAGATTTTTTTATTTTTATTTTTTATTTTTTAAAAAAATGTACCTACATTCACGGTTGAGAGGAAAACCGTGATTATAGATACCCTACAATCACGGGTGTTTGGGAACCGTGGTCATAAGTGTTTTCAAAATATAAATTTTGAACATTGCGTACTCCTTCTATTTCTCTGTTAGCTTTCTCCCATCTTTCTCTGTTAGCTTTCTCTCATCTTTCTCTCTAAGATTTCTCCTTTTTGTTTTCTCATTACCATTGACGTTTGTATTTTTTTATGTTCTAGATATAACGTGGTTCTATGTATATATTTTGCAGGTTTTCTTTTGCTATTCTCGTTGCGCGTCATTGACGACCACCACGCGACCCTTCTCTTATTTTCTCGTTCAACCATGTAAGGCTTCTCTTTTGTACATCTTTTCTTTTCTATTTCTTTCAATTATAATGAAGGCTTTACATGTTTCTTAGTTATTCTGTTTGTTTTTGTTCTCTATGTTTTGCTTTTGTTTGTTCCTATAATGGAGGTTTTCTGTTTTGAAGGTCAACGTTAGGGTTATTTTGAGGAGGATGTTGGTGGCAACTGTGGAGATGTGCACAGAACTTTTAATCATGTTCTCTGATCAAAAGAAACGGTGGTGGTGATGGTGAGTTGGGTATGGATTGTGGTGTGGAAGATTATAGAAGGTTGGCTTTTAATCACGGTTGTGGTTGGCAACCGTGATTAAATGTGATCTATAACCACGGTTGTGAACCATGATTAAAAGCCCTGATCTATTACCACGACTGGAACAACCACGGTTCATGAACCATGATTAAAGGCCAATTTTAACCGTGATTAAATCCCTTTTTTGCACTAGTGACATCACACTTTCAAACACAATCAAACAACATTCAAACAATACATTGCCTGCCAATAATGCATGATTTAAATGGCTTTGTGCTATAATCATACATATATAAACAATTCCTGGATATTATACATGAATAACTATCTAATGGCTCAGTGTCATATCACACTCACATCATCTTAATCCAGAATATATCACACATACAAACATATATATACATACACACACACACACACACACACACTAATAGCTCAGTGCCCTTAATTATCCAATCACCTAGAAAGTCATCATAAACACACATGGTAATAAAACTCATAATACAATCTCACACATAAATATACATATACCTATCCATCAAAAATATATATCATATCAAATATATACATCACATATCAAAATCTTCTGGCATTGCTCCATTGCTCACTTTGTGCTAGTCTCTGCAGCATCCGCAATGTCCCTCTTCTCACTCATTGTAAAATAATCGTAAGGGTGAATATTTAGCATTATAAAATAATGCAAATAACTGAAACAGAAATAATATCACCTGGAGGATTTTACATACCTCCCTCGCATATCAGTCCATTATTCATTTCTTTTATAACATCGAGATATACTTATAATTCATCATAATTCTCAATCAATACAAAATATCTACATCATATAATATCATCATCATAAATCAAATCTCAATATCATAAATTAATCACAACTAACTCTCATGGTCAAATCATATAAAATGACACCTAGTATCCGGATACTAAAGGAGCAGCCACCAGCTGGGAGTCCACCGACATCCCGTGAACTCTACCTGGTCCACCAAGCCATCCGGCTCCCCACCTCAACCGTTGGGTCTCTTCATGGACCACTGGCTAGCTCAACTGGATTTCTACATGGACCACTAGGGCCAAAAGTGAGGGGTAATATACACCGAATGGTTATCCACACCACATATCATGCATATACAATATATAATCATCAATCTCATCAATAAATACAATCCATGGCATAAAAGCCATCTCCTTTAAATATTATAATCAGATTTAACACCAGGCATAAATTCCATATCATCAACATCATAAATATTTCAATAATCCAATATCATTTTTATAAACCACTCTAGGCATAATATAATCATCAATTCTCATCATATTCATCATAACCACATGTCACATAATCACAATTCATCACTTTCTCATTATAATCATTATTATTAAATCAATTATATTTATCAAACTTATTATACAATAGTTAACATATTTCATACTATATAATTTCCAAATAAAACATTCACAAACATATAAATTTTCAACTCATACTATAAAATTCTCAAAACCTCAGCTAAATACATGCTAAAACATTCCCCTTACCTTACTTCCAATGCTCCGTATCTAAATCGCAAGAACCGACACGCCAAAACACTAAAAACTCAAGAATTACAAAAGGGGTTTAGCTATTTAGCCATTGAAATCTTAATCTAATTCAAGAAATCACTTGAAAATCAATTCTTAAAGTTTCATAAGCTTACCGTAATAAAAATCGATAGTTACTTGAAGAAAACCCCTCTTCCGCTAAGCTTTTGACACTCCGTTCGTAACCTACGTGAAGCGAAACTAAATCTCATCACTTAATCTTTCATTTAAGAGCCTTAAAAGACTCTTTAACCGGTTCAGAATCTTAAATTTCAAAGCTTTTTTGCTTCCCAAAAAAAAAGCAAAAGAAAGAAACTTCCATGAAAATTAAAATTGAGGGATTTCACGTGTTTACCTTGAGTTCCCATTTCTAATCCGCGATTGATTTTGAATTCTAACTAAAAATTGGCTTCAAGTAGTGATTCAAACCTCCAAAAACGAAAGAAGAAATAAGAAGATTCAAAGTTCTATTTTTAACTTATGTTTGTGTTACTGACTCTGTGAGGTTTTAATTCTGATCGTGACACTAACACTACGTGTCCCCCTTTTTAAATTCATTTTTAATGTACACAATTGCCTTATATTTCAAATCATCATAATTTAAATATAAAAACATATGGGATCTTACACATTTCATCTGTTGCTTGTCCGAGTCTTAAACTTGGGTCATTTGCAAACTCTGGAAATAGTGAATCCAACTTCTTCCATTGTAATCCATCTACCAGATGCCTAAGTTGTCCATCAATCAACCTCTCCTCAGAATGCCATCTCATCAACTTTGCATCATCTTCGTTGGCAAATAAACGCTCCAATCTAAGAATGATAGATAAATATCATAACACCTTTGCAGGAGGCCTTTTGGTGTATACCTCCTCACCAAAATCATTGTCTTTCTTCTTATACCGTGACAACCCACATGTTGGACATTCATGCATCATTTCATACTCACCTTTGTATAACACAATCATTTAGACACAAAATCTTCTTATACTCTAACCCCATAGGATATAAAATCTTTTTAGCCTCATAATTATGACTTGGCAAGGTATTACTAGCTAGAAACATGTCTTTCAATAGTTGCAGCAATTCAGTGAAACTTTTATCCGTCCACCCATTTCTCACCTTCAAGTTAAATAATCGTAAAATAATTGAAAACCTATGAAATTAGTGCAATTTGGATATAACGGGTTCTCTGAATCCTCATGGAGAGTTTCATACACATGTGCTCTCTGCAAATTTTCTTCACCCATATCACGAATCATTTCTTCAAGTCGATCATGTATATCGTAATCAACATCATGTACAGAACCTTCATTTTGACTGACATTAGGCACACTTAGCATGACAACATGTTCACCATGCCATATGCAACGTGTATAACTCTTGGGAAAACCACCATATAATAGATGTTCCTTAATCATTTCCAGGCCTAGCAGATGCGTATTCCCATATTTAACACAAGGGCAAAAGCATCTTTCATTCCTATTTTTAGTATTTCAAAATACAAACTCTATGAACATTTCAAGTCCAGTCTCATACTCATCAGTTAACCGTGATGAATTAATCTAACTTTTATCCATAAATTTAGCCCCAAATACAACACTTACGATGTGACACTGTTCAACCCAAGGTACACTTGGTCAATTAGAATTAAGAAAATCATTCAAAAGTTATGAATCTTAACTCATGAAATAGACGTAACGTACTACATCAAACATTGTTTGATTCAACGTAGTAAAGCACACATATGGAAAAACAATAAATATACTAGGCTAGTCATTTCTATAATTGGTATGAGAAAAAACACAATCTAATTTGTAACAATTAAAATTATAGTTTTTCTGCCTATGTTATTTAAAGAAAACATAGAGTTCACAATGGTAAGGCATAAGTATTTAAAGAAAATACAGTTCACTAAACATTAACATTACATGTTAAATAAAGGTATCAGAAATGAACAAACTTAAGTGGTTATAATTGAGAGAATATTCAACATTTAAAGTATTAAAGTTAATTTCAATTTAATATTAAAAAGAATAAATATTTAGTATTGTTTAGACTAGTTGAACAAAAAAAAGTAAAGGTCCTATTAGGTATAAGATTGTGGGAAAATTCAAATAGAGGCATCAAGTGAAAAAAATGCAGAAGAAAATAATGTGTACAAATCACTAAAGAAAATATGATTGTGAGATATAAGTACAAGATTTATGCCCATGTGTGTGTCTATCTTTATTCTTTTAAGCCATCAACCTTTGCTCAAGCAGCAAAACTTAAAAGGCTAGCAACAGCCAAGGAAAGAGAACTTTCTAAATGTGAGTTTATTTCTTGTTACAAGTTAATGGCATATCCAACGCAGTAATAACAATGGAGGAACACAATGGCAAACACAATGACAATGGCAGTAACAGTCAATGGCAAACACAATGGCAATGGTAATGACAAAGATAGAGTACCAGAACGACCAACACAGTAACAACAATGGAGGAACACAATGCAATAGTCAGTAAAGATAAAGATAACTAACCTTTTAAACGAGCAATGGAAGACCCAAGCAATAGAGGAAGACAAAGAAACTGTGCAATGAGAGAAGACACAACTAACGTAAGTGGAAATGGAAGCACCAACAATGAAGGAAACAAGTATAACGTATGGGTTTGAGAGGAAGCAAACAAGTAACATAAGGGAAAAACATATGAAAACGTTCCGATTGCGAAGTGTTTTGAGGTTTTAGTGAAAGTTTTTACGAACTCAGTTCATGACATAACTGAGTATTTAGATACAAATAATTTGACCTATGAACTCGATTCCTCTGTAAACCGAGTTCATTGCTTTCCTAAAAAAATGAAAATATTAAAGGCCACCCTAATAACTCGATTTACGATCAACCAAGTTCTTAGTTTTGTTAAAAAAAATTAAAATAAAAGACCAATACCCTAAGAACTTAGTTTAGCGAGAATTGAGTTCATAGTTCTTTTAAAAAAATTAAAATAAAAAACCAAAATCCTAAGAACTTAGTTCAACGTGAATCGAGTTCTTAGATCTTTTTAAGAAAATTTAAAATAAAAGATTTAAGACCTAAGAACTCAGTTGCGTGAGAACCGAGTTCCTAAGTCTGGTTAATTTTTTTAAAAAATATAACTACCTAAAAAATCTGTTACGTGGGAACCGTGTTCCTAGGTTTCTTTAGAAAAATTTTAAAATGAAGTGTGAATCCTAAGAACTCGGTTTCACATGGAACTAAGTTTCTATATTGTTCTCATAATTTCAAAATTGTCACCGTGTCTTTTGTAAACTTGTTTTCCTCTAAAACCGAGTTTATACCCCTATGATCGTAGCTCCTTTTTGCATTAGTGCTATCATCATTACGTTTGTATAACAACCCTACTATAAATACCCCATCACAAATGATAAATATACATATTAATTCCACATTTATTATTATTAGTTACAATGATCCTATCTTAATTACCTCCCATATCATGTTTGACTTAGATATTAGAGATGTCATACGAAACACACCCATATTTTGTCTCCTTTAGTATTTATACAGGTACACACCAAACTCAAGAGTATAATATTGGCTGTTGCATACCTGACTTCGCCGATTCCCCATTGATAGATATACGTCTACAGGGGTCCTTTATGAAATTCCCGTAAAAAAGAATATCCTTTATGAAACACGACGGCAATCAGCAACTATTTTAAATTTAAAAATCATTGTATTATTATAACTATTAATAAATTGAATATAGAATATGTCTTTCTTATAAAATTAGCGGTCTTTTTCTTATTTATCCTTCAGAGGAAAAAAGGTACAGAAGATGAGATAAATAACATACTCGAGATTTGAATTTAGGTACTAACATTTTATCTATGTGATATATATTAATTTTGTTGGTTTCAGTAGACATAAAATTAGTAGTCTAGTATCATTGGTGTTTTTTTTTAATCTTTTTAAGTATACATCGTAGTGATTAATCTTTTTTTGAAGTTGAGCTCACACAAAGTGATTTTAAAAAAAAACCGTTTTAGACATTTTCAAGGGCCCGAGGACAAATAAAAATGAGCCCTTAAAAACATAGAAATACTACAATATTTAATACAACTTAACTTCTTATTAATAAGTCATCAATATCTTGATTAAATTTTCTCAAACACTTCGTTGAACATAAAAATAACAACCACCTTTATCAAAGCCATAAAATAGAAGCACTATTAGTATAAAAAAATGTATGAGTATCTATGATCTTGGTGGCAGGCTAAACATCATCGCCACAAATCACTATATAAGCATTAATAGGAGGCAAAATAGAGCAATATAACCTAATTTTGAACAAAAAGAATAAATTTTTCCTTATCTCCAATTAGCAAGTTCAAAACAAAAATCATCCAAAACCAAATTGAATATCAAAATAACATAAAATTTTTATTTAGTAGAAGGAAAATAAAATTCAATTAAAAAAGAGTGTAATAATAATAATAATAATAATAATAATAATAATAATAATAATAATAATAATAATAATAATAATAATAATTGTTTTAAAGGGACAAATTGAAATTAACCAATGATATGATTTGAGACAAATACCTCAATGATTGTGACAATAGTGTCAAATACAAATAAGAAAAAAATAAGAAACACTTAAAAATTTGGAGGATAATTTGAAATTGAATCATGTTGTGATTCTCGTGAACAATAAATAGATAAAATTTAATGAACTTTGGATGAAACTTAGAAGTCTCCATGAGAATTAAAAAACATAAAAAAGATAGAAAATTTTTATTTTACGCCATAATAATAACACATAACTAAAAGAGTAAAAATTGAGATCAACAAAGATATATAAGAATTAAAATTTTTATATATGAGATGTATTTCAATATTGTTTTTTTACCAACAATAACTAAAAAAGCATTCCCTTAAAATAAAACCTCATGCTATTTTTCTTTATCACTGACTTTGTTATCGAGTGAAATGTCACTCTATTTCTACCGACAAAAGTATCTATGGCATTGATGTAAAATATTGATATCGTGATAATTTCAATTCCAGGCCCTTTTTTCTAAAAAATAAAAAAAAAATGGAACATGTGAAAGGAAAGAGTTGGAGTTTGGAAAATCGAATTTGCCGTCTGATTTGGATGGAAATGTTTGCTCTGTATTGTTGACGCGGTCAACAAAGAGAAGCTAAAGTCATAATTAAGTTGCATTCTATGTGTGAAAAGGTATGGGAATAGGAAAATCTTAGGATTCCTCCATGCCAATGTCAGCAAATCATGGTGACCTTTTTCAACTAAAACTATTTGAAAAAGCAAGCTATGCTCATAGAAAGTTTATAATTTACAAATCTCATCTTAAAATTCCCTGAAACCACGGATAATTATAGTTAAACTAAGCACAGTTAGCTTTTTTTAAAAATTCAAGAAAGTCTTAAATCTAAAAATAACATATAAGTTTTTTTCTTTTACAATGAAGTGTTTTCTATTCAAGTTTATTAACAGAGTTTAAAAGACGTATTTATTTATCAATTAATGATAGACTTGCTCGATAAACTTAGTTAAATGATTAAACATTTTTTCAGAACTTTGTATAACTTATAACATACCTAAATCTTAAATGATTCTAATTTTCATGATTTGACCCAGTGTTGTGATAATTGAGTTATATTAGACTTAAGTGTTAATTTTAATTACTTTTTAGATTTTCTTGCACTGTAACCTTTCCATATAGGGTAGGACATATCCAGGACGTTTGGTATCTTCTTCCAACGGAGTTTTTCTCCGTTAAGTGGGGGAGCTTTTGATCCTACGGGTCAACGGAGTTTTGATTGTCTCAGAACAGCATGAACGAAGTTTTGATTGTCTCATAACGGCGTGAAGAATTAATATCAACCTTTAAGGGTCCGTTTGATTTTCAGTTGGGGAAACGGAGTTGGGGAAATGGAGAAATTTAAGGGTTGATATTGATCCTTCACGCCGTTCGAGATAGTCAAAACTCCGTTTGACCGTAGAATTTATTTTTGGGGTTGGTCAAACCGAGGTTTGACCAACCAAACCAAATAACCAAACAGGCTCTAAATTTTTCATTTCAACTCAACTCCGTTTCCCCAATTGCAAACCAAACACCCCATATTTAGCTATGGTTAATGGAGGTGAATGATTCTTGAAATTTCACAAGAAAAAACAAAGGTACTGTCTTACAAATGCCCGTCAACCAATCCAATATAGAGGAAAGGGTGATATTTGGGCCTAAATAAAGTTAGAATGGCCTGCCTCAGCAACTTGAATCTATTCTAACATTTCGAGCTTACCTTGAGGTTGAATTGCCATAGGAGTCGTGTCATGAATTAGATGTTTCATTTCTAATCAACTTTGATGAAGGGATCAAAGGCTTTTTCATGCATTTAGAGGATCATAAGATTATGGAACATAGATGACTAATAGCTACCTAAAGCTAAAGCCAAGTTGTCAAAAACACTAATAAACTGGAAGGCTTATTAGAAGCCCAATTCACTCCTAACAGCATTCTAAGTTCTAATAGCAGTATAGTGAATGTGTGACCAAAAATCAGTATAGTGAATATTGTATCTTAATCTTATATTGACAAAAGAAAACCAATACAATGAATGTCGACAAACAAACACATACAATTGAAGTAATTTACAATCAAATGTGATCTTGGGCCGAGCCATTTACACCATGTAAAGAATCCTATGTTTTTAAAATGTATAACAAGGTTGACAAAAACCATACTACAAATAGAGGACTTAAATAGGTCTTAGTGGACTCTATCCATGCCTTGTGATGCTACATACACCAAAATATTTGCAACATACACCAATTTTGACTCATCGGATTTTAGGATCCACTAGTACAAGATGACCCAATTTTAAGATTTGGTAGATATATTTTTGTAGTGTATGATGAAAAACATGGTATATGTAGCATCCATCGTTGCTCTTATATAATCTTCCTCTTGCCTTTGCCACACTCTGTGAAGGGAGGTCAGATACAAAACTATTTTGATTGCTAAGACTTTCAAATTTATTATAAAAATAAATAAAATTATTATAAAAGATAAGAAGATAGTCAGATAAATTATAAGTAAAAGTTAGAAAAAAAATCAAATCAATTACAACGTTTAGTTTCTTAAAAAATAAACTATTACAGTAATGTTACAGAATGAATCTATAATAATAATAAAAAGAACATTCTTCTAAGTATATACTAGTAATGTTCTAAAAAAATCCATTTTTTTTTGTATCAAATCTAAATTTTGATGAGGTTTAATAGAAAATGAATAATCTGCAGTTGTGAAAAATAGGAAAGTTACTAGCTACAAAGTTCTATTAACTTGTAGAAAAACTGGTAAATGTCTAATTTTTCTATTTCCTCCCATCATTAACACAATTATTAAATTTTAGATAATTGTAAATTATTTATCCTTAATTAATTTATTATAAAGTGATATTTATATTCTTAATTTTTTTGTTCAACTTATGGAAGTAAGTTAATCATATGTTCTGTATGTAAACTATATTAATAACTCATTATTTATATTTGTTAGTTATTTCATTTTTTTCATGTATAATTCTTATAAAAAAGTGAAGGGGGCCATGGCCACACATAGTCCCTACCTAGCTCCAACTAAGCTTTGCCATGAGCTCTTGAAAGTCCACAAAAACATGATCCTTCAACCTCTATTTCAAGTAAGGTTTATGGTGGATGATGCTTGAGTATTCCTATATTGTAATTCATGACTAACATATTGTTTGTTTAGCATAAAAAGCATTAGAAATAAAAAATGTGAGAAAAAGAGTATTAAAAAGAAAAGTGTAGGAAAACAATCTGTTTGGTTGAATAGAAAAGATGGTGAAAATAATAAGAAAATAACTTCTCACATTATAACGATTTGGGGTTTAGGCAACACCAAATTCTGCAATGGCTCCTGTAGCATGATAAACACAATGCTTTTGAAGGCGTTGAAGCTAAAAACACAATTTGGCTCATTTTGATCACTAAAATTTAAATCAATGGTTTATGTTTGGCTACAATTATAGAACCGTATCCCTACTATAGGCAACAATTTTATTGTGTAGATATTCAAACAACATTGGTTAAAGCGTCGCTGTTAAGGACTTAAATTGATTGGTTACACTTCTGAACCATAGTCTTTAGCATTATATTTTGTTAGAGTGTGTTAATATTCTATATTAATATTCTGTTGTAACAAACCCATCAAGTTTGTTATTTCTTGTAAATAAATATAAGAGCAATTATACTTTAGAATTACAAATTGAATACAAAAGATTGTTTCTTTGTTTTTTTCTCTCTTGGTTTCTAAAATTATCAAAATCAAACTGGACCAACTGGTTGAACTGTGAATTGGTTAAGTGATCGGTGCAAGTCAATTCTTTAATATTATTGGTTCAACCACAGTTCGATCCTAGTTTAATCATGATTTACTTGAATCGGTATCTTCACCGGTTCACTGACTGGTTTGGTTTTGAAAACATCGATCTTTAGTATATGCATATATAATTATATATGACGTGTCCTTAAAACTCTTTTCATGGTTTCTAAAATATATGAAATATTTAGGTTTAGTTGAGATGATGAAAATGTTTTTTATTTTTAATTTTAATTATGAAATTATTTTATTTTAAAAAGTTTGTATAGAAAAACGTAAAATAAAAAATAAAAAATAAAAATAAAAATTTCTAATAATTCCCATCGAGGGAGAAAATGGGGAAATCCCATATGACTGAATATATCTGACAAGTCGCACTATATATCAACCCAAGATGCATCTTCTTCCCCAGGACTTCGAAAGGGTACGTTTGGAACACCGATGGGCATAAAATGAAGAGAAAAAAGAAAATTATATATCTCACCAGATTTACCCAGTGAGGGTGGCGCTTGTGAGTCAACATTGACACTTTCCACGTATGTCTAGGGGAGAGTAATGCTAGGTACTAAAGTGACTCCCGGGTAGAGAAAGAAAGTGTTGGCAGAAAGGAACTCTCAAAGCATGGGGTTTCGTCGGGCGATGCTCCTTGGCTTGCCACTTGTCTAAGCATTTGCTGACAGTAGTCCCTTGAGAGATTAAATCAACAAGAAGCTAACCGGGTGGAAGGCTAGAATTCTTTTGTCGGACGACTACAGCTTATAAAGACTTTTTTTTTCATACCAACATGCTCGTTTCTGCTCTCTTATAAAAATAAAAGTAAAGTAGTTCGAAAGTCAGGGAAGGAAGAGCTAGGAATGATAAATGGTTCCATAATGATCTTCTATCTGTTACCAGGCATTTTTTTCGTTAGGGTCTAGCCACATTCTGAGATCTTGGCATTAGCATCATGATCCTAGGGGTGAATGCTTCGGTTGGCATTGGTTCTAGGGGCGCGTTCGGCCGGTTGTGATATTTCTAAGTTTTGGATTGTTTTTACTCCGCTACAAAATTTTAAAATGAAAAAATATAATAATAATTTTATAACTAAAAATAAAAAGATAACAACAAAAGCCATTTTCCCGCATTTAATTTATTTTTAATGAGACGAGCGACAATTAGAAAGGAGCAAAATACTTACATCCCAAATCCCTAAAATTATCCTTTAATGAGTGGTACCCCTCCCATAAACCCCCTTCGATCAGCCATAAAACCCCAAAAATGATTCATTCGGTGATAGAACCCCTCATGTGTTTCTTCACTTTGCAGTTAAGTCACATCGTCTTTCCATTCTTCATTCACTTGTGTCTTCCGTTCGTACCTCTACGTAGAACCCAAGAATGATTTTATTATTCCTTTTTCCTATTCTTTGTTCTCATTGTTTGTTAGGTCCATAAATAGATTCAAAAATTTCTACACTTTTCGCTAAGCATAAAATCTTAAATCGATGTCCTAATTGCTAAGTACATAACTCATAAATTTTAAGGATAAACTTTTTTCTACGTTTAGTTAATTTATTCATCCATCATTTCAGTATTTATTATTATTATTATTTATCCCAAAAATTTCATTCTCGTGTATAATCATTCTCATTAAAATCATTAACGATATTATCCATTTTATCTCGACTTTCTATGTAAATTTTGGCTAGGACAACATCTTCAATTTAACCTTTTACTGTTGTAAATAATTTTAACCTTATACCTTAGGCAAAAGTTAACCAAATAACTTATTACTTATTTCCTTAGTTATTAATTTCTTTGCCTTTTCCATTTACTCCCATCAAATTATCACATACTCTACTCAAAATGTGTTATCTTGTACACATTTTAATGCCTAGTTAGAGTCTGAATTTGAAAATACGGTCAACTGCAAAGTTGTTTCTCTTCTTCTTAGCTTTCTAACAAGACTAAAATCAATAAAATCCATTAATATTTGAGAGATATATGCCCAAAATACCAAAACTATTTTAAAATTGGCATTTTACTTCAATCATGCAAGCTATATTATTTAGACTGCGGGAATGGCCAGCGATGCAGCTCACTTTTCCCACTTAAAACCTCCATTATAACCACACATAATGCACCTAACATCCCACTACAATTCCATTATGAAAATCTTATCTCTCACTTGTCATTTGCATGATTAAACCAACACTACATCTTGTCCCAAGTCTAAATTCTTAGAACAAGCTGAAGTTAATGAAGACATCTCTCTCATTTTCTTTTATTTTCTCCATCAAAGTCACTCTTGGTCTGAAGCTAGGACAATAAGAGGACACTTCCAACCATTTTAGGATCATTCATTAAGGTAAACGGGAAAAGGTTGTAAATAGTTATGGAATTGGTAGAGTTGTACCTATGTGCTAGGAATTCAGAAATTATGTTCATACTTGTATTTTGATTTTGTTGATTAAAAAGTGTGAATTAGTATTTAGTGTCTTCATAAAAGTTATATATATATGCTATATGAATTTTGAGCTTCGAATCACATGATTTGGATGCCTGTAGCTCGAGTTATAGCTAAAATGCTAAAGTATGTTTGTTCTGGAATATGTACCTTTTATTTTGTGTAAATATTAAAATTCTGTGAATTATATGTGCATATTTAGACTTTAATGTCTTCATAAAAGTTATAGATATTTATGTTTTGGATTTATACAAAGTGGTTTCATGTTAAAAGGATATTTTCAGCTCCATTTATACCTTAAATACTGAGGTATGTTCATGCGGAAAAACTGTTGACATGAATTAGTGTTTTTATTTTTAAAACTAAGAATTTTGTGATGAGAATCAGTGTTTGGTGTCTTCATAAAAGTTTTAGATATTTGTGTTATAAGTAATTTAGAATTGGTCTCATGTCAAAATTATTTTTGTAGCTCCAGAAATGTTTATTTACTAATATATGTACCTTCTGTTACTTTCTTTGAGATAGTTTAGTATACTGTGAATTTGTGATATTTTTGTTTGGATTTGGAATTTTTGGTCTGCATGAAAATTATAAATAATGGAATTATTAAAACACAAAACTTAGTCTCATTCAAAAATTATTTTTATATCATAAGTTATAGCTAATTTACTAAAGATTATCAAAACAAAAAAATTTCCAGATATTGGTGATAATGATAATTGTTAACCTATTGAATATTCTGTGATTATGTGATGTTTCTATTTGGAATTTAAAATCATGACCTTCATGAAAAATGTAGATAACTGAGTTATGAAAACATGAAACTTGGTTTCAATTAAAAATGAATTGTGTAGCTCAAGTTATGAATTATTTGTTAAAGGGTGACAATGTTGAAATCGCCCAGAAAAATTGTTTTATTAGTAACTAATGATTCTAATGGTCATAATTATGTGAATAATATATTGTACATGTCTATGTGATACTTGGATGAATTATTCTTGGTTATGAATGTTATTGAATATTTCTTATGTGAAGTACATCGTATGAGAATTGAATAAATGCATATGATTTGTTTGGAGTTAATGGTAAATATACATGAATGCCTTATAGAGTATTGAGATATGATGATGAACTATAAATCCATGATTTGAGAACATGATTGAGTTATTATATCCTTCAGGAATTTGAGGTTATTATTGAGATTATGGAACTGTAAGATTATGGTATGTTGATTAATAAAGAGAATTAAAGGCATTCATGCATCATACGCATTTTGAGACGCATCTTGGGAATGTAAAGGTCCCTTGATTGCCTGCTCGATGGGGGCTACTCTATGATGAGCCCAGACTTTACTTGTTCTATATTGTGACATAACATGGATCGGTAGGGGTTTATATTTTCCTGCCAAATTGTGGTTGCTCTATTTGAGCTCAGACCCTACTTGACGCAACATGGATCGGTAGGGGTCTATGTTTGTCCGCCAATTGTGGCTGCTCTATTTTGAGCCCGGACCCTACTTGTGTATTTCTGTAGTATATTCCCACCAATTATAATGGATCCATCATGACATCATTTGGTAATTAAAAGATGAATAAATCAGTTGATTGACATACTCATCATCTCATATTTACTTATTGTTTGTGTTTGTGCAATTTTATTTATTCTGTAATTGTTTTAAATTCCTTTTCACTTTTACAACCATTTTTCAGTGTATTACTCATAGTATGATGCATGAAGAAGCATTGGAGGTTCATTCTCTAAGTGTTTGATTACGGAATTATATTTGGAATAAATTATGATGTATTGGAACTTGTGCGCCGTATCATTATGAATATTTCCATGATGAATGTAATATGACATTTACTTAGTTTTGAGTTATTATTCAAAATAATATTTTGATGTGTAAATTTAATTATTCCACAAATATATCATTACATGAGACCTCAGAATTTGAATTATGAATTTCTAAGATGATTATCCAATCACGAAAAAATTTATTATGAAATTTCAGATAATTATCTTAGGATTTATAAATTGGGTTTTAGGTGTCACAAAGGGAGGCACAACACGAAGCACATGTTGGGCATGGGAGACCAAGACCAAAAGCACCAAAATCCCATTTAACACCCCCAACGTATATATACTGGGGAGCGCTCCTATGCGTGGACGCGAAAATAAAGGGGGATCTGGGTCGAGTAGGCAGCGCAGGGGAGTCTACCTGGGGAGTGATCACACTGATATCAGCATCAGACTTTCAAGTTTTTCTGCAACCTTTATCAATTACATGGCACAGACCATTTCATTAAAGCAAATACACATAATGTGAGATTACATGACTTATTTGTTTGTATTAATTTCATGTATAACTCAACTCCAAAATTGAATTTAATTTCAACCTTTTTCTTGTGTTAATCTATACATGATTTCACTAACACAATTTCACAAGTAGTGAATTGCAACCTTATACCAAAAGGAAACAAGTTTAATTTGCATTTTGTAAGTAAAACATAGGCAGAGAATCCTCCATAAAACACAACACTCATATGCAACTGATCAATATGCACACTAACAGAGCTCGTGTTACTCAATCAAAATATGTTCATGAGACCAGAAAGACTTCAATTTTCTTTAAATTGTCATAAGATTTTTGTTGAACTCAAGCAATAACCACACTGAATTTTGAACTAAATAGGAATAGTATGGTTTTTAAACCAGATTTAAATACTTATAAACACTGGGTTTCTCCCTAATAAGGAATTTCCTCCAAAACACAACGGATAACAATTTGACACCTTAATTTCTTTTAAAAGTCTGTAACACTACCTATATATTACTATGACAGTCACATTCAAACACACCTGTAACTTTATAGGAAATTAATAGAAAAATAACTGTCATATAACTTTTAATACAGGTCTATAAACAAATCTTAATATATTATGAATCATAACCACCACGTTTAGAAGTTAGTCTATCAATTTTCAATGTATTAGAGTTAGATATTCTTATAAGCTTTCTTTAGATAAGGTAAACAAACACTTAATCTTAGAAACTTGATTTGCCTGCACAAACATCTCCTATGTTCCAACAAATTTTATAAGAATTGAAAAAAAAGACAGATTAACACTAGGTAAAAGAGTAGCCTCTGCTAAAAGAATTACAACAGACTAGCATACTTGGGTCAAGGACCAATAATTCAAAAAGTTGGTTTTTAGGAGAAAAGCTAAGACTTATTTCTAAGAAAAGAAGATTTAACCCTAATTATCTCCAAACAAATAGTAGAGAAAAATAATTCCTCAACAGTTGAGAATTTAAAACTAACTCAAGTCTAGTCTATTGTTCACATCAATAGCTTATGCTCATTGGTTGATGACACAAAAAGATGAATAGAATTAAATCCAGAAAAACTAAACAAGTAATAACATTATTGTTTATCATTTGAAAATAAAACAAAAGTCAAATTTGCCAGCACAAAAAGATCTTATTTAGACACAGCTATGTAGAGGCTAAAATATATAGAGTTAATTAAAATAAACACATTCATCATGGATACCTTTACCGACTGCCAAATATATCCTTAATCCATTATAACTATAGAGCACATTTCAGCATGTACAATAACCTGTCTATACATTCAAATTTCAATTCCTACTTGGTTCCGTGCCAAATTCCTTTGAAATCATTTAATCATGTAAACCTACCCATAAAAATTAAATGATATATATATATATATTTTAAAATTCTAGATGTCATATAGCATCATCAAAATCATCAAAATAACAAAACCATACTATACATGTCCATATAAACATACGTCTAATACGATTATCAAAATAGACATGTCTATCTATAAATATATATGTATATGTACAACTATGCAGTCACACGTCTACCATTTACATCCACTATGGCAATGACATTGCAGTATCCACCCGGATCATAAGGCAAAATCATCTCCATGTACATTCACTGAAAATCCACATACTTAGAAGGTGATTACAATTTAAGAAAATAAATGGCAACTTAATAATCCATTATAGTACACATACTACATCATAACATAAATATGAATCATATCATAATAATTCATAAATCAAACATCTATCAATATGTGATCACTTCATAAATTAAAATGTAAGAAGATGATGCTATGACTTTTAAAATCTCTAATGCAATTATGCAAGAAAACTATAAGGTGTGGATCCGACTTCACGATATCAAGCAAGTGCCAAGATAACTCACTCAGTGAACCAAAGCACTACAATTAAAGGGCATCTGGGTAACCACACAATGAACTATAGCACTACAATCGATGGTACACGAGGATTACCAGTGAACCATAGCATTGTAGTTGGTAACCTCAAAAGCAACATGCTATAGGCTACATAGTGAACCATAACACTATATGTGACAACCTCTTCAGCAAACCATAGGCTAGAAATGCATATGATACTATGAGGTGAAAATCTATGTTTTTAAATACGAACCATAGCGCAATACGACATAAATCATCTTTAAACCATTACACAGTCAACATTCTCATGAACTACTTATTGGTATAGCTTGGGTTTCAATATATCAATAGCGAACGACATAACTACATAATCATTAGTTTACTGAAATGTAATAGCTTTAACATATTCATCACCATATCTAGAATAAGATGCACAAACTTTTAAAAGTAAGAAATAAAATCTCAGATTTTAAATTTCCCTTTATTTCTTAAATTGTAAGCTCCCTCGTATGTGTAAACGTACCTGATGAAAATTCTACTATGTAGTTTTAGTCTCTGGCTGCTGAAACGCTAGTTTCTGTGAATTCAGAATGTTGTTCCTTCGCTGATAACTTTCCAGTATGCTTCCGATACACCAAATGTCACCTGATCGTCTTTGAAATAACTTTTCAAAAGTTGTTCCCCAACCAATGCATAGAAATTCAGCAACTAAGCACATTGGGAAAATTATCTCGATGCTGAAAATTTTATGGAATATGGATCCTTACCTTACGTCCTTCGATAACAGTGTCTTGACTCTGAAACTTGATCGTTGAATTCCAAAATTAAATTCTTACAAGATGCCTATGACATCCCAGCGTTGTTGAGGGTGAGGAGTGATCGCCGGTGCATGGGCACGGACAAGGAGTGGCTCCTGGTATGCTTCCAGTGAGGAATGTGTTGGTGTATGCACTATGAGCTTTTATGTTTTTTCATTTGTATCATTTTTCTACTTATCAATAAAATAAGTATTTCAGTTTAAAATTGTTTTAAAACGTATTTATACTTGGAGTAATAGGTCATATGAAAGTTATTCCTAAAATATCCCTAGTCAAGTATTTACATAGGGACATGTAAATACATTGAGACTAGTGTGTGAATGTACTGATGACCTGATCTCACAGATCATAGATATAGATGATATCAAGTCTTCACACGGGTACATATTAAGAGTAATGATGTACTGGACAGACCCACCATGAGAACGTTGCATGGATTGTTACATGAATGTCATAAACGATTCTCAATGTGATAATGGTATATGTAGTGCTTCGACATGAGGAGTTTGTTGTTTTAATACAATTAAACGTCTTCTGTAACAAAAGGACTATAAAAGTTGTGATTAGGCAATGAACAAATTATGCAGAGGGATGTGAGTGATGTAGATGACATTTGTCTCTCCTATGTGACAGGAGTGATATCTATAGGCCACTTGATGGAGTAAGACTAAGGAAACGCATGACCATGCTAGAAAGAATAAATATTAGATATTTATTCAGATCAAGTCTACTCCGGTATCAAGTAAAATAAATTGGGTCGTACAAGGATGACGCGACCATGCCTTGGGCCTAATTAGGATATCGTGACAAAAGGAACAAACATATAAAATAATTATCACTTATAGGTTATGTTTATATTAAATAATATTCAGACATAATGATGCATTGTTAGATGCCGCTCTTATTTTATATTAATAATAAAATAATTTATTATTAATATGATCGGGTATTCTACCTATAGGGTCACACACATAGGGTAAGCCTATCAGAAAATGTTTTGTTTTATTTTAGTTGGACTAAAATAAAGCTATTGAGCCTAACTTATTTAGAATGAGTAAGGAGCCCACTCTTTAGAGAAAACAAATTAGGTCAAACCTAAGCCTATAAATAGATCATAAGATGCTCATTGGCCGTTCACTAAAGTGAGACACAAATTCACAAAAGTTACAAGAGCTACACGCTGTCAAACTAGCAGTTGGCAAGTGTTGCAATTCTGGTGGGAGTGCTCGTGTGGACTTCTAAAGAACGAGGCTACGACTGATTCAGTGTTCTTCAAGAGGTAATCCTAAAACAAATTTTTTTTTGTGTGTGTGTGTGTATTTGTCTTGTGCTTTGAAACACGGTGCTTTATAAATCCTATGAGAATTCTTGTATTTTCACTGCTCATGTACTAGGGATTCCCTAACAGAATGTGACATCCTGAGCACTATTGAGGGTAGAGAGTGATCGTCGGTGCAGAGGCACGGACAAGGAGAGGCTTTTAGCAGGCTTCCAGTGGAAAGGTCTCATGTTGGTGTGTGAGGAGAGTCGTTCATTCTTGAAAAGAGGCCGAGGCGTTACACTGCCCAACTGTGATTAAATGGAGCTTCAGCACCTAACTTGCATGAAATAAACCACCATGTTCAAGAGAAGAAGGAGAGGGGAGTTAAGTTTTGGGTCTTACCTTAAATTGTCAGATAAGAGTCATAATGGACCATTCGGGCTTAGGTGTCTCATTCAATGGCTGCCATGGGTCTGAATACTAAGAGAGAAAGAAAGCTCATCCATCAACACAAGGGAAAGTAGTATTTCACATGAATAAACCTTGGAATAGAATTCAACCTTGGTAGGCAGAGGGAGAAGTATAGTACGGTGGAGGGAAATTGAAGGGGAAGAAGAAGAACACAAAGTTTCCAGAGTCTGTTTCATGCACGAGAGAGGATGAGAAATGGGAAGACTTGTAAATTAACTAAATGGGTAATTTGGGAAAAACATTTTGGTTTATTTGGTCTAATTTTCCCATTTAATATGAATTAATTATATCTAAAATTCCTAAAACTTAGGATGTTACATTTTTCTCTCTATTTACTTGCTTCTCCCGGTGTCACCATTGTTGCTTTGCTTGATGTATTTAACATTTTTTTAGTTTTAATTTTAGTCTTGACCTGGGAAATTCCAATTTCCATGTTTGTTTTTGGGTTTTCAATCTTGTAATTAGGACTATAAAGTTGAGAGACAGGGTAAAGAAAGAGAATATTGTAGAAATGAAGGGTCGAATCTGAAAACAAGCATAGAAATGGTCCTTTTTGGGGTAGCTTTTAAGTTGTGAGGTGAACTAACTTTAATTTCTTCTTAAATTGCATCTTAGTAATCTTTACACCTATAGTTTCTTACCTCGAATTTATGTTTGATGATCTTGTGAGTGATTAGAAACTTTACTTTGTCATGTTACTTGTTTAGTTATGGAATTATCAAATGTCACATGAATGAGTTTAGAAAATTTAATATGCGGGCAAAGGGAATTCATCAATTTGGATAGGTCCCTATTATATTCATATAAGTTACTCTATAAATTTGTCTCATTAGAGTTATGACTAATTAAGAGTGTGAATTTTACATGGTGAAGCCCTCAATGACTCTCGTAGTAGTTAAAGATCAAGTACATAAGTTCTTGTTAATTATAAAATTTTACATACAATAAGTATTCTAAATTCATATATTTTTTTTAAAATTCCTTTTTGTTTATTAGATTCCTTTTGTTTATATCATATTCGTCTTGATTGTGCTTATTTTACTTTATTTGTGAGTGTGTGGTTTTTGGTGATTGGAGTTTGATGGGATGAGTTATGGTTTTGTAGAATGACCAGGTTAAGAATGAGCTTGCCTTTTCCTCTGGTTTGGATAAGCTTTACACTGGAAGTGCTAACACTACTAGTCATGATTCATGAAGGTTTATTTGTTTACTCTTTGTGTTCTATTTTCATTCTCTAATATTTAGTGGTAGCTTTTGGCTTCAATTTAAATATAAAAATGACTTTTTTCTCTAGTTTTCTTCTCCCTATTCTTAAAGCTTTATGATTTTGTTTGTATCCTTTTCAAAAAGGAAAAATTGTAATGTTTTTACTTGCTGCCTTAATTAAAGAAATTTCCAAAAAAATGTATAGGATTAAGATTTTCACTGAGATAAGACCTAAATGAAAGGGAGAACATTGAAACTACCACTAAGGCCCAACAATTTTTATGAAAAACAGGCTCACAAAATTAGTACCAATGAATTCCTACAAATTTATATGTTATACTCTGTAAATTTATAGTTAACCTGAATATATATATATATATATATATATGTATATATATATATATATATATGCTCATGTTTCAATATACTATAACTTCTTGAATCTCTTCCCTTGTTGATTTACATGTTCAAAGTCTATTACATCAACTTATTAATTTTATTTTGATAATTAGCATAATGTTGAATCTTTAAAGTACTTAAAGTATTAAATTAGGACATGGGATAAATTTATAAATTAAACTTACATATATATATATTTTGCATATTTATATCATTAATGTTAGAGGCCTAGAATCTATAAGCTTATTAAGGATGAATAAGTTATTAAGACCGAGAGCTATTGTAGTATCTACTACATTAGCATTATTAGAACCTTATTCAAACATAGCGGAAGGCTTACTGATATATTTATCTTCTTTTCATAGATTAAAAGTGATGGAGAAAGCTTGGACTAATTTTCCAAGATATAGTGAAGAGTACATCAAAGGTGTTTGATGGTTTAGAGGCAGACTTAGAAGGGGGTTGAATAAGTCTAAAACTCTTTTTACGGAATATAACTTTTTCAAACAACAAAGGCAACAGACTTTGGTTAAAATAGATTCAAACTAAAGAAATAAGGGGTAGAGAGGTCCTTACGAGGCTCGGGGGCAAACACAAATGCTTGAAGGCAATCTTGGATAGCTCCTTGGGTTTGGGTTCATGTGAGGGTAGGGTGAAGGAGTTAGACTTGTGAGGGAGAGGCTTTTTCTTCATATCCTTCTGATAAATTTAAACTGGAGGGCAAAGATGGTCTAGTGCTATCAAGATCTTCTTATTGGGCATCATGAAGCTTGAAGGAAAATCATTAAGTGATCTAGAAAACTTTCCTTGTTCCTGAGCAAACCTGATCCTCTGTTATTCCTGACGTAAATGATAAAACATGGCGTGGTCCTTAGGTGAGGTTAGAGAGGGTTTGAGCAAGACATCTTCAATTGGCATGGGATGAGGGAAACGGGGGTTGGTGAAAACTTCTACTGGGTGGAAACCTTCCTGGTCTTGGTCCACTACTTGTCTGGTATGGATGATGTGTTCAAGTCTATGGGTGATAAGGGTGAAGGGTGTGGTACTATTTGGTTTGGTGCAAGGTATACGGGTGAGAAAAGATGGGATAACACGTTGAGGTATGGGGATAGAGGGTTCTGGTGTTTGTCCTTGGCTGGTTTGAGGAATTAAGGTGGAGATCTAGGGTGTTTGGTAAGAAGAAGGGGAAGAAATCTAGGGTTCAGATAGAATGGGTTTAAAAGGCTTAGGAGGAGAGGATGGATGGATGAAGCCCACATATAAGTTTACCTCGCTCCCACGGTTCCATAAACGTGATCAATAACACACACCAAGCAACAAATTTAATAGTTTTTCATGAATCAAATCCTCATAATATTAATATCGACATCTATCAAACACTAGGCTTCTATTTATAAACAATATTTCAAAACATAAATAATAATTATATTTTTATTTTATAAAAATCAATATTTTTCGGGCGTCAATATTTAAAGTAACCTTTTTAATTTTAAATGTCCATCCCAGAATTAAAATTCTCTATTCGCTACTTGAATGATAAACCTCTCACGTATGTCAACACATACCTTAAGGAGTTATTCGGCTTTCCAAACAAAATCTCAATCCCAATTCAGCTTTGAACGCCAATACCCAAGGTTACAAAGCTTGTCAACGGGGCTTCGAAACTACCCTAGAGCTCTGAAATCCCTTCGACGACTCTCGAACGTACACCTTAACCTCTCAGGCTTCGTAAAAACTAAATTTTCAAGAGCCGATCTTCGCCCTTCCACTAATGAGGCATACAAAAGCTAGAAAAGAGAAGGGAAGGTTCAAAATATCGCATGCAACGAGAAAGAAAAGTATGCATGCAAAGGAAAGAGTAACATGCACATGCTACACTATTTTAATCATAACTTAAGCTACAGGTGTCTGATTTAAGTGATCTTGGTTTTAAAATTTTTTAAT